>CM022297.1:171504575-172704575 GCA_011799875.1 Thinopyrum elongatum
AAGTTGCAAGGGACACCGCGGTGCTCGCGCTGGCGCGCTCATGCTGAAGATGCCCGAGGTTGATGGAAACCTTCAACTGATGCCACTCATGCGCCAAGGGAAGGCCCTCCGTCTCGAGGCGGGCGTCGACGTCGGCAAGCTCTTCTCCAAGCCGGCTCAGCGCGCCCATCGCCTCCCGAAAAAGCTCATGACGAACGACGCCGCGCCCGTGAGCAAGCTCCAACGTGCGGCCAAGCCCATCCTTCATGCCGGGGGCTGTCGGAGGGGCTTGGAGCGGCTCGCTTGCCTCTGGCGGGGGGCTGGAGGCCGGTGCCTTCCCGGCCTCTCTCCCAGCCTCGGCGAAGGTGCTGGGCAGAGCGGTCTCACTGCTCGAAGACGAGGCCGACGCCGAGATCGCCCAGCCGCCAGTGATGACCAACGGAGGAGCCCTCGGCACGCCTCCTGCGCCCCAGGCAAGACCGCGAAGGAAGGATGCTAGAAGCACAGGCTCACGGCCCCTCAGCGGTGCATCCGCCTCTTGGACCGGCCCCGTACCTCGCGCGGGGGTCTGGTGCGGGGGGCTCGGAGTCGAGAGCGGGCCAAGGACTTCTGGAGGTCGCTTCCCAAGAGATTTCGTCGCCTTAGCCGAAGGGAGCCTGAGGAGCCACTATCAGGAAAGAACGCGATTCTCGGGAAATCACGAAGATAAGGTACTTACTCGTCTACGGCTATGTACTTCCTCTGCTACAGCGGCCGGTAGGCGTCACCACTGCAGCTCGGAGGCCCTTTCCTCTTGCGGAGCGCTTCAAGGTTCAGGCGAAGCTGGCCGAGATTCGGGGCGCAACTCTCAGCAGCTGAGGGGCCCGGCGGGGCTTCTGGGGTGGTGGCCTCAGGCGCACCAGGCCACACCTGCACACCAGCCGCTACCTCAGGACCGCTCGCCCAAGTTGCGGGGGTAGCTACCTTAGGAGCGTCGGGTTGCACGAGCTCTCTGGTGACCTCCTCAGGAGCGCTCACCAGAACCTCGGGAGCCAACACCTCGGGAGCACCTGGCGACACCCGCTCCCCAGCAGTCACCCCAGCGGTACCCGGTGGCACTCACCCCCCTGCATCCACATCCGGGGTGCGCGCCGCAGGGTCGACAAGCAAGGGAGCCACCCAGATGGGATTCTCGCGGGGCCCTTCGGGTGCAGCCCCCACTCGTCGAAGGGGGGCATCTGCCTCATGAAGTCCTCCTTGTTCGAGCATTGGTACAAGTGGCAGCCCTCCTCAGGAAGCACGGCCGGTGCTGGGTCGCCCGTCAGGAGCTCAAGCATCATGCGCAATGTCTTGGAAGGAAGCGAAGGCACATGGAGCCTCATGCGGTCCTTGCTGTCTGTGAAGGCCCACATTGGGCGAGAATGGTGCTGGAGCGGGGCAATGCGTCACCAAACGAACTCCCTCACCACCATCGGCGCCGTCACCCCGACCTTCTTCAACCTGGTCAGCCTGAACCAAACATGGGCGAGCCAACCGTCGGCGAGCCTCACATGCCCCCAGCTGGAGCTGGGCACCGCCGGCGCTCGTGGGAGGAGAAGCAAGGAGTTGCACACGCCGACATCCACGAACACCCACTGCTTCCGAAATCCCCTCGTGTCCGGGCGGAGTGTGAAGTCGATGCCCGACCCAGTTGTCGCCGCCATGACCTGGAAGGCCACGCACCCTGAGCACTGGCGGTCATCAACCATTTGGAGTGAGAAGAAATGGCGGAACAAGGCGACAGACGGGGCAATGCCCACCATGGCTTCGCACAGGAAGGCGAAGGCAGCAAGGAGGACGATGGACCGAGGGTCCAGATGCAGCACTTGGATCTGGTAATGCGAGAGTATGGCATTGAAGAAATCGGAGAAGCGGGGGACCAAGCCGGCCGAGAGAGTGTGAAGATGGATGGGGATCTCGGTGGCTTCCATGTAAATCAAAGCTCGAGAAGCAGGCTAGACCGTCGTTGCCTTCCACTCATTGAAATCGGTGGCAAGGGCCGGCCGGAACTTATCCAACCCCTCCTGATTGACCACCATCGACCGATCGAGAGCAGGCTCCAGGCTAGGCCGGGATTCAGCAGGACCGCAGGCCTTGCTCTTCTTCTTCGACCTCGGGGCCATGGCGTCAAGGGAGGATTGGCGCGGCGCTGGATCCAGGAGAAGAGCCGCGAGTTCAAAGAAAGGAGGGGGAGTCAAGGGTGAGCACGGCGGGCAGCAATGGCGAAACTACGCGTACAACAGGCAGCCGTCAAGTCTGGCGGTTATCGAGGCCACGCGGGGAAGTGGAGGTTTCCACGTCCCATCAAGCGCCATGCGTCAACCGGGCCCGCAGGCGGTGGGGGCCCGCGGTGCTCCGCACTTGCCCCTTGGCTTCGCCTCAAAGCCAAGTTTGAGCGCGCCTTGGGCCCGGTGGCTACTGTCGGCGTTCTGGGAACGGGGGTAACCAGACTTGCCTGCCTGCGGCCCACGGCGTGGCTCCATCGACGGCCTGGTACGGCCCAGCTTCAGCAACAACAGCTCAAGACCCTCGCGAGGGGTCAAGCCTTGCGAGGCGGATGACACCAAGACCTCCACGAGGAGCGGCCTCCTCAGGCTGGCTCCCGAGGAGTGGAGATCTCTATGCAAGCCTCACCTCGTGAGGTCCGGATGATGTGAGCCATAACGACAAAGGCCAGGCGGGCGCCAGCGGGCGCAGAGTACCAGTTTTCTCTTTGGTGCTAAAGAGGCAAGCGCAGGCGTGGAGTCCCGAGGAATCAGCCAAAGGTTTCCATTCCCGTGCAACAAGACCAAGACCGCCAGGACGGCAGGACGGAGGTCATCACCGAGCCCACCACGATGTCACAACCAGAGGCTTTCGCAGGCAAAGACTACTTTTGTCAAGATAGCATGTACTAGCTGTCTCCCTTCGAATTTGGCCGTTGTGGGATCCCTTCCCGCCTTTCATTTGGGAAGAGGACCAAGGCCACTATAAATAGGACTTAGCCACCACCGTAGAGGGGGACAAGTTGAGACGGATCCTTCAGATCACCCTCAGTCCACCAGCTCACCCGAGCTCAAGAACACCTCTCCTCCAGAGGCTGTTCGCCACTGTACTAGTTCATCCTTAGCCCCTTGAGGCCAATCCACCACAAAGCAGGAGTAGGGTTTTATACCGCAAGGTGGCTCGAACCTGGGTAAACTGCTATGTCTCTTTTCCTTACAGTTCGTCGAGCTAGGCTGTGAGATTAGCGAGTATGCAGACTGGGGAGGACGAGTTCTTTGCATGCACCCCAGAGTTCGAACCTCTCAAGGGTTTGCGGAACCCGAAATCCGACAGTATGGCGTAGAAGAGCTTGTCCTTGGTTGGGGAAATGAGCATGACTCCAGCCCCCGTGCCTTGCCGCGCAAAGGTGCCGTCGAAGTGTATGACCCAGCCATCGGGCGCCTCATTGCCAGGTGCGGGGGACTGGTCCTCGCTCAGCCCCTGGACATGAGCATCCAGCCACTCCGCCATGAAGTCAGAGAGGGCCGCCCCCTTGAAAACCCGAGTCATACTGAACTCTAGCTGGAAAGCTTGGAGCTCCATGTTCCATTCAGTGACTCTACTGGCAGCGTTTGGGCTGTGTAGCACTTTCTCCAGGGGGTATGCGGAGACAACCTTGATGGGGTGGCCCTGGAAATAATGGCGCAGCTTCCTGGAAGCAACGAGGAGTGCGAGGAGGAGCTTCTGCTACATAGGATAGCATGTGCACGCATCCCGTAGTATGGTGCTGACGAAGTACACCGGATGCTTGACGAGGCATGGGGCGTTGACGGCATCCTGCCTCGTGCGGAACACGAGGGGCCCGGGCGCCTCATGGGCGATGGAGGGGCGGGGTCCCCTGGGGCACTGTCCTGTGGTGACGAAGGCTGCGTGGCCTTACGCGGGCCGCCAAGTCCCGCGCTGGTGCTGGTGCGCTCTTCCCGGACCGCCATGAGCGCCGCGCTGGCCGAGTGCGGGGTAGCAGCCAAATAGAGCACCAAGGACTCGCGAGGACAGGGCGCCACCATGATGGGGGGCTCGTGAGGTACCTCTTGAGGTCCTCAAAGGCCGCCTCTGCTTCTGGGGTCCACTCAAAGGGGCCCGTTCTCTTCATCAGCTTGAAAAAGGGGAGGGCGCACTCGCCAAGCTTAGAAATGAAGCGCCCGAAGGAGGTCACACACCCCGCCAGCTTTTGCATTTCCTTGAGGGTCTGAGACGGGCGCATTTTTTCAATTGCCTTGATCTTTTCGGGGTTGGCCTCGATCCGTCGATGCGAGACAAGGAAGCCAAGCAGCTTGCCCGATGGGACCCCGAAAATGCACTTCTCCAGTTTAAGCCTCAGATTCACCTTGCACGGACGGGTTGGCGAACGTTTCCTCCAGATCTTCGACCAGGATCTTTGCGTTGCGTGACTTGACCACGATGTGGTCAACGTATGCCTCTACATTCCTCCCCAGCTGCAGCCCCAGCGCGATGTGCATTAGCTGCTGGAAGGTGGCACCGGCGCTCCTTAGCCCGAAGGGCATGCAGGTGTAGCAGTACACGCCACATGGGGAAATGAAGGCCGTCTTCTCGATGTCCTCTGCCGCCATCTTGATCTGGTGATAGCCCGAGAAGGCATCCAAAAAGCACAACAAATCACACTCCGTGGTGGAGTCCATGATCTGGTCGATGCTTGGAAGTGGGAAGGGGTCCTGAGGGCAAGTCTTGTTGAGGCTTGTGAAGTCGACGCACATGCACTCCTTTCCACCCTTCTTGGGAACAACAACTGGGTTGGCCAGCCATTCCGGGTGCCGCACCTCCCCAATGACTCCAGCTTCTTGCAGCTTGCGCACTTCCTGGATGATGAACGCATGCTTCTCCTGTGCTTGACACCGCGCTTTCTGCTTCACCGGACGCGCACTGGGGCTTACCGCCAGGTGGTGTTTGATTACCTCCCTCGGGAAACCTACCAGATCGGATGCCTCCCAAGCAAACACGTCCTTGTTTGTTCAGAGGAAATCGACCAGCGCCTCCTCCTGCTCTGGGGGAAGGCCGGCACCAATGGTGAAGGTGGGGCCCGAGCCGCTGCTGTTGATAGGCACCTTCTTTGTCTCGGCGCGGTCCTGGGAGAACAGCTATTTGTTCTTTGCGGGCGCGGCCTCGGGAGCCCCCGGGGTACCCTCAGCATCCAGGCGTGAGGCTGCTGCTGCCCCATAGGTGAGCTTGAGGGCCTATACCGCATCCTTTCTGTCGCCAGCCACCGAGATGACACCGCTGCTGCCTGGCATCTTGACAATGTTGAAGCCTGGATGGGTCACCGCCATGAACTTGGCGAGGGTAGGGTATCCCAGGATGGCGTTGTACGGGAGGCTGATGCGGGCCACGTCAAAGTCGATGAGCTCAGTGCGGTAGTTGTCGTGCTTGCTGAAGGTGACGGGGAGACGCACCTGTCCCAGGGGGTGGCGGAGCCCTTTGTCACTCCTGAGAACGGCCTGGTTGGCAGGAGCTGGTCGTACGGTACTTGAAGCATCACAAGGTTTCCACGAAGAGTATGTTGAGGCCAGCGCCACCATCGATGAGAGTCTTGGTGACCGCAATGTTGCTGATGGTGGGCGTGCACATCATGGGGAGTGCACCGGCAGCTGCCATAGATTCGGTGCGGTCCCTGGAGTCGAAGGTGATGGCGACCTCGCGCCACGCATGGCTTCGCAGGGTCTCAGGCTGAAGCCAAGCGGCGCTCGCCTGGCAGAATATCTGCTTGGTGTGGCGACCAGATGCGGGCGCCTGCGACCCGCCGATGATGCAAGCGATTGCGTGGGGCCCCGGAGCTGCGGAGCACGCGATGAAATGGCTGCGGAGCTCTCCCCAAGAGGATATCGAGGCCTCCGGGAGGCCGCGGAGCCAAGAGCGTGGAACCTCTGTCAGGGCCAGAGGGAGCCAGTTTGCCATGGCCTTGTCATCGCCTCCCGCCGCCAAAATACTCTGGGCATACACCTGGAGGAATTCCTCGGGGTCGGCCGCGTCGTCATAGCGCGGGGGCAGCACCAGCCTGAACCAGACCGGCCATCGCACTCGGCGTAGGTCGGGAGTGAAGGCCGGGCAACCCGCGGGGTTCCCAGGGACGGTGGTCCGAGCAGCGAGGTGAACAACGTCATCCATGGAAGCGATGAGGCGAGAAGGAGCAAAACGGAAGGGAGAACTTCGACACGCCCCCACCTGGTGCGCCAAATGTCGGAATCGGGGCTCCGCGGACCCAAACAAGGTTCGAACTCTCGGGCGTGTGCGAAGATCTAGCCTAGCTACAACCTCAAGCTCATCGCCTCATGGCTTGGCCTCGTCAAGTTCGTGCAAGTGGGGAAAAGAGGGGACACAGTAGTTTACCCAGGTTCGGGCCACCCTGCGGTGTAAAACCCTACTCCTGCTTTGTGGTGGATTGCCTCGCGAGGAGGATGAGGATGAACTAGTATAGTGGTTGAGCTGCCTCATGAGGGCTCGAAGGGAGAAAATGGGTCGACCCCTCTCTACGGTGGAGACTAGCCTATATTTATAGTGGCCTTGGTCCTCTTCCCTCATAGCTTAAGCGGGAAGGGATTCCACAATGACCAATTTGAAAGGGGATAAGAGGTACATCTTATCCTGACGAAAGGTGGTCTTCGCCTGCAAAGCTTTTGGTCATGACGCAGTGGTGGGCTCGGTGATGACATCCGTCCTGCCGAGCTCGTGGTCTTGGTCCTGTTGCACTGGAATGGAAACCTTTGGGGGATTCCTTGGGAACCCGCGTACGTCCTTGCCTTCTTAGCACCAAAGAGGAAACCGTCCTCCACTACGCCCGCTGGCGCCCGCTTAGCCTTGCTCGTCATGGCTCACATCATCGCGAGCCTCGTGAGGCGGGGTACCTGCATAGAGATCTTCGCTCCTCGGGAGGCAGGCTCGGGGAGTCACTCCTCGGGAGGTCTTGATTTCATTCGCCTCGCGAGGCCGAGGGGCCCTCGTTAGGGTCTTGCTCACATAGTCTTGTAGCTGGGCCGTACCGGGACATCGGCCGGGCCACCCGCTAGGCCGTAGGCAGGCAAGTCTGGGTACCCCCGATCCCAGAACGCCGACAACGAACATGGGAACTACATCACACTCCAATATGTGTTCGTATGCACCAATCTTGAAGGAGACTTGAATGGCGTGCTCCACTTGAATGGTGCTGGAATCGCTAAGCCATTGGACCTTGTAGGGGTGAGGATGCTTCATCTTGACCAACTGTAGCTTGGAACATAGCTCTTCACTTGCCAAATTGTGGCAACTTCCTCCGTCGATGATGACCTTCATGGAAGGTCCATTGATGCCTACTTTGGTATGGAAGATGTGGCAATGTTGGTCTTTTTCTTGTTGGTGTTGAAGTGTCAAGACCTTGGAGACAACAAGAGCGGGCCTCGAATCATTTTCACAAAAGACTTGATCGTCTTCGTCTTCATTCACTAGCCGGTGCATGGACACATGCTTAAGTGATTCCATTTTTTCCTCACTCATGGAGTCATAGGTTCCGTCGTCGTTAGCGATCATGTTGCACCGAGTGGGGCACTCAAATGTCTTGTGGCCTCGTCCTTGACATGTTAAGCATTTGATGGAACTTGTCTTGACGGTCTCATCTGTTGGAGTAGTTGATGATGAAGCTCTCGGCTTGAAGTTGCTTGTAGTAGGAGGACGACTTGAAGATGTCGAAGTTTTCTTGTAACTTGACTTGTCGCCGTTGCTTGGTGTAGGTTTCGTCGAGGTAGAAGGTGTCATAGTCATTGAAGCTTGATTATATGAATCGTAGGTCTTGGAAGAGTACTTGGAGTACTTGTAGTCATCTTGCACTTGTCACTCCGCCATGGTAGCTTGGTGCACTAGCTCGAGGAGGTTTGAATATAGTTGGAACTCCGCAATCTTCTTGATAGGATGGTTGAGTCCATTCAAGAATCGTGCCATAGTGTGCTCCTCATCTTTTGTGACATTTGCTCGGATCATGGAAATCTCCATTTCCTTGTAATACTCTTCAACAGACTTGGTTCCTTGCTTGAGTAGTTGCAATTTGTTGAAAATGTCATGACTATAGTACGTGGGTACAAAGCGCGCTCGCATGACATCTTTCATTTGATTCCATGTTGTGATGGGTGGGTCACCTTTTGCTTCGTGTCACTCAATGACTTGCTCACACCAAATGATGACATAGTCTTGGAACTCAAGCGATGCCATGTGACGTCCATTTTGCATCATGGTTTCCTACTATTATTCATAGTGTTTTTATGCTTTATAACACTTTATGGAGTAATTCTAATGCCTTTTCTCTCATAATATGCAAGGTTTACACAAAGAGGGAGAATACCGACAGCTGGAATTCTGGACCTAAAAAAGCTATGTCAGAGATACCTATTCTGCACATCTCCAAATAAGCTAAAATTTTGCGAAGAATTATTATGGAATGCATCATAAATATTGGAGGAAATAACTACCAGAGGGGGGCTGCCAGGTGGCCACAAGACACCAGGGCGCGCCAGGCCCCCCAGGTGCACCCTGGTGGGTAGTAGCCGCCTCGGCCCACCTCCGGTGCTCATCTTCTGGTACATAAGGTCTTTTGACCTAGAAAAAAATAAGGAGAGGACTTTCGGGATGGAGCGCCTCCGTCTCGGGGCGGAACTTGGGCAGGAGCACTTTTGCCCTCCGGTGGAGCGATTCCGCCAGGGGAACTTCCCTCCCGGAGGGGGAAATCGAAGCCATCGTCATCACCAACAACCCTCTCATCTTTGGGAGGCCAATCTTCATCAACATCTTCAACAACACCATCTCATCTCAAACCCTAGTTCATCTCTTGTGTGCAATCTTTGTACCGGAACCTTAGATTGGTACCTGTGGGTGACTAGTAGTGTTGATTACATCTTGTGGTTGATGCTATATGGTTTATTTGGTGCAAGATTATATGTTCAGATCCATTATGCTATTTAATATCCCTCTGATATTGAGCATGAATATTATTTGTGAGTAGTTACCTTTGTTCTTGAGGCCACGGGAGAAGTCATGTTGCAAGTAATCATGTGAATTTGATATGTGTTCGATATTTTGATGATATGTATGTTATGATTCCCTTAGTGGTGTTATGTGAACGTTGGCTACATGACACTTCACCATATTTGGGCCTAAGGGAATGCATTGTGAAGTAGTTATTAGATGATGGGTTGCTAGAGTGACAGAAGCTGAAACCGTAGTTTATGCACTATTTCGTAAGGGGCTGATTTGGATCCACATGTTTAGTGCTATGGTTGGATTTTATCTTAATACTTCTTTCGTAGTTGCGGATGCTTGCGAGGGGGTTAATCATAAGTGGGAGGCTTGTTCAAGTAAGAACAGCACCCAAGCACCGCTCCACCCACATATGAAATTATCAAAGTAGCAAACGCGAATCAAACCAACATGATGAAAGTGACTAAATGAAATTCCCGTGTGCCCTCAAGAACGCTTTGCTTATTATCCGAGACCGTTTCGGCCTGTCCTTTGCCATCAAAAGGACTGGGCTACCTTGCTGCACTTATTGTTACTATTGTTACTTGTTACTTGTTACAAATTATCTTGCTATCAAAGTACCTGTTACCGACAATTTCACTGCTTGTAGAAATTACCTTGCTAAAAACCACTTGTCATTTCCTTCTGCTCCTCGTTGGGTTCGACACTCTTACTTATCTAAAGGACTACGATGGATCCCCTATAGTTGTGGGTCATCAAGACTCTTTTCTGGCGCCATTGCCGTGGAGTGAAGCGCTCTTGGTAAGGAAAAACTTATAGTACGTGCTGAAATTTATTGTCACTTGTTACTATGGAAAACAATCCTTTGAGGGGTTTGTTCGGGGTATCTTCACCTTGACCGGAAGCACAAAGAGTTTCTCCTCAACCTACTGCACCTATTAAAAATATTAGTTATGAAATTCCTTCGGGTATGATAGAACAACTGCTAGCTAATCCTTATGCAGGAGACGGAACGAAGCATCCCGATATGCATTTAATACATGTGGATGAAATTTGTGGATTGTTTAAGCTTGCAGGTTTACCCGGAGATGAAGTTAAGAAGAAGGTTTTCCCTTTATCTTGGGGGGGGGGGGGGGGGCAGCATTGACATGGTATATATAGCGCCCAAGATGCGATTCTATCCCGATCACATGATGAATTCATGATTGGGGCACAATCACATTTCGAGCGCATAGCAAGGTGGATATCATTACAACATACCATGTACTGAATAGATGAGAATACAAGATAAATGTTTACACTCGCCACAAGCCACAACATGAATACAATAGTTCATCAATACATAGCAATCATCATACAGAAGAGCAGGATCCGACTATGGATGAAACCAAACGAAAAAGAAGAACAACATCCACCCTGCTAATCCCAGGCTCCCGACCCGGAACCTATCCCTTGATCGAAGAAGAAGAAGCAGAAGAACTCCAAACAAGCAAGCATCACACTCGCGTCAAACCATCGCATTACCTGTACCTACAGCTGTTGTTGTAGTAATCTGTGAGCCACGAGGACTCAACAATCCCATTTCCATGGGTATCAAGACTAGCAAAGCTTAATGGGTATGGAATGGATAAGTGGTGAGGATGCAGCATGCACTAAGCATTGTATGGTGGCTAACTTACGAGTACAAGAGTAAGAAGAGTTACTACGCATAATGGTCACAACTAGTAATGATCAAGAAGTGATCCTGAACTACTTACGAGTCAAACATAACCCCACCGTGTTCTCTTCTCGAACTCACTCGAAAAGAGACGGTCACGGTTACACACGCGGTTGGTGTATTTTAATTCAGATCTAGTGTCAAGTTCTCTACAACCGGATATTAAAAATTCCCATCTGCCACATAACCGTGGGCATGGCTTTTGAAAGATCAAACCCTGCAGGGGTGTCCGAACTTAGTCCATCACAAACTCTCACGATCAACGGAGGAAAATTCTCCTCCCGGAACAACCTGATCAAGCTCGGAATCCCGGTTCACAAGACATTTCGACAATGGTAAAACAAAACCAGCAAGACCTCCCGACGTGCCGACACCCTGATAGTAGCCGCGCGTATCTTGTCTCAGGCCATGATCAGATAGGTCAGCCTACGAGTAAAACCAGACCTCGAGTTGCCCCGTGGTGGCCCTGCAGTCTGCCCGTTTTGGACCAACACTCATGAGGAGCACTGGCCCGGGTTGTTGATTAATTATCCTCGGGACCTGGGAAGTCCCTATGCAAGTTTTAGTTGTTATTAGGCAAATGGTAAAACCAATGTTGGGCCTTGCTGGAAGAGTTTTATTCAAAGCGAACTATCAGGGGGGCCCATAAACCCCGACCGTGTTAGGAACGCAAAATCAAGGAACATAACACCGGTATGACGGAAACTAGGGCGGCAAGAGTGGAACAAAACACCAAGCCTTCCACCATTTACGAAGTATATAGATGCATTAATTAAATAAGAGATATTGTGATATCCCATGATATCCATGTACCAACATGGAATAACCTGCAACTGCATCTGCAACCAGCAATGCTATAAGAGGGGCTGAGCAAAGCGGTAACATAGACAAACAACGGTTTGCTGGGATGGTGAAAAAGGTTAGAGGTTGTTTCATGGCATATTGGGAAGCTTGATATACAAGTGGTGGGTAGCGTGACATAGCGAGAGCATCGAGACAACTAGCATAGCAAAGATAGTAGTGAGATCCAAGGTGACGGTCATCTTGCCTGAAATCCCGCTAGGAAGAAGACCGAATCCATGAAGAAGACGAACGGGCATAGTCGAACAAATCCTCACAATCGCAACGTAACCAGAACTAATGAGAAGAAGCAACACCGAAAAGAAGCAAACAACATGGTAAACCAACAAGCATAAACATGGCATGATGCGCAACCGAGTATGATGCATGTCCGGTTTAATGAGTCATGACATGGCAAAGTGGAACAAACAATACTACAAATTAAGTGGAGCTCAATATGCAACGAGTTGCATATTGATGAAACACCACATTCGAATTATTTAATTCACTTCCGTTTATGTACAAGACAAGATTAAATGTTGGTTAACATGGCAAGAGGTGAAGCATAATAAAACTACCTATCTAGGCAGTTTTAAATGAGGCCGAAAACAACAAACAACAATTCCGGAAAATCCTCATATGCATATTTTGGGTTTTGTACTGTTCTGCCCTATACACAATTTTAGAGTTTTTAAACATTCAAAGTAATGCCACCATGTTAATCTATGCATTTTTCTACCCCATTTACATATAAAGTTTGTTTAATTCGGAGCTACGGTTATTTAGTTACGAAATAAACCATTTTAACATGTCATTTATGCAAATTAAATGCAAATAGCAATTTAAACATTTTAACATGGATGAAAGTTGCATATTATCAAACTAGATGAAATTCTAAGCATTTTACATATATAGTTTGTTTTAATCCGATGCACGGTTTGTGAATTATGATATGCATGAACAAAAGGGACTTTTCTGTAAAACATGCGCTCTCCGGATAATTAGACAAATTCGCAGAGACGAGAAAAAAAAACACATGCGGGCCGAATTTGGAACAGGGCCAAATAGCGCAGGCGCTGGGGGGCAGCTCACCCATGGGCCAAAGCCCGATCGGTGGAAGAGGCAGGCCGGCGGGGCGCTGGCTGGGCCTTGGGAGGCGCACGACAGGTTGTACGGCACGGTCAACGCGCGCACGCGCTCGTTCCTGGCGGAACATGAAGCAAGATGCAGACGTCCTGCTCGTCTGGGAGCAAAGCAGGGGAGGGGACTTGGCGCGGAACTCCGGCGGCGCTCGAGGTGGCCGGAGGAAGCGGAACCAGGCGGCGAGGTCGGGCTGGGACGGATCTGGCCACCGGAGGTCCATTCCGGCAGGATCCGTGCGAGGCCTGCAGGCGGCGGCAATGTGCCCTGTTGCAAAGAGAGAGAAGATTCAGGGAGGGAGAGATAGAGACCCGGCGCAACTGGCCTGGTTGCCTGGTCCGGCCGGTGGGGCGACGGGGATGGCCGGGACCCGACGGATCTGGCCGCAGATGATGGTTGGTGGTTCCACGGCTCAAGGTGGCTCTGCACAAAAGCGACCATGGGATCGATGAAGAAGATGAAACAGAAAGAAGAGGTAAAGTAGGAGGCGTGGAGAGTTGGTTGACCAGCAGCACGATGTCGAAGGAGACAGGTGCGGCGGCAGGGGTGCGGGTCTCTAGGCGGCTGATCTGGCCGGCTCCGAGGTGAGGGATTCGTTCCCGGCGGCGGCGGCGGCGCATCCATGGCATCCTGTGGGACAGAGAGAAGAAAGAGAATTTGAGAGACAGGGAGAGAGCACCCGAGGGAGAGAGAAGGAAGCACGACATGACCTGGTTCGGGAGGAGCTCGTCTCCATGGATGGAGGAAGCGAGGAGGCGCGCCGGATGCTAGTGCCCCTGGTGGTGGACGCCGGCAGCGTCGGCGATCGTCAGAAATGAGGCAGAGGCGCGCACGATCGGGAGCTCCTCTCCTGATCGAGCTCGTGGATGAGGGGGTCGAGCGCTCGGGCTCTGGATCGAGAGGAGGAGCTCGGGGCCTTGCGAGCAGAGGAGGTGGCGGCTGTGGTTGGTCGGCGGCGGAAATCCAGGGAGGTGTTCGGAGCCATCAGGTTGGGTGGAAAAGGATCGGGAGGGATCCGAGGAAGAGTGTGGCGGCAGCGGGTGAGGGGATGGATGGGACATCTATCGTTTGGACTGCTATATATAGTAGGTGGGCTAGAGTTAGGGGTATTTGGACCCTCCGATCGTAATCGGACGGTCGAGAATAAATATGCTAGGAAAGTCTATATAAGAAAGAAAATGTTTTAGGGATGTTTGGGGATGATTCGAATCCAATGATGATGATTGAGCGGGTCGGGTTCGGGGAAGTTTCGGACGCGGGCGAGGGGTTTGACAAAAGACCATGGAGATAAGGGGAGTTTGATGGTCTCACGGAAGAGAGAGAAGAGAGCGGTCCGGTTGACCTGAGAGGAGGTCAACAGAGACGAGGAAGAAGCGGCAACTACGAGCGAATGCAAGTTTGCGAAAACATGCGGATGCAATGCGCATGATGCGATGATGAATGTAACAAACAAATGAAACACACGGCAACAATGAAATACATGGAAGGCTTCTGGAGCGTCGGCCTCGGGCTGTTACAGTATAGGCTATGCGATGATATTGGATCTTGGAACTAGAATCGATTGAAATTGGAATTTCACCAAAAATTTTATCCTATGCATCCAGTTCATCGTGATCGGAATTATATATATAATTTTTGGCCTCGTGAAGGAGAAAGTATCGCTCTAGCTTGGGGGAGGCTTAAATCAATGTTATATTCATGCCCCAATCATGAGCTCTCAAGAGAAATTATCATTCAGAATTTTTATGCTCGGCTTTCTCATGATGATCAATCCATGCTCGATACTTCTTGTACTGGTTCTTTTATGAAGAAGACTATTCAATTCAGGTGGGATCTTTTAGAAAGAATTAAACGCAACTCTGAAGATTGGGAACTCGATGAAGGTAAATAGTTAGGTATTAAGCTTGCGTTTGATTGTGTTAAATCTTTTATGAATACCGATGTTTTTCACGAGTTTAGCACTAAATATGAACTTGACTCTGAGATAGTAGCCTCTTTCTGTGAATCATTTGCTACTCATGTTGATCTCCCTAAGGAGAAGTGGTTTAAATGTCACCCCCCTCTTAAAGAAGAAATTAAATAACCGGTTATAGCTAAAGATGAAACTATCATTTACAATGTTGATCCAGTAGTTCCTATTGCTTATATTGAAAAACCACCTTTCCCTGTTAGGATAAAGGAACATGCTAAGGTATCAACAGTGGTTCGCAAAAGTAATATTAAAGCACCTAAACCCTCTAAACAAATTAAAGTAGAACCTAGTGTTGCTATGGTTAAAGATCTCTTGGTCGATAATATTGATGGGCATGTTATTTATTTCTGTGATGAAGCTGCTAGAATTGCCAAACCTGACACTAAAGATAAGAACAAGCCTGTTGTTGGCATGCCTGTCGTCTCAGTTAAAATAGGAGATCATTGTTATCTTGGTTTATGTGACTTAGGTGCTAGTGTGAGTGCTATCCCTTTTACTTTATACCAAGAAATTATGAATGATATAGCACCCGCTGAAATAGAAGACATATATGTTACTATTAAACTTGCAAATAGAGACACCATCACACCACTTGGGATTGTTAGAGATGTTGAAGTCTTATGTGGGAAAATAAAATACCCTAATGATTTTCTAGTTCTTGGTTCCCCACAAGATGACTTCTGTCCCATAATTTTTGGTAGACCTTTCTTGAACACTATCAATGCTAATATAGATTGTGAGAAAGAAACTGTCAGTGTTAGTTTTGGTGATGTGTCTCATGAGTTTAATTTTTCTAAGTTTCGTGGGCAACCTCATGATGAAGAATTACCTAGTAAGGATGAAATAATTTCTCTTGCTTCTATTGCCGTACCTCCTACTGATCCACTAGAACAATATTTGCTAGACCATGAGAGTGATATGCACTTGCGTGAAAGAAATGAAATAGATAAAATATTCTTTGAACAACAACCTATCCTTAAACACAATTTGCCTATTGAAACTTTAGGAGGTCCTCCTCCACCTAAAGGTGATCCTGTGTTTGAATTAAAGCAATTTTCGGACACTTTGAAGCATGCTTATCTTGATGAGAAAAAGATATATCCTGTTATCATTATTGCTAACCTTTCAGAACATGAAGAAGAGAGATTATTAAAAACCCTGAAGAAGCACCGTGCTGCTATTGGATATAATCTTGATGATCTTAAGGGCATTAGTCCCACTCTCTGTCAGCACAAGATTAATATGGAACCTGATGCTAAACCCGTTGTTGATCATCAATGACGATTGAATCCTAAGAGGAAAGAAGTGGAAAGAACTGAAATACTAAAGCTTCTGGAAGCAGGTATAATGTATCCCATAGCTGATAGTAGATGGGTAAGTCATGTTCATTGTGTCCCTAAGAAAGGAGGTATTACTGTTGTTCCTAATGATAAAAATGAACTTATCCCACAAAGAATTGTTACTAGCTATAGAATGGTAATTGATTTTAGGGAATTAAACAAAGCTACTAGAAAATATCATTACCCTCTGCCTTTTATTGATCAAATGCTAGAAAGGCTATCTAAGCACACACACACGTTTGTTTTCTTGATGGATATTCTGGTTTCTCTCAAATACATGTTTCACAACCTGATCAAGAGAAAACCACCTTTACTTGCCCTTTTGGAACTTATGCTTAGAGACGTACACCCTTTGGTTTATGTAATGAACCTTCTACCTTTCAAAGATGTATGACTGCTATATTCTCTGATTTTTGTGAAAAGATTGTTGAGGTTTTCATGGATGATTTTTCTGTTTACGGAACTTCTTTTGATGATTCTTAAGCAACATTGATCGAGTTTTGCAGAGATGTGAACAAACTAATCTTATCTTGAATTGGGAGAAGTGCCACTTTATGGTTAATGAAGGCATTGTCTTGGGGCATAAAATTTCTGAACGAGGGATTGAGGTGGATAAAGCTAAAGTTGATGCAATTGAGAAAATGCCATGTCCTAAAGACACTAAAGGTATTTGTAGTTTCCTTGGTCATGCTGGTTTCTATAGGAGGTTTATTAAAGACTTCTCTAAAATTTCTAGGCCTCTTACTCATCTTTTGCAAAAGGATGTTCCATTTGTTTTTGATGATGATTGTGTAGAAGCCTATGAAACACTTAAGAAAGCCTTAACTTCTGCACCTATAGTTCAACCACCTGATTGGAACTTGCCTTTTGAAATTATGTGTGATGCTAGTGATTATGCTGTTGGTGCTGTTCTAGGACAAAGAGTTGATAAAAAATTAAATGTTATCCATTATGCTAGCAAAACTCTAGACAGTGCCCAAAGAAATTATGCTACTACTGAGAAAGAATTTTTAGCAGTTGTGTTTGCTTGTGATAAATTCAGATCTTACATTGTTGATTATAAAGTAATTTTTCACACTGATCATGCTGCTATAAAATATCTTACAGAAAAGAAAGATTCTAAACCTAGACTCATTAGGTGGGTTCTCTTGCTACAAGAATTTGACTTACATATCACTGATAGGAAAGGAGCTGAGAACCCCGTAGCTGATAACTTGTCTAGGTTAGAAAATATTCTTGATGTCCCACTACCGATTGATGATAGCTTTCCTGATGAACAACTAGCTGTCATAAATGCTTCTCGTAATACTCCTTGGTAAGCTGATTATGCTAATTATATCGTTGCTAAATTTATACCACCTAGTTTCACATACCAACAAAAGAAAAAAATTCTTCTATGACTTAAGACATTACTTTTGGGATGACCCACATCTTTATAAAGAGGGAGTAGATGGTATTATTAGACGTTGTGTACCTGAGCATGAACATGAACAAATCCTACGGAAATGTCACTCTGAAGCTTATGGAGGGCATCATGCGGGAGATAGAACCGTGCATAAGGTATTACAATCTGGTTTTTATCGGCCTACTCTTTTTAAGGATGCCCGTAAGTTTGTCTTGTCTTGTGATGAATGTCAAAGAATTGGTAATATTGGCAAGCGTCAGGAAATGCCTATGAATTATTCACTTGTTGTTGAACCATTTGATGTTTGGGGCTTTGATTATATGGGACCTTTTCCTTCTTCTAATGGGTATACACATATTTTGGTTGCTGTTGATTATGTTACTAAGTGGATAGAAGCTATTCCAAATAGTAGTGCTGATCATAACACCTCCATTAAAATGCTTAAAGAAGTTATTTTCCCGAGGTTTGGAGTCCCTAGATATTTAATGACCGATGGTGGTTCACATTTTATTCATGGTGCTTTTCGTAAAATCCTTGCTAAATATGATGTCAACCATAGAATTGCATCACACTATCATCCTCAATCTAGTGGTCAAGTTGAACATAGCAATAGAGAAATAAAATTAATATTACAAAAAACTGTCAATAGGTCCCAAAAGAATTTTTCTAAGAAATTAGATGATGCACTTTGGGCCTACAGAACAGCTTATAAAAATCCTATGGGTATGTCTCCATATAAAATGGTTTATGGAAAAGCTTGTCATTTGCCTCTTGAGTTAGAACATGAAGCATATTGGGTAATTGAAGAACTTAATTATGATTTCAAACTTGCTGGTGAAAAGAGGTTATTTGATATTAGCTCACTAGATGAATGGAGAACCCAAGCTTATGAAAATGCCAAACTATTCAAAGAAAAATTCAAAAGAAGGCATGCCAAAAGAATCCAAAAGCGGGAATTCAAAGTTGGAGAACAAGTTCCATTATACAATTCTCGTTTTAGATTTTTTGCAGGAAAACTTCCTTCCAAATGGGGAGGACCATATATCATCGAAGAATTTTATCGCTCTGGAGCTATCAAGATTAATAATGCCGAAGGTACCAACCCGAAGGTGGTCAATGGACAAAGAATTAAACACTATATTTCAGGTACGCCTATTAATGTTGAAACTAACATTATCCAAACCATGACACCGGAGGAGCACATAAAAGAAACCTTCCAAAACACTTCAAAACCTTGAAAAGGAAGAGGTACGTGATACGGTAAGTAAACGGACTCCGAAAAATCTGCAAAAATATTTTCTGTCAGTTTTGGAATATTAGAAAAAATAGAAAAATAAGGAACAACCGGGAAGGCAACCCAGGTCCCCACAAGACACCAGGGCTCGCATGCCCCACCTGGCGCGCCCTGGTGGGTAGTGGGCCCCTCGGGCACCTTCCCGACTCCATTTTCCTTTCGTATGCTTGTTTCCCAAGATAAATCTTTATATATACCCCCAGACGATTTGACCATCGTATCGTGGAGAAATTCTCTGTTCTTGTTTTGTGTTGTTTTTCCAACATATCTAGATCGCCATGGCTGCCCCAAGATCCTGTAAGGACAAGTTCTTCGAGAGGGTTATCAACCGCTACCTATCAGAGGTGTTGAGGCACCCTCAAGCCATTGAGATGCGTGAGGGGGTGCTTCACATCCGGGATGTTCAAGGCCCCAAGAGGACGGGAAGCGTGGAGGCCAGGCTCGAGGCGGTGGAGTAGGAGATCTTCAAGGGCCAAGGGATGGTGGAACATGGACTCAGTGCCAATCACCTCATGATTACGGAATTCACCCGTGATCACAAGGTGGATGGCCAGTCTATGAAGGACATTGTCTTCACCTTCAACAAGCAAATCAATTTTCTGCAAAGCCAAATCTATGATCTTCAAAATCAAGTTTTTGAGTATGAAGCAAGATTTAAAGGTATGAGTTTAGCTGCCAGTTGCAGGACTCAGGAGACTCGCGCATCCTCTTATGATGGTGAACCGCTGCTATGGAAGCCGTAGGATAAGTTTGCTACCACCTCATCACCACCACCATCATCATCACCAAAGAAGGAGACTTGAGCACACGGGTATGGGTACTCCCCTTGGCTTGTGCCAAGCTTGGGGAAGATGCCCCGGTATCGTATCACCATCACTTTTATTAATTACCTTTACCTATCTTAGTTCGATCCTTAGCTATTTCATGATTTAGTTGAATAAAAGTTTAGTATGATCTATTTTCGAGTGCTAGTTTCGTGATCTATCTGTCTATGTAATCGAGTGAGAGTTATATAATAAAGTTTAGTTTGAGTTTTTGCTTCTTTACTTTTATGTTTCAATCAAAATAAAAGAAAATAATGAAAAAGATCATATGCTAATCTTATGGTAAGTAATGACATCACATAAGGAAAAGTATAAGTGGTAAAATTTGTTGAAAGTTGACAAACATAGCATTGGTCAATGATGCAACTCATGAAAGAATTAATAAGGGAAGAGAAGATTCACATGCAAATATACTATCTTGGACACCTTTTATGATTGTGAGCCCCCATTAAATATTTTATGCCAAATTGTTGACCTTGGACAAGGAAGACAACATAATGATTTATGTTTGTTCATATTCACATAGAAGTTATATTGTCATAGATCCTTCAACATGTGGTGCTTGCTCAATATCTTTTCTAGCAAAAAACCCACACTAAGTAGAGATACTACTTGTGCATCCAAAACCCTTAAACCCAAATCCATGTTTTGAGAGTCCACCATACCTACCTATGGATTGAGTAAGATCCTTCAAGTAAGTTGTCATCGGTGCAAAAAGGCAATAAAAATTGCTCCTAAATGTGTTTGATCTTTTAGTGTAAGGGAAAATAAGCGTTGTACGAACTTGTGATGGCAAAGTAATAAAAGCGACGGACTACATAATAAAGGTTGCTATCATAAGGGGCAATATAATGTGATGTTCTTTTGCATTAAGGGATTGTGCATACAAAACCAAAAAGCGCATGACAACCTCTGCTTCCCTCTGCGAAGGGCCTATCTTTTACTTTTATGCAAGAGTCAAAGTATTTCCCTCTATTACTTTTTATTTTTCTCTTTGGCAAGCATCATGTGGTGGGGAAAGATCTAGGCACATATACCCAGTTGGATATGAATGAGCATGAGTTATTATTGTTGACATCACCCTTGAGGTGAATAAGTTGGGAGGTGAAACTATAAGCCCCTATCTTTCTATGTGTCCGATTGAAACTTTTTGCTCATATGTATGCTGTGAGTGTTAGCAATCATAGAAGATTAAATGATGGTTGAGTATGTGGATTTGCCAAAAGGCTTCGATACGATACCTTTCCTGAAAATATGATGAATTGTAGTTGCAAAGTTGACTGAGAACATAGTTTGTTAGCTTTCAATAAAGTTTATGCTTTTTACTTCGATCTTGTGATGAATTGTTAATTGTTAATGAGATGCTGTATGATGAAGTTTTATGATAAAGTTTGTTGCTATTATAATAATAAGCATGATGCTACTATGTCCGTATTTTGTTTTTATCGACACCTCTCTCTCTAAGCATGTGGTCATGATTTTCAATATTGGTTTTCGCTTGAGGACAAGCGAGGTCTAAGCTTGGGGGAGTTGATACATCCATTTTGCATCATGTTTTCCTACTGTTATTCATAGTGTTTTTATGCTTTATAACACTTTATGGAGTAATTCTAATGCCTTTTCTCTCATAATATGCAAGGTTTACACAAAGAGGGAGAATATCGGCAGCTGGAATTCTGAACTGAAAAAGCTATGTCAGAGATACCTATTCTGCACATCTCCAAATGATTTGAAATTTTACGGAGAATTATTTTGGAATATATAATAAATATTGGAGTAAATAACTACCAGAGGGGGGCTGCCAGGTGGCCACAAGACACCAGGGCACGCCAGGCCCCCCAGGCGCGCCCTGGTGGGTAGTGGCCCCCTCGGCCCACCTCCGGTACCCATCTTCTGGTACATAAGGTCTTTTGACCTAGCAAAAATAAGGAGAGGACTTTCGGGATGGAGCGCCGCCATCTTGAGGGGGAACTTGGGCAGAAGCACTTTTGCCCTCCGGCGGAGCGATTCCGCTGGGGGAACGTCCCTCCCGGAGGGGGAAATCGAAGCCATCGTCATCACCAACAACCCTCTCATCTTTGGGAGGCCAATCTTCATCAACATCTTCAACAGCACCATCTCATCTCAAACCCTAGTTCATCTCTTGTGTTCAATCTTTGTACCGGAACCTCAGATTGGAACCTGTGGGTGACTAGTAGTGTTGATTACATCTTGTGGTTGATGCTATATGGTTTATTTGGTGGAAGATTATATGTTCAGATCTATTATGCTATTTAATATCCCTCAGATCTTGAACATGAATATTATTTGTGAGTAGTTACCTTTGTTCTTGAGGCCACAGGAGAAGTCATGTTGCAAGTAATCACGTGAATTTGATATGTGTTCGAAATTTTGATGTTATGTATGTTGTGATTCCCTTAGTGGTGTTACGTGAACGTCGACTACATGACAATTCACCATATTTGGGCCTAAGGGAATGCATTGCAGAGTAGTTATTAGATGATGGGTTGCTAGAGTGACAGAAGCTTAAACCATAGTTTATGCGCTATTTCGTAAGGGGCTGATTTGGATCCACATGTTTAATGCTATGGTTAGATTTTATCTTAATACTTCTTTCGTAGTTGCGGAGGCTTGCGAGGGGGTTAATCATAAGTGGGAGGCTTCTTCAAGTAAGAACAGCACCCAAGCACCGGTCCACCCACATATCAAATTATCAGAGTAGCGAACGCGAATCAAACCAACATGATGAAAGTGACTAGATGAAATTCCCGTGTGCCCTCAAGAACGCTTTGCTTATTATCTGAGACTGTTTCGGCCTGTACTTTGCCATCAAAAGGATTGGGATACCTTGCTGCACTTATTTATACTTGTTACTTGTTACAAATTATCTTGCTATCAAACTACCTGTTACCGACAATTTCAGTGCTTGCAGAAATTACCTTGCTGAAAACCACTTGTCATTTCCTTCTGCTCCTCGTTGGGTTCGACACTCTTACTTATCGAAACGACTACGATTGTGGGTCATCACCATGGCAATTTTCTTACCTTCTTCATAGTTGTGTAAGAGGAAGATCTTGTCGACCTTCAATGCCCATGAGAGGCAATCTTCGGGATCATTGCTTCCGGAGAACTTAGGCTTTGTGAACTTGAGCTTGCCGTAGCGTCGTTCTTCATTGTGTTGGTGGCGATGGCGATGATGCTCTCGTCATGGAGGAGGATCTTCAAGCGCTTTCTCCTCGTGTTCCTCTTGATTAGCTTGACGTGGGGTCTTGGGATTCATGCACGGTTCCTCATTTCTTGGCGCTCCTCGAGGTGTGCGGCTTCTTCTTGTCGCTCTCATCGTATGGCCACTTCTTGTTCTGTCGGGGCCGGATTTACCAGGACATGAAATCTCAGCAAACGACCCTCATGTCATCACCAGCCCCAGGATTAGTGTTGCTGGTGGACACCTTCTTGATACAGAATTCCAGGCAATTACAAGAAATTGAGTACAAGACCATAAAGGTCCAACGAATATAACAGGGATCTCTACTGCTGGATGACGGAAGCGACTCGTGGATCTCCAACGCTGATGGGACTCCATTCCCATAGGAACTGCTGACCTGGATAACTCCTATCTTGCGTGGCTGCTATCTCCAATTCCTAGGTTGCGGGGGCTTCATGGTGCTCCTCTCTGAAACATGATCTGGCCAAGATAATAGCCAGGGACAAGCCTGTGAGTACGTTTGAATGTACTCGCAAACATAATGAACAAAAGATATAACGAATGCATATGCTCATGTTGGATCCTACTAAATGCTCATGCTGACTAAAATCGTAGACATGACATGATAATAACAAAATGATACGGAAGTAAATATAGCATGTCAGTCATAATCAAGCTTAATAAAAATAGAAGCTAACGAATGTCACGGGTAGTCTAGCCAGCCCAGGTGACATTCAGAAAATAAGAGAAATGCCAACCGGGTGTCTAAAAGAGAGTCGGGCGAGACAGGACCGCCCGAAAACTCAAGCAACGCCACGAAAGGTCTTGAAAAGAAATGCCAGTCGGGTGTCAAAGTGACGCCACGGTCGGTCTTGAAGAGAAATACCAATCGGGTATCCACAAGAGTAGTGGCGTGATAGACCGCCTGTGAACTCGAGGGACGCCACGAAGAGGTCTTGAAAATAAATCCGAATGCCTGGGGTAGTCTAGCCAGCCCCTGAGACACTCAGGAAAATAAAATAAGAGAAACGGGTCAGTCCACAATAATATGCATAACCATAATAATATTGATAAGCATAGCAAGATATTCATGGTAGCATCAGGGTGTTAAAATTATCCTGCAAAAAAATATTTAAGGCATATTTTAATTATTTCCTCCGGAGACCGACACCAGGACCAACACTTGACCCACCCAGCTAACGCCCTTGACCGTGGACAACGGCTATTCGAATAGGTTTAAACTCTGTGGAGGGTGTACTCTTTACCCACGTGTATGGGATTTCCTTAGTCAGTACCGTGACACTGACTAATTCCTATTACGGACTTTAGGATGAAAACACGCCTGACCAGCACACACCAAAATAACCATCCGAATGCCAGGAATCACCCAAAGCATCGTTTTACAAAAACTCTAAGTCGGGGAGACAACAATCTCGAGTAGCATGGGATCACTATTAATACACGCCGATTCCAAGGGGGGACCCCCTCTCGGCTTCAACCGGTAACACCCATGCCCCCTGACCCAATGACATGATTTAGTCCATGGCCATGGAAACCCTCATCGTGGCCCTCTATGTGGTGTGTACCCGGACAGGGGTTAACAACTTACTAGGCCGTACCTTCCTTGCGGAAGGACCCATGGCAGCACGGTATCCAACTAGGTGTAACGGAACAAGACTCGATCTAGGCCGACTCTGGAGGTGTTACTATTTATCACTGGCATATGTATACGTGAAACCACCGTGTCAAAACAAGGCCCGTGCCCACTGGCACGTCCAAGGCAGGAGTACACTCCTGGTTTCTCACAATCTTTCTGCACGTCAGATACTTGAGTGAAATGCAAGCAAGTGAATAGATGATGTGACCATGCATGCATGAATGTTTCTACTCATACGGTGCAAACCCAACTGATGTACCCACACCATGAAATATGCAATCACCATATCCAAAGTTCAAATATGCTTGCCTTGTTGAAAGTAGTCAGGGAAAACCCTTCAAAATTCCCAGCAAAGTTCCCCTCTTCTTTTTCTGAAAAATTCAAACTCAGATAAAAATTTCATCACAGTACAAAAACTTGTCTCAAAATAATTTTAAATAAATACTAAAAAAAACTAGAGAGAAAAATAAGAATTTCAAAAAAAGAATCAACTCAATCAGAGTTGTGTTTTAAAAGTTATTAAAATTTCAAATCCAGGGGTCTTTCTGCAAAATAGCAGGTCCCTGGACGTTTAAAGAGAAAACGCTTCGGGAATAAATACGCTTCCCTGTGCAGAGAGCGTAAAGAGCCAGAATACGCTTTCGATTTTAACGGCGAAAAGAATAAAATGCTGACGGGTGGGGTCCACCCGTCAGGTTCAAATACAAACGCGCTCACGCGCATGTACAGAGGAGGTGCGGTGATCGCCGGCGATGATCGCCGATGTATCAGAGGGCGGCGATGGTGTGGTAGAGCTCGGGGAGGGTTTCCGCGTTGGTGGGTAGTGGAGTTGGTCGCCGGCGAGCAACAGAACGGCGGCGAGCTCGATTCCGGCGGACGACGATTCGGACGTGTTGGAATCTCGCCAGAGAGAGCTCCGGTGATGGAATTGAGGCGCGGAATTGACGGCTGGGAGTGGTATGAGGCTACTGGCAAGGTTTTAGCAGTGGAGGTGGAGTGATGGTGTCGGAACCTTCTCGGATGCAGGGCGGATTGGGTGGCCGGAGGTGGAGAAGAAAGCCTCCCAGAGGTAGGGGAGGGGCGTGGGGACTCGATTGGGAAGGTGTGGGGGTGGAGTGAGTGATCGCCAGGGCTCGGGGGTCCCTTTTATAGGCGATTCGAGGCGGTCCAGTACGGGCGGATGACGCCAGAGTTAATTCCGTCAGCGAGGTACGGTAGGGGCGGTGGTCAAGGGCAGTGGTAATCAGTGAGGTTGGGGGAGTCTTCTCGAAGCGCCAGCACGACGGCCTTCGAGCTCTATCCATCTCCCCCGTGGTGGAGCTCCCCTACGGGTGCGGCGGCGATGACCAACTCCGGCGACTGCCCAGAGGGGTCCAGAGGTTTGGGCGACGGGGTTAGCACGAGGAGTTGCGGAGAAGAGCGACACGTGGAGGATAGGATAGGCGAGGGTGCAGTGGAAAGGAGTGGAGACGATGGTGTCGTGCTGATCCGCCTGGTGCGCCGCAGCCGAGGACGGTGGCCATTGCACTGGCCACCTCCTGCGCTGTCGGTGGCAGCGGCTGACCAGGGGGTCCGGGGAAGACTCATTTAAGGCGAGAGGAGGCGTGGAGGAGTAGGAGAGATGGTGGAGTGAGAAGCACGGCGCCGTTCGTCCCTGCATCTGAAGAAAAATCCAGTTAACTGAATTTGACAGGGATGAACAGTGTGCACAGCAGGTGTTTGATGAAATGATAGAGGGGTCTAGGCATTTTTGAAGTTTCTGAATTTTTTTGTGGTGATGTACTGATGCAAGACAAGAGTGATGGTGAAGTTTCAGAATTTTTGGAGAAGTTTAGAATGGGTTTTGAGCAAGAAAATGGATTCTGGTCCAAATTTGAATTGAATGGATTTTGAAAAATTTGAATTGTGGAACCCAATATTTTTGGTGAAATCAGTTGTGGGTACCTTCTAGTTGATAGGATAATTTTGGTGGAGGCAGAAGAGTGGTAGAAAATGTAGTTCCTTTATAACTCAAAGAAACTATGAGTAATATAAATTGCAACTTTGGAATTTATCTAAAATATGAAAAATATTTTTGTGGGGTGGGAGAGAGTTGGATGCTGTCCTAGAATGTGAGAATGACTTGTGGAATTATTTAGGAGTGACAGAAAAATTGTTTGAAGGATTTTGGAAGTGCTAGGAGGAAAGAAAAGGGCATCTCCTTGGGAGATTCTAGTTAATTTAAAAACTTTTAAAAAGAAAATATTTTGATCTTCGAAAAAAATAATTTTCCAAATAAAATCATCAATCAAAACAGAACCTTTTAGGAAAAAAATTTAGCCCAAATAAAATTTGAAAATGTTTTCAAAACAGAAGAGAGAAAATAAGATCAAAATGGTTTTCAAGAATTTCATTTTAAAGAAAAGATTTTTTTTCTTGAAAATCCAGGAAGAATGATTTGGGGAAATTTTTATTATGAAAATAATTCCGACTGTTATTAAAGTATAGATGAAATGGTTTAGGAAAACTACCAAAGCCCATAATATTATTTCCAAAAATTTCTTTATGAAGGGAAGAATTTGAAAGTCAGAAACGAAAAAGGCTCTAAAATTATTTAAAGGACCTGTTGTAAATCAAAATTTTATTTCTGGCCAAATTTTACTTAATAAAAATGTGGTTAAATTTTTGGGGTGTAACATGTTCCCGGTTGCGTGCGCGGACGGCTTGGGTCGCTTCCTTGAGAGCACGTTGAGCTTCTTGGGCTTGTTCCTCACGGCGTTGTCGTTCTTGTCGAAGGGCGTCACCATCTTGGTTTACTTGGTGATCTAGGCGTATTAGATCTTGCTCTCGTTCCTTGGCGGCTTGTTCTTGTCGACGTTGTTGTTCGCGCTCTTGAAGGCGGCCTTGCAAACCATTACCATGGAATGGATTTTGTGGAGCTTAGTGATCTTCATGATCTTGACGACGATGTGAGCGAGGTCTTGAGTGAATTGAATCCCAAGATGTATCCAAAAAGTGTCAGCTTGAGTGTCGCCGTCTTGATGATGAGGATGTTTTAGATGAGCGGGTGGGCATCATGGCGCGAATATCATCCTTGAGAGTTGCCATTGAGGTGTCGAAGTAGTCTCTTGTTCATTCTCCGGATTGTCGCATGTCGGTGGTGAGTTTATCGATGCGGTTGCCCAATGCTTCATTCGCTTGATGCAAAGCTCTATGCACACCGAATAGTTGATTCTTGGTGATGTAGTTGTTGGGCTCCTCTTCTTGCATGATGAAGAGTGGGTTTCTAGAAGTACTTGGCCTATCCATCATCGCAAGCAAATATGTGAGTGGAAGAAAGGAAAGAACTAGACCAAATGTACTTTATCCGATGTTGAAGATGGATCAAAGATCACCCAATGTAATATTATGGAAGTAGCACAATTGCTACCGGGTCTTATCGATTCTCACATCTACACAAGTAAGGCTTATGGAGTAGCTTGGTGAGGATAGTGGCACAAAAATTTGATGCAATTGTTAGCAAGAGTCAATAACGTTGAAAGAGATTCACATATTCACAAGTGAAACAAGTAGACCAATAGCAATATGTGGCACACGAAAACACACACGCGGATAGATAAATGGGGTCGTGCAACCAAGGAACGAGCTAAAAATGTGGAATCCATGGAAAATGCTCTTGTTGCACAACTCTAGCAAGATGCTAGCACGATTGCTCAATAGGCGAATACGAGACTTGTGCACAACCTATAAGAGACAAAACATATCAACTTTCTATCCCAAGTATGCTATGTATAGATGGCTCCTGGTGATTCTCACACGATGATCCAAGATGATCAATGATGTTTTATGATATGCAATGTGGCGATGCTATGGCTATTGCTTACAAGCTCTTTGCTTATCTTTTTTTTATATGGTCACTATGCGAAATGCTCAAACCAAGATAGCAATTATGTACATGCGGGAACAAACTTGTGACACAAGAAATGATACGATGATACCAAGATGAGGTATGTATGCAATGGAAGGTGCGGAATCGGTGATCACTAAAGTGCACAAGTAACATTGCCCGACAATACTCAATGGCTAGTCTCGATAGGAAAGTGACACAAAATGGGCTCGGGGTTAACAATGCAATGGCAAGGGAGAATGTATGAAGGTGTCGTCGAGGTTACCACCCTTGCTTATGGTTGATGGTGTCAAAATGGTGAAGTGGTTGTTGTCGATGGCGAATTCGTGGTGAAGATGAGTGGCGGTGATGTCGTTGTCGAACCATCCCTAAGTAGCCGAAACACGTTAGGAAATGGAAGTCGCAACTCAAAATCTCAAAAAAATTGTCAAATGCTGGTAGCGGAAAGTGGTGGTATGATAAATGATGTCGAAGTGGGTACGAAAGTGCGCTGGTGGTGGTCGGAGATTGGAATGCGAAAATATGGCGGCGACTGAAATTTCCGAAGAAAATTCAGTTTGGTCAGAGGAAACTGGATGATCCGGGTGGAGGTCCGGCTGATCCGGGCTGGTACGGATGATCCGGGTGTTGGTCCGGATCGTCCAGGTAGGTCAACAGCTCGGGCATGGGCTCGAGATGAACTCGAAAATCATGGGGAAAAGAAAAAATGTGGGAATTTTTGGGTGGATTTCATGGTGGTGAGGTGGGGAATAGGTAGACCCACTTGCAACACAATGAATCCATGGATCAAATTCAACAAAACATCATCAAACCAACAAATCACAAAAAATTGGTATGGCTATTTTTGTGGGGATTTAATAAATTCAACAAAAAAACACAAAATTAGGCTAGAAAGTGGGGGTAGGGACTCCAAATTCGTGATCAACCATGGATCATGATACCAAGATGATGTAGGATGGAACCCTAATGGCCGATCTTTCATGATTTGGAGGGGAATTCCCAAAGAACAAGATGAACACACAAGAGGAAAACACTCAAATGAACGAGATCTGATCACACATGGGCTAAATCCACATTCACAAATGGGAACACAAGATCCGAAGTCAACAAGGGAGGATACACGGTAGCTAGTTCTTCGCGATCCTTGAAGAGGGGGGGTCTTGAATCCACTAGGGATCTTTCCGTGAGGAGTGAAAGGACCACGATGTCGCCTAGAGGGGGGGGGGGGGGTGAATAGGCGTTTTAAAATCTTTTACGGATTAGGATATCCTAATGCGGAATAAACTAAGTGGATACTTCTCAAGCACAAATCATATATACTAGGCCACTAAGTGCACCAACAACTTAGGATAAACAAGATGAGAACAACAAGGATATGAGAAAGCACAAGTACAGTTACACAAACTTACTCAATGTATATCATGAGATATGGAAATGAATAATACACACAACCACAAGTAAGCAACACAAAGCTTACACAAATTGTATCACAATATATGGAATTGAATGATACAAGCAAACTCAAGTAAGCACTACAAGCTTACACAAGTTATGTCACAAGATATGGAAATGAATGTTACAAGCTAGCAATTCACACTAAGCACAAGATAGAACAATAGTAGGAAGTAAGAATTGCGGACTATAAAGTGTTGGCCTAAATAATCTCTACAATATGGTAACCAACACAATATAATGAGGACAACAAGATATAGTGAATGCAAGGTCAAGAAACCAAAGTAAACCACAAGTAAGGAGTTAGGGTTAGGGATAACCAAAGTCACGGAGACGAGGATGTATCCCGATGTTCACTTCCTTGGAGGGAAGCTAGTCACCGTTGGAGGGATGGGTGTTACCACGAAGGCACACCAACACCACGAAGGCTCACCCTATTCTCCTTGAGATATCACCACGAAGGCGATTCCCAACCACTAGTGGTAGATCTTGAGGTGGCCTCCAAACCTTCACAAACTTTCCGAGGGACAAATCACAAGTTGATTCCTCACCGGAGCACTCCTACCGCCTAGGAGTCTCCAACCTCGAAGAGTAACAAGATCAAGGGGGAAATGCTCAAGACTTGCTCAAATCACAAATTCTTTTGGTCACAGGAGGGAGAGGGAGTGGATCTATCTTTTGATTGGAAAATCTCTCAAGAACTCTCACGAATCTCTTCGAGATCTAAGATTTGGTGTAGGAGAAGTGAGAGGGAGCCACTTGTGTTCTTGGGGTGATTTGGGATGAAGTGGTCAACCCCTCCACGAACTGGTGAGGGGGTATATATAGTGTGGCAAGAAAACTAGCCATTTTAGTGTAAGTGACAGCGTCGGGCCGGACATCCGGGTAATGGCAGGACATCCAGCGGCTGTAGAAAAACCACACGAAGAACACAGCGTAGTAGGAAAAACAGGGGGCCCGGATATCCGGGGGAGGCCCGGACATCCGGCTAACCTCCAGGCCCCGGACATCCGGCCAAGTGCCAGACATCCGGAATAAATAGCAGCACAAAATGCTCTCTGGACATGGACGACCGGATTTCCGGGAGGATCCCGGACATCCGGGGCGTCCCGGGAGCCTAGTCCCGGATGTCCGGCCCATAAAAAAACAGCAGGAACCCCAAAACTGAAACATGCATAACTTTCACATCCGGACTCCGACTTTGATGATCTTGGGCTTGTTTTGAAGCTATGGAAAAAGCCCAGGCCCTCACATAGAGAACCACCCAAGATCAACCAAAATGGAGGATGCAAATTATGCAAAGCTTTTATCATGTATTTGGGTAACCTATTTGGCTTTGGATTTTCTTTGATAGATGTGTAGGCATATTGTATTTGTATTGGATAGGAGTGAAATATGCCTATGTTGGAATAAGATGAGAGAATAGAAGATGTTGGCTTGAGCAAATCTATCACTAACCCCTTTGATCCCCTCTTAATAGTGCGGGATCCCTATAACTCAAGAATCATAAAAGAACTATACTAGATAGCTTCCGGAAACTCATTCTTGAGCATATATCCTTTTCGATGGTCATCGATCCTCACAACTAAAGCCAAAGGAACTCATACCTTTCACTAAAGCATTCCAATTTAGCTTGATGTTGACGTTTATGCTTGGCTCAAGTCAGAACGATGATCTTGATCATGACACTTGGTGAAGGCTTCAAATAGCTCCCCCATAAGCCATGTTGGGAGCATTGCATTGTATTCATCTTCATACATTCGTCATGTAATCATCCACAAGCTTCAAGCGTGTAATCCTTCGGGATGGTTATCTTGAACTTGCCCTTGTCAACCATGATCATCAACACTTGATGTCATCCTCTCATGGACACTTGAAATCTCTCTCTCGATGCGAGCCCATGAGAATCACCTAAACCTTTGACTAAAGCATTCCAATTGAGCTTGATGTTGACGTTTATGCTTGGCTCAAGTCAGAACGATGATCTTGATCATGACACTTGGTGAAGGCTTCAAATAGCTCCCCCATAAGCCATGTGGGGAGCATTGCATTGTATTCATCTTCATACATTCGTCATGTAATCATCCACAAGCTTCAAGCATGTAATCCTTCGGGATGGTTATCTTGAACTTGCCCTTGTCAACCATGATCATCAACACTTGATGTCATCCTCTCATGGACACTTGAAATCTCTCTCTCGATGCGAGCCCATGAGAATCACCTTCAAATCATAAACCCTCTAAACTTCTTGCTTCAAAGGAGTTGTCTTCCAATATTCTTCAATCATTTTCCAATGGGACTAACCTTCAAATGTATATCTCAATGTAAATATTAGTCCATAAGGATTGTCATTTAATTACCAAAACCACACATGGGGACTACATGTACTTTCAATCTCCCCCATTTTGGTAATTGATGACAATCTCAACAAGAGGGTTTGTATAATGAATTTTAAACTAGCATGCAATTTATTCGAGGATAAATTGTATACTTGGGATGGTTGTACTGGCATCAAGACACTACGCAAGCATTTGATGATAGTTCACCCATAGTATATAGAGCAAACTCCCCCACAATATATGCATGTGTGAATGAACTTTGAATGTCATTGCATATGTTGGTTGACATAAACTAGGAGAGTTTTCTCTATATACGATACTCATCCATGCAACAAGAATATATAACAAGGGTAGATATGCATGAGTGACAATAAGCACTTCAAAAATACTTATCATAAACCCTCTAAACTTCTCCCCCATTGGCAACAAATGCCAAAATGGATGAAAAAAATCTACAAGACCAATATAGTATGAGTTCCTCCTTAATGTGTGCATATCACAAAAATGTGAGTGAAATCAAATGCACATAGTTAATGAGGAAAAATTTGAGGAGCTCAAACCATATTTAGGATCTAGAATGCAAACAAATAGTATGATATGAAAATAAGATTAAACATGGGAGGAAAACATTCAAAAGATCCGAAGAACATATTTTGGACAAGATAAAATAGGAATATCCAATGTGATCATCATGTCAAGTATGGGTCCAAAATACATCCAAAACACATGAGTGCGCAAGGATATATGCAATGCATACAAGCACTCACGACACAACCTCTTACCGAAGCCACTATACGAATAAAAGGAACACACAAAGTGGCCGGCAAGGAATAAATGATATCAAGGAAAGATATGAACTTTCTTATGTATAAAAATTTCTAAGTGGCCAATAATTATCCAATAATAATCATGATATGTATCCACAAAGAAACCCGTATACACAAAAAGGTTGTAATTGATAAGAACATGATATCCACAGGTGAAACCACTATTATACAACTTTGAGCCTAGCATAAGAGCAAGGCACATGGCACAAATTGATCTCATGTGTATAAAAAGAGAATGAAACGGTGGACATGAAAGAATAGGAATATCAACTAGAGATGTAACTTCTCTCATGTGTATAAGATTCTAAGTAGATGATATCCACAAAGAAGGATGTACACTTGAAATAGTTACTAAAGGAAAGAATAAGATATCCAAACGGGAGTCATAAAATATACCAATGAGATATTTGCTTGAAAGCAAAGCACATGGCTTAATATAATATTATTGTATATTAATGAACTCCAAACACACAACCATCAAAGACATCACAACTAGCAACAAGAGATCATTGTTGGAATGCTTTGATAAAGGAAACAAGTATCACAGGAATGAGTCAAGAAATTCATGCCATGATGCAACCTACACAAGGTTGACCCCATTTCTATATATATGCATGAAGTAAATACTTGTTACCGAGATAGCATTGGTATGAAGTCGTAGATCAATAAAATGTCCAACCTTGGCTCTTATTTCCTCATAGTGCCACCACCTTCATGAATAAGCCAAGCACCCAATGCTTCTCAAATGTACCTAAAATATTTTAAGTACAATATGGTTCCCAAACTTATTGGGTCCGAAGTAGTTAGCATAACTACAACACATAGGGTAAAACCACTTAAGTATGTGCATATTGATATGAATTTGAATTTCATGCACATCTTAGCTATTAAGAATTTGATGGATTTACCATATATATATTGGATCAAATAAAGCAAACAAGGCATGCGAATTTACACACAGTAAATACGCATGCACAAGCCTACCAAAATCCAGGGAGATACAAATTGGACAAATGAACACATAACCGTTAATAATTCCAATAACATCACTAGTCATTCATGTTGTCCAAAATAACTCAAAGTGACAAATCAACATATGATAGCACACAATGTTCAACATATGAACCAAGAAAAACCAATGAGCATATAAGATATGCATTGCACACATACTCATGGGAATATCTCACTCAAGTAGATATAGGACACTATAAACAATGAGATAACAAACTACCATAACTCCATACAAACCAATAAGATGAGTTCGAACAAAATGGTGTTTTGAGTTATCATCGGTGTAGAAACCAAATAAGTACATGATCATCTATACTAACACAGGCATAACATGAGAGTTTAGAAATAAACATAATGCTTGGATAGCATATTATTAACATTCCAATTAGATAGATAATCATGCAAAGCAACAATTGGAATGGCTTTAATCAAACGATTTTCCAAATACGATTTTTAAGATAACCATGGACAAAACCGCACAAGAATGCCATATGTAAACAAGGCATTGCATGCCACATAGATATAAGATAATCTCAAATATAAATGCTAAGTAGCATTCCTCAGTTGTTCACATTTACAAGGATTGTGATATGCACAAAGCACATCGCTCCCTCATAATGTGATTATTCATATATTATCAACAAGAGGCAAGTGAAATCCAACCAAAGATAATTAATGAATGAGAATTTGAATTTCAAATGAGCTTAACATACCACATGGTAACTAGATAATATTGTACTTAACAATACTAGGTGGTGTCCCACATATATACACATTTAAGGTTTGTGATATGCATAAACATAACACTCCCCCATAATGTGATGATCCATTAATATCTCACAAGATCCAACTAAGATTCAACTAATGAAGCAATAAAGGCTCGGAACCACACACACAAATATATGAAGTGCATTGCGACGTACACATGCTAGATAACTCAAATCAAGCATAATAGGAGGCACAACATATACAAACACATGCTAGGTACAAAACCTAAACACGAGAGGGACTAGTAACTTTCAATGTAGACAATATAAATACAAGTTACCGCCACGAGGAGCATTGGAATGGCAAATATGATGATAATCCACTTGACTTGGCTTGAACCATAATACATGGTGAAAATCATTTTTCTACATGAACTAGCCAAGTCTCCAATGTCCTCCACACACCTATTGATCAAGTTTGAGCTTGATGGTCCCCAACCAAGTTGGGTCCTAAGAAGTTAGTCACAATAGGTTTGGCAACCCAAATGGTCTTATCAACTTTCAAACCACTTTGGGCACCAACAAACTTGGCAAACAAATTGCCAACATTATCCTTTCTAAGTGAATAATGATCATTGACAATTGGAGGCTTAGAGACATCACCGTTGGGACATGATGAAGATATGTGTCCCTTCTCATGGCAAATATAGCAACATGTGCTCCCCTTTCTCTTCTTCTTTACTTTCTCAACTTGTAGAACATTATCATGGTTAGGCATGGGAAGAGGCCTTTCATTATCTTGAGATTGAACTTGAGGGCACTTCCCTTGATGCTTCACACTTGAAGCCTTCTTCTTCAATGGACAAGATCTCACATGGTGTCCAACATTCTTGCACTTAAAGCAAATAATGTTGGCTGAATTCTTGACTTGATCTTGTCCCTTCTTCTTGTTCTTGGACTTCTTCTTGTTGGAGATGAAATCAAGTCCTATTTTGTCTTGAGGGTCCTTTTGCACACTCAAGATATTATCACAATATTTTTCCAAGTTTTTCTTCAAACTAGTGACTTGGGCCTTGAGCTCTTTATTTTCCTCTACAAGGTTAGTATTAACAAAAGAACTAGAGGAAGTAGAAACTTCATTGTTAGAGCAACAAGGCATGGTGAGCAATTCATCACAAGATGTACCAATATCATGTAGAGAGGAATTGCAAGGACTAGCACATGGCAATAAGGCATTTCGAGTAGAAGATGTGCTAATATCCACATGAGACTCACATGATTTTACCTTGGTGACCATAGCCTCGTGAGCTAACTTTAACCCATCATGAGAGATTAGAAGATCCTCATGAGTGCCTGAGAGCTTTTTATGACCTTCTTCCAATTTCCCATAATTGCTAGTTAGCAAATCAAGTTGAGTCCTCAGCTCAACATTTTCTTTTAATATCGATGCTTCACACAAGATATAGTTAGTAGCACAAGCATCATTATCAATATGAGAGGAGCATGTAGAAGCTAGAGACTCTGCATGAGTAGCTTGAAGTTCCTCATGAGACTTAGAGAGTTTGGTGAGCTCTCCTTTGACCTTCTTGTAGTCAAGGTCAAGGTGCTCAAAATCCTCTTTAAGTTTACAATGAGTAACTTCAATCTCTTCTTTTAAAGACCTCAAGTCACTAAGACATTGATGAGCCATAGCAAGTTCATGTTCGAGTTGTTCACTTTTTGCTTGCTCGTAAAGAAATAAGTCATTACATTTTTGAAAGCAAGCAAGAACATCTTGGAACCTTTTATAAGTGTTATTTTTAGCTCTACGAAGAGTTTTCCCAATCTCATAGAGATTTTGAGTCAAGACTTCATCATCTTCCTCATTACAACTATCATCTTTATCACTAAGAGAAGATGATACCTCGTCATTACCTCTTGCCATGAGGCACATGTGAACAAAAGGGGTTGATGATGATTCTTTTGGAGAGGAGGGTTCTTCATCAACCAAGCGTGCCTCATTTTTCTTGATTTCCTCTACATGGTTAGTTTCACAAAGAGAACTAGAGGGAATCACGGCATTTTGAATATGGCAACACAAACGACCAAGCATATCATCACAAGAATTTATGAGTGCATCATTAGATGATATTCATGGACTCTCTACACAAGAATGTACGATGTTTTCGGTGTTAGATATGCTCGTGTCCATAGAAGATACATCACTAGTATCAACATAAGCAAGATCATCAATGATGAGCTTAATACCATCATCACGAGATATTTCTTCACTCACCATGTCATTACCTTGTGGTATGCCACATGTTGGTGAAGTGAAAGATGTTGAGGTATGCAAGTAATCGGAGGTGGAAGCAATAGAGAGCTCTTCATGATTAAAAAATGTGGAGAACTCCTCCATTAACTCCCCGAAAAGAATATTGTCTTCATAAAGATTGGACCCACCATATATATCTTCAATTTTGGTCCAAGCATCATGAGCCAACGAACAAGACGAGATTGACTTGAACACCTCGAAGGTTATAGCTTGGTGAATGACACTTAAAGCTTCACTATCAAGATGCATATCATCAAGTGACGGAGATTGTCCATCCTTTAGATTTGAATTCCCTACAACCACAATCCGCAAAGCATTTGGACCCATGGCCCGAAAGTGACAAAGCATGCGTAATCTCCACATAATGTAATTTGTGCCATTAAAACAAAATGTGTCATCATGCACTAGTTCACTAGTCGACATCGTTACTCTCTAGGCGGTTAAGCCTAATAAGGAGAGACCTAGCTCTGATACCAATTGAAAGGACCACAATGTTGCCTAGAGGGGGGTGAATAGGCGTTTTAAAATCTTTTACGGATTTGGCTATATCCTAATGCGGAAATAAACTAAGCGGATACTTTCCAAGCACAAATCCTAAATATACTAGGCTCACTAAGTGCACCAACAACTTAGGATAAACAAGATGAGAACAACAAGGATATGAGAAAGCACAAGTAAGTTACACAAACTTACTCAATGTATATCATGAGATATGGAAATGAATAATACACACAACCACAAGTAAGCAACACAAAGCTTACACAAATTGTATCACAATATATGGAATTGAATGATACAAGCAAACTCAAGTGAGCACTACAAGCTTACACAAGTTATTTCACAAGATATGGAAATGAATGTTACAAGCTAGCAATTCACACTAAGCACAAGATAGAACAATAGTAGGAAGTAAGAATTGCGGACTATAAAGTGTTGGCCTAAATAATCTCTACAATATGGTAACCAACACAATATAATGAGGACAACAAGATATAGTGAATGCAAGGTAAAGAAACCAAAGTAAACCACAAGTAAGGAGTTAGGGTTAGGGATAACCAAAGTCACGGAGACGAGGATGTATCCCGATGTTCACTTTCTTGGAGGGAAGCTAGTCACCGTTGGAGGGATGGGTGTTACCACGAAGGCACACCAACACCACGAAGGCTCACCCTATTCTCCTTGAGATATCACCACGAAGGCGATTCCCAACCACTAGTGGTAGACCTTGAGGTGGCCTCCAAACCTTCACAAACTTTCCGGGGGATGAATCACAAGTTGAGTCCTCACCGGAGCACTCCTACCGCCTAGGAGTCTCCAACCTCCAAGAGTAACAAGATCAAGGGGGAAATGCTCAAGACTTGCTCAAATAACAAATTCTTTTGGTCACAAGAGGGAGAGGGAGTGGATCTATCTTTTGATTGGAAAATCTCTCAAGAACTCTCACGAATCTCTCCGGGATCTAAGATTTGGTGTAGGAGAAGTGAGACGGAGCCACTTGTGTTCTTGGGGTGATTTGGGATGAAGTGGTCAACGCCTCCACGAAGTGGTGAGGGGGTATATATAGTGTGGCCAGAAAACTAGCCGTTTTAGTGTAAGTGACAGCGCCGGGCCGGACATCCGGGCAATGGCCGAACATCCGGTGGCTGTAGAAAAACCACACGAAGAACACAGCGTAGTAGGAAAAACAGGGGGCCCGGATATCCTGGGGAGGCCCGGACATCCGGCCAACCTCCAGGCCCTGGACATCCGGCCAAGTGCTAGACATCCGGAATAAATAGCAGCACAAAATGCTCTCTGGACATGGACGGCCGGATTTCCGGGAGGATCCCGAACATCCGGGGCGTCTCGGGAGCTCGGACATCCGGCCTAGTCCCGGATGTCCGGCCCATAAAAAAACAGCAGGAACCCCAAAATTGAAACATGCATAACTTTCACATCCGGACTCCGATTTTGATGATCTTGGGCTTGTTTTGAAGCTATGGAAAAAGCCTAGGTCCTCACATAGAGAACAACCCAAGATCAACCAAAATGGAGGATGCAAATTATGCAAGGCTTTTATCATGTATTTGGGTAACCTATTTGGCTTTGGATTTTCTTTGATAGATGTGTAGGCATATTGTATTTGTATTGGATAGGAGTGAAATATGCCTATGTTGGAATAAGATGAGAGAATAGAAGATGTTGGCTTGAGAAAATCTATCACTAACCCCTTTGATCCCATCTTAATAGTGCGGGATCCCTATAACTCAAGAATCATAAAAGAACTATACTAGATAGCTTCCGGAAACTCATTCTTGAGCATATATCCTTTTCGATGGTCATCGATCCTCACAACTAAGGCCAAAGGAACTAATACCTTTGACTAAAGCATTCCAATTTAGCTTGATGTTGATGTTTATGCTTGGCTCAAGTCAGAACGATGATCTTGATCATGACACTTGGTGAAGGCTTCAAATAGCTCCCCCATAAGCCATGTTGGGAGCATTGCATTGTATTCATCTTCATACATTCATCATGTAATCATCCACAAGCTTCAAGCATGTAATCCTTCGGGATGGTTATCTTGAACTTGCCCTTGTCAACCATGATCATCAACACTTGATGTCATCCTCTCATGGACACTTGAAATCTCTCTCTCGATGCGAGCCCATGAGAATCACCTAACCCTTTGACTAAAGCATTCCAATTGAGCTTGATGTTGACGTTTATGCTTGACTCAAGTCAGAACGATGATCTTGATCATGACACTTGGTGAAGGCTTCAAATAGCTCCCCCATAAGCCATGTGGGGAGCATTGCATTGTATTCATCTTCATACATTCATCATGTAATCATCCACAAGCTTCGAGCATGTAATCCTTCGGGATGGTTATCTTGAACTTGCCCTTGTCAACCATGATCATCAACACTTGATGTCATCCTCTCATGGACACTTGAAATCTCTCTCTCGATGCGAGCCCATGAGAATCACCTTCAAATCATAAACCCTCTAAACTTCTTGCTTCAAAGGAGTTGTCTTCCAATATTCTTCAATCATTTTCCAATGGGACTAACCTTCAAATGTATATCTCGATGTAAATATTAGTCCATAAGGATTGTCATTTAATTACCAAAACCACACATGGGGACTACATGTACTTTCAATCTCCCCCATTTTGGTAATTGATGACAATCTCAACAAGAGGGTTTGTATAATGAATTTTAAACAAGCATGCAATTTATTCGAGGATAAATTGTATACTTGGGATGGTTGTACTGGCATCAAGACACTACGCAAGCATTTGATGATAGTTCACCCATAGTATATAGAGCAAACTCCCCCACAATATATGCATGTGTGAATGAACTTTGAATGTCATTGCATATGTTGGTTGACATAAACAAGGAGAGTTTTCTCTGTATACGATACTCATCCATGCAACAAGAATATATAACAATGGTAGATATGCATGAGTGACAATAAGCACTTCAAAAATACTTATCATAAACCCTCTAAACTTCTCCCCCATTGGCAACAAATGCCAAAATGGATGAAAAAAATCTAGAAGACCAATATAGTATGAGTTCCTCCTTAATGTGTGCATATCACAAAAATGTGAGTGAAATCAAATGCACATAGTTAATGAGGAAAAATTTGAGGAGCTCAAACCATATTTAGGATCTAGAATGCAAACAGATAGTATGATATGAAAATAAGATTAAACATGGGAGGAAAACATTCAAAAGATCCAAAGAACATATTTTGGACAAGATAAAATAGGAATATCCAATGTGATCATCATGTCAAATATGGGTCCAAAATACATCCAAAACACATGAGTGCGCAAGGATATATGCAATGCATACAAGCACTCACGATACAACCTCTTACCGAAGCCACTATACGAATAAAAGGAACACACAAAGTGGCCGGCAAGGAATAAATGATATCAAGGAAAGATATGAACTTTCTTATGTATAAAAATTTCTAAGTGGCCAATAATAATCCAATAATAATCATGATATGTATCCACAAAGAAACCCGTATACACAAAAAGGTTGTAATTGATAAGAACATGATATCCACAGGTGAAACCACTATTATACAACTTTGAGCCTAGCATAAGAGCAAGGCACATGGCACAAAGCACATGGCACAAATTGATCTCATTTGCATAACACAAAGTGACGCAAGCAATCAAAAGATCCGATGAGCCAGAAGGATAAAAGAATATTATGATTTGGGCAAAGGAGTGTTCTAAGGAAAATAGAGAAGCTCCCCATGATTTGGGCACTATTTAGTTTTTTTTATTTGGATACAAGTGCACAAAATAGGATCATCACTACCCCAAAATCAATAGGAACACAAAACAATTGCAAGCAAGCATAGATAAGAAAAGAAGCCTAGCATTTGCAACATGTAAATGAGGCAACCTAATAATAGGCACAACCAAAATGATGTGTGTGAGTCACGTCAAAGCACATGGGAAGACTAATATAAGGATGAGAATTAAGCATCAACATAGTCTTGAGTAAATGAGATACAAGGTGCAAGACATGTCCTTCCCACACACACGAAGTTAAGAAGGTCACACACACATCAAGAAAATGGGTTTACAAGCTCACTAATAGCAAATTAAAAATCAAAGCTTGTGACAACCCATGATGAAGATAGGAAATAATAGGCTTGTCAAGACAAGCACGAGGACAATAATCTTCACGAAACATGAGTGCACTAAGATGCAAAGAGGTAAGACACACACTCATACAATAAATGCTTCCACGGAGCCATCAAAGATATAAAAAGAGAATGAAACGGTGGACATGAAAGAATAGGAATATCAACTAGAGATGTAACTTCTCTCATGTGTATAAGATTCTAAGTAGATGATATCCACAAAGAAGGATGTACACATGAAATAGTTACTAAAGGAAAGAATAATATATCCAAACGGGAGTCATAAAATATACCAATGAGATCTTTGCTTGAAAGTAAAGCACATGGCTTAATATAATCTTATTGTATATTAATGAACTCCAAACACACAACCATCAAAGACAACACAACTAGCAACAAGAGATCATTGTTGGGATGCTTTGATAAAGGAAACAAGTATCACAGGAACGAGTCAAGAAATTCATGCCATGATGCAACCTAGACAAGGTTGAACCCATTTCTATATATATGCATGAAGTAAATACTTGTTACCGAGATAGCATTGGTATGAAGTCGTAGATCAATAAAATGTCCAAGCTTGGCTCTAATTTCCTCATAGTGCCACCACCTTCATGAATAAGCCATGCACTCAATGCTTCTCAAATGTACCTAAAATATTTTAAGTACAATATGGTCCCCAAACTTATTGGGTCCGAAGTAGTTAGCATAACTACAACACATAGGGTAAAACCAGTTAAGTATGTGCATATTGATATGAATTTGAATTTCATGCACATCTTAGCTATTAAGAATTTGATGGATTTACCATATATATATTGGATCAAATAAAGCAAACAAGGCATGCGAATTTACACACAGTAAATACGCATGCACAAGCCTACCAAAATCCAGGGAGATACAAATTGGACAAATGAACACATAACCGTTAATAATTCCAATAACATCACTAGTCATTCATGTTGTCCAAAATGACTCAAAGTGACAAATCAACATATGATACCACACAAAGTTCAACATATGAACCAAGAAAAACCAATGAGCATATAAGATATGCATTGCACACATACTCATGGGAATATCTCACTCAAGTAGATATAGGACACTATAAACAATGAGATAACAAAATACCATAACTCCATACAAACCAATAAGATGAACTCGAACAAAATGGTGTTTTGAGTTATCATCGGTGTAGAAACCAAATAAGTACATGATCATCTATACTAACACAGGCATAACATGAGAGTTTAGAAATAAACATAATGCTTGGATAGCATATTATTAACATTCCAATTAGATAGATAATCATGCAAAGCAACAATTGGAATGACTTTAATCAAACGATTTTCCAAATACGATTTTTAAGATAACCATGGGCAAAACCGCACAAGAATGCCATATGTAAACAAGGCATTGCATGCCACATAGATATAAGATAATCTCAAATATAAATGCTAAGTAGCATTCCTCAGTTGTTCACATTTACAAGGATTGTGATATGCACAAAGCACATCGCTCCCTCATAATGTGATTATTCATATATTATCAACAAGAGGCAAGTGAAATCCAACCAAAGATAATTAATGAATGAGAATTTGAATTTCAAATGAGCTTAACATACCACATGGTAACTAGATAATATTGTACTTGACAATACTAGGTGGTGTCCCACATATATACACATTTAAGGTTTGTGATATGCATAAACATAACACTCCCCCATAATGTGATGATCCATTAATATCTCACAAGAGCCAACTAAGATTCAACTAATGAAGCAATAAAGGCTCGGAACCACACACACAAATATATGAAGTGCATTGCGACGTACACATGCTAGATAACTCAAATCAAGCATAATAGGAGGCACAACATATACAAACACATGCTAGGTACAAAACCTAAACATGAGAGGGACTAGTAACTTTCAATGTAGACAATATAAATACAAGTTACCGCCACGAGGAGCATTGGAATGGCAAATATGATGATAATCCACTTGACTTGGCTTGAACCATAATACATGGTGAAAATCATTTTTCTACATGAACTAGCCAAGTCTCCAATGTCCTCCACACACCTATTGATCAAGTTTGAGCTTGATGGTCCCCAACCAAGTTGGGTCCTAAGAAGTTAGTCACAATAGGTTTGGCAACCCAAATGGTCTTATCAACTTTCAAACCACTTTGGGCACCAACAAACTTGGCAAACAAATTGCCAACATTATCCTTTCTAAGTGAATAATGATCATTAACAATTGGAGGCTTAGAGACATTACCGTTGGGACATGATGAAGATATGTGTCCCTTCTCATGGCAAATATAGCAACATGTGCTCCCCTTTCTCTTCTTCTTTACCTTCTCAACTTGGAGAACATTATCATGGTTAGGCATGGGAAGAGGCCTTTCATTATCTTGAGATTGAACTTGAGGCCACTTCCCTTGATGCTTCACACTTGAAGCCTTCTTCTTCAATGGACAAGATCTCACATGGTGTCCAACATTCTTGCACTTGAAGCAAATAATGTTGGCCGAATTCTTGACTTGATCTTGTCCCTTCTTCTTGTTCTTGGACTTCTTCTTGTTGGAGATGAAATCAAGTCCTATTTTGTCTTGAGGGTCCTTTTGCACACTCAAGATATTATCACAATATTTTTCCAAGTTTTTCTTCAAACTAGTGACTTGGGCCTTGAGCTCTTTATTTTCCTCTACAAGGTTAGTATTAACAAAAGAACTAGAGGAAGTAGAAACTTCATTGTTAGAGCAACAAGGCATGGTGAGCAATTCATCACAAGATGTACCAATATCATGTAGAGAGGAATTGCAAGGACTAGCACATGGCAATAAGGCATTTCGAGTAGAAGATGTGCTAATATCCACATGAGACTCACATGATTTTACCTTGGTGACCATAGCCTCGTGAGCTAACTTTAACCCATCATGAGAGATTAGAAGATCCTCATGAGTGCCTGAGAGCTTTTTATGACTTTCTTCCAATTTCCCATAATTGCTAGTTAGCAAATCAAGTTGAGTCCTCAGCTCAACATTTTCTTTTAATATCGATGCTTCACACAAGATAGAGTTAGTAGCACAAGCATCATTATCAATATGAGAGGAGCATGTAGAAGCTAGAGACTCCGCATGAGTAGCTTGAAGTTCCTCATGAGACTTAGAGAGTTTGGTGAGCTCTCCTTTGACCTTCTTGTAGTCAAGGTCAAGGTGCTCAAAATCCTCTTTAAGTTTACAATGAGTAACTTCAATCTCTTCTTTTAAAGACCTCAAGTCACTAAGACATTGATGAGCCATAGCAAGTTCATGTTCGAGTTGTTCACTTTTTGCTTGCTCGTAAAGAAATAAGTCATTACATTTTTGAAAGCAAGCAAGAACATCTTGGAACCTTTTATAAGTGTTATTTTTAGCTCTACGAAGAGTTTTCCCAATCTCATAGAGATTTTGAGTCAAGACTTCATCATCTTCCTCATTACAACTATCATCTTTATCACTAAGAGAAGACGATACCTCGTCATTACCTCTTGCCATGAGGCACATGTGAACAAAAGGGGTTGATGATGATTCTTTTGGAGAAGAGGGTTCTTCATCAACCAAGCGTGCCTCATTTTTCTTGATTTCCTCTACATGGTTAGTTTCACAAAGAGAACTAGAGGGAATCACGGCATTTTGAATATGGCAACACAAACGACCAAGCATATCATCACAAGAATTTATGAGTGCATCATTAGATGATATTCATGGACTCTCTACACAAGAATGTACGATGTTTTCGGTGTTAGATATGCTCGTGTCCATAGAAGATACATCACTAGTATCAACATAAGCAAGATCATCAATGATGAGCTTAATACCATCATCACGAGATATTTCTTCACTCAGCATGTCATTACCTTGTGGTATGCCACATGTTGGTGAAGTGAAAGATGTTGAGGTATGCAAGTAATCGGAGGTGGAAGCAATAGAGAGCTCTTCATGATTAAAAAATGTGGAGAACTCCTCCATTAACTCCCCGAAAAGAATATTGTCTTCATAAAGATTGGACCCACTATATATATCTTCAATTTTGGTCCAAGCATCATGAGCCAACGAACAAGACGAGATTGACTTGAACACCTCGAAGGTTATAGCTTGGTGAATGACACTTAAAGCTTCACTATCAAGATGCATATCATCAAGTGACGGAGATTGTCTATCCTTTAGATTTGAATTCCCTAGAACCACAATCCGCAAAGCATTTGGACCCATGGCCCGAAAGTGACAAAGCATGCGTAATCTCCACATAATGTAATTTGTGCCATTAAAACAAAATGTGTCATCATGCACTAGTTCACTAGTCGACATCGTTACTCTCTAGGCGGTTAAGCCTAATAAGGAGAGACCTAGCTCTGATACCAATTGAAAGGACCACAATGTCGCCTAGAGGGGGGTGAATAGGCATTTTAAAATCTTTTACGGATTTGGCTATATCCTAATGCGGAAATAAACTAAGCGGATACTTTCCAAGCACAAATCCTAAATATACTAGGCTCACTAAGTGCACCAACAACTTAGGATAAACAAGATGAGAACAACAAGGATATGAGAAAGCACAAGTAAGTTACACAAACTTACTCAATGTATATCATGAGATATGGAAATGAATAATACACACAACCACAAGTAAGCAACACAAAGCTTACACAAATTGTATCACAATATATGGAATTGAATGATACAAGCAAACTCAAGTGAGCACTACAAGCTTACACAAGTTATGTCACAAGATATGGAAATGAATGTTACAAGCTAGCAATTCACACTAAGCACAAGATAGAACAATAGTAGGAAGTAAGAATTGCGGACTATAAAGTGTTGGCCTAAATAATCTCTACAATATGGTAACCAACACAATATAATGAGGACAACAAGATATAGTGAATGCAAGGTCAAGAAACCAAAGTAAACCACAAGTAAGGAGTTAGGGTTAGGGATAACCAAAGTCACGGAGACGAGGATGTATCCCGATGTTCACTTCCTTGGAGGGAAGCTAGTCACCGTTGGAGGGATGGGTGTTACCACGAAGGCACACCAACACCACGAAGGCTCACCCTATTCTCCTTGAGATATCACCACGAAGGCGATTCTCAACCAATAGTGGTAGACCTTGAGGTGGCCTCCAAACCTTCACAAACTTTCCGGGGGACAAATCACAAGTTGATTCCTCACCGGAGCACTCCTACCGCCTAGGAGTCTCCAACCTCCAAGAGTAACAAGATCAAGGGGGAAATGCTCAAGACTTGCTCAAATCACAAATTCTTTTGGTCACAAGAGGGAGAGGGAGTGGATCTATCTTTTGATTGGAAAATCTCTCGAGAACTCTCACGAATCTCTCCGGGATCTAAGATTTGGTGTAGGAGAAGTGAGAGGGAGCCACTTGTGTTCTTGGGGTGATTTGGGATGAAGTGGTCAACCCCTTCACGAAGTGGTGAGGGGGTATATATAGTGTGGAAAGAAAACTAGCCGTTTTAGTGTAAGTGACGGCGCCGGGCCAGACATCCGGGCAATGGCCGAACATCCGGCGGCTGTAGAAAAACTACACGAAGAACACAGCGTAGTAGGAAAAATAGGGGGCCCGGATATCCGGGGGAGGCCCGGACATCCGGCCAACCTCCAGGCCCCGGACATCCGGCCAAGTGCCGGACATCCGGAATAAATAGCAGCACAAAATGCTCTCTGGACATGGACGGCCGGATTTCTGGGAAGATCCCGGACATCCGGGGCGTCCCGGGAGCCTGGACATCCGGCCTAGTCCCGGATGTCCGGCCCATAAAAAAAAGCAGGAACCCCAAAACTGAAACATGCATAACTTTCACATCCGGACTCCGATTTTGATGATCTTGGGCTTGTTTTGAAGCTATGGAAAAAGCCCAAGTCCTCACATAGAGAACCACCCAATATCAACCAAAATGGAGGATGCAAATTATTCAAAGCTTTTATCATGTATTTGGGTAACCTATTTGGCTTTGGATTTTCTTTGATAGATGTGTAGGCATATTGTATTTGTATTGGATAGGAGTGAAATATGCCTATGTTGGAATAAGATGAGAGAACAGAAGATGTTGACTTGAGCAAATCTATCACTAACCCCTTTGATCCCCTCTTAATAGTGCGGGATCCCTATAACTCAAGAATCATAAAAGAACTATACTAGATAGCTTCCGGAAACTCATTCTTGAGCATATATCCTTTTCGATGGTCATCGATCCTCACAACTAAAGCCAAAGGAACTAATACCTTTGACTAAAGCATTCCAATTTAGCTTGATGTTGATGTTTATGCTTGGCTCAAGTAAGAACGATGATCTTGATCATGACACTTGGTGAAGGCTTCAAATAGCTCCCCCATAAGCCATGTGGGGAGCATTGCATTGTATTCATCTTCATACATTCGTCATGTAATCATCCACAAGCTTCAAGCATGTAATCCTTCGGGATGGTTATCTTGAACTTGCCCTTGTCAACCACGATCATCCACACTTGATGTCATCCTCTCATGAACACTTGAAATCTCTCTCTCGATGCAACCCCATGAGAATCACCTTCAAATCATAAACCCTCTAAACTTCTTGCTTCAAAGGAGTCGTCTTCCAATATTCTTCAATCATTTTCCAATGGGACTAACATTCAATTGTATATCTCAATGTAAATATTAGTCCATAAGGATTGTCATTTAATTACCAAAACCACACATGGGGACTACATGTACTTTCAAGGAGGTCTTGAATCGACTTGGGGGATCTTCTACTTGAGGAGGCCTTGGACTCCAAAGGAGTAGGGGATAAGTGGATGAGCAAGGCTCAATGTCAAAGTTGAGCTATCACAATGCTAACCGTAAAATGTGCGCGGAGTTGGAGTATATATAGACTAGGTTGGCGAAGGGGTACATGGGCCTCGGCCCGAGTCATGTGCGCAGGCACTGTCCGGATGATTTGGGCTTCGGTGGTCCGGATGATCCGGGTCGGTATCCCGATGGTTCGGGCGTGTCGTGGATGCTGCGGGAGGTCCGGTTGTCCGTGTCTTGGTCTGGACATCCGGGTCCGTCCAGATGATCCGAGCTGCGGTCGGGATGATCCGGCTTCATCGAGCAGGCTTCGGGTGTCTTCGAGCACATTAGCCAGATCATCCGGGCCGGGGTCCGGATCCTTCGCGCTATTGCTGGATCATCCGGACGGCGGTCTGGATCATCTGGGCATGTCCTGACTTGACCTTTTTCTTCTCCGTCTTCGCAATTGCTTCTCTCTTTCGATCGCACTTGCTCCTTAGCTTATCCATGGGTGGTTCCTTGGTACATGAGTATGCAAAGTGTTTCCACTTGAGGTATTAGCCATGTCACATGTGGTTCAAAGGGAGTTGCGAGAGGAGAGATGTCACCTCGTTCTCGAGGGCTCTACGTGCACGTGTCATGGGTCCGCTTGGCACTTGGTGAGACGACGGTAGGTCCATGGCGATGACCTTGGGATGCTTTGCATCAAAGTGGGTAGAAGCTATTCCAACTAGTTGTGCTGATCATAACACTTCTATTAAAATGCTTAAAGAAGTTATTTTCCCAAGGTTTGGAGTCCCTAGATATTTAATGACTGATGGTGGTTCACACTTTATTCATGGTGCATTCCATAAACTTCTTGCTAAATATGATGTCAACCATAGAATTGCATCACCTTATCATCCCCAATCTAGTGGTTAAGTTGAATTTATCAATAGAGAAATAAAATTAATTTTGCAAAAGGCCGTTAATAGATCCAGAAAGAATTGGTCTAAGAAAATTGATGATGCACTTTGGTCTTATAGAACTGCTTATAAAAACCCTATGGGTATGTCTCCATATAAAATGGTCTATGGAAAAGCATGTCATCTACCTCTTGAATTAGAACATAAGGCTTATTGGGCAATTAAAGAACTTAATTATGATTTCAAACTTGCCGGTGAAAAGAGGTTATTTGATATTAGCTCATTAGGTGAATAGAGGACGCAAGCCGAAAATTCCAAGTTGTTTAAAGAAAAAGTTAAAAGATGGCAGACAAAAGAATCCAAAAACAGGAATTTAATGTAGGTGATCAAGTTGTATTATACAATTCTCATTTCAGATTCTTTGCAGGAAAACTTCTTTCTAAATGGGAAGGACCATATATCGTCTAAGAAGTTTATTGCTCCGTGTAGGATTGAAAGTATGTCTAGAGGGGGGGGGGGTGATTAGACTACTTGACCAAATAAAAATCTAACCTTTTCCCAATTTTAGTTGTAGGTAGATTTTAGCAATTAGCACAAGTCAAGCAATCAACCTACACATGCAATTCTAAGAGTGTACCAGCAGAATGTAAAACATTGCATATGAAGGTAAAGGGAAGGGTTTGGAGAAGGCAAACACAATGGAGACACGAAGATTTTTGGTGTGGTTCCGATAGTGGTGCTATCGTACATCCATGTTGATGGAGACATCAACCCATCAAGGGTAACGGCTGCGCGAGTCCACGGAGGGCTCCACCCACGAATGGTCCACGAAGAAGCAACCTTGTCTATCCCACCATGGTCATCGCCCACAAACGACTTACCTCACTCGGGTAGATCTTGACGAAGTAGACGATATCAATGCCCGTACAAACTTCTTGGTTCAATTCCACATCTTGACGGAGGCTCCCAAGCGACACCTAGCCAATCTAGGAGACACCACTCTCCAAAAGGTAATAAATGGTGTGCTAATGATGAACTCCTTGCTCTCGTGCTTCAAATGATAGTCTCCGCAACACTCAACTCTCTCTCACAGATTTGGATATGGTGGAAAGATGATTTGAGTGGAAAGCAACTTGGGGAAGGCCAATCTCTGTGAGACCGATCGCAATTTTAGTGAGACTGAAATAATGGCAACAGATACTAGGGAGTTGGCAAGGCCATCTCAGTGAGACCGAGATCCGTATCAGTGTGACTGGACTGTTAGGGTTTCTAGCAATGGCTATGTCATATGAACTCGGTGGCGCCGGATAGAAAGAATTGGTGGGGCTGAGTTGGAGTTTAGGGTTTTGACATATTTGGATGGGGCAAGTGGTTGAGGGTTTTGGAGCAATATCACTAAGCATTTGAGCAAGCAAGTCATTAAGCAACACCTCATCCCCTTTTAATAGTATTGGATTTCCTATGGACTCAATGTGATCTTGGATCACTAAAACAAAGATGAAGAGTCTTGAGCTTTTGCCAATGTATGTCCTTAGCATTTTGAGGGGTCCACATCTCTAGTCCATGCCATGCCATTCATTGAACTTCCTGAAATATTTATCTTGAATGGATATTAGTTCAATGATCTATATGTTGTTATGAATTACCAAAACCACCCGGGGATTAGTTGCACTTTCAATCTCCCCCTTTTTGGTAATTGATGACAACATATAGATCAAAGCTTCGACAAATGATAAAATGAATGAAATGCATCGTCACTTTGAGAAGTATGTGATAAGCAAGAGCTCTCCCTAAATTTGTGCATTATTTAAAATTTGCGTTTGAATGCAAATGCACAATCGATTAGGATCATGGGCCACTCTTCCATGTCACATACATCTTGGTGGAGTGCACAAAATGATAAGAGTAAAATAACATGCATGCATCACCAAAGATACAAGTGAGTGATCATACATAGACAATCATAGAGATAGGCATATAAGCACACATTAAGCATGGTATGATCAAACACATGATCACACAAGGTATCTCACGAGAATAACACAATAAGTAGCATCAAGTAGCAACAACCAAACTAAGTAGCAAGGCAAATAAAAACCAACAAAGAAGCAAAAGACTCTCTCTCTAAGCCTATGATCTATACACTTTCTCCACCTTTGGCAGCAAGTTACCAAAAAGTTTCAAAATGCATAGTGCTATTCAGCACTCTAGGCACGATCTTCGGGAGCTCCCGAAGGGGTCTTCTAGCTTGTTGCTCCAGTGTGCGTAGACGGCATTGAGAGAACGGCTTCTGCAAATGCTTTAGCTGATGCCTGTTGAGCAGGAGGGGTTAACACTGGTGGTGGCACTGTGGCTGTGGTGGCAGGAGCAGAGTGAGTGGGCCTCATGTCTGCAACTGGCTCAGCAGTAGACCTCTGTGCCCTTGGCACTGTCTGAAATCTGTCAGTGGTAGGTCTATCATCACGGGCCTCAGCATCATCTCTCAGCTTCTCAACAATGGATTGAATCTCTGTGACCTTAACATCAAGATTATACATCTTATCTTCAACAATCCACTCTAGGCTCTCCCGATTCTTGGTTAAGTTGTCCAGATTCTTCTCAATCCTCAGAGTTGCTTCTAGCAGATATGTGAGTTGATCTTGCTTGGTCTTGAGATTGACAATTGAATCATCTGGAGCACTAGCTACCATTGCTGCTTTAGCAGCCTTTGCCTTCTCATGGGCCTCAACTGATGTTGGATGTGAAGCATCCATCACCACTTCATTGTCCTCAAACTTTGGCCTAAGAGGAAGATGCTCTCTATCAAGTAGATATGTGCCAGTTCCAACCTTTGAATTAATCAATACTTGAATATGTGGTGCATATCCACATGACCTCTTTTGGTCTACAGCAGTCCTCTTGATTGTCTCTACAATCTGGCTCTTGACCTTGAATTTCTGTGGTATATCAAAAAGATGTAGCAGGTTGATGGAATGGCCACGGATCATTCTCTCATCTCCAGACTTGGGCAACACGGTATGCCTCAAGATATAGTTGGTGGTGGCCAAACCAGCAAGCAGATAATAGATAGAACCAAACTTGTGAGCCTCCAGAGCTTTATCAGGAATGGTCTTGTACATGTGAGCCATAGCGTTCTGATCCATCCTGAGTTTGCCATGGACATCTGTGTCATTTTCTCCTTCTTCTGGGGCATTGATGTCGGTGCAACAAACATTGGCGTTTGTCGACCGAGCTCGTGCGCAGGCGTGCCGACGATCATACATCAAGCATCAATGTATAACACAAAATTAACCCGAAGAAGCCGCTCTTTGTGAGATCAAGGAGAGCATTAAGAAGAACAAGACATTAGGATATCACCTTGGGAAGACCTCCCTTGCCGGGTAGGAGAACCTGGCCAAGTTGAGACCGCCCCGAGGGCAAGTCCAAGTTTGTCCCGGCAGGCTTGCCGGGGCCGCCTAGGCCAAACCCCGCCAAGCTCTTTTCAATGAGGAATCCCCACCAAGATGCCACCGCTCCACCTCATCACACCCAAGTCACTCATCCATGCGGTGTCAATGTGTTAAACAACCAGGTATATCCTCTCGAGCACGTGGCAGCATTAAGGAGAAGAGATTAGCTTTATTGACACCCATCCAGGAGGCGTGTCAAGCTAATAAGAAGAGGCAGATTAGCGGCGTGACAGGCTTGCCGGGATTCACCCTCGACACGACACCTAGCAGTGCATTTAATGCACTTTGTCCTAACTGCCAGAGTTAGGTATGATGGCACTGTTTGCTATCTAATCACACCCAAATGACTGTTTTGCCATTGTGGTTGCCCCTTAGCCTATAAAAGGAGGCCCGAGGCAACCTAGCAAGAGGTTCGAACACTTCGACCCCTAGCATTTGTAAGCTCACGTTGGTTTCCCCAAGGCATCCTTGCTGGGCAGAGCACGTGGACTTTCTTCCACCTCCAGATTAATTCACCAAAGCAGGAGTAGGGTTTTACGCTGCAGAGCGGCCTGAACCTGGGTAAAAGAGAAGGATTCCATCGCCGTGCTGTCCCCCACTGCTTCTGCTCTTTGTGCAACGTGGCCGTCCCCATGCTGAACCACAAAGGGGAACCCCTGCCCCATAGGTGATCGTGCTCCCACGCCGACATCTTTGGCACGCCAGGTAGGGGGCATGACTTGTGCGAACCTGAAGCAGTGAACAATGCGTCAATCTTCATCGACCTTCGTTCTCCATGGCTCCTAAGAACAAGAGCGGAGCTGGAACGCATCCTTCCTCCTCGAAGGCTTCGTTGACCGTAACTGCGGGCGCCACGGGTGTCGCGGCTGTGGCGGACGGAAGCGGCGAGGTGGGTGGGGCAACTAACATCCCTGCTACGGATGGAGCAGGGGCTAAGGGAATGACCCAGCCTCCTCAGCATGCCGCCGATCAAGCTCTCGCCGGTGTGGGTCACAGAGACACACAGTTTCCTCCCGCTCACCACATCGGCATGCTCAACTAACGTGACATCGACACCTGCTCTGGTGTGGACCGAGATCCATTGGCAGCACCGCCCGGAGGGGCGGAGGCAGGACGTGTGCTCTGTCCCACGTCGGGCAAGGGCAACCACACCCCGAGCGGCATCGTCGACCTCCAACGACCGCGCCCACATGGGAAGGGCCCGGCTGACCAAGAGCCTGGTCGACAAGCAGCTTCGGCCACGGCAAGTTCCTCTGGCGATCGGTCCAAGGCGGCGAGAGCCCGACGGCGCCCCTTCTGGTTCATCGAGAAGTCGAGCGGTGTTGTGCTCTGCCTCCCATGCCATGCCAGAAACGGCGGCTCAAGAAGTAGCGAGAGCTCAACTACTGTTTGACTTCCCTCCAGCAGCAGGCAGGATGTATGAATGGAGAGAAATCATTCAAAGTCTCCTCGGGTTCGCTGAGGGTAACAAGCTAACCTGCATGGAACCGTCGCAACGCCCGCAGGAGATGCCGGTGACTCCCACTGGTGGCCAAGATAGAAGGATCGCTCACACTGTGCAGTCCCCGCCGCGGCAACCCTCCCGAGGGCAGCCATGGCGAACTCAGTGACCGCCTGACGATGATGGGCACGATGAGGCATCAATGGCCTCGTATGATCCGCCACTCCAGCATGATCAATGTCAAGTTTTGAGGGAAAGGAAGAACGAAGACCCTCGCGTCACCATTGAGCGGCGTCGTGAGACGCGCCGTCAGTCCGAGAGGCGCAACGGGGCTGACGTTGATGAGCCTGCTCCCAGTGCTGGCGGGTACCTACCTTACGAGGTAGGGTGCCCTGCCTACACACGAGAGCTGCGGCAAGTTCAGTGGCCATCGTCTCACACCTTCAAGACTGACCTACCGGAGAAATACAGCAGAAAACTGAACCCGACAGAGTTCTTGGGCATCTATACGATTGCCGTTCAAGCTGCCGAGAGAAGGGATGAAAAGGTGCTTGCCAACTACTTTCCACTGGCCCTCAAGCCAAACATGAGATCCTGGCTGATGCACGTGCCGGAGGATTCCATTTCCTCCTGGGCCGACCTGTGCAACGAGTTTGTGGGTGCCTTCACTGGCGGCCATCAAGAACCAGGACAGCGTAGTGACCTGCAAACCCTCTTGCAAAAGGAGGGAGAAAGTCTACGCAAGTACTTGCAGAGGTTCCGTCGAGTCCACCGCAACATTCCAAAGATACACCCGGCGGCTGGGATTGCCGCATTCCATACGAATGTGCGCAACCGCAGAATGCGGGCAAAGATGAATGTTCGGTTGCCCAAGACCGTCAGTGAACTCTACATGCTGGCGGACAAATGTGCTCATGCTGAAGAAGGGAGAAGGCTTCCCGGGGAAGAGCTTGGCGTCGAAGTCGATTCAGAGGATGGCGATGACGCTGCTGCCCCCAGGAAGAAGAACAAGAAACGCAACAAGAAGCGGAAGGAGAAGCCAGTGATGGCCGTCGAAAGTACTGGAGATCTCAGTGTCGGCAAGAAGGCGAAAGTTGCGACGCCTGGCAAGGAAGCCGCCGCTTGCGATGATTACCGGGCAGTAGCGGCCGCTGAGAAGACCGGCCAGTCTGATGGGCCATACTGCAAGATCCACAGGACCGAGGGTCATAATCTCCAAGACTGCAAGCAAGTTGAGTAGTTGGTAGAGAAGTAGAAGGCCGAGTATGAGAGGCGCGACAAGGTGAAAAACCAGAATGGCAGTGGTGGGAAGGGCCATGGTGGTCGTAACGGATACCACGGCAAGTCTGATCAGCAGAAAGAAAAACTTGACACAGGCCGTGAAAGGAAAGAAAATGAAGATGACAGTGAAGAGGAAGATGATGGAACCAACGAACAGGAGTTCCAGAAGGCTACTAAAGTGATGTGCATTGACGGGGGTGCATCTTTGCACTCGTCTCACCACCAGCTCAAGCAGTGGGCACGTGAAGTTAATGCAGCAGAGCCAGCAGCAAGCGCTCGAGAACCACTCAAGTGGTCCCGCACGCCCATCATTTTTGACATAGAGGGTCATCCAGACAGCACCACTGCGGTAGGATGTTTGCCATTGTTGGTCTCACCAACAATCCGCAACCTCAAGGTCACCAAAATAATGGTTGACAGCGGGGCAGGCTTGAATCTGATTTCTCCGAGTGTGCTGAAGAAACTCCAGATTCCAATTGAGGATTTGAAGAAGACTGGCACTTTTCAAGGGATCAGCCAAGGAAGGAGCCAGCCAAAAGGGAAAATTACCTTGCCGGTAACAATTGTCGGGGATATAAACTTCAGGATAGAAAAGATTGTGTTCGGCGTTGTTGAACTTCCCCTGCCATTAAACGAGATTCTTGGCCGGCCTGCTCTGGCCAAGTTCATGGCGGCGTCCCACTACACCTACAACACATTGAGGATGCCTGGTCCCATGGGAGTCATCACCATCCCGTCGGACAAGAGAGATGCAGTCATCTGTGTGGATCAGATGTATAGAGATGCAGTGGCAGCAGAAGCCGTTGAGGCCCCAGCTCCCGCCAAGAAAGAGAAGAAAGTTAAGGAAACTGGCAAGGACCCTGTCAAGAACTACGAGAAGCGCATCTCTTCGGAGTATGCGGCATCCGGAAGTGACTTGTCGGAAAGTTCAACAAGCAAGAGATCTAAGGCTGTTCCCCCGGCAACCAAGAAAGTTCTGGCGCGGCATGATGTCACTGATGGTACCTTCACCATTAGTGCTATCATTGACAACAAATAGGAAAGCACGCTTGTTACCTTCCTGCGAGCGAATATCGATGTGTTTGCCTGCCAACCATCTGATATCCCTACAGTTCCCAGGGAGGTAATTGAGCACCACCTTGCTGTTTGTCCTCATGCCTGCCCCGTCAAGCAAAAAGTCCGGAAGCAGGCCTTGGAGAGACAATGTTTTATTGCTGAGGAGATCAAGAAGCCAGAAGCAGCGGGTTTGGTCCGAGGAGTGTTGCATCCGACTTGGTTAGCTAATCCAGTGGTGGTGCACAAGGCTAATGGGAAGTGGAGACTTTGCATCGACTTCACTGATCTAAACAAGGCTTGTCCGAAGGATCCCTTCGCCTTGCCGTGCATCGATCAAATCGTTGATTCCACCTCTGGATGTGATTTGCTTTCCTTTTTGGATGCATACTCTGGGTACCACCAAATCTTCATGGCCAAGGAAGACGAAGAAAAATCTGCTTTCATCACCCCATGTGGCACATATTGCTTCGTGCGTATGCCCTTCGGGTTGAAGAATGCTGGTTCTACGTTCAAGGGCCGTGCTGATTGGGTTTGAGCCACAGTTGCACAGGAATATTGAAGCAAACATGGATGATATCATTGTCAAAACCAGAGACAAATCTTCACTCATAGAAGATCTTGAAGAAACTTTTGCAAACTTGTGGAAGATGAACTTGAAGCTTAATCCAGAGAAATGTGTATTTGGCGTCCTGTCCGGCAAGCTCCTTGGGTTCTTTGTGTCTCAGCGAGGGATACAAGCCAACCCCGACAAGATCAAAGCAATAGAACAGATCCAAGCCCTGAAGACAGTAAAGTATGTGAGGCGCTTGACTGGCTGTGTTGCCGCATTAAGCAGATTCATTTCTAAATCCGTCGAGCGTGCCTTGCCATTCTTCATGTTAAAATTAATCCGAGACCATCGTCGATCTACCGAGGATCAAGCAATAACATGAGGCACGACACCGAGATTTGTTAACGAGGTTCACCGATATGGTTACATCCCCGGGGCATGACTACGGGCGCTCCTCCCCATGATACCGCTACAATACCGCACTCCGACCGCCCGGGCGCCGGCACACGCCGCCGGCTCCATCGCGTGCCCGTGCTATTATGTTGGCATAGATTACATTGTGTGTCTACCCCCGATATATGTGAGAGGCCTAGGATACAAGTGTCCTATTAGGACACAACTCCTACCCTGTCTACAAACAGTCCAAAACCAAGTCCAACTGTAACCTACCTTGTACAATAATATTCGACAAAACTCTAACAAACTCCACCTTGGTGAATATTCTTCACCACCTTGGATTCATCCGTGCGTCGAACCTCCATGTACAATGGACTTGAGATACACCATGAGCACCGCTGCTACTCCCAGACTCCATGTGACTCCACCTGCAACTGTAGTCCCTTCTCGTCTTCTTCACAGTCAACACTCGAGCAAAATTAAGTTCCTCTTTACTCTACTTTATGCTCCCAACTTCTGGAGAATCCGTTCAACACCATCACACAGCGATCACTGTCTATGTGAAAATGAACAACTCATATATTGGACACCACATATAAGAGTTACCTGAACTCAACGTCACCGCTCTTTCTTGACTGCTTGTCTGAAACTCGAAGGAATTTCACCATCGCCTTGTGTCACCCTGAGTCAAATTCGCAGTTGTCTCATCCTTCTTCCCGGATAGTCTCTGACATGTCCCACAACTATAGCACTCTGCCTCCTTCTATATTTGTCATCCGCACTTTGCCATGTGCACTAAACACCACAGAATATACGACCATGCACTCTCTCAGCTTTTGACAATTTCAGACTCTCCGCCAGTTTCTCAGATTCTCCAAGGCTAACTCCTGTCTATCTTCTGACACCAATAGACCCAGTCACCAACTTGAATCCGATACTCATCAACACTGCTTCAGCACCCCCTGCACAATTTGTCTGACCACATGTCTCACCATTAGTGCCTTGGTCTGTCGCTGTGTCCCGTGCTTACCTCATGCCTCGCCGCTATCACCGCGTCGAGCCTCAGCTGTCCTGGTCGAGTCTCCTGGGTAGCTTGCCCACACCGCCTCAACCCCTACTGCAGAGAACCACCGATCATCACCGACTGATGCCGAGTATCACATCTCCATCAGACCATTGGTACCCAGTCCGATCCACGTATCTCTCGCTATCCCGCTGAAATAGGCTTCGACTCTCCGTTAACTTACGCCGTAGCCACTCCATCAGCTCAGAGTGAAGTCTTCCGCCAGACTCCAGCTCCACCTTCAACATGACTCCATGGTAGATGATCAGTCCACCCCGTGCCTCGTCGACTTCAAGCTCTCGTGTGTACACTGCCTTGAATCAACCCTGCGCCATAGTCTTGTCAAAGCCGCACAAGCCCTCAGACCTGCGCCACGTGTTTCCACGCCCCAGAAGTCGACCACCATCAGCATCACGCTCCTATGTCGTCGTTGCTGAAATCACCGCCGTCTTCTGCTTTGACCAACATCCATATCAGTCCATCGATCAGACAATCCAGTCTGACCCTGCCGAAATTATCCGACTGCAACCATGCTCCACCCTGTGTCGTGTCCGCCCGCACATCTCCATGCATTACTTGACGCCCTGTGTTTGCATGCCCTGCCACGGCGCACTCCAGGCTCCTCCAAGCCTTATGCGCGTGATGCCGTCCTTAACGTACATGCACCAAGCACTCTTAGCAAACATGACCCACAAGAGAAATTTTCATGCAAACCTGACCTAGTGATCCCTCCGCACAATTCCCTTCTCTTGTCTTGGTCCACTAATAGCTCCTCCATGCACGCACAAGAACTGCACCTTTTTTTCACAAACAAATCTCATGGTATCCTTGGCTTTTCACAATTTAGTACCACCACACGAGCAGCTTCAGGCCATCTGCCTTATTATGTGAGGCCTCCTTGTACACCATGCATGCAGCAGCCCTGTCCATCTTCACGACTTGAGCAGCCACGCCTTGGCCCTTGCTACGTCCATACGCGCCCATACAAACCGACCGCTGCTTGACCCTAAGCCTTGGTCTAGAGGCCCATCTCGCGCTGCCTGCTTGGTCTGGCTCGACCAAAGCCATGCGCGAGCACCCCACTGGGCCATGTCTGCCCGGCCATGCACCCGCACGCGCCTGCGCTAGTGAAGTGCTGATGCTCCGAGACACAATACTCCTACCACTGCACGATTTCGCCGCCACCACTTTCGATCGACTGAACCGATCTAGCCGCCCGCTAATGCAACCCACCAATGCATGCTGCCTGATGCTTATCTCGATCTTGTCAATAGTGCACCCAATGACCACCGCGGAACATCACTTCTGCACATCGTCTTTGTACCAAAACTTGACGATGATCCATCCTCTAGATCAACGATCCGCGACCTCCTTAAACCTTGCTCATGATACCACTTGTTACACAATCTTGGGTCCACTAACACCAGCGTTTCCAACCCACCTACGTCACCAGGCCCAACCGGAGAGCAACACCGACTTATGACAGGCCTTGGGCCCTCTCCCCCCAAAAGACTAGCCTGTTAGGAGGGGAAACCCCCGCCCTTAGAAGTCGTGTCATGTCTCCCCCCACAACCGATGTGGGACTAAACCCAACAATCTCCCCCTCACACATCGGTCATCCATGGGCCCGCTAACACCAGCGTTTCCAGCCCACCAACCATGATCGACCACCTGTGAGTCCATCGAGATTTATTCCGGGCACCTGATACCACTTGTTAGAATTAATCTGAGACCATCCTTGATCTACCGAGGATCAAGCAATCACATGAGGCACGACACCGAGATTTGTGAATGAGGTTCACCGATATGGCTACATCCCCAGGGCATGACTACGGGCGCTCCTCCCCATGACACAGCTACAATACCGCACTCCGGCCGCCCGGGCGCCGGCAGATGCCGCCGTCTCCCCCGCGTGCCTGTGCTATTATGTCGGCATAGATTACATCGTGTGTCTACCCCCGATATATATGAGAGGCCTAGGATACAAGTGTCCTATTAGGACACAACTCCTACCCTGTCTACACATAGTCCAAAACCAAGTCCAACTGTAACCTACCTTGTACAATAATATTCGACACAACTCTAACACTTCAAAATCTTGAAGAAGGCTGGTCCAGTGAAATGGACCCCAGAGGCCGAGACTGCACTGTGGGATTTAAAAGCCTAACTTTCCTCTGCCCCGACCTTGGTCGCATCCAAGCCACAAGAGTCGTTGCTACTATACCTGGCATCAACAAATCAAGTGGTTAGTGCAGCCTTGGTAGCACAAAGGGAAGTGGACAGCGGAGAAGCTATTGTGGCAGAACCTGCCGGTACAGAGCCAACTTCATCCCCGGCAAGATCTGCCGGCGGCAATGGGGGGAAACCTCAGATCAGCGCTAACGAACAGGAGGATGTGCCAAGGAAGAAAATGGTGCAGCGACCAGTTTACTTTGTCAGCTCCCTCTTGCAGGGAGCAAGATCAAGGTACTCTGGGGTCCAAAAGCCGATCTTCGGCCTTCTCATGGCCTCGAGGAAGCTGCGCCATTACTTTCAAGCACATGAGATCATTGTTCTGGCTCGCCTCCCACTATAGCGTATCTTGAGAAACCCCGAGGCCACCGGCAGGATAGTAGAGTGGGCTCTGGAGCTGTCAAGTTTCGCCCTGAAGTTTGAGAGCACAACAACTATTCAAAGCAGAGCTTTAGCATAATTCATAGCAGAATGGACGCCAACTCCAGATGAAGAACCTGTGGAAACTATCCTCCCCGGCAAGGAGACCCCGAAGGAATGAATCATGTACTTTGACAGTGCTTTCTCACTCCATGGTGCTGGTGCGGGAGTATTGCTCATTGCGCCCACCAGAGAACACCTCAAGTATGTCATCCAAATGCATTTCCCCAGAGAAGACGCCACCAACAACACGGCTGAATATGAAGGACTCCTTGCCGGGCTCTGGATTGCTGTTGAGCTAGGAATCAAGAAACTAATCATACGCGGCGACTCCCAGCTTGTCGTGAAGCAAGTGAACAAGGATTATCAGAGCCCGCTGATGGAGGCATATGTGGAGGAGGTGAGAAAGCTGGAAGAGCACTTCGATGGGTTGCGAATAGAGCACGTGCCCCGTGCAGAAAACAGCATCGCAGATCACCTATCGAAGTGCGCTTCACAGAAGCTTCATGTGGAACCGGGTACTTTTGTACTCCACCTCGCCCAGCCCACAGTTTCTCCGTCAGCCTTGGCCAGAAAACAAAGGAATCTCAACTCCGGCAAACATTTCCCGGCAGAGCTCCCTGGAGCCACTGGCGAAAAGGCTGCTGGGGGAGGCCCTGCACTGGATAAGGAGCCACACTCTCAAGCTGAATCCTAGGTTCTTACAATTGAAGAGAATGCTCCCACTGCTGAAGAGATGCCTTTCATCCTTGTTGTCGAGCCCCAGGCTCTGGGATGGGCACACCACATAGTCCGATTCTTACAAACTGGAGAACTTCCTGACGATCCAGAGCAATCCGAGAAAGTAGCCCGGCAATCGAGTATGTACCAGTTTGTGGACAACATTCTGTACAGAAAGAGGCCGAACGGCGTGAAGTTGAAATGCATCAGCACTACAAAAAAATACACTTCCGTGATAATACGTGTTTGTCACAGAAGGTCACGTTTTCTGTCATGCATGTACATCCATGACGATTTTATGATAGAATCAAGATAGTCATACCTGTGCTGTCGTACAAGTGTTCCAAGACAATACCAAAATTATCATCACGGAAGTGTCCACTTCCATGACGATAAATGGTGCGTCATGGAAGTGCTTTCATCAAGGGTAACCGACACGTGGCATCCACCATAACGGGTCGCCGTTAAGCTATCGGGTTCCGGTTTGGATCCGATAACCCGTTAACCGCCCGGACCAATGGGGATTTTCCACGTGTAAAATTCATATTCGCCTTAGTATCCACGTGTCAGCTCCGTGTTGGGACAGGTGTCATCAAGCGAGTGGACGGGACGAGCCTATGGTACGTCGACATGTGGCTCAGCCCAACAGTGGCCCGTTTAGGTTAAAAGGCCGGGCCTGTCAAAATAAGCAGGCAGACCCATTAGCGGCCTACTTGAGTCAGGCCCATTCACAAGCACAACCCATACAAGTTACACAGAATCGTCCCATCAAAGGCCCATTCTAGATTTGACAATTTCCAGCCCATCGTCAGTTCCAGCCCGTTAACGGCCCGCTACATCTTTGGGCCCAATTACGGCTCGACCTTCTTTCGGCCTGTTAGCAGCCCATCGTCAGTTCCAGCCCGTTAACGGCCCGGAATGTCTTTCGGACTTTTCTCGGCCCATTCTGCAGTTGGGCCAACTTCTAGCCAGTTGTGACTTTAGGCCTTTCCTCAGTCCTTTCGGTAAATGGGCCAATTCCTAGCCCATTTTGTCTTTCGGTCTGTTAACGGTCCGCACAACAGTTGGGCCTTTGACTGTGCAACCTAATTTTGGGTCCATTAGCGGCCCACGTTCCGCAGGGCACAATTTCAGCCCAACGCGACTTTCGGCCTGTGAAAAGCCTAGTTTGCAAATTGGGCCTCTTCTGGCCCAAAATACTTTCGGCCTCTTACTGGCCTGTAAAGTAAAAGGGCCGAGACAAAATTGATATTTATTTCGGCCTGCTAGAGGCCCGCGGGCCATTTCCATTTATACGGCCCTATCGAGCTTTTGGCTTGTTAACGGCCTGCTAAGAGCCGTTGTTACGGTGGGCCACATCATTTGGGATCCACTAAATATTAATTTGACTAGCCCAATTAAGGCCTGCTTTGACTACATATGTTTGTTCGTTCATATGGCGTCCAGGTAATGTTTGGGTGTGTTGGCCCCCGTTTCAACGATATAGCATATTCAAAGAATTATCCTACTCTATACTATCGCCTCTAAAAAACATACACTATACAATAAAGATTCTAAGGCATAGAAATGTAGAATAATCCTACACTATACAATAAAGAAATTATAGCCGATTATACCCACTAGGCATTATAGTTCGGCATCAGTGATAATAAAGCATACACAAATAGCAAATTATATACACTGGGCAAATAAAGCTCATACATCATGGACACGCATCAATAGAACTTACCATTTGAACTATAATCTCTTCAGAAAATTGGATTGGCCGGATTTAGATAGCACAAATTTCAGTCTGCAAAATATCCAATTCCTTCATGGTTACCTCAGTGTCTCATTTCATTTTTTTGACTCCTACATCTAATACCTGCAACTCCAGTCTCAACTTGTTGATTGCATGTTAAGAATCATGTACACATTGCCTTGCCACCTCTAGTTGATGCTCGAGAACATCAGCACATTCCAATTCCAATCCATAATCATTTGGTAATGGCCATGCTGCACTGCTCGCAGATCTTCGTGTTGATGTCACTTCATCCTGAAATGTTTCTGTAAGCACACATGACTAGGGCAAAAATATAGTTACAACAGTGAAGCGAGCAAGACAGACTATTTTGTACATAGCAAAACAGGTCTACCAATAATGTTACACGTCATGAAGCATAAGCAGGTGATATTTAAAAAATTATAAAAATGGTATTCTGTGCAGCCCGCATACAGAAATCTCTCTTAGCTCACCAGAGGAGCATGATGTTGGGGCCAAATCCAAAATACAGACATGTTAACAATTTATACCACACGCAGCTACTGAACATTATATATATATATTGCGTATAAGTAAGCAAGCAGTTGGCCATTCTGTAGCTCAATTAAAGTCTTAGGGAGCATAATGAACAGCAGAGGGATTCATACAAACCTACTACAGCAAGTAAAACTATGCAATCATTAGCCTAGTATAAACTAGATTGTGAGCCTCATGCAGTAATAGTTGGTTAATAGACTTCAAAGCTTCAGGCACACTTCGCCATAGTAATTAAATGGTAAGGCCTTTAATTATGTCAACTAATAGTTATACAAGTACCCAACATCAGGCATCATTGTTTGGGCATCTCATTAACTGAGGACAAATAAAGCTGAAAAGAGCAATTTAACTATGCCTGAAACAAACAAGCAATTGAACTGTTGAGTTGGCAGCATGCATACATGCACGCCTCAATAACATCCATGGCCTAGCTACATTTACTATATAAAGGAACAAGTATTGTAATATTGTTTGCCCCCTATGAAGTATCTCGACTAGTATGTAATCAATATCCTAGTAATGATAGAGAGGCTAATGATGTGAATATGCGTTTGGTTATGACATTTATGACATCGACAACTCTACCATGGCAGGAAGCAGTTTCACACTGTTCACTACTATAAGATGTTTTAGATATTTAAAAGTAGACTACATCCGTAATGAGTGAACAGACACATTAAAATGTGTTTACATACATCTGATTTACAAAAAAGTTAGAACATCATATAGTAGTGAGCGGAGGGGGTTTTAATCAATGGCCCAATGACTGGGTTATAGGTGAAGAACCCTATGCAAGCACAATGTCAGACAAATAGGATGTCCTGGTAATTGTAATACAGTGACTTACCATAACTGGTTGAACAGGCTCACCGCTGCTCCTCCTTCTCTTGCAAGGCTCCTTCCTAACATCTTGTACTTGGAAATCCTCAATCTTATCTTCATTGCACCCCCTCTGCAAGGTGACACAAACTAGTTACTGGTCTCCTTGGAAGATAAATATGCATACTTTCCAGTCTGTGAACAACACAAAAGGATGAGTTTTTAACAAAACAACACCACATACTGAAACATGCCACATCTCTTGCACACAATGAAATGAGCATTTACTATGTGTGCACTATGTAAAAACTAGGTATACCTTCGAACTGGATCTCCAGGTACTCTTGGAGAGCCTACTTTAGTGTACAGCCAAACCTTTATGTCACCTATGAGTTATACAAGCCCCCACTATAGCAGCCTTTAGTGTTTAAATCGTTGACAAGCTCTGTTAGGTCAAGAACAGCAAGTAATCAAAGCAAACAGTCCTAGTATGGCTGGCTGATACAAACAAGCAATTGAACAGATGTGTGAGAAAATCTTACATATCAAGAAAAGAAGCATAGAAGGAGGCTTAAAGACCATCCCTTGACTGACCAGATTTAAGGGGCATTTAAACATCATGTGAACGTATGAACTAACATAAACATTGCATATTTCAGATTCTATAATGAAATGCACATGTATTAGGTTATGCCATGTATGATGCCTAAATGTACACTATAGTAGGCATGAGTGATTCATCATTGCACGCACAATTGAATTGCAGGTTAAGGGCTAGTTCTATTCCGCCTTTTCAGAGCTTATTGTCAAAATAAGCCATAAAAGATGTAAAGAAGTCATCTTTGAGTTATGGGCTTGGGCTTAACTTATTTCTCTTTGGAGGGGTGCTTCGGGTAGAAGCTCACTAAAAATTGAAGGGAAGGGGAATAGTGAAATGACTAGGTTGTCTGCGTATATTACACTCAAAATGCCACTGCTCACGCCCGCGTCACACCTGACCCTCAAGTAAAAAAAACACACAAGCGTTCATTGCCCTGCCCGCTTGCATCTCCTCTCCCCTTTCCCTCTACCTCGATCCCCTGCTTGCAGCGCTAGGGTTCCTCCAGCGAGCCATCGTCACTGGTCCCATCTGGCCTGGTCCTCGACGATGCTCTGTCCAGCTGGGCTACATGGCCGACGGGTAGGGCCAAATCTCCCTGACTACTTCTCCTTGTAGCGCCGCCCATCATTCTCATGGTCTCCAGCAGCTGCTCTGATGTGGTCCGTCCAACGCACTACTCCGGCGGGCGCCGCACAACTACGGCCGATGCCCCACTCTGGCAGAAGGCACCTTGTTCCCCCTCCCAGGCCGTGGCCTTGAGGTGCTGTTGAAGGATGAGCTCATCCAACAAGGTGAGGATCTCCTCTGATTTTTTGCAAAATTTTCATTCTGATCCGCTATATGATGAATTGCTATGAGCTGCTGCTGCTGCTATACGATGCATTGCTATGAGCTGCTGCTGCTGCTGCTATATGATGAATTGCTATGAGCTGCTGCTGCTATATGATGAATTGCTACGACCTACTGCTGCCATATGATGAGTTGCTATAAGCTGCTCCTGCTGCTGCTATATGATGAATTGCTATGAGCTGCTCCTACTGCTGCTATATGATGAATTGCTATGAGCTGCTGCTGGTATATGATTAATTGCTAGCTGCTGCTGCTGCTGTATGATGAGTTGCTATGAGCTGTTGCTGCTGCTATATGATGCTTTCAGGTGGTGCTGCTATATGATAATAACCAGCCACTTGGACCATCAAATTTCGATAAATAATTGTTCTTCATTTAAATTTAGGTCATGCGTTCTTCATTTAAATTAGGCAATGGGATCTCTACGGAAGACATTAACCAAAGTAGATTGTGCCAAGTAGATGGTATCTTTGTATTTGCATTTTGAACAAATATTGATGGTATGTTTTCCTATCATATTAATTACTGCACTGGGTTCAATTTGTGATGTTTGCAAGTCAAATTAATTTTCATATGGGCAGCAAAATGACAAAATATAATGCAATCTAGACTTTTCACTGATCATACCACAGATAAGCTGAAAAGGCAGGCAATGAAAAGAACTGGTTGGCTTATTATCTGGGGCTTATATTCGAAGGTGCTTATTTTCTTAGGATAACTCGAAATAACTGTCCCTAAGAAACTTGGCCAATAGAACTGATATACAAATAACATGTCACGATGATTGCAATGGAGGCCCATTTCTTTTGCTAGATTCTCCCAGAATCTGACCCCTACCCAGATTCTCCCAAAATCTTTGAGCCCCATTTGTTTTACAATCCTATCTAGTTAGGGTCTAATTAGTTAGGATTGTAAAACAAATGGGGGTCAAAGATTCTAGGAGAAGCTAGAGAGGGGCAGATTCTAGGAGAATCCTGCAAAAGAACTAGGCTGGAGTGACCTACCATAGCACACTGTATAGGCTCACCGCTGCCTCTCCTTTTTTTGCGATGTTCCATGAAATTGCCACATACATCTTGTACTTTTTCATTGCGTAACCCTATCTGCAAGTTGACATGGCTAATTTCAGATATCTCTACATGATAATATATTGCATATCCCTTGTGCATATTTAAACCACCAATTAATGATTGTGTGCGTAGCATAAACTAGCCATGACTCTGTGTGCTGGACTAGCAGGCTCTCTAAGGGAGCCTAATGTAGTGCACTGGAATTCCTACATGCCACCTACGATTTTGTGTAATGTACTACCTCTGTTCCTAAATATATGTCTTTGTAGAGATTCCAGTATGGACCACATACAAATGTATATAGATGCATTTTCGAGTGTAGATTCACTCATTTTGCTCTGTATGTAGTCTATAGTGGAATCTCTAGAAAGACTTATATTTAGGAATGGAGGGAGTATCATGTATGACATCTACATCTCTAATTTAGCATCCAATAGTGGAAATCATTGTCTGCACAAAGGGATTACTGGTCGAAAATCCTAGTAAAGCACGCTGGCAGGCACACAACAATACAAGAGAGAGAGACGCACTTACAAGATCATAGCAAGGCCTCAGTCCAGGATCTTGGTTGGCCAATCTGTTAGATCTAGAAGAAACATCGTCCTTGTAGTTTTTGCCAGCTGCATAACATGTAACAGCGACCTGTTAGTATATTTGAAGTACATCGGGGAGGTGATGCTGGACGGGTTTAAAGGTGACAAGTACCTAGGCCGTGGCGGGTGCTTGGCATCTTGCCAGATGGTGGGAATCAGGTTAGAAACGTCAAGGGTGATGACACTGCGCTAGCTATCGGGGTCCGGTAAGGAGATCTAGAATTGTCGAGTAGGGTGTTTATGGAGCGGCTCCGGTAGGGTGGACTACGGTGTGGGCGAAGCGGATCTGAGGCCGTGGATGAGGGCGTCAGTGAAGCTGCTCTGGTGGTTGGGTTCAGGATGGTGTCGACGATGTGGATCTGCGGCTGTGGACGGGGCGTCAGAAGCTGCTCTGGTAGGTTGGATGAGGGTGCGACGAAGCGGATCTGAGGCCGTGGACTTGTGCATTGGCAAAGCTGCCCCGGTAGGGTTGAGAATGGTATAGGCGAAGCTACTCCGGTAGGGTTGAGGATGGTGTCGGCGAAGCGGCTCCGGTAGGGTTGAGGAAGGTGTCGGCGAAGAGGATCAGAGGCCGTTGATGGGGGCGTTGGTGTGGCGGCTCCGGGGGTGTGGACGAAGCATCTCCGGTGGGGAGTACGAAGGAGCCGCTGTAGATGCGCTGCGGTTGACGAGATTACCGGTGAAGCAGATCCGGCGCCGTGGACAAGGCCGGCACTGAATGGGTTGTGGTACAGTGGTGGATGAGCAGTCTACTTGTTTCTAGGGGAGGTGGGAGGGGTAGATGCGGCCGCAGAAGTAGATCCGACAAGGTGGACGCCGCTGGCAGTGAATGGGCTCTGGTACGCCGGTGGATGAGTAGTCTAGGGTTTCGAGAGCAGAGGGGTAGAAAGGCCGATGATGTACGGACGGCGTGCGGTAAGATGCTCTGGTGATGTGGAGTTAGTCGTTTTTGCGGGAGGGGGAGAGGAAATGGGGGTGCCGTGTGGTGGGGGGAACCGGAAGTTACCAAAGCAGCCCCAACCTATTATGTAAATGAGGGCCGTATTGTAACTATTGTTCTCTATGCACCAAGGAGAAAAGGGGAATTTCGCATGCTAAAGACTAGGTGGCGGAAATTTTAGAAGGAGGCGGGAGATTTTGCCGCCCGCGGGATCATTCGTATCCAGTTTCAACTAATTTTGGACAGTGCTAGTGGGAAGGTCATGCGAGACTGTGTACACGGGGCACACATCAGCAGTTAATAACTGGTATGAAGTCCACCACAGAAAAAAGACAATAACTCGGGATGATGCACCGATAACTTGGACGTTTACACGGGCCCGGCCAATCGTACGGGTGTAGAGGCGCGTTCACAAAAAAAGGATCAAACGCTCAACCTATGTATTTCTCATGTAAATATATAATTTAGTGCCATTGGTTATTTACTTTAAACATAATGCATTGACATGTTATTGTAGAGGCGCACAAAAAGAAATGGATATTGTAGTCCCACAAAAGAAATGGATATTGTAGTCCGCTACTTAAAAGTGTTACCTCATATGATTACATGGCCTCCATTTCATAAATTGCGTACCCGTTGAATTCATATATGAATATTACATATATTATTTCATAATAGAACCTTAAATCATCCAAGACTAATGAATTTGAATGCAAGACTAACAATGGTGCATGTACATGATAGCTACAATGGTTGTTTGAAGAAACATCACTGTAACTTTGGCATCCACAATTGAAAAGGATTATTTGGAAAAAAATGTGATATGTGAGTGTCCAATCTTTATAGTGTTGAATCGATATTGTATCTTTGGCCACGATACGAAGTAGATATTGATTTATGTTCAAGCGATGCACGTCCACGATCGCTATATAGTGATATGTGAATGAATTGTGCAATCTCTCTCACACGCACACATATCTCATTTCTCCGTGGGCATCGGAATCACACACGTGCACTTCATGTATTTCTCTCCCTCCGTCAAGGTTAGAATTCGTCTTTCTACCCCGTCCTACAAGTCTCTCACACAGAAACACACACTCTCTCTCTGTCGAACACGCCCACCCCTTTAATTCCGCCCACCCACCGCCACTAATGTCTCAAAGTATAATTATGCCTCGCACACATATGCCTGAGGTTAACTCGAGTCCCAGAACCATATGAATACATACAATGGGATTCCAGTAGAGCACCTTTTGTTTTGAGATTTCGCTCTCTCTCTCTCTCACACACACACACGCGCGCGCGCGCGCGTAGACATTGTTTCTCTCTTCATTTTTTTCCGACACTTGCATGCACACCGCTTGTTTATCTCCGTGATGCTTTAAGTATGCCTCGCACACATGCTATCTACCTATCCCTTAATATAGATATGTATCACACAAACTCCTTCTCCCTATATCTAAGTGTCCACTATCTATGCTTCACTACTGCCCCCCCCCCCCCCCCCACACCCACACACACACACTTCCCGACACCGAAGGAGTAGGGTGACACCTCGATCTTGATACTAATCTATCTACTGGCTTCTCTCTCAAACACACACACACACACACACACACACTACCCGACACTGAAGGAGTAGGGTGGCACCTCGATCTTGATAGTAATCTATCTACTGGCTTCTCTCTCAAACACACACACACATACTCGCTAGTTGTGCCTCTGTGCCTACCACGTGCACACTCTCGATACGTCTTTCTCTCCCTCCCCCCTCCCCACCTCCCAACAATGATAGCAGAAGGGTGACAATTCGATCTTGATCTTAATCTATCAATTGGCTTCTCTCTCAAACACACACACATGCTAGTTGTGTCTCTGTGCCTCGCGCACACACACTTGATACGTCTTTCTCTCCATAGCCCCCTCGATATGTAGACTTCTCGCGCGCACACAGCTGTAGTGACGATGACGCTAAACCCAGTGTGCCTTGTTTTTACCAGCCTCATGTGATAGTTTTCACCCTGTTTTCTGTTAATTAACAAGGCAACCTTTTCTTTGTTACTACTAGTGAGTTTGAGATCACTCGGGGCAGACATAAAATATATCACTTCAACCCAATTATGCTCGTGCGTAACTATTTAAAAAGAAACTAGCAAGATGCCCGTGCGTTGCACGGAACATCAAGATGCATTTGTATGAGTAGTTTATCTTTTGAGAGAAAAGGATGAACGAGGGAAGGCCTTATTTGCAAATGTGGAGAGGGGTGTGGGTATCTTTTTGCAAAATTGGCATAGTTTCCTTCCTATCCGTCAGATATAAATCGGACGACCTATATTGCAGGATGGCAGGCACACCTTCATCACCAACTCTGTTTTCTACTCCCTCCGTTCCTAAATATTTGTCTTTTTAGAGATTTCAACAAGTGAAAACTTACGGAGCAAAATGAGTGAATCTACACTCTAAAATATGTCTATATACATCCTTATGTGGTAGTCCATTTGAAATCTGAGAAAGACAAATATTTAGGAACGGAGGGAGTACAAGAGTAGACATAGAGATATATCTCCAGCATTGTCCACAACGAACATCTGCTGGACTGGTTAGCGCCAGATGCTCGCAATGCAATGACTTGAGTTCGAATTCTGTCTTTAACTTTAAATTTTTATATATTTTTTTAATATATACTTCTTTCGCTACTGTACTGATAGTGGAACCCACAGAGTACTTAGAATACAAGATTAAGGATGGATTTGTTTCTTTTTAACTTTCTGTACGAATCTGTAGCCACCCTGCAAGTCATGTACACTGTACATGCAATTAAATTTTTATAGAGGGAGAATCATACACGCAATTAAGTCAATTGGATTGGATGTGACTCTATTATTTCCAGCATAAGAGCATCTCCAACGGCAGCCAGCTAATTTCCTCACGCTTCCTTCCGCGGAGGACGACATCCAATGCCAGCGGCATACATTTTCACAACTCTAACCAACCAGAGGAAATTCGTGCAAACCCAGACTGATTTCATATAAGTATTAAGGATTTCGTATAAAAAAGCCAGATCTTCATATAAACTTGATGGATTTCATTACATTTACATGAACTAAACGGTGCTAATCCGGCTCTCGTGGTATAATTAATCCCTAATCTAAATGGCCGCCCGCGGATCCCTTTGTCTTCCTCATGTCCGGCAGACACTTGCTGGGTCGATGAAGGTCCTCGGAAGAGACGAAGCAGCAAAGAAACCACCTGTATACACAGTCGTCGACTCGGCAGTGGCCTTTATGGGACCCAAGTGGCGGCAGCCTCCCGTGTTCTACTTCTCCTCGATGATGGCGGCAGACACGGAGAAGCTGGCCACCGACTCATCGCTCTCCGCGCACCCAACTTCTGTCTCTGCCTGCATGGCACTGCCACAGGCACGGGAGGCGCGCCCACTGACACGGGAGGCGCTGCCACCGCAGACACGGGAGGCGCGACCGCAGACACTGGTGGCGCGGTATGACGCGGCAGCGACGACACCCGTGCCACCGTGCTCGCCGCCGTGCCGGTGTGGAGCAACTCGCCACTCCTCATTGAGCTGAACTGGAGCAGCGAGTTGCTGAACCACGCGCCGGCTTGGGGCGGCAACTGGCTTCGTCAGGCCAAGCGAGGTAGGTGAAGCACCGAGCGGCCTCGCTCGTATCCGGAGGGCTCGGTGGGCCACCCAGCCGGGTAGTATGCCGGATAATGGCTCCTCGGAAGCCATCGGAAGAGTGGAGAAAATGGTGAAGGAGGAGATGGAGGAGTGGCAGAAGAGTGCGATTCTTGCCCGCTGTCTAGCCTCGTTTAAATAGAGGGCGGACGCTAGGAGCTTGGCCGACGTCTGGCCTCGTTTAAACTAAGGGCGGACGGGAGGAGCTCGGTCGGCGTTGCGTTTAATTCCGGCCCGCTCATGAACGGACGTGTGGCCGGAGTAGGTTTCTTGGTTTGCATGCGGGTTTAACGGAGGCGTTTGATGGAGACGAGGAGGCGTGTTCAGCCGGGCGTGCAACGGGCGGCGTAGTACTATTCAATTTGACATCTACTAGTAAACCAGGATAGTTCCCGATACGGCTTTAATGCAGACGAGGGAGAGGGTAGCGGTTCCCGAAATGTTGAAGGGCCAATGATGCATCCTCCTTCAATTAGCATCCTGAATGCATGAGGGAAGTAATGGGAGGAGGACGTGGAAAAGAGGCAGGACGATGTGAATGCTACGCAGTTTGCACTCATATAAAGGCGCCCCTCCATTCCAATGCATCTACCACATCGTACGCACCTAAGCACCTACACTAAGCGCAAAAGTGCTCACTCCAGACCCATGGCGGCGATGCACGCGAGTGGCCAGTGGCTGTGGCAGATGGTCCACGATGCCGGCCTGCGGCATGGCACTGAGGATTGTCTCTAGACGGTGTTGGCGACCAACTGGTTCATGGGCATCGTCGACGCCAGCTATGACTCTCAGTTGGACCAGATGATCATTGCCACCATCAACAAGTTCACCGTCGTCAAGAAGCTCGCGGACGACATCGCCGTACTCCTCCAGCCCGCGCGCCCGGGCTCCTCATTGCCTGCCACCCTAATCGGCCTCCATGGCAAGAACCTCTTTCAAGCACTAGTGGCCCTGCGACTGCCCGCCGACACAACGAAAAATGTCCACCTGGAGGTCGCGCTCGCCGCGAGGCGCCTCGCCCTACAAGAATTCATCGACCTACACATCCACGTGTACGAGGAAGTCGTGTACATAGGTATCTACAAGGCCGGTGAGGACGCTACGAGGTTGGCCTTCGTCAACCGGCTGGAAGCCTTGGATGCCTTTGTTGAGAAGCACCTTGACCTCGCCACAAAAGCCGCCGCTCCTAAGCCGCCGGTCGGTGGCCTGGCGCACTGAGTCGAGGAGGAGGAGGTCGTACGTTGATGGATGCATCTTTCTTCTTGCCTCCTGTAACCACCACTGCGATCGCATCATCGTGGCCTTAATTCTTATTGTGCTATTGCATTCTCGTTCCAGTCAATACAGACATGTGTGATCCCTTTGCTCACATTTGGAGGCAATTATATGCATCACTGTAACTAGTACTCCATCCATCAATTTATAAGTTGTGCTTACCTTTTCCATCAACTTCGTAATTTACGTTCGATGCTTGACCCGACCTATGAACTACTCCTAAATTCAAAAACTGAGACCGAACCTATAAATTCAAAACTACTCGTGCAGCACGCCTGTCACGTTCGCAAGTTCAAAACGAGAAACTGGAACACGTACATGAAGCATGTCCCTTCCCCGTCGCATACCACACTATCATTCCGCCCCCCCGATCAGCGCGCATTGGCTAGGCTTTATATCTCTACCCCTATAAAAAATAGAGTTGGTGATGATGGTGTGCCTGCCATCCTGCAATATAGGCCGTCCGATTTATATCTGACGGATAGGAAGGAAACTATGGCAAATTTGCAAAAAGATACCCACACCCCTCTCCACATTTGCAAATAAGGCCTTCCCTCGTTCATCCTTTTCTCTCACAAGATAAACTACTCATACAAATGCATCTTGATGTTACGTGCAACGCACGGGCATCTTGCTAGTCACTACAACATGTGGGACCGCATGTGACCAAACCAATGATGCGCCAACCTAGCTACTACCCTGCTTATCTGGCGGGAAAAGCCCCGCCCTAGTGTTTCCAATCGTTATTTCTATCTATCGATCGTGCCAAGGAGCAGAACCAAATGTTACAATTTATACATGTTTCTCTACTCCCATAAAATATTCAGTTGGTGATGGTGGTGTGTCTGCCATCCATCATTTCTGACCATTAGATCTGCATCTAACGGCTGTGAGGTAAGTTGTGGCATTTTTGCAACAATAGCCCACTTCTCTACTCCAATGTGCAGAAAACCCCTTATTATCTTGAAAGCAACCACATCCCTCCCTCACCTCATCAAAACAGCCTGAGAAATATAATTTGAGTGAAAAGTAATATATTTTTAGTGGTATATATGTATATCAAAACAAGAGTGTTTTCTTTCAAGTTTGTGAACAAGTACTAATCTACTTTGGATCCGTTGCAATGCATGGGCACATTGCTAGTAAAAGGAAAAGGCCTGCCGCATTCGCGTCGCACCCCCACACGCCCGGGAATCGGGAGTACTCCACGGCCCGTACGGCACGCCACATACCTAGGGAAGGCGTGTTGCCTACCATTTTCACTTTGATGTGGGACCACAATTGAGCAAACCGACTATCGGCAAACCGCACCCCGCCCACCGTGTTGGAAAACAGAAACAAGGAGGGGAAGATCTAGCTGTAGCACGGAAGCCAAGAAATTTGGTGTCAGATGGGACTCGTTGATAGAGTAGGAGCACTCTGTACTACACCTTCTACGAAGTTTGTACTACTACTACTACCACTATACAACTAGGTACGTGCATGGCACAACATCGTAGCATCTTGTTTTGGGTGATTTATCTTTATTTCAGTCAACGTAGTATGAATAATATGATGTGGGGGGCAGCCATGAAGCCACGTGGCACGTCTGGAGGTCTTATTTAGAGCTTCTTTTGTGGATCGATCACACTGTCGTGCTCTCCGTTCGAGAAGAACGTTTATGGGTACTTATAGTAGATCTGAATCGCAGCCACCTGGACCATTGGATCAACATCAATCAACGGTTTAAATCGTGTACGTGCAAATACACGCATTGACTCCAGAAAAATAATGAATATAGAATGTATAATACATATACCGCATATTGGGTTTCTCTAAAGTCAAACTTTGTATACTTTCAACAATTTGTAGGAAAGAGTATTAACATATACACCACCAAATATATATCATTTGATTCATCATCGCTTTTATTTCCACATCCTGTAAATTTGTTAGTGTAAATGTTCATATTGTTTTCACCAAATTCGGTCAAGCTTTATAAAATTTGGATGCAGTCAAAGCTATATATGTGCGGAGTAAATTACAAATGGAGGGAGTGGAATAGATATAGATATAACTATACAAATAGAAAATATAGTAATATAGTCTGTAGATATAAATAAGGCTACTACCCTTTTTCTATGTTAGAACTCGCGTTGTTGTGTACACATTGTTTTGTTTTCGCTATAATTTGCATTTGTGGGGTGTGTGTAGGACTACCGCCTTTTGTTCAGTACCAGCAACCCCACCATTATCCTTAATTACTTCATATTGGCAATTACGATTGCATTATCTTAGTTCTAGCCGATTCTTCGGTTGCTTGGAGGAACTCCATCTCGTTATGCAGGTTGATTTTGTGCATACGATAAGATCACCGTGCTATCGAGGTCTATCCAGCTCTCTCACACGCAAACAGATGCTGTCTGTGTGTCCCTTCATCGCACACACACTATCGCTCTCCCATATCCGCAACCTCGTAACCTTGTCGATCCCGACATTACACGCACCTATCTCTCTCTCTCTCTCTCTCTAACACACACACACACCCTCTCTCTTCCTTTCGGACACTCCTCTCTCTACGACACACAAAGTCTTTCGAACATGCATAAGCTCCTCTCTCGTTAGGTATCGCTGCCCCCGCCCCCCTCTTTGTCAAACAAATATTCTCTCTATATATATCTCTCGCAATAATACATGCATAGTCTAAATTGAAACCAAGTACAAAAATGAGCTCCGATTACAAAAATCAAATCCACTCCCAAACAGAATAAGAAAATAGGGTGAAATTGTGCACACAAATGTTTGTTGCATGCATGAATGTCAATGATATGGATGTACTACTCGTACATCACACAGACCCATTTCACACAAATTACATTAAACCCTTCTCAAAATATGGTGCACATGTGATGTTTGTTTACTGCTCCTGCCAGCCTTCCTCCAACACGTTCCAACATATTGTGCTACTTCCGATTCTATTTTTCTCCTGAGACCATGTGAAACCATGAAAAGGTCACCCCCCGCCCCCACTGGTACTGTAGCTCGAAGCTCCCGTACGGACACAACACCCACCGGAACACGCAGCCATTGCCGATGTGGACGGCGCCGCGGCCTAGGAAGAGGATGGAGTCTCCCACATCGCCAAGGTGGAGCACGCCCTCTACGGCAGCGAGTAGCGCGTGCTGACTGTCCACGTGGAGGACAGTGTGATCTAGCGGCTCACCCTCGTCGGCCATGAGGGGTAGCTATGCTCTAGCAGCATGCCCTGGTCGGTCACGAGGAGGTGCATCGCGTCCTCGCCACGCACAATGTGGACGAGCGGGTTTTCTAGCAGCATGCCCGCGAGCATCGCATTGTCGAGAGCACGACCGCGAACATCGCAACGTCGCCGCTCTTGACGTGGATGAGCGCGTGCTCCGGCAGCAAGCCCGCGAACATCGCATCCTCACCGCTCACAATGTGGACGAGCGCGTTCTCCAGCAGCATGCCCGCGAGCATCGCATCATCGCCGCCCGCGAACATCGCATCGTCGCCGCTCTCGACGTGGACGAGTGCGTGCTCCGGCAGCATGCCCGTGAACATCGCATCCTCGCCGCTCAAGCGCACGAGCGTGTGCTCCAACAGCATGGCCGCAAGCATGGCATCCTCACGGCACACGAGGTGGTTGAGCGGGTGCTCCAGACAGTACCCCAGGAGTCGGGACGCGAGCACCGCGCCCCCGGCGACGAGGATTACTGCATGGTGCCCATCGTGGTTTAGGAAAATCCCATGACTTCGCCGCTCCCTGGAGGAGCACGAGCTCCAATGGGCGCTCGAGGAGTCCCGCGCTGATATGCAGGTGGCAGCGGACGTGCAAGATTATCCTTTGAGCTCTCCTCCTCTTACAAAGACGCCTCCACTGCCCCCGTCGTACGTCCTCTTCCTTGGCTCCGGCAGACATTTGGAGTTTAGTTTTATGGAACATTAATATTTGGAGTAATGCAAAAAACAACCTATGACTAACAGACATAAATAGATGATGCGGCGGCATTGCATGCTGGAGTATTTTGCAATTTATGGATTGCATGCATGACTAGCTTATGTGGCTTGGTTGCATGGCTAGGAAAGGCTAGAGAAAAATAAATAGATAATGTGTTTAGAGTGCACTCCACTAAATGGGAGCATGTAAATATCTTTATAGTGCACTCCACTTTTTTTCAGACGCTTAGGTGCACCAGATGCCGTGCCACGCTACAAAATGTTAGAAAAAAATCTTCTCCAATGTTTTAAAAATCTATTATTATCTTGAAACCAGCCACACTCGCCCCTCACCCTATCAAACCAGCCCGAGGAATATGTCTTCAGTGAAGCATAATTTATTTTTACTGATATATGTATATCAAAACTAGAGTGTTTATATTTCAAGTTTGTGAACAAGTATTATTCTACTACTTTGGATCCATTGCATTGGTAGTAGTAAGAAACAAATTCTGGGTTTGGCACGAGTTCGTACTGCGGGAGCACCAAAGGCCTGGCACAGGAGTTACATTTACCTCTCGGGGCCCACGGGACCGAGCTTCAGCAGCTATTGCACCTGCCCTAAATCTGGCTGGCCCAGATGTCATTCTCATAAAAGCAGAGGGGCGGTGGGACCGAGAGGGGTGAGTCACAGGTCGGCGGACGTGTGGTGTCATGGGTTCAAGTGGCGTCGTGGGAATCGAGGGGGACGAGGCTTGCCTGCTCCCCTCCCATGCTTCGATCCGTACTCCCGCACCACTAATTTTCATCCAACGGTTATACTGTAATAGATTTCCTCATGTGGGTCATCTATAGCCTCAAAAAAAGGTAAGCAAAGGCCGTATTTCCAGGAAATAATTTCCTGCATGAATCTGTACACGCATGCAAGAACCTTTCCTTTCCTGCTCGTCCTCTGAGCGTGGCAACAGGTGCCTGCCTAACCCATGTAGCATGCTGCGCCGCCAGCGAGTAGCACCTCCTCCACGCCAACATCGGCGTCTGGGCCATGCACATGCAGCTGCTCCCGTAGTATTTTACCTGCATGTTTGACTGCAGTACCACACTGATCTTGGATGAGACCATGGAGCTTGTGGCCAAGAAAAGTTTCTGCCCGGCCGACACATGTCGAGGTGCTTGTCTGTTGTGACATGCCGCACGATGTTTACTAGCTCGCGCTCCGGATGAGCTCGGGCGGGAGCCAGTGATCTACCCGGGGCACATAGCTCGACTTGGGCTCGAGATTCCGACCGCTTGCACCGTCCCGAGGATGTACCACTCAGCGGCGAGGCTGGAATGCTGGATACGTATAGGCGTGTGCTCGTGGGCGGGACCAACCTGCTCAACTGATACCGGTTTGTGAACGGGATGTACTCGACGTAGTTGAGCCAGTGAGCCTGGAGCTGTTACTATCGTCGTACGTTGACGCGCGGCTCAACGGCGTGCGGCCATGGGCCAGCGTAGGTCGGCTACGGGGAAGCGGCATCGGTGTGGTTCGAGATGCCTAGCTGGCCGTTGTCGCGGCGGCGTTCGCGACTCACTTGTTCGAGATGAACCGGCCGGTGGTGGCCTGGCTGTGGTGAGGGTGCCGCAGCTGGACGTCGGGGTGCTACGGGGCGTAGATGGCCACACCGGCGGGTACTACCTATATTATAGAAGTAGAAGGCAAAGACGAGCCTTTATTTTATTTATTATATTTGTGGCTGAGGAGTGATGCCCGGGATGAAATGTGTCAAAGCCGCTAGATGAAAATTGGATGGTGCGGGAGTACGGATCAGAGCCAGGAGTGGAGCATGCAAGCCGCGTCCAATCGTGTGTGGCTGTGGTAGAAACTTGATGGTCGCCGCAGTTCAGCTAGCCCACATGTCATGCACACAAAGGCAGAGGAGCGGTGGGGCTGAGAGGGGTGAGGCGCACGTCGGGGGACGTGGTGGCGTTGGTTGGAGCAGCATCGTGGGAATCGCGTGTGCTAGTGGTAGAAATGTGATGGTCGTCGTGGTTAAACTTCCATGGACAAGCTATCATGTCTATTGACACATGCATTGCGGTAGACATGACACACGCATTTCATACCGCTCACTGCAAGGAGCAGTAGTAGAGAAAACTAGGCGGATAAATAGTTCATTATAGTCAAGCGGACCTATATCAATGTACACAGAGTACACTTGTTCCAAAGACATGCACACCAGCGAAATAGTTCATCTATATGAATGTACACAGAGAGGAAATATAATTTTTACAAGAGAGGAAATAGTTCATCCATCTATAATGCCCTGCTGCTGGTGCAGCTTCTTCTTCTACTTCTTTCTTCTTCTTCTTCTTCTTCTTCTTCTTCTTCTTCTTCTTCTTCTTCTTTTTCTTCTTCTTCTTCTTCTTCTTCTTCTTCTTCTTCTTCTTCTTCTTCTTCTTCTTCTTCTTCTTCTTCTTCTTCTTCTTCTTCTTCTTCTTCTTCTTCTTCTTCTTCTTCTTCTTCTTCTCATTTTCTATGGGAGACAGCTTCGCAACAAGCTCTTTCGACCTTGCAGCTATCTCGAAACTCACACGGGCATCGAGGGCAGCATATTTTATCCGCTCGTAGGTCAAGGGATAATTCTCCCATCCAGACCACCTTAATCCCAGCGTCTCGTCACCCTTCTCAAGATTTGTTCCGAGCACAGAATTTGCTACATCGAACAGGGATGGTGTTTTTTTTATCACAATCCTCTACAGTAATTCTGGTTTTGTAGGTCAGTGATGTTTTTCAAGTCAAGGTTGTACGGCGCCAGCTTCTCATTGTCCCCTTTGATGGCTGCCCCACAGTAGTATATGTCCTCCCGTGACATGAAATCGTGGAGCTCACCTGGTATGGAGGGCGCATGTATTATGTGATACACAAAAACTTCATCTTCGAGGCACAGCTGAAGGACGGCAGCGTGTTGGATCTTCCCAGTGGCACGCTCCGTGTACTCTGCGTCGAGACCGACGACCTTCATCTCCACCTTTTGGAGGGAGTTGGATACATTGTTGATCCACTCCCAAACAACCCTTGGGTGGTCGGTGACGGTGGCAACTATGCTCAACGAGCCTTCGACGAGGACATGTTTGACGCTAAAAACCTGCATAGGGATCTCTTTCGCCATTTGGAACCGCTGGACCGGAGGGCTATGGTTTGGAGAATTAGGATTAAGATGGCTAGTCTAACTGAAGAAGATGATTATTTAAAGGGGCTTGGGAATTACTCAAGGAGGATGTGAATCCAGTCCAGTGGGGTTTGAATGCAAATGAAGGAGAGGTGAAGAAGCCGAGGAAAATCGGTTCCCAATGGAGAAGTAAATGGGAGAAGTGGCATGCAGGCAGTTGATTAGACGGCTAGGTAGACCAACCTTCAAAATGAAAAGGCTATGCGGGTAGCGTACTGAGGAGTGGTCCGTGTACGTGTATGTGCCCATCCTTCTATCGCTACATGTGCCACTGGTTAGTTGAGGTCATTCTTTCGAATCACCGTGGCGAAACATTTTATGATTACTTTTTATTTCTGCAGCCCTCCTGACAGGTGGGATCTACGCAAAACCCACTTGGGTGGACGACAGATATACAAACATATCCATCTCTTTGCACAAAAAAATATGTCGTAGCTGGTTCGGATAGATAATGGTGCGTGCCAACGAGACACAACCTTTTCTGGTTAAGGAATATATGCGGTTATCCTAAAAAAAGAAAAAGCCCTTCTCCGCGCTTCCGCATGCATGAGAATTTGGTTCTGCTCGCAATATGGATGCTACCTGGAGGATGAAGTGAACCCAGAGGCATGCTAGCACGGGAGACCTATTTCCGCTATACAGTACTACTCCGTATGTTACTACTACTAGTAGTACAACTGTGGTACACTTGATGGTCAAAATATTATTCATCCGGTCCTCACAGTGAAGTGACAAGACCCTATGCTCGAGGTGCGGGAGTACGGATTGGAGCCAGGAGTGGAGCATGCAAGCCGCGTCCAATCGCATGTGGCTGTGGTAGAAACTTGATGGTCATCGCAGTTCAGCTAGCCCACATGTCATGCACACAAAGGCAGAGGAGCGGTGGGGCCGAGAGGGGTGAGGCACACGTCGGGGGACGTGGTGCAGTGGGTTGGAGCAGCGTCATGGGAATCGCGTGTGGTAGTGGTAGAAATGTGATGGTCGCCGTGGTTAAACTTCCATGGACAAGCTGTCATGTCTACTGACACATGCATTGCGGTAGACATGACACACGCATTGCATACCGCTCACTGCAAGGAGTAGTAGTAGAGAAAACTAGGCGGATAAATAGTTCATTATAGTCAAGCGGACCTATATCAATGTACACAGAGTACACTTGTTCCAAAGACATGCACACCAGCGAAATAGTTCATCTATATCAATGTACGCAGAGAGGAAATATAATTTTTACAAGAGAGGAAATAGTTCATCCATCTATAATGCCCTGCTGCTGGTGCAGTTTCTTCTTCTACTTCTTTCTTCTTCTTCTTCTTCTTCTTCTTCTTCTTCTTGTTATTCTCATTTTCTATGGGAGACAGCTTCGCAACAAGCTCTTTCGACCTTGCAGCTATCTCGAAACTCACACAGGCATCGAGGGCACATATTTTATCCGCTCGTAGGTCAAGGGATAATTCTCCCATCCAGACCACCTTAATCCCAGCGTCTCGTCACCCTTCTCAAGATTTGTTCCGAGCACAGAATTTGCTACGTCGAACAGGGATGGTGTTTTTTTTATCACAATCCTGTACAGGAATTCTGGTTTGTAGGTCAGCGATGTTTTTCAAGTCAAGGTTGTACGGCGCCAGCTTCTCTTTGTCCCATTCGATGGCTGCCCCACAGAAGTATATGTCCTCCCGAGACATGAAATCGTGGAGCTCACCTAGTATGGAGGGTGCGTGTATTATGTGATACACCAAAACTTCATCTTCGAGGCACAGCTGAAGGACGGCGGCGCGTTGGATCTTCCCAGTGGCACGCTCCGTGTACTCTGCGTCGAGACCGACGACCTTCATCTCCACCTTTTGGAGGGAGTTGGATACATTGTTGATCCACTCCCGAACAACCCTTGGGTGGTCGGTGACGGTGGCAACTATGCTCAACGAGCCTTCGACGAGGACATGTTTGACGCTAAAAACCTGCATAGGGATCTCTTTCGCCATTTGGAACCGCTGGACCGGAGGGCTATGGTTTGGAGAATTAGGATTAAGATGGCTAGTCTAACTGAAGAAGATGATTATTTAAAGGGGCTTGGGAATTACTCAAGGAGGATGTGAATCCAGTCCAGTGGGGTTTGAATGCAAATGAAGGAGAGGTGAAGAAGCCGAGGAAAATCGGTTCCCAATGGAGAAGTAAATGGGAGAAGTGGCATGCAGGCAGTTGATTAGACGGCTAGGTAGACCAACCTTCAAAATGAAAAGGCTATGCGGGTAGCGTACTGAGGAGTGGTCCGTGTACGTGTATGTGCCCATCCTTCTATCGCTACATGTGCCACTGGTTAGTTGAGGTCATTCTTTCGAATCACCGTGGCGAAACATTTTATGATTACTTTTTATTTCTGCAGCCCTCCTGACAGGTGGGATCTACGCAAAACCCACTTGGGTGGACGACAGATATACAAACATATCCATCTCTTTGCACAAAAAAAATGTCATAGCTGGTTCAGATAGATATTGGTGTGTGCCTGAGAGACACAACCTTTTCTGGTTAAGGAATATATGCGGTTATCCTAAAAAAAAGAAAAAGCCCTTCTCCGCGCTTCCGCATGCATGAGAATTTGATTCTGCTCGCAATATGGATGCTACCTGGAGGACGAAGGGAACCCAGAGGCTTGCTAGCACGGGAGACCTATTTCTGCTATACAGTACTACTCCGTATGTTACTACTAGTAGTAGTACAACTGTGGTACACTTGATGGTCAAAATATTATTCATCCGGTCCTCACAGTGAAGTGACAAGACCCTGTGCTCGAGGTGCGGGAGTACGGATCAGAGCCAGGAGTGGAGCATGCAAGCCGCGTCCAATCGCGTGTGGCTGTGATAGAAACTTGATGGTCACCGCAGTTCAGCTAGCCCACATGTCATGCACACAAAGGCAGAGGAGCGGTGGGGCCAAGAGAGGTGAGGCGCATGTCGGGGGACGTGGTGGCGTGGGTTGGAGCAGCGTCGTGGGAATCTCATGTGGTAGTGGTAGAAATGTGATGGTCGCCGTGGTTAAACTTCCATGGACAAGCTGTCATGTCTACTGACACATGCATTGCGGTAGACATGACACACGCATTGCATACCGCTCACTGCAAGGAGTAGTAGTAGAGAAAACTAGGCGGATAAATAGTTCATTATAGTCAAGCGGACCTATATCAATGTGCACAGAGTACACTTGTTCCAAAGATATGCACACCAGCGAAATAGTTCATCTATATCAATGTACACAGAGAGGAAATATAATTTTTACAAGAGAGGAAATAGTTCATCCATCTATAATGCCCTGCTGCTGGTGCAACTTCTTCTTCTACTTATTTCTTCTTCTTCTCATTTTCTATGGGAGACAGCTTCGCAACAAGCTCTTTCGAACCTTGCAGCTATCTCGAAACTCACATGGGCATCGAGGGCAGCATATTTTATCTGCTCGTAGGTCAAGGGATAATTCTCCCATCCAGACCACCTTAATCCCAGCGTCTCATCACGCTTCTCAAGATTTGTTCCGAGCACAGAATTTGCTACGTCGAACAGGGATGGTGTTTTTTTATCACAATCCTCTACAGGAGTTCTGGTTTGTAGGTCAGCGATGTTTTTCAAGTCAAGGTTGTACGGCGCCAGCTTCTCTTTATGCCCTTCGATGACTGCCCCACAGAAGTATATGTCCTCCCGAGACATGAAATCGTGGAGCTCACCTGGTATGGAGGGCGCGTGTATTATGTGATACACCAAAACTTCATCTTTGAGGCACAGCTGAAGGACGGCGGCGCGTTGGATCTTCCCAGTGGCATGCTCTATGTACTCTGCGTCGAGACCGAAGACCTTCATCTCCACCTTTTGGAGGGAGTTGGATACATTGTTGATCCACTCCCGAACAACCCTTGGGTGGTCGGTGACGGTGGCAACAATTCTCAACGAGCCTTCGACGAGGACATGCTTGACGCTAAAAACCTGCATAGGGATCTCTTTCGCCATTTGGAACCGCTGGACCGGAGGGCTATGGTTTGGAGAATTAGGATTAAGATGGCTAGTCTAATTGAAGAAGATGATTATTTAAAGGTGCTTGGGAATTACTCAAGGAGGATGTGAATCCAGTCCAGTGGGGTTTGAATGCAAATGAAGGAGAGGTGAAGAAGCCGAGGAAAATCGGTTCCCAATGGAGAAGTAAATGGGAGAAGTGGCATGCAGGTAGTTGATTAGACGACTAGTTAGACCAACCTGCAAAACGAAAAGGCTATGCGGGTAGCGTACTGAGGAGTGGTCCGTGTCCGTGTACGTGCCCATCCTTCTATCGCTACATGTGCCACTAGTTAGTTGAGGTCACTCTTTCGAATCACCGTGGCAAAACATTTTATGATTACTTTTTATTTCTGCAGCCCTCCTGACAGGTGGGATCTACGCAAAACCCACTTGGGTGGACGAACAGATATACAAACATATCCATCTCTTTGCACAAAAAAATATGCCGTAGCTGGTTCGGATAGATATTGGCGCGTGCCTGCGAGACACAACCTTTTCTGGTTAAGGAATATATGCGGTTATCCTAAAAAAAGAAAAAGCCCTTCTCCGCGCTTCCGCATGCATGAGAATTTGGTTCTGCTCGCAATATGGATGCTACCTGGAGGATGAAGTGAACCCAGAGGCATGCTAGCACGGGAGACCTATTTCCGCTATACAGTACTACTCCGTATGTTACTACTAGTAGTAGTACAACTGTGGTACACTTGATGGTCAAAATATTATTCATTCGGTCCTCACAGTGAAGTGACAAGACCCTGTGCCCGAGGTGACACTAGTACAGGCGGCGTGTTCGGGTTACCAAAGTCTGCCTCACCTTGTGCACTGTGCAGTCACTGTCACCGCCGCTGTATAGCATGCCCCGCCTCGTCTCCCTCTCCCCGCCTAGCACCAATCCATCTCCATCTCCGTCTCGCCAGAGATCCCGAGGTCACTCTTCATCATCTCTCTTTGCCCCCGCGTACCCTCGCCTCGCTCGCCTCCCCCAGTACCACTATTCCCTCGCTAGCCGCTCCAGCACCGAGAGCCATCTCCCCCGTAAATCAAGCCCCCAAAAACCCCACCTTCCAAACTCCACCATGGCCGAACGCAAACCGCGCAGCATCCATATGTGCCGCGATTGGAGCAATCTCCCCAGTGACATCCTCGACCTCTGTTGTTCGTGTATGGATATGTTGAGCGTCGTGCGGCTGGCTGCATGCTTGAGGGACATGCACATGGCCATCATCGAAGCGAGGCCTAATCTTTTCAAGACACCCTGCTTGCTGCTATCTGGTCTTGCGAGATTTTCTCACCATGATACGGAGGCATACATGATGCCCCTCGACTTCAATCCGACCTCCATTAGCCGAAACTTCTTTGCAGGTATGTAGTGGGTTGCCGTACATCATTTCCCTCGACTTTGATCCGATCACCATCGCCCGAAACTTCTTGGCAGGAATGTACTGGGTCGGCATGAACTCCCACTGGATGGCTGCCGTCAGAGAAGACAGGAAAAAGTTGGTGCCCGTGAACTTCCAGGCCTCCCATGAGATTATCCTTCCTCCGTTGGAGTATGTAGGGTTTTACCGTCATGGTCCAAGTCATCTAGATTACCATGTCAGTTGGATGGACCTTGTTTTGCAGAAGATTGTAATCTACCAAGTGCCCACATGACATGCGGATTACGCGGACTTCAAGCTAATTGCCTTGTTCGACCGCGGACTCGCCTATCTTTACGCCGGTGCCTTCTTTAGCTGGAGACGACTCAGCTCGCAGTGGATCGTCAAAGCTGATACACACTTCTGTGATGCTATTGAACACAATGGCATCATCTACACGATCGACAAAGCAGATGGCACCACGTATTGCTGGGACGGCGCGTGTAAGTTGTTTTCGTCTGATGTTAATGATAACGCCATGACACTGTTTGAAATTTTTGTGATGATTGGCATATCCTTGTTTGAGCACAATTTGAGTAGAACTATGGCAATGTATTAGAGACGCTGTAAATCAGCTATATTTGGAATGAGTTAATTCATGTGATTGTGACCTACTACTTCTTGAGCTTGCGTTGGTTTTTCCCTTGAAGAGGAAATGGTGATGCAACAAAGTAGAGATAAGTATTTCCCTCAGTTTGAGAACCAAGGTATCAATCCAGTAGGAGACAACACACAAATCACCGAATACCTGCACAAACAATCAAACAACTTGCACCCAACGTGATAAAGGGGTTGTCAATCCCTTCACGGTTATTTGCAAAAGTGAGATCTGATAGAGATAGATAAACGATAAAGTAAATATTTTTCGTATTTTTGTTTAATAGCTCGAAAAGTAAAAGATTACAAAATAGTAGATCGAAAACTTGTATGATGAAAAGTAGAAGATTATATGATGGAAAATAGACCCGGGGGCCATAGGTTTCACTAGAGGCTTCTCTCAAGATAGAAAATAATACGGTGGGTGAACAAATTACTGCCGAGCAATTGATAGAAAAGCGCAAAGTTATGACGATATCTAAGGCAATGATCATGAATATAGGCATCACGTCCGTGTCAAGTAGACCGAAATGATTCTGCATCTACTACTATTGCTCCACACATCGACCGCTATCTAGCATGCATCTAGAGTATTAAGTTCATAAAGAACGGAGTAATGCGTTAAGTAAGATGACATGATGTAGAGGAATTAACTCAAGCAATATGATGAAAACCCCATCTTTTTATCCTCGATGGCAACAATACAATACGTGCCTTGCTACCCCTACTGTCACTGGGAAAGGACACCGCAAGATTGACCCCAAAGCTAAGCACTTCTCCCATTGCAAGAAAAACAATCTAGTTGGCCAAACCAAACCGATAGCTCGAAGAGAATTACAAAGATATCAAATCATGCATATAAGAATTCAGAGAAGATTCAAATAATATTCATAGATAAGCTGATCATAAATCCACAATTCATGGGATCTCGGCAAACACACCGCAAAAAGTATTACATCGAATAGATCTCCAAGAACATTGAGGAGAACATGGTATTGAGAATCAAAGAGAGAGAAGAAGCCATCTAGCTACTAGCTATGGACCCGTAGGTCTATGGAAAACTACTCACGCTTCATCGGAAGGGCAATGGTGTTGATGTAGAAGCCCTCCGTGATCGAATCCCCCTCCGGCAAGGTGTCGAAAAATGTCCCTAGATGGGATCTCATGGGTACAGAAGGTTGCGGCGGTGGAAAAGTCTTTTCGTGGATGCCTCTGTTGGTTTGGGGATATATGAGTATATATAGGCGAAAGAATTAGGTCAGGAGGTGCACGATGGGCCCACAAGGGGCGGGGGGGGCGCCCTACCCCCCTGGGCGCGCCCTCCGTCCTTGTGGCCGCCTCGTGGCTCCTCCGACTTCATCTCCAAGTCTCCTGGTTTCCTTCTGGTCCAAGAAAAATCATCACAAAAGTTTTATTCTGTTTGGACTCCGTTTGGTTTTCCTTTTCTGCGAAACTCAAAAACAAGGAAAAAACAGAGACTAGCACTTGGCTCTAGGTTAATAGGTTAGTCCCAAAAATAATATAAAATAGCATATTAATGCATATAAAACATCCAAAACAGATAATATAATAGCATGGAACAATAAAACAAATTAGATATGTTGGAGACGTATCAAGCATCCCCAAGCTTAATTCCTGCTCTTCCTCGAGTAGGTAAATGATAAAAACATAATTTTTGATGTGCAATGCTTCCTAACATATTTATCCATGTAATTTTCTTATTGTGGCATGAATGTTCAGATCCGTAAGATTCAAAACAAAAGTTTAATATTGACATAGAAACAATAATACTTCAGGCATACTAACAAGGCAATTATGTCTTCTCAAAATAACATGGCCAAAGAAAGCTTATCCCTACAAAATCATATAGGCTGGCTATGCTCCATCTTCATCACACAAAATATTCAAATCATGCACAACCCCGATGACAAGCCAAGCAATTGTTTCATACTTTTGATGTTCTCAAACTTTTTCAACTTTCACTTAATACATGAGCGTGAGCCATGGACATACCACTATAGGTGGAATAGAAGGTGGTTGTGGAGAAGACAAAAAGAGGGAGATAGTCTCACATCAACTAGGCATATCAACGGGCTATGGAGATGCCCATCAATAGATATCAATGTGAGTGAGTAGGGATTGCCATGCAACGGATGCACTAGAGCTATAAATTTATGAAAGCTCAAAAAGAAACTAAGTGGGTGTGCATCCAACTCGCTTGCTCACGAAGGCCTAGGGCAATTTGAGGAAGCCCATCATTGGAATATACAAGTCAAGTTCTATAATGAAAAATTCCCACTAGTAAATGAAAATGACAACATAGGAGATTCTCTATCATGAAGATCATGGTGCTACTTTGAAGCACAAGTGTGGTAAAAGGATAGTAACATTGCCCCTTCTCTCTTTTCTCTCATTTTTTAAAATTTTATTTGGGCCTTCTCTCATTTTTTTGGCCTCTTTTTTTTTCGTCCGGGTTCTCATCCCGACTTGTCGGGGAATCATAGTCTCCATCATCCTTTCCTCACATGGGCCAATGCTCTAATAATGAAGATCATCACACTTTTATTTACTTACAACTCAAGAATTACAACTCGATTCTTAGAACAAAATATGACTCTATATGAATGCCTCCGGCGGTGTACCGGGATGTGCAATTGTTGGCGTACGACACCTCTGGGATCGCATGGATCCCTTTTACGGTTCGGTAGGGAGAGAGGTATGCACAAAGAGCAGATCCAATCATCTACACAAGGGGATTTTTACCCAGGTTCGGGCCGCTGAGAAGCGTAATACCCTACTCCTGCTTTAGTTTATTGTGGGTGATTAAGCCCAAGCTTCCGGAGCGCTTGCGATGAACAGTATGTTCGAGCAGCAGCTGCACATGCGGAATGGGCTAGAGTGTCCTCTCCCCCTGTAGCTACGCCTTGGGCCTCCTTTTATACGTTCAAGGGGTCACCAAGAGTGGCGTACAGTACATAGAAGAGGTGTAAAGTTGCTACAGTGTTTACATGCTTATCACTGATGATTTAGGACAAACGCATTTAATGCTCCATTTAGGTGTCCCTTGCTTTCTTGGGGACGGAAAAAGGGGCCGTCCCATCAGCACCACTTAAGATCGCCCACCTCTAGTGCCATGACAGGCATCCAGGAGGACAAAACCCGAATGACAGGCTGGCTGCTGCGCTGGTTTGGTGGCAGGGTGGCGGAATCTTGTTGGGTGCGAGCCTTGCCGGGTCTTCGTGAGGCATCCCGGCAAGGATCTTGCCAGGGTTCCGGCCTTTGGGCTTCTGTCTTCTAGTCACTGGTTTGAACGCCTTCTTGACCATCTTACATTTGCTTTCAGCTGTCCTCCGGCAGGCCTTGCCGCTGGTATGGCTACAACTTTCCGTGCACAAGTATGGGGTACTAAAGGACCCAAGCTTTAGTACACCGACAGGAGCCCCCGGTCCTAGGCCATACACGGGTGCGAGGCATTGTTGGGCTAGGCCCAAACAGTGCACGGGCACGCGTGGCAGGAGTTAGCTGCCATAATTATCTCATTTACCACGCTTCCCCATGGCACATATTGAATGCACGATGTGGGATATGTGCGTGGAACAACCGTTGTAGCAGCGCCCTCGCGAAAGCGCATTCACATTGATTAGAAAGGAGGCAGTTCCGTGCCTTCCCCATAAAAAGGAATCCGCAAAGGCGCCGTTCATTTACCTCCCATCCTTTCCAATCTGGAAACCGCCGTTGCCTTCTTCCTGGAACTCATGGCAGAGCCTCTTTCGTCCATCCGCCGCCCCCCACTTTATCATCGCCCTTGGCCCCTACTCCCTTAGTCGCTATGCCGCCCAAAGCGAGCAAGGGCAAAGAGGTGAAAGCTGCCGGCTCGGGAGCGCAGGCGAAGGAGAGCGAACTGGTGAAGATGCGGAAGGAGCACATCGTCTTCGCTCCGACGCTCGACGCGAGCGCCCTGAAGGACCGGTATCTGTGCATGTGGGGAAGGGAGGCAAAGGCTCACCCTGCAACTCGCGTGAATCCAGCTTCCTCCGAGGGCGGCCCAGATAAATTCCCTTTCTTTGTCGCATACTTTTATTGCGGGCTCTGCCCTCCATTTTCTGATTTCTTCAACGGCATCATGTACACCTACGGCTTCCGTCTTTTGGATTTCGCGCCGAATGCCGTGACATGTATGTCAGTCTTTGCTCATCTCTATGAGAATTTCGCCGGAGTAATCCCCAGCACAGCCCTCTTTCGCCACTATTTCATTCCCCGTATCGAAAAGGGAGACACCCTCTCCGGTTCTATCACCTGGATTCCAAGGGCATGGAATAAAGAGATATATCTAGAGGGTCTCTGCCGTACGAAGTGGGAAGAATGGCGGGGCGAATGGTGTTGGATTAAGGAGAAAGATCCCTAGCCTTTTTGTTTGCCCCGACAAATGAAAGTAGTCCGTGGCAATGACTGGAGCGCTCTCGATCCTCATGATGAGAAGCTCAGAATCGCAATTGCCAGGATCCACCGTCTTAGGGCTAACGGGCTCACAATAGAAATGATTGGCGCTGATTTCCTTCGCCGCCGCATTGCTCCTCTGCATAACAAAGGGAGACCAGCCTGGGAGTTTCGAAATGTGGCAGATGTTGTAACACCCCAGGTGGGTAACTACAGTGATCTCTCTCTAACAGTGGCCATGTTACCATGATCACTCAGTCAATCTGCCACTTGTCCAAAATCAAACCCAAATTCAGATTTGAAATGCAAGTCAAATAATTATTTCTTCAAACAGCAAATCAAAATTGTTCACAATGTTGCAAATAATCCAGAGGTATTCATAAAATTATAATCAACCTTAATTGGGATACTTAAATGGCTCAAACATCCTAAGACAGTACCAAAACAGCAAGGTTTAATCCATTTTATTTAAAGCAAAATTCGTGTGAACTCCATTTGCCTCCAAACCAATTTCTAGCAGTGCTAACTAATGCACTGTATTTATTGGACCAAGTTACCTATTTTACAAAACAGGTATTTGAGGCCACCCATTTTTGCAAAAACAGAAACAAAAAAAAAGAACAGAAAAGAAAAGAAAGAAAAAGAAAAAGGCCCATGAGCTGGGCTCTAGTCTACAGGCAGGTCCAACCCAACTCCCCTCGCTCGTTCCCTACCTCTCTATTCACCGTGCGCCGCTGTCGCCCGCACCGCACGCCGCGACCCGGCCCCCCTTCTCCCCTGGTCGACAACGCGCCGACGCCCGCCTGTCGAGGATAAAGCCGCAGCTCCCGCGCTCCTCTGGCCTTCCCCCTCGCTCACTCTCTCTCTCTCTCTGGTTCCCCTCACCTCGCCCAAAAACGCCCGCCGACGCCGCCGTCGATCCCGCGTTCTCCGTCGTCCTCAGCCCCCGTCGAGATGTCATAGGGCATCGCCGTCGACCGCTGCGTCGATCGGTGCCCGCCATTGGAATCGGGAACCCCCACCGCGAGCGCCACGACTTCTTCTTCTTCCTCGGGCTTCTTCTTCTCCATCTCCGATTCACCGCCGACAAGCCTCCCCGAGCAGGCTAGAGCACACCTACGAGCTCACTGTAAGCCCTTCCGTCCATCCCCTCTCTCCTCTGTACATTTTCATCATCGTAGCTGCCGCGTTGGAGACGCCCGAATGCCTCACCGCCGATGAGCTCCTCGCTGTGGCCGCACTGCCTGTCAAGCTCAAACGAGCCCGGCCTCGTGCTCAGCGCTTCCGCACGAGTCCAACGCGCCCTCTAGCTCCTCTTGCCGTGCCCCGAAATGCCATTCCCAAACGCAGCCGAATTCCGGCGACAGCCTCGCCGCTCGTCCCTGTAGTTTCCGGCCGTCTCCGGCCGTGCCACCACCGTCGATGGATGCGGCGCGGAGTACTCGATCGAAACATGCCCGTTTCGCTTGATTTGGTCGCCCCTGTGCCGTTTCCGCGCGACGCCGCCGTCTCTGGTGGTCACCAGAGCGGGCGCCAATGTTGAACGCCGGTGGCCGACGTGGCGCCACTGGGGCCACCCCCAGGGTCACTGCCTGGTGGCCCCCAGGGCCCAGCTGGCCCAGTTGACTTTAGTCAACCCATGACTGGATCGGCCCCAGCCACTGACAGATGGGGCCCACCGCCCTAACTAACTAAAACTAATTTAGGATTAATTAATTAACTTAATTAGTGTCTGACAGGTGGGCCCACTAGCTTAATTAACTAATTAGTTTTAAATTACCTCTGCTTAACACTAATCGAGGTTGACATGTGGGTCCCAGTGGGACCCACCTGTCATATTTGACCCTGGCCAGCCGTCTGTTGACTGCTGTAACACCCTGGATTTTTGCCCATTTTCTTTTGCTTTTAATTTTGGTCTGGATTTGCTTTTCTGTGACTTAGTGGTCTTGAAACCTGGAGAGATCACCTTTGATTCCTCTCGCCAGTGGCTTGTCAACTTCCAAACCATCCCAAGACCATGTCATTTCCATCTTGGACCAATTCCAATATTCTTTTTCTTGGGAATATTCCTTTTTCTATTAAAGGAATAACCCCGTTTGCTCTGAGTTGTGAAGCAACTCACATTTCCATCATTCGCAAAATTCTCAAATAATTCCCATAAATCCTTTGGGACATATCTTATACAGATATGTCAAAATATTCCTTTCCATACCCAAAAATATTTCACAAATATACCTTTTCCGATTCTGCCCTATCTGTCAGATTGAGAAGCAAGTACCCTTTATATTTGATTGCTTGCTCTCAAACTTTTTGTGCACTCTTTCCAACCCATATCATTGCCACATGCCAAAGTTCAACTTTATTTGGCTAATAAATCTCTCCTGGCTAATTTCCAAAGTTTCTGGGCAACTGGAATCTTTGTGAAGCAAGTGCTAGCTAGGAGAATCCAAATGAGTTGAAATTTTGCAAGCAGCTTAATATGCTCAAATCCTGACTCTCCACCAAATTTTAGCATCATTAAATCATCTATGTGATCACAGCATCAAATCTTTGTTTCTGGTAATTATTATGGGTTGTGAAGCAACTATAATTTTTATTGCTCCATAATTCATGAATAATTTCCAGAACATGCTTCTACCCATATCACACCTCTCCACAAAATTTGGGCTCAATTCATCTACCCAATAATTCCCTAGAATTTCACTAAGATTCTGTCCAGTGGGGTGCTGTGTGAAGGAAGTACCACTTTGGTTTATCCAAATGGTATGAAATTTATACAGTATCCTCATATGATCAAATTATTCATCTCCTTCAAAATTCAGCTCAATCCAAGCAAGTATGTGAGTGCCACTTCATATTTTGCATTTCTGTTCAGTAAAGCCCATTGAACTGCAAGTGCTATTTATATCCATCCAAATGGTCTGCAAATTTGCAGTGATGATCACCCTAGTGAGTGATCACTCTCAACCAAATATCTGAGTCTAGTTCCTTCTCAACTTTTCTCAGCTCATATCAAACAGCTTGCTGGTGCATTGTATCCAAGCTCCCTCTAGTCATCTCCTGGCCTCTTGTGATGGGATTTCTCTCCCAAGCTGCCTTGAGGAGCAAGGACTTCCCGCTAGACATCAAATTAGGTAGCAGAGTGCACCGCGTGCGCCAGTGCACGCGGTGACCATGCGGCTGGTGTGCAGTACGCGCGCTCTATGCATTGGGGCCCTCAGCCTCATCGGTTTCTTCCTCTCTTTCGACACCTAGCTATGTCTAGGGACTTCGTTTCGTCGTGGCCCTCGCGCTAGACCCCTCTCCCCCTCTCCCGTCCCGTCCGATGCGGTGCACCGACGGTGCCCGTGCCGCAAACCTCCTCTGCTCCTCCCTGTTTCAGTCGCCCGCGAGCTCCCGAGTCTTCCCGACCTCGCCTGAGCCTTCCCCGATCCTCCGTGAAGCTCGTGGATGTCTCTCCCCTCCTCCCCACGGCTTCCCGAAGGCTCCGGCGCGTGGTGGACGTGTCGCCGTGGCCGAGCCCGGCGACCCTCGTCGCCCCGCCTATAAAAGGGCCCCGAGCCGCTCTCGTCTTCACCACCAACCCCACCTCCCTCCACTGGTCCTCCCCGACCCATTCAACCATCGCTGGAGCTGCTGTGGCCGCGGCCCCGCGCATGGCCGCCACCCTCTTCACCGGCCACCTCGGGCCATCACCGCTGCAGCCCTCCCCGGCGCGGCTGCTCCTCCTAGATGGATGCGGCGCGGCACCAGGAGCTCGCCGGTGGCTTCGCCTTGGCTGGAAACGGCCAGAGCCGCCCGTGCCCCTCACCGGCGCTCGCCTCTGTCCACTGCCGCAGCCGGCCCCCTCCGCCCTTTTCGCGCTCGGCCGAGCCTCTCCCCGGATGCGGTGCTCGCCGGCGCGCCTGTCCGTCTCCTCGCCGGCCGGAGTAGCTTGCCGGAGCAGCGGCTCCCGTCGCCGGCCGATCGGCCCGTCCTCTCCTCTGTTCTCTGGCGGGCAGGAGGTAGAAGAAGACAGGGGCAGGGAGGAGAGATAGAAGCCCCGCGGGACCCACACGTCAACGACCCAAGCCCCGGCCCCGCACCTGTCCAGCTGGATAAGTGGAAGCGTATTCCACCGAATGCTTTTCCACTGCACTGAAGGCGTATTCTCTGGAGTGCGCGATCTGTTTTTCAGCTGAGGACCCGTTGGTGAATACTTTATTTGCAAATAGGTCCCTGCTAGAAGAACTATTGTATCTTTTTACTCATAACTCCGATCGAGGTGAATCCAAAGCCCACTTCTTCGCCTCTTCGAGCCCGTCATGTTGGTATCATTTTCACTATGTGGTCCCACTATGAAAATGACCATTTTACCCTTGCCCATAAATAGCCCCTTCGGGAGAGAACTGTTTCCGACAGTCAACTCCGCGACCATTCCGCACTTCCTTCCGATGGTTCCTTCATCCCCAGGCAAGCCACAACTCTCATCTGCATCATCGCATTGCAATGTCATAGTTTGACTATTTGCTTTATCAGCAAGTATGAGTATCTGTGAAATGAATTGGATTATGCAATGATCGAGTTAATTCTCGGATAGGTGACTACCATGTTGAGTACCGGATTATTAGTGACTAGTAGCTTACCCACTTGTTGATATTGTGATGTTGAGATCACTGTCTATGATTATTTTGGAGTTCATCCGGCAGTTCGTAGAGATGGATTAGTAGGAGTGGCTTAAGCATACTGGTTATCGGAGTGTCAGCCATGACGGAAATATTATTCGGGGATTAGATATTTCATGGTTGATCTTGAGTCACCTGTCCGGACTTATCCGTGCAACCACATTTGCCGGTATGGGACGGCCTTGACTTGGTCTGATCGCGTGCTCTTTCACCGGTACCGCCCGACAGGGAAGGTTATGCGTGCGCGCTACCCTGGCCCGGTAGGCGGCGATAACCTTGTGAGCCCAGTTGAGTTATTTGCCGGCGTCCCCGTTTGGGACTGTTCAATTTGGCCACGACGGTGGCAGGTGTCACGAGGTGACACAGGGGCCACCCAGGGCTTGACTCCGGGGGATGATGATTGCCGGTGGTACGATGGGAGAGTCACGGGTCAGGCAGGTTTCGTTGGAGCAACGCTGGTCCACCCGAATGGGATCACGAGGTCAGTGCTCCATAGTGTGGGTAAAGTGCGTAACCTCTGCAGAGTGTAAAATCTATTCGAATAGCCGTGTCCACGGTATTGGACAGTCCGTCCAGACCTCACTAGGTGGTCAACCATGGTAGTGATGATAATGATGGAAGAACTCGTCGTATGATCAGAAGTACTCGGTGGTTCATGAGTATTCTGAGGGTTGTGAGACAACCCGGAGGAGAGTAAGTTTGTCAGACTTGTCGTGCAGATGGAATCAGGTATTTGATATGTTAGCCATGGGATGGCTGTGAGTTGAGTGGTCGGATGACCATGACCACATGCTTGGGGATTGGACTTGGTACAGGTCCGGATTGGAGCCTGAGATTATTTGAAGTATGGATTTAATACGCTTTACCTTACTGCAGTCATTTCAGTAGCTACCTTGCTAGATAACCATGCTGGTTAATTTTGGATTGCTATGATGTTGTTTTGCTTTAATGCTGATGTTTGTTGTGAGCTTGCGAGTACATTCAAAGTACTCACCTGGCGTGTCATGCCAGTTTGCAGGTCATGCCATGATTGCTTGCTTGTCGAGGATCCTGAGTTTGCGACCTAGGAGACGCGTTCTAGCCAGAGTCCTTACGGAGTGGAGTCCATCATCGTCATCGCTGTTCCGCTGCCGAGAGAGAGTTACTCCGCTGTTAGCATAGAGCTAACCCGGGCAGGCATAGTGTTGCCGTGCCGATATAATCCTTGTACCGTTGTAACCATATCTATTGCAATAAAGAGCTGATTTTTTCTATGCCAACAGTGCCGTATTCCAGAAGACTCGTTCTTGGGCTGGAATACAGGGCGTTCCGGTTTACTCCGAGCCGGGGTGCCACAACTGCTGACGCCAGCAAGGCGTCATGCTGATGTCACCCCCGGACTGTTCTGGATAATGTTGGTTTAATTAATAAAAATAATTCCAGAAATTGTTAAAATCTTTAGAAATTCGTAGAAAATAATCCGTAGCTCAGATCAAAAAACTTTGTACATGAAAGTTGCTCAGAACGACGAGACGAATCCGAATACGCGACCCATTTGTCCGCCACACGTCCCTAGCATAGCGAACATGCAACCGTCCCCCTCCGTTTCCTGTGTGCGAAAATGCCAAACTTCGGGAAAACATTCCCGGATGTTTTCCCTCTTCATCTATATCGTGTAGCACCACATCAGAACACCCCTAGCTCTGCGTATTATCATGTCATGCTCTTGTTTGCTTTATATTTACTGTTTCTTCCCCCTCTTCTCTCTCGGTAGACCCCGACACCGATGTCGTCCCCAAGGCCGACGCAGCTCCGGAGGTTGCCGACACCGTTGACGACCTTGCTTTTGCCACCGAGCAACCTGGCAAGCACCCCTCCCTTGAGCATGCCTATATCACCTATTCTCCTCTCTCTTGTGCTTGCATTAGAATTGCTGCTACTACTGTTTATCCTATTCTGATGCATAGTCTGTCTATTGTAACTTGCTATTGATACCTTACCTACTTATCCTAAACTATCTAGTATAGGCTGGGTAGAGACCTATCAGTGACCCCACTTGTCCCGATTGCCCCGCTGGATTATCAGATGACTCGATCAACGGGATCGACAGCCAGACTCCGGCACCGCACAACACCCCCCCTTAGTTTTACGACACTGCAGCGTCACCATCGAGTGGCGAGGGTGATACCTCGTATAGCACTCCTGATGTTAACTCTGTAGAGTAGCTATTTGGTCGTGGTCATCGAGGGTGATTCCTCCTTCACCACTTCCGATACGACCCTGTCGCGAAACACTTCAAGTGTGAACCTCGAGGATGATTCCTCCTAAGTTCACCTTGACGGTTACATCGAGTGGGCATCCGTCGAGGGTGATACCTCGGATTCCCCTGATGTTATAGATACATGGTTACTATGACTTTACCCCTGAACCTTGTTAGAAACGGGTCGGCCCCGAGGGCGACCCGAGGGAGTTACTTTTACTGCAGGACTGGAGGGACAGGAAGTACCACCCAGTAGAGGTGGACCTAAGTTCCCGACAGTCTTTTGCGAGACGGGTTGACCTGGATGGTGCCCGAGTGATGAATACGAGGCGTGGCCGGGCATTCTTGGACCTTGCCGCAAGTCCTCGATACGGGGCGACGAGGTCACATCGATCGTGAGTCTCTGCTCGTTACTGCACTACCAATAAACTATGATTTGGATATGTGATCTGAGTGGGCCTCTGGCCCGATAGCACTAACCATCACACGGGAATAAATATGGGTACTCTGCATCGTGGCATCAGCCGAAAGTTCTGTCAGACGTCCTGTTCAGCATTGTGGCACAGTCGGATCGTACCGACCATCCGAGGCAGTGCTCGTATCCACCCTGCACACAACGACCCGGAGTGCACAGGGCGATGGCCCAAGACCCCTGGGCGCTTAGGTTGTAGACCGGCGGGGATTTCTCTGCTGAGCTCTAGGTAGGGCTGCGGTGTGTCGTTTGGCCGAGGCCGGGCATGACCCGGAAAAGTGTGTCCGGCCGGAGTTAAGCGAGCGTGGTGGGTAAGTTGGTGCACCCCTGCAGGGAAGAACTAATCTATGCATAGCCAGATCCTCGGTAACGGACACTCGGAGTTGTATCCCGATCGATAAAACTAGAATTGGATACTATGGCTCTGGGATTGCTTCTCGCAGGGAGGCGAGAAGGGATCTCTGGACAAGGTTGATGACAGTATGGCTCTGGGATTGCTTTCTCGCAGGGAGTCAAGAAAGGATCTCTGGCCGAGGTTGAGACTTAATGGTACTACTACTTTATGATGTACTAATCTACACTCTTCGAATGCTGCAAGACCGTTGAAGATGCTAGTCTTCGCTAGGACTAGGCCTTCTCTCTATTCTGGCATTTCTGCAACCTAGTCCACATATACAGCCCCCCCTTGATAATGTTGCATATGTAGTGTAGATCCTTGAATGCTGAGTACTTCGGATGAGTACTCACGGTTGCTTTGCTTTCTTTTTCCCCATATCCTTTTGATGCAACCAGATGACGGAGCCCCTGAGACAGCTGCCCCGCCGACGACTACCACTACTACCCCGAGGGTGGATAATGCTACGAGTTGGCCGACGCCCAGGAGTAGGTTCGGAGGGTCCCAGGCAGGAGGCCTGCGCCTTTCGATCGTAGTGTTTTCTTTTGCCCCGCCTTTTAAGGGCCTAGCTGTGTTTTCTTTTATATCTGTACTCAAATATCTGATGCTTCCGTTGATGCTTGTACGCAAGCTTATGTATTCGAGCCCTCGAGGCCCCTGGCTTGTAATATAAAGCTTGTATGACTTTATTTATATTTTAGAGTTGTGTTGTGATATCTTCCCGTGAGTCCTTAGGCTTGATGGTGTGCATTTGCGTGTATGATTAGTGCACGATTGAGCCGGGGGCGTCACAAGTTGGTATCAGAGCCGACTACCTGTAGGAACCCCCCTTTCCAACTCCTTGGCCGAAGTAGAGTCTAGACATCGAAAAACTAATTTACTAACTTGGTTGTGTGGCTTATGGGCCCACGTCGCCAATTGGGTGGTATTAGGATCTTTTATTCCTCGTCTTTAATCTGGGACCCTGACCTCTCTTCTATTCGGGTTAACTGAATTTTACTAACGCCGACACTTAGGATCTCGTAAATCTCGTCTACCCGAAGAGCTGGATATCTGTGCTTAATTCCTTACAATTGATCTGATTAGTATGATAATCATTTCCCTTTCCATTGTTTTGTTTAACCTTTCTCTCCGAGTTGTATTATACTTCTCATTGTCTTTTGACAACCCTGAATTTCCTCTGTTTCAGATGTATCGTTTGTTTCCACCACGCCCTACGACGTAGCTTGTGCTTCGCACTTGGGCTCGTGGTGCCCCTGGTTTTCTAGCTGTCCTGATCGCCCTCCTGACCAGACTGGGCTACCGCTGGTACCCCGAGTACATGGTCTACGAGGATTACCGCGTGTTCAACCAGGAGCAGTACCATGCTGATGTTCGTATCTATGATCAGCGCGATGACTCAGACACTGAGCTGCACCTTTTCCATGGTATCGGTGTGACGATTGAGATGGCAGTACATGATGCCGCCTACTCTGCTGTCGCACGTCTCCGAGGAGTGTTCAACGATAGCTTGGATGCCTCTGAGTTCCGATACATTCCGTATGACCCTACTGGAGATACTACTGGATACTACACAGCTATCTGTGCCCCGTATGAGCGTCGTCGATACGACCCGCACGTTCTGATTCAGTGCACTCAGGCTCTGGATCGTACTGTTCGGGCTCTTGCCGTCGAGTTGGTTGCCACTCGAGCACGCCTCTACGATGCTATGACACAGTTGCTACCAGCTGTTCATGCAGGGATACACCCAGAGTACATCCTTTACCCGAGCAGGACTCAGATGTATGCTGGTATTGATTGGCCTGCTGTTGGAGGTCACGCACCTCCACGTGGACCTCTTCTTTCAGCTTGAGACCAGGTTCTGCATCAGAGTGCACATGGAGCGTAGGATCCTTCCGCGACGAACATTCGTCGTCCGCACGTGCAGTTACCCCGTTTCAGTGGATCTTCCCGACGTTGATGTAGCCTTTGCTATGTCTCGTGGTGTACTTCCTTACCGCGTGCCTGCGCGCCGCCTACCATATCTAGCTTCTGAATTTGCGCCGTTATGCTATTCACATGTACCCGACTCTGTGTATGGATCTGTATGTCTAAATTGACTACTGTTAAGTATCTAGTACACTGCTTAATTATTGTCGTGTTACATCATGCTTGTCGCTAAACACCCGCAACTACTTTTACTGAACTACCCCTGTTGAAACGTAGCAGTATGGTTAGACCAGGTGGTTGTGGTCGTGGTCGTGCCCCTGAACGCCCACCACCGCCAGATTATATGGCAGCTATGATGCAACAATTCGAGCTCAACTGCCAGTTCATGACTGGAATTATGACTCAGTTCCCGCATCTGAACAACCAGAACCAGAACCCTCCTTCAATAACTCTGCCAGAATTTATGCGTGTTAACCCCACTCAGTTCCGCAACTCCGAGAAGCCACTGGATGCTGATGACTGGATTCGCGATATCACTCACGAGATGGAGTCTGCAAATGTCTCCCCTGCCAACTTTGTCGCCTTTGCTTCCTTTTTCTTAAAGGGTCCCATTGCTCAATGGTGGGACACCCACAAACGTACACTGCCTGCTGGAACAGCCGTTACTTGGCCTGAGTTCCAGGCTGCTTTCCGTGCCCGATATATTCCTCAAGGAATCATGGACCGGATAAAAACCTAGTTCCGCAACCTCACTGAGGGCAACAAGACTGTCGAAGCTTATCAACGGGAATTCCTTGACCTGTCCCGTTATGCTGAAGAAGCCATCGCCACAGATGCCCATAGACAGGAGAAGTTCCGTAATGGACTCCACCCAGACATCGAGCTTGCACTTGCTGCTCAAGACTTCATCGACTTTACTAATCTTGTGAACAAGGCTATTCTGCTTGAGACTGCTCAAATGAAGCATAAGGAGTCGCAGAAGCGCTATCGTGATGTCGGCTCATCTTCGGGCTCAACACAGAAGCGACGAGTCTGGATTCCCAACAACAAGCTGCCCCTGCCCCAAGTAACAACCATACTGCACCATGTGTTCCACCCAATGCTCCTCTTCGTCCTGAAGATGGACTGTGCTTCAAGTGTCGCAAACCAGGCCACCTTGCTAAGGACAGCCGCCATACTCAGAATCAGTTGGCTTTCCCTCGTACTGGCTGTGGCAATGGTCATGGCAACGATCAGGCCCGCAACTATAATACTGGGACTGCTGCTCATGGTCGTGGGCACGCTTACAACATTGATATTGAACAAGTCCAGGATCAACCTGCCACTGAAATGGGTACCCTTCTCATTAACTCAGTACCTATTTCTGTTTTATTTGATTCAGTAGCTTACATTCATTCATCTCGGGAAAATTGCATTCATGCATGGCACTCTTTATGAGAAGATGCATACTCCGTTAGTCATTAAAACTCCCGGAGGTCATTGTCATCCTGACGTGATGGCACCTAACGCTACCATCAAAATTAAAGGATTGGAATTCCTTGAGGGGATCGAAAACATTCCCGTCATTCAAGATTTTTCGGGAGTCTTTCCGAAAGAACTTCCAGGAATACCCCGCTTTCTTTCAGTCTTCCCCTTAATTCTCGGGACGAGAATTCTTGTTAGTGGAGGAGAATTGTAACACCCCAGGTGGGTAACTACAGTGATCTCTCTCTAACAGTGTCCATGTTACCATGATCACTCAGTCAATCTGCCACTTGTCAGAAAACAAACCCAAATTCAAATTTGAAATGCAAGTCAAATAATTATTTCTTCAAACAGAAATCAAAATTGTTCACAATGTTGCAAATAATCCAGAGGTAATCATAAAATTATAATCAACCTTAATTGGGATACTTAAATGGCTCTCTAATAATCCAGTACCAAAACAGCAAGGTTTAATCCATTTTATTTAAAGCAAAATTTGTGTGAACTGCATTTGCCTCCAAACCAATTTCTAGCAGTGCTAACTAATGCACTGTATTTATTGGACCACGTTACCTATTTTACAAAACAGTATTTGAGGCCACCCATTTTTGCAAAAACAGAAACAAAAAAAAGAGTAGAAAAGAAAAGAAAGAAAAAGAAAAAGGCCCATGAGCTGGGCTCTAGTCTACATGCAGGTCCAGCCCAACTCCCCTCGCTCATCCCCTACCTCTCTGTTCACCGCGCGCCGCTGTCGCCCGCACCGCACGCCGCGCCCCAGCCCCCCTTCTCCCCTGGTCAACAACACACCAGCGCCTGCCCGTCGAGGATAAAGCCGCAGCTCGCGCGCTCCTCTGGCCTCCCCCCTTGCTCACTCTCTCTCTCTCTCCCTGGCTCCCCTCACCTCGCCCGAAAACACCCGCCGATGCCGCCGTCGATCCCGCGTTCTCCGTCGTCCTCAGCCCTCGTCGAGATGTCGTAGGGCATCGCCGTCTACCGCTGCGTCGATCGGTGCCCGCCATTGCAATCGGGAACCCCCACCGCGAGGGCCATGACTTCTTCTTCTTCCTCGGGCTTCTTCTTCTACGTCTCCTATTCGCCGCCGACGAGCCTCCCCGAGCAGGCTAGAGCACACCTACGGGCTCACTGTAAGCCCTTCCGTCCTCCCCCTCTCTCCTCTGTACGTTTTCATCGCCGTAGCTGCCGTGTTGGAGACGCCCGAATGCCTCGCCGCCGATGAGCTCCTCGCCGTGGCCGCACTGCCTGTCAAGCTCAAACGAGCTCGGCCTCGTGCTCAGCGCTTCCACACGAGTCCAACGCGCCCTCTAGCTCCTCTTGCCATGCCCCAAAATGCCATTCCCAAACGCGGCCGAATTCCGGCGACAGCCTCACCGCCCGCCCCCGTAGTTTCCGGCCGTCTCCGGCCGTGCCACCACCGTAGATGGATGCGACGCAGAGTACTCGATTGAAACATGCCCGTTCCGCTCGATTTGGTCGCCCCTGCGCCGTTTCCGCGCGACGCCGCCGTCTCTGGTGGTCGCCGGAGCGGGTGCCGGCGTTGAACGCCGGTGGGCCGACATCGCGCCACTGGGGTCACCCCCAGGGTCACTGCCTGGTGGCCCCCTAGGGCCCAGCTGGCCCAGTTGACTTTAGTCAACTCCTGACTGGACCGGCCCCAGCCACTGATAGATGGGGCCCACCCCCCTAACTAACTAAAACTAATTTAGAATTAATTAATTAACTTAATTAGTGGCTGACAGGTGGGCTCAGTAGCTTAATTAACTAATTAGTTTTAATTTACCTCTGCTTAACACTAACAGAGGCTGACATGTGGGTCCCAGTGGGACCCACCTGTCAGGTTTGACCCTGGCCAGCCGTCTATTGACTGCTGACACCAGCAAGGCGTCATGCTGATGTCACCCCCGCACTGTTCTGGATAATGTTGGTTTAATTAATAAAAATAATTCCAGAAATTGTTAAAATCTTTAGAAATTCGTAGAAAATAATCCGTAGCTCAGATCGAAAAACTTTGTACATGAAAGTTGCTCAGAACGACGAGACGAATCCGAATACGCGATCCGTTTGTCCGCCACACATCCCTAGCATAGCGAACATGCAACCGTCCCCCTCCGTTTCCTCTGTTCGAAAATGCCGAACTTCGGGAAAACATTCCCGGATGTTTTCCCTCTTCACCTATATCATGTAGCACCGCGTCAGAACACCCCTAGCTCTGCGTATTGTCATGTCATGCTCTTGTTTGCTTTATATTTACTGTTTCTTCCCCCTCTTCTCTCTCGATAGACCTCGACACCGACGTCGTCCCCGAGACCGACGCAGCTCCGGAGGTTGACGACACCGTTGACGACCTTGCCTTTGCCGCCGAGCAACCAGGCAAGCACCCCCCCTTGAGCATGCCTATATCGCCTATTCTCCTCTCTCTTGTGCTTGCATTAGAATTGCTGCTACTACTGTTTATCCTATACTGATGCATAGCCTATTTATTGTAACTTGCTATTGATACCTTACCTGTTTATCCTAAACTATCTAGTATAGGCTGGGTAGAGACCTATCAGTGACCCCACTTGTCCCGATTGCCCCGCTGGATTATCAGATGACTCGATCAACGGGATCGACAGCCAGACCCCGGCTCTGCACAACATCCCCCCTTAGTTGTATGACACTGCAGCGTCACCATCGAGTGGCGAGGGTGATACCTCGTATAGCACTCCTGATGTTAACTCTGTAGAGTAGCTATTTGGTCGTGGTCATCGAGGGTGATTCCTCCTTCACCACTTCCGATACGACCCTGTCGCGCAACACTTCAAGTGTGAACCTCGAGGGTGATTCCTCCTAAGTTCACCTTGACGGTTACATCAAGTGGGCATCCTTCGAGGGTGATACCTCGGATTCCCCTGATGTTATGGATACACGGTTACTGTGACTTTACCCCTGAACCTTGTTAGAAACGGGTCGGCCCCGAGGGTGACCCGAGGGAGTTACTTTTACTGCAGGACTGGAGGGACAGGAAGTACCACCCAGTAGAGGTGGACCTAAGTTCCCGACAGTCTTTTGCGAGACGGGTTGACCTGGATGGTGCCCGAGTGATGAATACGAGGCATGGCCGGGCATTCTTGGCCCTTGCCGCAAGTCCTCGAGAAGGGGGCGACGGGGTCACATCGATCATGAGTCTCTGCTCGTTACCGCACTACCAATACACTACGATTTGGATATGTGATCGGAGTGGGCCTCTGGCCCGATAGGACTAACCATCTCGCGGGAATAAATATGGGTAGTCTTCATTGTGGCATCAGCCGAAAGTTCTGTCATACGTCCAGTTCCGCATTGTGGCACGGTCGGATCGTACCGACCATCCGAGGCGGTGCTGGTATCCACCCTGCACACAACGACCCGGAGTGCACTGGGCGATGACCCAAGACCTCTGGGCGCTTAGGTTGTAGACCGGCGGGGACCTCTTTGCTGAGCTCTATTTAGGGCTGGGCTGCGGTGTGTCGTTTGGCTGAGGCCGGGCATGACCCGGAAAAGTGTGTCCGGCCGGAGTTAAGCGAGCGTGGTAGGTAAGTTGGTGCACCCCTGCAAGGAAGAACTAATCTATGCATAGCCAGATCCTCGGTAATGGATACTCGGAGTTGTATCCCGATCAATACAACTAGAATTGGATACTATGGCTCTAGGATTGCTTCTCGCAGGGAGTCGAGAAGGGATCTCTGGATGAGGTTGATGACAGTATGGCTCTGGGATTGCTTTCTCGTAGGAAGTCGAGAAAGGATCTCTGGCCGAGGTTGGGACTTAATGGTACTACTACTTTATGATGTACTAATCTACACTCTTCTAATGCTGCAAGACCGTTGAAGATGCTAGTCTTCGCTAGGACTAGGCCTTCTCTCTATTCTGGCATTTCTGCAGCCAAGTCCACATCTACAGCCTCCCCTTGATAATGTTGCATATGTAGTGTAGATCCTTGCTTGCTGAGTACTTCGGATGAGTACTCATGGTTTCTTTGCTTTCTTTTCCCCATATCCTTTTGATGCAACCAGATGACGGAGCCCCTGAGACAGCTGCCCCGCCGACGACTACCACTACTACCCCGAGGGTGGATAATGCTACGAGTTGGCCGACAACCAGGAGTAGGTTCGGAGGGTCCCAGGCAGGAGGCATGCGCCTTTCGATCATAGTGTTTTCTTTTGGCCCGCCTTTTAAGGGCCTAGCTGTGTTTTCTTTTATATCTGTACTCAGATATCTGATGCTTCCACTGACGCTTGTACGCAAGCTTATGTATTCGAGCCCTCGAGGCCCCTGGCTTGTAATATAAAGCTTGTATGACTTTATTTATGTTTTAGAGTTGTGTTGTGATATCTTCCCGTGAGTCCTTAGGCTTGATCGTGTGCATTTGCGTGTATGATTAGTGCACGATTGAGCCGGGGGCATCACAGATGTCATGAGGCTGCGTCCTGGGCTGAACAACAACTTGACAATCATGCAGCACACAGCTCTCTGCCACAAACTGTTCAGGCCCAGCGGGAAATATAAGTTGCCGGCGAACATAATTCCTCTGTGCAACAACTCCGCTCTGACCTCAATCATGGCCATGATGCCGGCATGCAATGCCCATGATCTTGACGGGAGTTGGATTGAGCCCTCCGCAGAGCGAGCACAGGGGTTCTTTGACAATCTGTCGGAGAAAGCCATCTGGGAAGAGGCAAATCTCATCCGCCCCACTACCGATGAAGAACTGGCGTATATCGCCAGCAGGGAGGAATAGGCGAATCTTGCCATGGAGGCTGGCAACGCTGGCTTCATGGAAGAGGAAGCCAGCGAAGAAGAAGTAATGTCTGAGGAAAATCTTGCCGGTCAGGGTGACACTGCCGGGGAGCAAAGCGGCACAGCTGCCGGGAGCCCTTCTATCGAAGACACAACCGAGGAGCAGCTGCACGAGGAGCCCTCAGCTCCAGAGAAGAAGAAGCGCGTGCTGCGGAAAGCCGCCTCCGGCGTCCCAGCACGTCAGCCTTCCTCGAGTGGTGAGAATCCCGGCAAAAGGACGGCCCGCGAGACTGCACAGCGGCAAGATGCTGAACAGCAGCCCACGCGACGTACGAGACGCATGGCCACGACAACAACTGGAACGGCGGGGGCGTCTCATACGACAGCGCCAACGGCTAGAGCAACAGGGTCACATTGACCCGCCGCCTCTGTCACAGCCAAGCGACCCAGGACCCCTTCTCCGCCCTCTCACACAGACACTGAAGTGGAGGTCGAGTTCGACCTCTCCGCTTTTAGTCCAGAAAGAGAAGAGTAAGGGGCCTGCCGGATCTTTTAACTGCTGAATTCCTGATTTGCTTTATTCACTTGTTTTGCTTTGGCTTGTCTCCACAGGGATACGGAAACATTGGCGCAAAGGATGGCAAAGAGGACAAAGACTTCAACGGGTGACGAGCCCCCGGCAAGCACCGTAGGTGCACCAGAGCTCATCATCGTCAGCCCGAAGCCCAGTCCTCAACGCAGCCCCCAACCCAGCCTCTAGCGTGAGTCCACTTCTTATTTTCCACTCGCGGGTGTTGAGGTGTTTTGTCTTTGCTACTGACATCACTGGGCCTGCAGAAGAAGAACGGCAACAAGGAGAGCCGTCGGAGGCTGTCCCTGACGCGCCGCCTTCGTCAACCACGCCACCCAGAGATGGATCTCCGGCAAGGGCTTCCACTGGCAAGCCCATTCATGCTGAAGAGGAGCCGGCAAGCACGAGCATTGGCAGTCCTACATCGGCAACCAATGTTGCCGGGAAAGGAGAACCTATCTCTCAATAGCTCGGCACAGGTAAACCACTTGCCGCTGAGTACTTGTCATTGTTTCTTTATTTTTGTTTTCTTGAACTTCAACCTTGGTCTCATCTTGTCTCTTTCCTTGGTCTTCAGATCTTCCTTGAATGGAACAAATGAATGTTGATATCGTCATCGAGGAGACCGCCAAGGATGCTACCGCCAAGGCCGACAAGATCGCTGCTGACGAGGCCGTCAAGGTTGCACAGGAGGAAACCGCTAAGGGATCCGGTTACAATACTGATGGCATTCCTGTCACAGGAGTGCATGGCGCTGCCTCAGCGACGGAGCCCCCAGTTGCTGGCGAGGCGGTTGTCGAAGACCAACCGTCAATATCTGAGGTTCCCCCGTCAAGTAGATACCTTAAGGTTGGCGACAACCTGTTCGTCAGCATACCAGGGACGACAGGCATTGTGGCACCAACCGAAGAGGAAATTCTTGATGAAAACGTCATCGCCGCTGCTGGACTCGAGATTGTTGACGAGCCATGTGCCAGCAGTAGCAAGTCCAAGGAAGATCAGCTCCTCCAAGCCATGAGCAGTAACTTCCATAAGCTCCAGGTGCTTCACCGCAGCCGAAAGGAAAAGTTGGACTCCAGGGCAGCAGTTGTTGAAGCAGCAGAGGCAGATTTCCAGAAGCGCATCGAGCAAACACAAGTATGGTACACTGAGGCTTTCCAGGAGCTAATGACTGGCCGGGAATAGTTGAGTCAAAGTTGGAGCGAGTTCCTCCTGAAGCAATCCGGTGACGAGAAGGCACAGGAAGAAGCCGCACAGTGGGCCGCTACAGAGGAAGCTCGCTTGACAGAACGCCGCGTCGGGCTTGATGCTCACGAAGAAGACCTTGCCGCTCACGAGGAGGCACTTACCGCCAAGCTCCGCAGCAAGGACGAGGAGATCGACAAGCTCGTCGCGCAGCGAACCCAGGAGCTGGAGCAGAAACACAAGGAGACGCTCGAAGCTCTGGCCATAGATCACGCCGGCAAGTTAAAGGAGGCCATCGATGCCGCCGAAGCTGCAGAGGCCGCCAAGAACGAGCCGGGTGATATGGTAAAGAGGCTGGAGGCGGATCTCGAGGACCACGACAAGGAGCTCTCGACGCTCAAAGCCGACAGAGAGAAGACTCTCTATAGCTTGGCGGAGATGCAAACCTCCATGTCCGACAAGATCAAAAAGCTCACCTCAGCCAATGAATCCATCGCTGATCTGAAGTTGAAGCTGACCACGCTGGAGAAGTCCCTGGAGGACGGCAAGGCTCGAGAGAAGGCTTTGATCAAGGACCTCCAGAACAAGAAGGACCCGCTCAAGAGCGCTGCCGCCTCTTATAATGACTTTGAGAAAGGTGTGAAGATCTGGACTGAGCGTCTAGTTGACATCGCGGAAAGGATTGCAGCAGAGCTGTCCACCATAGTCCTGCAGAACTTCAACTATTCTTCTGACGACAGGGTGTCCTCGAGCGCCAAGATGACCATGTTCTTCGTGAGCGTCGTTGATGCCCTGAAGTGGCTCCGTTCTGAATGAGCAACCCGCCTGGCCAATGAATCCCGCAAACTCTGCCGGGCCGTCCTCCTCAAGGTGCTCGTCAAAGTGGTGCACAAGAACCCTAGCATCAACCTCACCAACGTTCTCGACAGCCTGCCGAAAAATGTCGACCTCGAGGCACTCAAAGAGCTTGTCGCGCCCATTGTCGACAAAGTGAGCCAAGTCAAGAGGGTCGAAGGCCAGTGCAGGGACTAGCCACTTCGCTTCATCTTTGCCGCCACCATTCATGCCAAAGATAAATTCATCTTAAGTTAGAATCATAGCAACTATCAATGTAATATAACTTGCTATGCTTTGGATGAATGCACTCTATTTCCCTTGTCGGATTTCTTCCTGTATAGTGCATGCCCTACGCTTGTTGGAAAACTTGCCGGTGCGCTCACCCTTGCCATGAGCGCTTTGAGGAATGGATCCTTAGCAGCCTGCTGGGGGTGTCGCTACCGGCAAGATGCCTTAACGTTTTCAGTGCAGCCACCTAAGCTGTTGAGTGGACTTGAAACAGAGTAAGGGCGCAACCGATCACGGCAAGGTTCCTTCGCGTGCAGGTTTTCCATACGGCCGAAATCGTTCAAGGAAAATAACCTTTAAGTAAAAAGAAATTCACTTAAAGTTCTGCAACTTAACTTTTTGTCACTCAACTCCTTCCTACAAGGTGTCAACTTTGAACGTCGCCTGTCGGTATCCATACCATCATCCCCCCTGGCAAACTTGCACGCGAGGGAACCTTCCATCTTTTGAGAAAAAGAAAGAAGAGAAAACAAAGATATGGAACCTTGGCAGTTCGTTAACGCTTACCGGAAGCAAGTGTAATACAATATCTCAGACAAACATGCATATAGATTAACATGAAAACATACAGAAATTGTAAAACACTTGAGCTTATTCAACTATGCACAGGGCCTGAGCCTGGCTTTGTACAAAGGATAACATGCCTTGCTGGCAAAACTCGTATGAAAGGGGGTGCTGGGAGGCCCGGCAACTGCGCCTTATGGATAGAACTTACGACCCTCTTCCAGGAATTGCTCACTGGAATGCCATCCCCGGTCTCCAGGCGGACAGCACCAGGCCTGGTGACTCGTACTACCCGATAAGGGGCTTCCCACTTCGGTGTCAACTTGTTGGAATTCTTGGCCGACTGAACGCGCCGAAGAACAAGGTCGCCTTCCTCAAGACTTCGGGCATGAACCTTGCGGCTATGATAGCGGCGCAAGGCTTGCTGGCAGCGTGCAGCTCACACAGCAGCCTGAAGACGATCTTCCTCAATGAGCGTAGCGTCATCTTGCCGCAACTGCTCTTGCTCAAGCTCATCATAAGCGAGTACTCGAGGTGACCCGTATATGAGTTCCGTGGGAAGAACTGCTTATCCCCCATACACTAGGGAGAAGGGGGTCTGGCCAGTGGCTCGATTTGGTGTCGTCCTAATTGACCAAAGAACCGCCGGCAACTCATCAATCCAGCGTCTTCCGCACTTCTTCAGGTTGTCAAAAGTCCTTGTATTGAGCCCTCGCAACACTTCAGCATTTGCCCTTTCCTCTTGACCGTTGCTTCTCGGATGGGCAACAGAAGCAAAACAGATTTTGCTGCCAAGGTCTTGGACGTATTGCATAAAGGTGTGGCTCATGAACTGTGTGCCGTTGTTGGTGATGATTCTATTTGGCACACCAAAATGGCAAACTACTCCTTTGAAGAACTTGACGGCTGATTGTGCTGTCACCTTTCTCACTGCTTCCACTTCCGGCCACTTTGTGAACTTGTTGATTGCAACATACAAGTACTCAAAGCCCCCGGTAGCATGGGGAAAAGGGCCCAACATGTCAAGCCCCCAGACCGAAAATGGCCAGGAAAGAGGGATCGTTTGAAGAGCCTGAGCTAGTTGATGCAATTTCTTTGAATGGAACTGGCACACTTCACAATTGTTTACTAGTGCAGCTGCATCCTGGAGGGCAGTGGGCCAAAAAAAACCTTGCCGGAATGCCTTACCGACAAGAGCCCTTGAACCTATGTGGGAGCCATATATGCCTCCATGTATCTCTGCCAACAGCTCCAGTCCATCTTCCCGAGGAATGCACTTCAATTTCACACCATTCTGTCTCTTTCTGTACAGGACATTGTCCATGAATTGGTACATACTAGACCGACGGGCTACTTTCTCCACTTCTTCCTGTTCTTCGGGGAGTTCCCTTGTTTGGAGGAACTGGACGATGTGCTGTGCCCATGCTGGAGCCTGAGGCTCGACAGCAAGGACTAAAGGCATGTACTCTGTTGCGGGAGCGTTTGTCTCTACGGCATGGGCTTGAGGACTTGCCGGAGCCTGTTGCTCCCCGACAAGCTTGGCGGAGTTCCCGGCAACTTCCTTGCCGGCGGCTCCTGGGAGCTCTGCAGGAAAGTACTGGCCGGAACTCAACTTCCTTCGTTTATGTTGCCTTGCTGATGGTGTTACAGATGGTTGAGTCAATTGGAGAACAAAAGTACCTGGTTCCACAGGTAAGTTGAGGGCAGCACGCTTTGACAAGTCGTCAGCAATGTTGTTCTCTGCTCGAGGAACATGCTCTGTCTGCAGACCATCAAAGCGCTCCTCCAATTTCCTCACTTTTATCTACATATGCTTCCATCAATGGGCTCTTATAGTCTTTGTTCACCTGCTTGATGACAAGCTGTGAATCACCTCTGACGATGAGCTTCTTAATTCCAAGATCCACCGTGATCCTGAGACCGGCAAGCAGCCCTTTGTATTCTACAGTGTTGTTTGTTGATCTCTCCCGGGGAAAGTGCATCTGAGTTACATATTTCAGGTGCTCTCCGGTGGGTGCGACAAGCAGCACGCCAGCACCGGTGCCTTCCAGCGAGAAAGCCCCGTCAAAATACATAATCCTTTCTCGATCTGTTTCCTTGCCGGGAAGAGTTGTCTCTTGACTTTCTTCATCTGGCGTTGGGGTCTCTTCTGCAATGAACTCCGCCAAGGCTCTGCTCTGAATTGTTGAAGTGCTTTCAAACTTGAGATCAAAGCTTGACAGTTCCAACGCCCACTCCACAATCCTGCCGGTCACATCTGGATTTCGTAAAATCCGCTGCAACGGGAAGCGAGTGACGACTGTAATCTCATGTGCTTGGAAATAATGGCGCAGCTTCCTCGAGGCCATAAGGAGACCGAAGAGCAACTTCTGCACGCCAGACTATCTTGACCTAGCCCCCTGCAAAAGGGAACTGACAAAATAAACTGGACGCTACACCATCTTCTTCCTTTGTGTTGCTTCATTTGACCTTGCAAATTCTGCCTCGTCGGCACCAGACCTTGCCGGGGAAGATCCCAGCTCATCATTTGACGGTCCTGCTGCCGCCACTGCTTCCTCGTCGGCTTTTCTCTGCACTGCTAATGCAGCACTAACCACATGGTTTATTGCCGCTAAATATAGCAGCAACGGCTCTTGTGGTTTAGGCGCGACTAGTATCGGCGGAGAAGAGAGGTACCTCTTCAAATCCTGCAGTGCTGCCTCCGCTTCCGGAGTCCATTTCATTGGACCTGCCTTCTTCAAGATTTTGAAAAAGGGCAGGCGCGCTCAGCAGATTTGGAGATGAACCTGCTCAGAGCAGCGATGCAGCCGGCAAGTCGACGCACATCTTTGACGCGTCTTGGTGCTTCAGTCTGCTCACTTGCCTTGATCTTGTCGGGATTTGCTTCGATCCCACACTGAGATACAAAGAACTCGAGAAGCTTGCCGGAGGGAACGCCGAACACACACTTCTCGGGATTGAGCTTCAGATTGATCTTGCGCAGATTTGCAAATGTCTCTTCTAAATCTTGTATGAGCGTTGCTTTGTCCTTGGTTTTAACCACTATATCATCCATATAGGCTTCCATATTTCTATGAAGCTGAGGCACAAAACCGATCTGGACCGCTCTTGCAAACGTTGAACCAGCACTTTTCAACCTGAAAGGCATACGTAAGAAACAATACGTGCCACACGGGGTGATGAATGCGGTTTTCTCTTCGTCTTCCTTTGCCATGAAAATCTGATGGTATCCTGAATAAGTGTCGAGAAATGACAACAGATCGTAGCCGGCAGTGGAGTCCACAATCTGGTCGATGCGCGGCAAGGGGAAAGGGTCTTTTGGACATGCTTTATTGATATCTGTATAGTCGATACACAGCCTCCATTTTCCATTCGCCTTGCGCACTACAACTGGATTGGGCAACCACGTTGGATGGAGCACCCCTCTGACCAAACCTACCGCTTCCAACTTCCTGATTTCTTCGGCAATAAATTCTTGCCGTTCCAAGGACTGCTTCCTAACTTTCTGCTTGATGGGCCGCGCATGAGGACAGACAACAAGGTGGTGCTCAATTACTTCCCTGGGAACACCGGGTATATCAGATGGTTGCCATGCAAACACATCAATATTCGCCAGTAGGAAAGCAACGAGCACGCTTTCCTATTTGTCATCGAGGGTGGAACTTATGGTGAAAGTTCCTCCCATACCATCCTCCTTGACAGGCACCTTCTTGGTTTCTGGTGGAGCTGCCTTGGATTTCTTGCTCTTTCGGTGGAGCTCTCCGGCACATCCTCGATGGGAGCGCAGCACTCCGAGGAGGTGTGCTTGCCGGAGTGTGTGCTAGAGGTCTTGCCGGTCTTCTTCTTCCCCCTAGGAGCTTCAGTGGTAGGAGCAAGTGCCTTGTCGGTAGATGCTGCAACTGCCTCCTGGTAGAGTTGATCGACGCAGATAAGCGCATCCTTCTTGTTGGAGTTGACAGTGATGATGCTCATCGGTCCGGGCATCTTCAATACATTGTAAGCGTAGTGCGAGGCCACCATGAATTTGGCCAGCGATGGACGGCCCAGAATCCCGTTATATAGTAACGGAATCTTGGCGATGTCGAAAATGACCTTTTCTGTTCTATAGTTCAGCTCACTGCCAAATGTCACCGGCAATGTGATCTTGCCCTTTGGCTGGCTCCTTCCTGGATTGATCCCTTGAAACGTGCCCGTTTCCTTGAGACCTTCGTCAGGAATTGGCAACCACTTGATCATGCTAGGCGAGATCAGGTTCAAACCGGCCCCACCGTCAACTAACATTTTTGTCACCTTGAGGATGCGAATCGTTGGTGAAACCAACAATGGCAAACACCCGACCGCGGTTGTGCGATCAGGGTGATCCTCAACGTAAAAAATGATAGGCGTGCTGGACCATTTCAGAGGCTTGCGGGCCTCGACTGACGGCTCTGTCGCATTAATCTCACGCACCCACTGTTTATGTTGGCGGTAAGAAGAATGCAACAAGGCGCCTCCGTCAACACACATAGCTTCCGTAGCCTTTTGGAACTCGTGCTCGCTGGACTCGTCGTCCTCTTCGTTGTCATCGTCACCCCCTCTTCTTTGTCGAGGCCTCGAGCAGGCCTCTCCTTCTGTTGCTTGGCCTTGCCGCGTCGGCCTCCTTGGCCACTGCACTTCTTGCCAGACCCCTCAGCACCATCCTGGGCCCTCTCCTTATCTCACCTTTCATATTCAGCTTTCTGCCTCTCGACAAGCTATTCAACTTGTCGGCAGTTTTGGAGATCATGGCCTTTAGTGTGATGGATCTTGCAGTATTGCTTGTCGGAGCCCTCCGGCTTGTCGGCAGCCGCCAAGGCATGGCAGGAGGAACACCCGGCAACCTCCTTGCCGGGGCCATCAACCTTGATCTTCTTGGCAGTACCGGGGTTGCCAGATTCCTGAACGGCAAGCACAGCCTTGCCCTTGCGCTTCCTGTTATGCCGTCGATCTTTCCTTGCCGGGGCGGCGGCATCTTCTCCTTCAAAGTCGATTCCTGCGCCGGCATCCGCGCCGAGGAGTCTCCTTCCCTCTTCAGCCCGAGCACATTTGTCCGCCAGAGCATAGAGCTCAGCAATATCCCTGACCTTGTTCATCGCCAGCTCTTCTCGCATCTTGTGATTGCGCACGTTTTGATGGAACAAGCTAATGACAGCGGCAGGATGAATGTCTGGGATATTGTGTTGTATTCGGCGGAATCTCTGTATGTACTTGCGCAAAGGCTCGCCTTCTTTCTGGGGAATGAGATGCAAATCACTTTCCTGGCCAGGAGCTTGGTGGCTTCCAGTAAAGGCGCCAACAAACTGATGACACAGGTCTGCCCAGGAAGAAATGGAATTCTCCGGTAGATGCATCAACCATGACCTGACGTTGGGCTTGAGCACCAACGGGAAGTAGTTGGCGAGTACCTTGTCGTCTCGAGCCCCGGTAGCCTGCACCGCTATGGTGAAGATGCTCAGGAACTCCGACGGATGAGTCTTACCATCATATTTCTCCGGGACCTTCGGTTTGAACGTTTGGGAATTGGGCACTGGACTCGCTGCAGCTCGCGGGTAAACGCCGAACAACCCACCTCATAAGGTAAGTCGTTAGGGTACCCCGACGCAGGCTTGTCTACGGTAGGCCCCACACGTCTATCAGATTGATAGCGCGCTTCCCGCCGCTGCTCGATGGTAGTTCGAGCGTCTTCTTTGCTTCGCTCCTGAAGAACTTGACATTGATCGCGGCGCGTTCGCGGATCAGATGACACCGTGGAATCGCCATCACAGGCGTCGGTCTGTCGAGTTAGCGACCGCTGTTGCTGTCATGGAGGAGAGTGCACCGTAGTCGTTCTTCTTCCAGTCTTTTCGCCATCGGCACGCCTCGGTTCGATGGACCGCCGCCGCGTAGGCTCCACCTGCTGCGGCCCATCTCCGTTAGCGAAGCCGATGAGGCTCTGAATAGCAGCTCTCCACTCTTCAAGCTTCTCCGGAGCGGGAGGGAAATCCAGGAGCAACTGCGCTCGCGCCAACGCTTCTGCTGGCGTAGGTGGCGGCGAAAGGTGCGAGGAGCGTGAGGTGCTCTGAATCCTAACTGTGTTAGAAGGAGCTCCATCACGGTCCCGCGATCGCCCCGCGCTTCCACCGGCATCTTGACGTGCATGTTGGCCCTGCACGTCTCGGGTATGATGCGCAGGGGTCTTTCCTTGGGAACGCCTAGAACCACCGATGTCACAGCGCTGTTAATCGCGCACGACCTGAGAAGGTCGCCGCGCATGCGCCGACATGGGTGCCTTGGAAGGCGCCGTCCCGTCCTTGGAGTTCGCAGCGCCACCTGTAGGCGGCACGGCTCCGTCCTTAGACCTAGCGGCGTGCGGGTTGTTGTCGCCGCTGTGAACAACGCCGCTCGCCTGGCTTTGGTCGCCAGAACATCATGGAAGCTCAAGACCTCCACCTCCTCCACCTGCGTCCATGCCGTCGCCCGTCCGTGAAGGCATAGGTAAACCAGACGCAGATGGACCAACCGCCGCCAAACCCTTCTTCTTGGGGGCCATGGCGACGAAAATGATCAAGAGACTGACGCGCTGATCACTATATCAGGTTCACGCAACCTTTTCCCCTACCTGGCGCGCCAAAGATGTTGGCGTACGACACCTATGGGATCGCGTGGATCCCTTTTACGGTTCGTCTGGGAGAGAGGTATGCACAAAGAGCAGATCCAACGATCAACGCAAGGGGATTTTTACCCAGGTTCGGGCCACTGAGAAGCGTAATACCCTACTCCTGCTTTAGTTTATTGTGGGTGATTAAGCCCAAGCTTCAGGAGCGCTTGCGATGAACAGTATGTTCGAGCAGCAGCTGCGCATGTGGAATGGGCTAGAGTATCCTCTCCCCCTGAAGCTACGCCTTGGGCCTCCTTTTATACGTTCAAGGGGTCACCAAGAGTGGCGTACAGTACATAGAAGAGGTGTAAAGTTGCTACAATGTTTACATGCTTATCACTGATGATTTAGGACAAACGCATTTAATGCTCCGTTTAGGTGTCCCTTGCTTTCTTGGGGACGGAAAAAGGGGCCGTCCCATCAGCACCGCTTAAGATCGCCCACCTCTAGTGCCATGACACGCATCCAGGAGGACAAAACCCGAATGATAGGCTGGCTGTTGCGCTGGAGCGGTGGCAGGGTGGCGGAATCTTGCTGGGTGCGAGCATTGCCGGGTCTTCGCGAGCCATCCTGGCAAGGATCTTGCCAGGGTTTCGGCCTCTGGGCTTTTGTCTTCTAGTCACTGGTTTGAACGCCTTCTTGACCACCTTGCATTTGCTTCCAGCTGTCCTCCGGCAGGCCTTGCCGCTTGTATGGCTACAACTGTGCGTGCACAAGTATGGGGTACTAAAGGACCCAAGCTTTAGTACACCAACAGCAATGAATCAAGAGTGACATGTATGAAAGAATTATGAACGGTGGCTTTGCCACAAATACAATGTCAACTACATGATCATGCAAAGCAATATGACAATGATGAAGCGTGTCATAATAAATGGAATGGTGGAATGTTGCATGGCAATATATCTCAAAATGGCTATGGAAATTCCATAATAGGTAGGTATGGTGGCTGTTTTGAGGAAGGTATATGGTGGGTGTATGGTACCGGCGAAAGTTGCGCGGCACTAGAGAGGCTAGCAATGGTGGAAGGGTGAGAGTGCGTATAATCCATGGACTCAACATTAGTCATAAAGAACTCACATACTTATTGCAAAAATCTATTAGTTATCAAAACAAATTACTACGCGCATGCTCCTAGGGGGATAGATTGGTAGGAAAAGACCATCGCTCGTCCCCGACCGCCACTCATAAGGAAGACAATCAATAAATAAATCATGCTCCGACTTCATCACATAACGGTTCACCATACGTGCATGCTACGGGAATCACAAACCTTAACACAAGTATTTCTCAAATCCACAATTACTCAATAGCATGACTCTAATATCACCATCTTTATATCTCAAAACAATCATAAGGAATCAAACTTCTCATAGTATTCAATGCACTTTATATGAAAGTTTTTATTATATCCCTCTTGGATGCCTATCATATTAGGACTAAATTTATAACCAAAGCAAATTACCATGCTGTTTAAAGACTCTCAAAATAATATAAGTGAAGCATGAGAGTTCAATAATTTCTACAAAATAAAGCCACCGCCGTGCTCTAAAAAGATATAAGTGAAGCTCTAGAGAAAAATTGCCTAGCTCAAAAGATATAAGTGAAGCACAAAGAGTATTCTAATAAATCACGATTCATGCATGTCCCTCTCAAAAGGTGTGTACAGAAAGGATGATTGTGGCAAACTAAAAAGCAAAGACTCAAATTATACAAGACGCTCCAAGCAAAAAACATATCATCTGGTGAATAAAAATATAGCCTCAAGTAAATTTACCGATAGACGAAGACGAAAGAAGGGATGCCTTCCGGGGCATCCCCAAGCTTAGGCTCTTGGTTGTCCTTTAGTATTACCTTGGGGTGCCTTGGGCATCCCCAATCTTAGGCTCTTGCCACTCCTTATTCCATAGTCCATCAAATCCTTACCCAAAAACTTGAAAACTTCACAACACAAAACTCAACAGAAAATCACATAAGCTCCGTTAGTATAAGAAAATAAATCACCACTTTGGTACTGTTGTGAACTCATTATTTATTTATATTGGTGTAATATCTACTGTATTCCAACTTTTCCATGGTTCATACCCCCCGATACTACCCATAGATTCATCAAAATAAGCAAACAGCACAAAGAAAACAAAATCTGTCAAAAACAGAACAGTCTGCGAAGATCTTAATTGTTCTAATACTTATGTAATTCCAAAATTTCTGAAAATTTAGGAAAACAGAGTAAATTTGTATATCAATCTCGTATAAAAAAATTCAGGGTTTTTCACCGCTCCAGTGAATATTAAAATTCTTAGACTGGATGCAAAAGTTTCTGTTTTTCAGCAAGATCAAATCAACTATCACCGTAAGCCATCCCAAAGGTCTTACTTGGCGCAAACACTAATTAAAACATAAAACCACATCTAACCATAGGCTAGATGAATTATTTATTGAAAAATAGTAAATAAAAATATTGGGTTGTCTCCCAACAAGCGCTTTTCTTTAAAGCCTTTTAGCTAGGCATTGATAATTTCAATGATGCTCATATAAAAGAGAAGAATTGAAGCACAAAGAGAGCATCATAAAACACGTGACAAACACATCTAAGTCTAATATACTTTCTATGCATAGGCATTTTATAAGAAAACAAATTATCAAGGCAAGCAAAAACTAGCATATGCAAGGAAGAAGAAAGAGACAATAGCAATCTCAACATGAAGAGAGGTAATTTAGTAACATGATAATTTCTACAACCATATTTTCCTCTCTCATAATAATTACATGTAGGATCATAAGAAAATTCAACAATATAGCTATCACATAACATATTCTCAACACGATCCACATGCATGCGAAGTTGACATTCTTCCAAAATAGTGGGATTAACATTAACTAAAGTCATGACCTCTCCAAACCCATTTTTATCAAAAATTTCATAAGATTGAATATTCTCCAAATATGTGGGATCTAAATTTGACACTCTTCCAAACCCACTTTCAATATTATTACAAACATTATTATCAATCTCATATTCATCATGAGGCTTAAATAAAATTTCAAGATCATAAGAAGAATCACCCCAATCATGATCATTGCAACAAGTAGTAGACATAGCAAAATTAGCATCCCCAAGCTTAGGGTTTTGCATATCATTAACACAATTGATATTAATGGAATTTATAATAACATCATTACAATCATGCTTTTCATTCAAGGAGCTATCATGAATCACTTCATAATTTTCTTCTTTCAACACTTCATCACAATTTTCAGATTCACGAATTTCAAGCAAAACCTCATAAAGATAATCTAGTGCACTCAACTCACTAGCAATATGTTCATCATAATTGGATCTCTTAAAAAGATTAGCAAGTGGATGAGGATCCATAAACTTTTAGCAAGCAAAGATGCAAGAAAAAAGAAGGCACATGGTAACACAAGCAAACAAAAGATCGAATGGAAAGAAGGGAGAATAAAAAGGCAAAGAAAAAGGGCGAATCTTTTCGAAAATTGTTTTAGAAGTGGGGGAGAGGGAAACAATAGGCGAATGGCGAATAATTTAATGCAAGAGATGAGAGTTTATGATGGGTACTTGGTATGTCTTGACCTGACATAGATCTCCCCGGCAACGGCGCCAGAAATTCTTGCTGCTACTTCTTGAGCTTGCGTTGGTTTTTCCCTTGAAGAGGAAAGGGTGATGCAGCAAAGTAGAGATAAGTATTTCCCTCAGTTTGAGAACCAAGGTATCAATCTAGTAGGAGATAACGCACAAATCACCGAATACCTGCACAAACAATCAAACAACTTGCACCCAACACGATAAAGGGGTTGTCAATCCCTTCATGGTTATTTGCAAAAGTAAGATCTGATAGAGATAGATAAACGATAAAGTAATTATTTTTGGTATTTTTGTTTAATAGATCGGAAAGTAAAAGATTGCAAAATAGTAGATCAGAAACATGTATGATGAAAAGTAGAAGATTATATGATGGAAAATAGACCCAGGGGCCATAGGTTTCACTAGAGGCTTCTCTCAAGATAGAAAATAATACAGTGGGTGAACAAATTACTGCCGAGCAATTGATAGAAAAGCGCAAAGGTATGATGATATCTAAGGCAATGATCATGAATATAGGCATCACGTCCGTTTCAAGTAGACCGAAACGATTCTGCATCTACTACTATTACTCCACACATCGACCGCTATCCAGCATGCATCTGGAGTATTAAGTTCATAAAGAACGGAGTAATGCATTAAGTAAGATGACATGATGTAGAGGAATTAACTCAAGCAATATGATGAAAACCCCATCCTTTTATCCTCGATGGCAACAATACAATACGTGCCTTGCTGCCCCTACTGTCATTGGGAAAGGACGCCGCAAGATTGAACCCAAAGCTAAGCACTTCTCCCATTGTAAGAAAAACCAATCTAGTTGGCCAAACCAAACCGATAGTTCGAAGAGAATTACAAAGATATCAAATCATGCATATAAGAATTTAGAGAAGACTCAAATAATATTCATAGATAAGCTAATCATAAATCCACAATTCATCGAATCTCGGCAAACACACCGCAAAAAAGTATTAAATCGAATAGATCTCCAAGAACATCGAGGAGAACATGGTATTGAGAATCAAAGAGAGAGAAGAAGCCCTCTAGCTACTAGCTATGGACCCATAGGTCTGTGGTAAACTACTCACGCTTCATCGGATGGGCAATGGTGTTGATGTAGAAGCCCTCCGTGATCGAATCCCCCTCCGACAGGGTGCCGGAAAAGGTCCCTAGATGGGATCTCACGGGTACAGAAGGTTGCGGTGGTGGAAAAGTCTTTTCATGGATGCCTCTGTTGGTTTGGGGATATATGAGTATATATAGGTGAAAGAATTAGGTCAGGAGGTGCACGAGGGGCCCACAAGGGTGGGGGGCGCACCCTACCCCCCTGGGCGCGCCCTCCGTCCTTGTGGCCGCCTCGTGGCTCCTCCGACTTCATCTCCAAGTCTCCTGGTTTCCTTCTAGTCCAAGAAAAATCATCGCGAAAGTTTTATTCCGTTTGGACTCCGTTTGGTATTCCTTTTCTGTGAAACTCAAAAACAAGGAAAAAACAGAGACTGGCACGGCTCTAGGTTAATAGGTTAGTCCCAAAAATAATATAAAACAACATATTAATGCATATAAAACATCCAAAATAGATAATATAATAGCATGGAACAATAAAAAATTATAAATACGTTGGAGACGTATCATGACCATGTCATTACAGCCAATTTGTACCCTTGAATAATCAAACGGTTAGGAAGATATGGATATTCTCCTTATTTCATAGTAATCTATATACTACTAAATATGAGTGTGTATCAATAGCCATGTTAGTTTCCTCATTTTCATGATGTAGAAACATGCATCACACTGTCGGTTTCATCTAACCATACATTAGGGAAGTAAATGTGCATATGGAGAACTCTATATTTGGAAGTAGGGAAATCCTGTAATGCTTACCATGTGTACATACCTATATTCACCCTTCAGCAATCAATGGCTAGAATAATATCCTCACAAGAATTTTGCCCACAGAACATGAGTATATAACAATGCAAGGTCTGTTAGTTTCCTTGAAGAATTTGTTTGTGAGGACAGAACATGATTACATAACATGCATGACATGGTAGTTTCCTGTGAAGAATCGATTGTGAGATAACATGAGTATAACCATGCATGGCACTTCTATATTTTCGAACCCAGTATACATTTCCCTGTATTTTACTCTCAGTTCCAACAGGGACAGGTCAATGCTATTTTCTTGCATTATCCTACTCATACTCTGAACAATGCTAATCTTACATTAACAATGCCTGTCCTTTTTGATATGATGCAGTGTCCTTACAGTTACTGCCCTTTGTAATCACACCACCTTTGCCAAAAATAGGGAAGCACAACTAGTTCCACGCTCAATCAGACGACGGCAAAAGACTGATGATCATTCACACACATGAGCCTGAAGAGTTATATTGCAAAAACCCCACTGTGTACAAGCACCGTGAAATACATGAGTATCCGGATAGTGGTTGTTATGTCTATGAGCAGGATACAAACTTGTTGGGGCCTTCAAGATTTTTGATTTGGAGGCGGGTAAACAGACTTGGTTCACACTCTCTGTTTCTCGGACTCAATTATCCGATTAACCAGGAGATCACCATTGGCAAGGACCTTGCTGGCAGAGAGGCTCTGTTTGCTAGGGAAAACTGTGTCTACATGGTGAGCCCTAGGACTTCGGGGGCAGACTCCCCTGATTGTCAACGATACAGCCTGGAGCCAAAAGAAGGTGAGAATGACAAAGGCATCTGGATTAACTTTGATCCTTGGATGTCTCAAGTCCGACAGGCAGTGATGTGGTTCGAGCCTTCAGGTTGATAGGTAATTGGGCTGTTGCGTCGAAAGGGTGGAGTTCTCGTGTCTCCGAATCACTGGTGGCTGAAGCGGGGCTGCAAATTATGATGGTGTTGGATCATCCCTCTTCAAATGACTTGTTGTCTTTGCTGCTTGTTCTGGATGGGTAGTTCTCTCTTTTGTATGCATACTCCTTGTCATTTGGTCATCCTCATCTATGTAACTCTTACTATGTAATAGTTGCCTTTATTTAGAATGTCATTCTCATCTAGATCACGAGAGTCTGAGCACTGCAGATGGGTGCGTTTTGGTGGTGTAGCAAGACTTCTTATGAACTATCATGTCTTGCTGTTTATGTCAGTAGTAGTCACTAGTCAGTGTTTGAATGTTGTATATATCATTGTTTTGAACTGTTTATTGTCTCGAACTGCTGGCAGGCTAAATGAGGGCATCACCATTCTCTAGTGTTCAGAGTATATCTCCTTTTTGCAAGTTATATAATTTGAGCTCAGTGTCTTTTCGATGATGTACACTTGTTTGGGCGAGTGAGGTGTCGTTGAATATGGGCTGACTAGTAACGCAATGCCAAACAGGCCAATTATGACTCTCAGGTCGGGCTCTCAAAAAAAGAAAGAAAAAGGACTCTTAGGCCGACATGTGGGCGCCACCGGTGTTTTCGTGCGGTTGCGCGTCGAGAGCATATTGGCGTGTATTCGAAATTCATGCTACCTTTGCATCCCCGATCTCCCGCCCCTCACCCACCTCTGGAATCTCGATTCCTACTCCAGTTCCCCCAAATCCCCCTCATGTACTCCCTGTACTCAAGCGCCCTAGCTATCATGTCGCCGGTCAACACGGATCTCCGAGCGGGAGATCCTGAGGTCCGTCCTGCCTTCGGGCGCTGCGTGATGTCGCTCAACAGTGGCATGGCGGCGCTTGACGACCAGTTTACCGGCAAAGTGCTGATGGTAACCATCAACGGCGACCGGCCTCCCGTCTTGCCGGACGATCTTGTCAAAGCTCTTGGCATTGCGCACGACATCCAAATAAGTGACTTGCTCGTCGAAGTCTGTCCGCCACCGGCTGATTTCTTCGTCAGGTTTCGGACAACTTTTGACTGCAGTCTTGTGTTCGAATCTTCTCGGCGTTTGTTCTGTGATGGCGCGCTGGTGAGCTTTGATCGGTGGCACCCAGGATGGGGCTCGGTGCCCTCTGAGCTTGAGTTTTTAAGAAAGCTTGTCTTCCACGGCATGGCTCGACGTTCTTGGAACAGCAAGTCCATGAATGAGCTTATCAACAACCTTGGAAGTGAGCTCGTAAGTATGTTTGTTCCTCCAGACAGTTGGGCTCTGACGGTTATGGCATGGATGAAGAAGCCATCCACCATACCCAAGGTGATTGGTGTTGAGATACTGGTGTAGGAACCAGGGTTGTACTATTCATTGCCACCAAGGCAACTGCGGACCACATTAGGGATGTACCTGTATCGAGTGTTCGTGCATGTTGAAGAAGTGGTCAATCCATCAATCAAAGTCCTGCCGCCGCCGCTGGTGCCAGGGTCCGTCGACGACGTCCATTACTAGAGGCAACGTCAGACTTTCCCTGTCTTGCTCGGAACGATGGATAGCACAGGGCCTACTCCATCACGCGGTGGAGGCCACTGCTTCTTTGGGCTGGCTGCCTGGATGTGCTCTAATTTGAGGTAACAATTGAATCTTCTCAGATACTAGTTAAATCTAAGCTATCGGTGTGAAGCACTGATGTGCCAGTACATTTGATTGTGACCTGTTCTATTTTTGTACCTAAACATTTTTTAGAAAGGGGTGTACGTCAACTTAATGTGCTAGCAGAACTTATTGTGTTGTCTGTCTGTTTTCTTTACACAACATTCAAGATATTTCCTTGTCATTGATAAAGATGATGAATGGTTATGTATGAGTTCGTTGGTTTCAACATAGCCCTACCCGTAGGGATCCACTGCTTCCACCCTGATTGTGCTGCCTGCGTGAAATTTTTGTATGCAAGTTCAGTGTGCTATGATGTTCTATATGATTGTGTCAACTATATAAGTTTTTACTGAGCATCAGCAATGCATATGGCTGAAAGATGTATTTACGAGCATCGACCGATGGGTCTCTCTCTCTCTCACACACACACAAGTGGGACCGTTGAATTATTTCTTCGCTCGTGACAGCTTTTAATTAGGTTCCACTGTACTCTAACTTTTTTCTTCAGTTATTAATTGAGCTCAGTGACTTCAAAAAGTTGTACAGAAGCCTTGTTTGGGCCTTTTCAGGCGTCGTTGAATGTGGGCCAGAGTAGCCATGTAAAGTTGTACTGTACTACACATGGCTTTTTCGTTGAACATCAGCAATGCAACAGGGCCGATAGTTGTACACAAGATCCTAAAATAAGCGCAGCCTAGCCTATGTTTCTTTTAATAAAATGCAAAGCTCAGTTCATTTTTTATATAATAAGATTACCAAGCCCAACTTATTTTTTTATAATATTCCTATCTCAATATTATTTTTTATACAAAATTCTTAGTCCAGACCATCATTGTTTTTTCACCCATCCCAGAAAATGGGTCCATTTCTACTAAAATCAAATGGCTTGTAAATTATCACAAATGATAAATGGGCTGCATGTACGCAATATTATTTTTAACCCAGCCCAGTGAATAGGTGTATTCGAATAAATAATCAAATGCGCTGTAAATTATCATAAATAGTACATCGGCATTATTATTTTTACCCAGCCCAGGAAATAGATTATTTTTTGAGTCAAAGCCCAGGAAATAGATGTATTGGCAAACAAAATGAAATGGGTTGTAAAACCTAAATAAATGGGTTGCATTCCGCCACAGCTTTCGAAGTTGACTTTCCTGGCCCACTAGACAAAGCCTGCGCAAGCTGTTATCCATTTAGTGAACAAAACGGTTTTATGGTCTAAAACAAAAAGTCAACAAATTATTCTGACATCTGTAGTCGTTGGATTGACATCCAACGGCGATCCAGCTTCTTCAATCTCTGGTCTAGTTGCTCTTGCTCCAGCCGCCAAAACCATCGCTGGCTAGAGCGCCTGCATGTGCCTCCCGTGGCCGGCTGTGCTGTCGCGCAGGCCTCACCACCCCACCCTACTCCCAACGGTGGCCAGGTCATACATGTACTCTCCCACACCTTCTGTTATTCTCCGGCGAAGGCAGCCTCACCCGGTAGCCGAACCAGTCCCTCGTACTCCCCTCCGGCAGGGACTCCAGTGCCCCATGTTCCATGACTCCAGATCGTTCCCATCTTAGGCCTCGCCATCGTCCACAGTCGTGGACCGCTCGATGATGCGTGGTCAACAACGAGAGCCAACATGGAGGACGTTGAGAGTCTGACAGCTGGGAACCACCAGCTACATCTTCGCACGCAAGCTAGTGCCTCCTTATTATCCGGGAATAAACGATTCCTTCCCCTGACAGGTTGGACCCACCAGCTACAATTTTCGCAAGCAAGGATGTTCATTCTTATTACGGGAAAAAGCCCCCCCCCATGACAGCTGGGACCCATGAGCTACATCTTCGCACTAAAGGAAGTGCCTCCTTATTACGCGCAAGAAAAATGATTCCTCCCCCTGCTAGCTCGAACCCACCTGATTCGGAGGCTGACTTGTGGGCCTACTAAGTTGACACGTACGCAGGACTTTGTTAACCTAGTCAACAAATGATTCTAGCAGCAGTGACCATTGGATTAACATCCAACGGCCGCACTGCTTCTTCAATCTCTGATCTTCTTGCTCCAGCCGCCGAAACCAGCGCCGGCTGGACCGCCTGCTACTGCCTCCCGTGGCCGGCTGTGCTGCCACCGCTGGCCATGCCATCCCTCTACTCACCCACAGCTCCTGTTATTCTCCAGCGACGGCAGCCTCACATCGCAGCCGAAGCAGTCAACCCCCGTACTCCCCTCTACGTGGGCATCCACTGCCGCGTCTTCCCCGGCTCCGCGTCATTCTCTTCCAGGGCCTCGCCATCGTCCACCGCCTTGGTGCTCTCGGCGCGACGTGGTCAACGAATGACAGCCATCGGAAGAGGACTTTAGGCTGTGAGGCTGACAGCTGGACCCACCAGCTACATCTTCGAACAAAAGGAAGTGCCTCCTTATTACTCGCAAAATAAAAATGATTCCTCCCCCTAACAGTCAGGACCCACTAGCTATATCTTCGCACGCAAGGAAGTTTGTCCTTATTCTCCCTGACAGCTGGGACCTACCCGGTCGAAGCGTACTTAGCGTTGTCTGTCTGGTCACGAATGTGTACGTACATATTGGTTGATCGGTCTCTCTACAACGATGAACCGTGGCCGAGCAAGCAGCGGCACGTGTAGTAGTAGAGCCCCTGACGTAGCAGTTCAGGCAGTCCCTTCTAAACTGTGTACACGTACGTACAGCCTGATCGCAAAAAATACAGCCAGGTACGTACGTACGGGCGGGGTCTCGAACGCCTACTCGGGCATACGTACGGCCAGGGCTCGTGTACATGGAGAGGCAAACAGACGGTAGCAACGGCGTCGTGTTCATCAGGAGCCAACCGGCTTGGATGGAACAACCAAAACGAGGTCTGGCTTATCGTAGAACGGAGGAAACGGCCATTCTGTTCGACTGCGTACGGTCGAAACGGGGTCCTGTTCATCGGAAGGATCTGGCGTACCGCAAAACGGAGGAAACGGACTTCTGTTCGAGTGCCTATGGTCGAAACGGGGTCCTGTTGATTAGGAGGGGTGTGGTGTACCACAAAACGGGACTCCACGGGCTACTGTTCATCCACCGTCGGACTTGTGTTGGAGCGCTACGGTTGAAACGGGGGTCCTGTTCATCGGGAGGGGTGTGGTGTACCACAAAACGGGACTCCACGGGCTACTGTTCATCCACCGTCGACTTCCTCCAGCCTCCACCTGCTACTGTTCAACCACCGTCGACTCCCTCCTGCCTCCACCTATTACTGTTCATCGACGGGGGTCCTGTTCATCCAGCCTCCACCGGCTACTGTTCAACCAACCCTCCACGGGGTCCTGTTCATCCAGCCTCCACCGGCTACTGTTCAAGCAGCCCTCCACGGGGTCCTGTTCAACCAGCCCTCCACGGGGTCCTATTCAACCAGCCCTTCACAGGGTCCCTCCACCGGCTACTGTTCATCCACCCCCACCAGCTCCTCGATTGGGGTCCTGTTCATCCAGCGGCAATGGCCTCTACTACCACGGGGCCCTGTTCATCCAACCCCCACCGGGAACTATTCATCCAACCCCAACCACATACGTCTCGACTCATTCAACCAACCCCCACGTTCACTGTTCATCAAGAGGCAGCAGGTTCGATCAGCTTCAGTAAGCAGCAGCAGCGATCGAACGCTTGGGTTCAGTTAGCAGCAGTAGCGAAGGAATCGCTCAGGTTTAGTTAACAGCTAAGGGATCGATCGCCCGGGTTCAGTAACATAGCAAGTGCAATCGCTCGGGTTCAGTAAGCAAACGCCTCGCTCGGGTTCAGTTAGAGCCCAATGCCTCGCACACACGCGCGTATGTGTATGAGAGAAATGCGCAATCCCTCCGTGCATCGTTCGGCCCCGACCACCCACCGTAACCAGGAACTCCCAGAAATTTTCCTCGCCCTCGCTTCTACCACGATTTTTTCCATCATGGACGGCCCAAAGAATGTCATGCAGGTGCGTCCCCGGCCCGCGCAGGATGAAAAGCCCATTTTCTGTCATGATTTTTTGTCATAGAAGTAGGAGCCCACCACATCTATGATGATACCGGGTTTTGTCACAATTATCGTCATAGAAGTGTCATAAGCATGACATAAATTTTTTCGTTCGGGCCAAAATGTCACGGATGTGTCTTTTTTTTGTAGTGCAGTCAAGAGAACGGACTAGAGCTATTGGCAGAGATACATGGAGATGCATGTGGCTCACATCTGGGATCAAGAACACTTGTCGGGAAAGCTTTCCGGCAAGGATTCTACTGGCCCACAGCCCTCCGGGATGCAACTGAGCTCGTCACCAAGTGTGAACATGCCAGTTCCATTCCAAAAATATCCATCAGCCAACTCAGGCCTTGCAGACCATCCCTTTGTGTCGGCCCTTCGCGGTCTGGGGGATCGGCATCTTGGGCCCCTTTCCTCGTGCTACCAGGGGCTTTGAATTCTTGTACGTTGCAATCGACAATTTAACAAAGTGGCCCGAAGTGGAACCAGTGAGAAAGGTGACGGCGCAGTCAGCTATCAAGTTCTTCAAGGGACTGGTGTGTCATTTTGGAGTGCCCAACAGGGTAATCACCGATAACGGCACCCAGTTTACAAGCCGCGCCTTCATGCAGTACATCCAGAGCATTGGAAGCAAGGTCTCTTTCGCCTCCGTCGGCCATCCAAGGAGCAACGGGTAGGCTGAAAGGATGAACGCTGAAGTTCTACGAGGGCTAAAATCAAGATCCTTTGATAGACTGCGAAGATGCGGTAGGCGTTGGATTGATGAGTTGCCGGTGGTTCTTTGGTCAATCAGAACGACACCAAATCGAGCTACTGGCCAGACTCCCTTCTCCCTGGTCTATGGGGCAGAAGCAGTGCTCCCCACAGAACTCATATATGGGTCACCTTGAGTACTTGCCTACGCTGAAGTTGCAGAAGGGCATCTATGGCATGACGATGCCATGCTCCTCGAGGAGAACCGTCTCCGGGCAGCTGTACGTGCTGCACGATACCAGCAGGCCCTGCGCCGCTACCACAGCCGCAGGGTTCAAGCCCGGAGCCTTGAGGAAGGTGACCTTGTCCTTAGGCGCTTTCAATCTGCCAAGGGTTCCAACATGTTGACACCAAAGTGGGAAGGCCCTTACTGGGTAGTACGTGTCACTAGACCCGGCGCAGTCCGTCTAGAGACCGAAGATGTCATGCCAATGCAAAACTCATGGAATATTGAGCATCTTCGTAAGTTCTACTCGTAAGGCGTGGTTGCCGGGCCTTGCCCCGACAACCTGTTTTGTACAAGCATAGTCCCTTGGACTTGTAACCATTTGTACAAACCCAGGCGAAGACCCTGTGCAAAGATAATAAAACGAAGCGCTCGCACAAAACTTGCATGCATGTTTTCTTAAGTATGATTTTGCTATGATAACTAATCCATTTAAGGAGGATCATATGCTGCTGTTTTATCCCCTGTACTGACAACAGGGTCCTTGCCATGGATGAACTCCCCGAAGGGGGGAAATGAGAGCGGCCTAGCATATTGATCTCTGGCAGCTCCTTATTGTCGGGGCGATAAGAAGGACAACAAACACCGAGAAGTTTTCCTTCCCATCCACAAGTACATTCCTGTATGAAAAGCTTGTGCATAGGAAAACCTTGTCGCTCTCAACATCTGTGATCCCATCCTTTGATTCGAAGGTTTACTTCAGTCAGGATGGTTGTAGTAGCATTTGGAGGGGAGTTGGCGAGGGGCCGGTCTCGTTCCACGCTCCTAACCTATCAGACCGGGTCCAGTGGTAGCAATGGGAGGGACCGGCAAGGTATCTTACCGGGGAACCTTGTTTACTTGGAGGTATTGAAGGGCCATCCCTCAGCATGGACATGATACATGCACAAGTACCCAGAAGGCATTTCTTTTTCCATTAATACGTGGATAAACAAGTAGGAACCATACAGGATACAAGCATGGATGGAAGGTTACATAATTTGGACTAAAGTTTGGCAAGTGCCTACATCTTTTGATTTGAAAAAAGATAAGTGCCCCGTAATGCCTTTCTTGTCCCTCTCCTCCGAGGAATTGCGTCGAGAAGGAAAGAGGGCAAAAGGAGCAACTGGGCAGAAGCCCAGCCCGACCCCGTCAGGACCAGCAGGACACGGCCTGGCAAGATCGCGAGGGCATCCCCCCGGCAAGGAAGAAGAGGCCAGGGACAGAGAAAGCGGCTAGGCGATGCCCTGGTCACCACCGCCAAGACCAAAGGAACACGGCAGGAGGGACATCGGCAGGGAAGACGAAGCCGGAGTCCACGAGGATGCCTGCCGGGGTCCAGCTGGAGGAGGCGGAGACACCTACGCCCGACACCTCGGCAAATCGCATTGCCGGGAGAAGGCCAGGTGCAGATGATGGTGCTGCCGGCGCCTCGCTGATGGTGACGGTGCATCCGGCCCTCAGCTATAGTCCGAGCCACCATCCTCCCGCTCGACACCGTCGTCTTCGCCTTCAGTGTCCTCTTCGTCGCTATCGATCGAGGAGGAGCTTTCGTCATCGGTCGAGCTCTCTGTGCAGCGCCCTAAGCGAGCACCCGAGCGCCTGAAGACCTTGATGGAGAGCAGGTCAGGCTCCATTAATTTAAAATGGAGAACGTGCCCCTCCGCCAAGCTATGGGCACGTGCAAAGGTTTTCCAGCAACACCGAAGAAGCGTGACATGAGGTGCGGGGAACTCCACGTCCACCCGCATGTTGCCATTATAGCAACCCCTCATGTGTAACTTCAACCAATGCGGCTGTTCAACCTCCATTACCCTTGCAAAAGGAGTGGGAAGCCGAAGACGGCTACACGGGGGCTCGCGCAGCCTAACAAGGAACTCCAACGCCGTATCTCCGACATGGCCCTCCAGTAGAGTCGAAGCAGCTGGGGGAGGAGTGACCGAGCCATTGCCACATCCTCCTCAGCCCCGAGCACCACGCCGACCACGACCACATCCTGCGGCTCCACCTTGTGCACTGGATCCTGCCCCAGTGTCCCCAGCAGGGGCAGGGATACGATGCCGAGAAGAAGCCCTTGTCGCCGCTGTCGGAGCTCGACCGCACCCTCTTCCCCTCACCATGGTGGAAGAAAGGCACAAGAAGAAGAAGAAGATGCGTGGGTCAGCCTTTCTATACTCCTCCACGCTCCCTTTTATAGCGGAGCATGGCAGGGGCTGGCTGCCCACCACCCTGTGGTAACCGCCCATCTCCTCCAATCTGGTTCATCCGCGTCACTGACGACATCCAGATTCGCCGGCCGTCCTCCCGCGCCAATCCATGGCGTCGTGCCTTCTGCCACGACACTCACTCCCACGTCCTGTGCGTCCGCCACCAACCCTGCGCAGTCCATGCGGCGTACGTGGCAGAAACGACATGAGTATTGGGGTGAGTAAATTGGCAGTTACCTCCCCGAACCACGTGGACACTTCAGTCAACTCTCCGGACGTGGGCGTCCCACAATCAATTACGTGGGTAGCCCCATGCCTTTCAGCACGACTCGTGGGGAAACTGGAAACTTATTTGAATCCTGAACAAGCAAAGAAGATCTCAGAAGCAGGGATCCGGCCACATCTTGGTCAGGATGCACGCCTGCAGAGTGTTAGGGCCTACCCCAACGATGCCTGGCGGCACGTGTGGGCTAGGCCCAGGGGCTACTGTAGGTGCAACAAACATTGGCGTTTGTCGACCGAGCTCGTTCCTAGGTGTGCTGACGATCATCCATCCAACATCAATGTATAACACAAAATTAAGCCGGAGAAGCCGCTCTTCGTGAGATCAAGGAGAGCATTAAGAAGAACAAGACAGCAGGATATCACCTTGGGAAGACCTCCCTTGTCGGGCAGGAGAACCTGTCCAGGTCGAGGCCACCCCGAGGGCAAGTCCAAGTTTGTCCCGGCAGGCTTGCCGAGGCCGCCAAGGCCAAACCCCACCAAGCTCTTTTCAACGAGGAATCCCCACCAAGATGCCACCGCTCCACCTCATCACACCCAAGTCACTCATCCATGCGGTGTCAAGGTGTTAAACAACCAGGTGTATCCTCTCGAGCATGTGGCAGCATCAAGGAGAAGAGATTAGCTTTATTGACACCCGTCCAGGAGGCGTGTCAAGCTAATAAGAAGATGCAGATCAGCGGTGTGATAGGCTAGCCGGGATTCGCCCTCGACACGACACCTAGCAGTGCATTTAATGCACTTTGTCCTAACTGCCAGAGTTAGGTACGATGGCACTGTTTGCTTTCTAATCACACCCAAATGACTGTTTTGCCATTGTGGTTGCCCCTTAGCTTATAAAAGGAGGCCTGAGGCAACCTAGCAAGAGGTTTAAACACTTCGACCCCCAGCATTTGTAAGCTCATGTTGCTTTCCCCAAGGCATCCTTGCCGGGCCAGAGCACGTGGAGCCTTCTTCCACCTCCAGATTAATCCACCAAAGTAGGAGTAGGGTTTTATGCTGCAAAGCATCCCGAACCTGGGTAAAAGAGAAGGAGTCCATCGTCGTGCTGTCCCCCACTGCTTCTGCTCTTTGTGCAACGTGCCTGTCCCCATGCCGAACCACAAAGGGGCACCCTTGCCCCATAGGTGATCGTGCTCCCACGCTGACAATTGATAAGAGCAGCCCACTCTGAGATTGATGACTGGTATCTGGTGCCCTTAGTCATCCACACTATCTTTTCATCTGGGTAACAATGTGAAGTGGAGTAAAATTGCATCACCATTTCATCATTCCACTTGGTGAGCTCTTGTCCAACAAATGCATCAAATCCAGTCAACCTGAAGCTCTCACGAACATGGGGGAAGTAGTCCTCATTGGCATCTATGTACTTCCAATCCACCAACTTCATATCACTCACAATTGGCTTCTTGTCAAGCAAAACTGTCTCATAGAAGTCTTGCTGCTCTCTGGTGTGGAAACGATAATCAACAACAATCCTTCTTCTTGTAGCATAGGGATTAGTCTTTCTCCAGGCTCTCAATCCAGAGTCCTTCCTCAACTTCATGTTCTCAGCCACTGGATGTCCATCATCATGGTCTGGAATCTTGGGCTTCAATTTTCTGAGAACTTGGGGCTCCTCATCTTCTTGAAATTCTGGCACTTGGGCCTTGTTCTTCTCTGCAGTAGGAATGTTCTTGGTGGATCTCTTTGGAGATGTAGTTTTGGGTGCAGCAGGTGGAGCTTTGGGCTTGGGCTTGGAGGATGCACCAGCAGACTTCATGGCATCACCCATGAGTTTCTGAGTCTTGCCAGGGGGTGCAACAGGTTCCTCCTCCTCCTCTTCTTCATCTGAATCCCTCATCATGGATGGTCTGCCAATCACTCTGGCAATAGTTTTCTTGACTCTCTCTTTCCTCTTCTTCTTCCCATCAGTAGCTTCTCCTTCCTCTCTTGGCTCAAGAGTGAACTCCATAGTCTCTTGTGTAGTAGTTGGCCTTCTGGCCTTTGACATGGGAGCTCTCTTGGCCGGAGCTTTCTTCTGAAGACCTAGCTTGGTGGCAATAGCTGCAACATACTCTTTCTTCAGTACCTTCTTCTTTGAGGATACTTCCTCTTCAACCACAAAGTCTTCATCCTCACTCTCTGAGGTTCTCTTCTTTCTATGTCTAGTAGCAGCTTTAGTCAGATTGCTAGGAGTGCTTCTACTGCAATCATCATAGCTACTGCTAGGGCTCGTATCCTCACTAAGGTTGACTTGCTCCTCTGACTTATTCTGGCTGTCACTTGCTTCAGACATATTTGCAAACTGACCCTGTGAATAGATAGGTATGGGCAGAGAGGATGGGCATCACAAAAAGCAGCTTGTTTTGCAAAAATTTGAGTGAAAATCTTAGTTGTAGTTTTCTGCAGAAAGCATTTTGGAGCTACCGATATGAAAATCTTGGTGACACCGAATCACTTAACAGAGTCTAAACATATAGCATCGGTAAGACCGAGTTGCAGTTCGGTGACTCTAAGATGCTAGGGTTTCACTGAGAATTTGCTTTCGGTCTCACCGATCATTACACTTCGGTCAGACAGAGTTGTACTTAGTGTAATGTCTAGGGCCAATCGGTGGGACCGAAAACTTCATTTTGGTCGGTCCGAGATGATCTCGGCGGAAACCTAACCCTAAGATTTTTCATCGAATCTAATCTAAAGGAACTTTTTGCTGGATAGAATGTATTCATACATGGAAACAAAGCAGGCAAAAACATTGTGCAATGAATCGGATAGGGGAATAGGCACAAAGTGGTCGAACCGTACCCTAACTTGGTGACGATTCGCTATGGCAGCAACGGCGGTGGAGAAATCCGTTGACGATGGCGGAGACCTGCAGCACAGGCGGAGACGACGACGATCCGGAGACTAAGGGGCGGCAGCAATGGGGCGCGGGCTCGAGGGGTTTTAAGGAATTTTCAACCGAACGGGCCGCGGAGTATATATACCCATACGTTGTCGGTGGCACTGAATGGAATGTCTCGGTGGCACCAAGATGTAAAACTGCATGCAGTTACTGCAACTCGGTGAGATTGAGTCGTTCTAATGAGTAGCACCAAGATGAAAACCTAGATCAGTCTAGTGATTTTGGTGGGACCGAGTATGAGTGTGTTGGTCTGACCGAAATTCACAAGAAGGTTTTGGAAGGCAGCCCTTGACGGATCGGTGACTCCGAGTGCTCCTCACACAGAGGGTCTGAAAAAGACTTGTTCAAATTTTTGTGATGTAGCATGAATAGAGTTTTAGAAGAGAAAAAGCATAGTAGCTAGAGAAGGTTATAAGTCATTCTTGTCCATCCATTTGGCCAATAAAAACCAAACAATCAAAACCAAAAATGGATGTCCTTGAATGGAAAAATTATGCAACCAACATGCTCACACAATAAGATAGCAAATGAAATATGTGACAAAGCATGCACAAACAATTCTAGCATCTATCAAGCAATTGGCAATGACTAGGTCATCTATATATGAGTATATTGACTTAGGAGTCAAATGAGAACATTTTATCACAGGTCATACTCATCGTTTAAGTACAAGTGGGGTTGCCACTTTTACATAAAGCATTAATGTGTTCACACCATTAGAGTTGCTTTAGCTCAATTTTTAGAGCAAAGCTCCACCTAGATGTGATATCCCCCCTAAGAAGGATGAACTAACCTCGGGTTTTGTCGATGATGACTTCATGTAGATAGTGAAGATGTGGATGCTCAATGTTGATGTAGATCTTTTGGAGAAATCCATTGGAGTGTTGCACTTTCAATACCTACATGGGTTAGTCCCATATGGAACATACAAGGATATCCATAGAAATAGAGTGAATTGCACATATGATGATGTCCATGAAAGCATTATGTTACCTTGTCCCTTGTCTTACCTGTCAGCGTTCTGGGAACCAGGGTACCCAGACTTGCCTACCTGCGGACCATGGCATGGCTTCATCGACGCCCTGGTACGACCCATCTACAAGGCCATCAAGACAAGACCCTCGCGAGGGGCCAAGCCTCATGAGGCGGACGATGCCAAGACCTCCGGAGGGAGCAGCCTCTCCAGGCAGCCTACTGAGGAGCAGAGATTTCTATGCAGGTACCCAACCTCATGAGGCTACCATGATGCAAGCCATGACGACCACGGCCAGGCGGGCGCCAGCGGGCGCAGAGAAGACAGTTTCCTCTTCGGTGCTAAGGAGGCAAGCGCAGGCATGGGTTCCCGAGGACTCAGGCAAAGGTTTCCACTCCGGTGCAACAAGACCAAGACCGCCAGGACGACATGCAGGATGTCATCGCCGAGCCCACCGCAGTGTCACGACCAGTAGCTTTGCAGGCGAAGACCACCTTTAGTCAGGATAAGATGTACTACTTGTCCCCTTTCAAATTGGCCGCTGTGGGATCCCTTCCCGCCTACGTTTTGGGGGAAGAGGACCGAAGCCACTATAAGTATAGGTTAGCCACCACCGTAGGAGGGATCATCCTTTCCACCCTCACTAGAGTAGACCTCGTGAGGTTGTTCATCCCTTGTACTAGTTCGCCCTCTGCCCCTCGTGAGGCCAATCCACCATAAAGCAGGAGTAGGGTCTTACACCGCAAGGTGGCACGAACCTGGGTAAACTGTTGTGTTCATCTTCTTCCTTGGTGCTATGGGGCGACGGGCTGGTAGGCTGGACAGGTTGAGTTCTTCGCACACGCCCCAGAGTTCGAACCTTCCTTGGGTCTGCGAAGCCCTGAATCCGACATTTGGCGTGCCAGGTAGGGGCGTGTCGAAGCTCTGCCTTTCTCATCAGCCGCGCTCCGCCCGCACTACGTGCCTCCCATGGTGGGCGCAGCTGCACCTGCCTGGCCGCCAGGCCTATTCGGAGACATCGCAGGCCACCGGACCTTTTCCCCCACCCTGCGGCAGGTGCGTTGGCCGCCCAAGTTCAGGCCGACGCTGCCCCTATGGTACGACGGCACGGGGGACCCCACGGAGTTCCTCCGTTGGTACGAGCTGAGCATCAAGGCGGCGAATGGCAATGACAAAGCCATGACGAACTGGCTCCCCATGTCTCTCATGGGTGTATCGCGCTCCTGGATGCTTAACCTCCCGGAGTCTTCGGTGGCTTCCTGGGAGGAGCTGCGCGATCTGTTCATCGCGCGCTTCGTGGCATCGGCGCCACACGCTGTTACAACCATTCTTGGTGGGTCGCAGGCGCCGGCATCAAGCCACCACGTCAAGCAGCTCTTCTGGCAGGTGGGGGCCGCCCAGCCGCGGCAGGGGACTCCTCCAGGCCGGGCGGTGCCCAGGACCAACATCGTCTTCGACTCCAGGGATCACCCCAAGACTACGGTCAGCGCCGACATGCTCCACATGCTCTGCACACCCACCATCAGCAACGTTGCAGTCACGAGGACCCTCATCAATGGCGGCGCTGACCTCAACGTCCTCTCCGTGGAAGCCTTGGACCAGCTCCAAGTGCCTTACGACTGGCTCGCCCCCACCAAACCCTTCACAGGGGTGGTCGGCGGCTGCACCATTCCTCTGGGGCAGATCCTCCTCCCGTCACCTTCGGCACACGCTACAACTACTGCACCGAGCTCATCGACTTCGACGTCGCCCACATCTGCCTCCCGTACAATGCCATCCATGGGTATCCGGCCCTTGCCAAGTTCATGGCAGCGACGCACCCCGGCTACAACGTCATCAAGATGCCTGGGAGTAGCGGCATCCTCACGGTAACGGGGGACACCAAGGATGCGCTCCTGGCCCTCAAGCTCGCCTTCAAGTCTGCAGCAACCGTGCAACCAAGCGCCGAAGGCACTCCAGAGATCCCAGAAGCCACGCCCGCAAAGAAGAAGCAACTGTTCTCTCAGGACCGGGCCGAGACGAAGCAGCTGCCAGTCGACGACGGGGGCTCAGGCCCCACCTTCACCATAGGCGCCGGCCTCCCCCCAGACCAGGAAGAGGCGCTGGTCGGTTTCCTCCGTGCGAACAGGGATGTGTTTGCATGGGAGGCGACGGACCTGGTCGGTGTCCCGCGAGATGTGATCGAGCAACACTTTATGGTGTGCCCCGGTGCGCGCCCGGTGAAGTAGAAGGCGCGGCGGCAAGCCCTGGAGAAGCAGTCGTTCATTGTCCAGGAGGTCCACAAGCTGCAAGAAGCCGGTGTCATTCGGGAGGTGCGGCACCCGGATTGGCTAGCCAACCTGGTCATTGTCCCCAAGAAGGGCGGAAAGGAGCGCATGTGCGTCGACTTCATGAGCCTCAACAAAGCTTGCCCTCGGGACCCTTTCCCTCTTCCGCGCATCGACCAGATCGTCGACTCCACCATCGAGTGCGACTTGCTGTGCTTCCTAGATGCCTTCTCGGGCTACCACCAGATCAAGATGGCGGTGCAGGATGTCGAGAAGATAGCCTTCCTCTCCTCATGCGGGGTGTACTGCTACACCTGCATGCCTTTTGGGTTGCGCAACGCCGGTGCAACCTTCCAGCGATTGATGCACATCGCCCTGGGCCGGCAGCTCGGGAGGAACGCTGAGGCGTACGTCGATGACATAGTGGTCAAATCGCGGGAAGCAAGAACCCTTGTTGAAGATCTGGAGGAAACGTTCGCCAACCTGCACAAAGTAAACCTGCGGCTCAATTCGGAGAAGTGCGTGTTCGGCGTCCCGTCCGGCAAGCTGCTGGGTTTCCTGGTGTCGCACAGAGGGATCGAGGATAACCCAGAGAAGATCAAGGCAATAGAAAGAATGAGCCCACCGCAGACCCTCAAGGAAATGCAGAAGCTCGTGGGCTGCGTGACTTCGTTGGGACGCTTCATCTGCAAGCTCGAGGAGCACGCCCTCCTGTTTTTCAAGCTGATGAAGAAGAAGGGCTTGTTCGAATGGACTCCGGAGGCTGAGGCGGCCTTCCAAGACCTCAAGAGGTATCTCACCAGCTCGTCGGTGATGGTGGCGCCTTGTCCTCTTGTGCCCCTGGTGCTTTACCTGGCCGCCACACCTCACTCGGCAAGCGCAGCACTCGTGGCAGTCTGGGAAGAGTGCGCAGGTGCGGATGCGAGGCGTAGCGCCCCGCGCATAGCCGCACCGTTGCCACCTCAGGATGGCGCTCCTGAGGCCTCAACTACCACACCAGATGGTAAGGCTCCCGAGGCCCCCTCATCTCAAGGGGGGCTGGACATCGTTAACGCCTGTTCCCTTGTCGAGCATCCCATGTACTTTGTCAGAACGGTGCTGCGTGATGCGCGCACACAGTACCCCATGCAGCAGAAGCTCCTGCTCGCGCTCCTCGTCACCTCCAGGAAGCTACGCCACTACTTCCAGGGCCACCCCATTAAAATTGTCTCCACGTACCGCCTGGAGAAGGTGCTCCGGAGCCCCAATGCCTTGGGGAGGGTTGCTAAGTGGAACATCAAGCTGCAGGTGTTCCAGCTGGAGTTCAGCACCACCAGGGTCATGAAGGGCGCGGCCCTTGCTAACTTTGTGGTGGAATGGACTGACGCCCCTGACCGAGGAGTGGATGAAGGCCGCTCCCTCATGCCCGGAGATGAGGCGCCCGATGGCTGGGTCATGTACTTCGACGGCGGGTTCGCGCACCGGGGCGCGGGGGCTGGAGCCGTACTCATCTCGCCTACCCAGGACAAGCTTTACTACGCCGTGCAGCTCTGCTTCCAGCATGGCGAGAAGGTCTCCAACAACATCGCAGAATACGAGGGGCCTGATCGCCAGCCTCAGGGCCGCGGCAGCCCTAGGGGTCAAGCGTCTCACCATCAAGGGTGATTTTCAGCTCCTCGTCAACTTCTCCAACAAGGAGTACAAGCCCTAGGATGAGCACATGGAGGCATACCTAGAAGTGGTACGCAAAATTGAAAAACGATTCTTGGGTTTGGAGTTGCAGCACGTCCCGTGTGGCACGAACAAGGAGGTAGACGGCATCACCAAGAGGGCGTCCCGACGCGAGCCCCAGAAGCCTGGCGTCTTCGAGGAACAGCTCTTCAAGCCATCGGCGGCCCCCTCCACTGCAGGCCCAGCGCTGCTTCGAGAGGAACTGCCCATGGCCCCTCCTCGAGTGCTCCAGCCCGCAGTTCGACCTCTGGAGCACGCCAGCTCCTGGCGCTTGAACCTCAGGACGGGTGCTGGACCGAGGAGTTCAAGGCGTACCTGCTCCAAGGCACCTTGCCGGAGAAGGAGGAAGACGCAGAACACGTGACCCATCAGGCCACCGCTTACTGCTTGCAGGATGGCGAGCTCTACCGACGGCGCCCAAACGATTTTTCACTGCGGTGCATCTCCAAGGAGCAGGGGTGCGAGCTCCTGGCTAACATCCATGGCGGGGATTGTGGGCATCACTCGTCGTCACGCACCCTCGTGGGCAAGGCATTCCGCAGCGGGTTCTACTGGCCCACGGCGCTCAACGATGCCACTGAGTTGGTGAGATCCTGTGAGGCCTGTCAAATCCATGCCAAACAGATCCACCAGCCCGCTCAGGGCCTCCAGACCATCCCGCTCTCGTGGCCGTTCACGGTCTGGGGGCTGGATATCCTAGGCCCGTTTCCCTGAGCGGCCGGGGGCTACCGCTACCTCTACATCGCCATCGACAAGTTCACCAAGTGGGCGGAGGTGGAGCCCGTGCGCACCATCCCAGCTAGCTCAGCCGTCAAGTTCATCAAGGGCCTCGTTAGCCGCTTTGGGGTCCCCAACTGTATCATCACTGACAATGGCTCTCAGTTCACGAGCAACCTCTTCAAAACATATTGTGCTAAACTGGGAACGCAGATATGCTACGCTTCGGTGGCGCACCCATGGAGTAACGGCCAAGCCGAACGCCCCAACGCGGAGGTCTTGAGGGGCCTCAAGGCGAGGAGCTTCAAGAAGAAACTCGAGGCCTGCGACAGGGGTTGGCTCGATGAGCTCCAGTCCGTGATGTGGTCCATCCGCACCACCGCGACTAAGCCTACCGGCGAGACCCCGTTCTTCCTCATCTACGGGGCTGAGGCGGTCCTCCCTCATGAGGTCAAACATTGCTCCCCGCGGGTCTTGGTGTTAGACGAGGCACGCCAAGATGCCTCGCGGGGGATGGACATCGTGCTCGGGGAGGAGGGCCGCCGCCAAGCCTCGCTCTGTGCCGCGAGGTACCAGCAGGCGCTGCGGTGGTACCACTGCTGTAGCATCCGCTCCAGGACCCTTGAGGTGGGTGACCTCGTCCTGAGACGGGTGCTTTCCAGGGAGGGGCTTCACAAGCTCTCGCCTATGTGGGAGGGCCAGTTCAGGATCACCCGTGTCTCCAGGCCTGGCGCCGCGCGCCTGGAGACACAGGACGGGGTCCCCATCCAGAATGCCTGGAACATCCAGCACCTCCGGAAGTTCTATTCGTGACCAGCGAGCGCCATGCGCCCCTCAAGTCTTCACTCGTGACACTCTCAGGTAATAATGAATGGGGCTGTATATGCCCCGAAGTCTCCTGAGTGCCTCCCCTGGGCCTCACGGGGCTCCCACCCACGTCCTAGTGGAAGCCCCATGCTCCGCGCTGGCGGGAAGACCAGAAGACTAGTGTAGGTGCCAGACGCGGCTGTTCATTTGCTTGCTTTCTGTAGCTAATTTGCCACTTCTTGGAATGAAATTTGAAGTTCTCGCTTCTTTATCTGAAAGGGTTGGGATTTTTTTTCTCTTTGCAGCGTTCGCTCTTTCAGGTCTCGCCTTAGGGAGAGTGACAGTTGCCCGTCGCTCTTCCTCGCACGTCTCATGCGTGGGGGCTGGGCACGGTGTGTGCGCTCGGACCCGCCCGCGAACACACCTCGCAAAAGCCTCTGTGTCCTAGCCTTTGGCGTCTTAATCCTCGTGCGATGCTCTTAAACGAGCCAATGGGCATGCATGCCCTCCTAAGTCCGTGCCTCCGGGCATCGCGACGCGGCATACCAATGGCAACCGGCCCACGCTCGAGGGCTCACGCAGGGCGCGGCACCTCCTGAGGTCCCCTAACCCCGCGGCCATCGGGTGCCTCCCGAGGCCCGAGAACCTTCGGATCCTCAAGAGGAAAACCCCTGGCAGGATCTCTCTGGAGTGAGGGGCGCGCAGGGGATCCAAGCTCCACAGAAGCACGCTCCCACGGCACGGGGGTCTACCGCAAGCACACTAAGCTAAGTTATCCTAATCGCAATCAGCAAGAACCCGTCAATTAGTAGCAACACGAATACCTGGATGCGATAAAAAAAGTTAAATTAACGGCGCAAGCGCCATGGTTCATTACATGCCCCGGCAGGGCCTCCTACTTCTTGATGCAGGTAAAAGAAAAAAGAAGGAGAAACAAAGCGGCCTCGCGACCGCTGCGGCTCCTGAGGCCCGGCTCCAGCGATGCCCGCGCCTAGTCAAAGTCCTCCTCCTGCTTCACTGGGGTGCGACGGTGAGGCGGCTCGTTGCCCTCCCCGGTCTGAGCTCGACGGCATGGCGGCTCGTCATAGTCGCCGCCGCTCGTGCTCTCCCCAGAGGAGGAGCCGCCGCTGCTGGAGGCATCGCGACCGTCGCCAAGGGCAAGTTCACCGCCGGACAAGCTACCGTCCCTCCGGTCGTCGTAGTTGGAGGGGTGGACGTCGTCGTCGTCGTCGCTGTCGCTCTCCGGGCAGCACCCCAGGCGTCTGCCATCCTCCCCGAAGACCCTGACGTAGAGGGTCACAACGCCGTCATTCCTGAAGTGGAGGGTACACCTCCCCTGCAGGCCGCGCGCGCGGGCGAACGGCTGCCACCCATGGTTCAAGAGCACATTGCCGGCGGGGGTAACCTCGACCTCCACCCACGAAGCCTTGCTGTAGCAACCATCGGCTTGCAGCCAGAGGCCGCCAGGTCCCCCGACTGGGAGCGCGCCCGCGAGGAAGCGCGGGAGCTAGAACCAGATGCCTGCAGGCCTCTCCGTCCACACCACGAACTCCAAGGACGTGTCGGCCGAATAGGATCATGGGCGCGGTGGCCGAATGGCCGCCACATGCCTCCCTCCTTGGCCACGGCCACCCCGGCCGCGGCAGCCTCTGCCGTGGGAGGGAGCACCCCCATGACTGCAGGAAGCAGTGCCAGCCTTCGAAGGGGTGCGCCCACGCCCTCGGGGAGCCACCGCTGGCGTCGCGGCGTACTTGCGGGGACGACCGCGGCCCCTCTTGGGGTGTGGCGAGCCTGGTCCCTCCTTGGGAGCCTTTCCCTTCTCGGCGGCCGAGAACCTCCTCACTAGCACCATGGATGCTCTGGCGAGATGGCGGTGCAGTGAAGGAGAAGAAGGAGCGAGCGGCGAGAAGATGAAGATGAGCTGGGGGCTCCGCCCCTCCCCATTTATAGCCGAAGGAAGGCTAACCGTCGGCCTCTCGCATTCCAAGCAATGATGACTCCTCCGCATGCATCAGGTAGTTGCCAAGTCCGAGCGAATGCCGAGGCGGAGTGGGGAAGTGGAGACGCCCACGTCCCATTGACGGTGTCCTGGACTAGGGGGTACTCACCACATCGTCTCCCGATTAGTTGGATTGGGCCAAGGACCCCTAGGGCCGTTTACTCATGGGCCAGTTCGGACAGCCGAAGTATACACGAGGAAGATTCCACAAGACTTGGTGATCAAGACAAGGACTCCTCTCCACCGGCGTATTCGACTAGGACTCTTGTTATCCTAGGCCTCTGGTACATTATATAAGCCGAGGCCGGGTGTCGGGGACGAATCCGCGATCACCTATGGGACCCAGGGAAGGACCCCTTTACGTTCGGCAGGGAGAGACGGTCGCACGAAGAGCAAATCTAGCGAAGAACACGACAGTGCACGAGAGAGATTTACCCAGGTTCGGGCCGCACGGATGCGTAAAACCCTACTCCTGCTTTTTGGTTTATTATCTGTATGATTGTTCTAGCTCCAGGAGCGCTACGGTACCGAGTAGCTGCGTACAATACTGGAGTTCTCCATCTCCCAGTTCCCCTTCCTTCGTTGCCTATGGGCCTCCTTTTATACGCACAAAGGGGTCACCAACAGGTGGCAAACAGTAAAGGTAGAGGTGGAAAGCTGCTACAGTAAGGCCACTATTACCAGGATGACATGTCCTACCTACCACTGACGGCAGGGGACAAGGGCATTAAATGCCCATGCCTTTGCTGTCCAGATACATGTACCCGGACGTCTTGGACGTGGGAAAAGCCTATCCCACCTGCTCCTGCACCGCTAGCTACAGTGCACCGCCGTCTACACAGTGCCCTGCCACACACGCTTGGAAGGACCCAGAGCGCCACGCTGGCAGAGGCACTGGAGCACCAGCACAGTAGCACAGTGGTACAGTAACGCTTGCCGCACCTGACAGCTTGCCGCAGCCCATAGTTTGCCGCGCAAGGTAACTTGCCGGGGCAAGTACCTTGCCGCAGCTGCTATCTTGCCGTAGCCAATACCTTGTCGCAGCCAATGACTTGCCGGGGCAAGTACCTTGCCGCGGCAAGTACTCTGCTACAGTATTTACATGCTTATCACTTACGGGTCAGTACAAGCGCATTAAATGCTCTGTCTAGGTGTCCCTTAGCTTCTTGGGGATGGGAAAAGGGGCCATCCTATCAGCGCCGCTTGGCACAGTGCTCTGCCACGCATGCCTGGAGAAGGGTCCAGAGTGCCATGGTGGCGGCCGCACTGGAGCAGCAGCATAGTGGCATAACCTTGCCGGGCAGGAACCTTGCCGGGCTCAGCTGGTCATCCCGGCAAGAACCTTGCCGGGGCCTTGTCTCCAGTCTAGCTGTCCCCCGGCAAGCCTTGCCGGGTTCAGCTGGTCATCCCGGCAAGAACCTTGCCGGGGCCTTATCTTTAGTCTTGTCGAGTCCCGAGCTTGCCGGCCCTGATCTCGCCGGCAGTAGTAGACTTGATCTTCTGGTCGATCCGCCTGGAGTCTTGTCTTGCCAGCTCTGCCTTGCCGGCGTTGCGCGGACCCATTCCCGGCAAGTAGACCTTGCCGGGAACCGGGCTTCGAATGTACTCTTGGGTGGATTCCTCCTCTGCCATGTCCTTCCCGCTTGGAGGCTGCGACTTGCCGGTGCGTGTCCAGGGGTAGTGAACACCCCCCTGTTTATTACACCGACAGGAACCCCCGGGCCTGGGCCGGACAGGCGTGCACAGTGGTTGTCCGGGCTAGGCCCAACGACGCACACCGGCAACATGTAGATCTATTCCCTGCCGTTCCTCCTGCCTGGAGGTCGCAACCCTGTTGCTGCAATGGCACGCATAAAGAAACAATTTACCTTGATTAGGCCAAGCTTTATGGCACAAGAGATATTCCTTCATGCTAAATGAATGCATGCTTCCCCCTTGATTGATTCCGTCCTTGCACGTATCTTGTACCCTACGCTGTCTGGAAACCCTGCCGGTGCGCACGCTTGCCGCGAGCGCTAGGTGCGGGTCTTTAGCAGCCTGCTGGAAACGCCGCCGCCGGCAAGGCGACTTGCCGGGCCAGAACGCAGCTGCTAAGTTTGCCGAGCGGACTCGAGGCGAAACCAGAGCGCGGACTAACCACGGCAAGGTCCTTTCACGTGTAGGTCGATATACGAGAACGAGGAATCAATCAAGACGACCCACGCTTGCTGGAAAGCTTTCCGGTGCGCACGCTCCAGGCAGCGGCGCTTGGGGATCGGGTCCTTAGCAGCTCGCCGGGAACGCCGCCTCCCGGAAAGGTTTACCTTCCCGGTTCTGGTGCAGCTGCTCACATCGCCGAGCGGACTCGAGGCGACTAGGAGCGCAACTAGCCCCGAGAAGGCTCCTTCGCGTGTAGGTGTAAGAAGCGAGTGAGGACAGAAAAATGAATGCAATTGCCAAAAAATCTGTGCAACTTAGCTTTTTCTGCTAGGGCGCCGCTAGCCCCCGAGCTTGTTTCTTGCTCAAAGAGTGGTTGTCGGAGCCCCCGGCAAGGGAGGCTCTTAACTCTGGCGGAGAACTTTGACGTTCTCGACGCCAGCTTCCGGCAAGGGGTTGCCGGGAAGGCTCTTGACTCTGGCGGAGAACCTTGACGTTCTCAACGCCAGCTTCTGGCAAGCTTGTTGCCGGGGAGGCTCTTGACTCTGGCGGAGAACCTTGACGTTCTCAACGCCAGCTTCCGGCAAGCTTGTTGCCGGGGAGGCTCTTGACTCTGGCGAAGAAACTTGACGTTCTCAACGCCAGCTTCCGGCAAGCTTGTTGCCGGGGAGGCTCTTGACTCTGGCGGAGAACCTTGACGTTCTCAACAACAGCTTCCGGCAAGCTTGTTGCCGGGGAGGCTCTTGACTCTGGCGGAGAACCTTGACGTTCTCAACGCCAGCTTCCGGCAAGCTTGTTGCCGGGGAGGCTCTTCAGGGGGTTACTCTCTGGGGCGTTGCCAGCCCCCGAGCTCGCCTTCCATGCGTGTTCCTGCAACACTGACTGGGCATGAAATGCCACAACAGCGTTTGAGCACAACAAGTTGATTAGCTTCTGGTTAATGTCGGATTCGCTGCAATCTTGACTCCTGCTGAATATTCCCTTGCTTGCCGGAACACTTTTCGGTGCACACGATCCAGTCAGCAGCGCTTTGAGGAACGGATCCTTAGCAGCATGCCGGGAACGCCGCCTCCCGAAAAGGTTTACCTTCCCGGCTCTGGCGCAGCTGCTCAGGTTGCCGAGCGGACTCGAGGCAACTAGGAGCGCGACTAGCCCCGGGAAGGCTCCTCAGCATACGGGTTTACGCAGGAACCTTAGAATAAAACTCGCTAAGTCCTTCTCCTTAAACGACTGCATTTTTGCACAGTGAGCCCCCCACGCTTGCCGGAATACTCCCCGAATGCGCACGTTCCGGTCGATGGCGCTTAGGATCGGGTCCTGTTCAGCAGCCTATAGAGAACGCCGCCTCTTCGGGAGCTTAATGCCTTAGAAACAATCGCAGCTGCGTCTGCATTGTTGGGCGGACCCAAAACAACCAGGAGCGCAGAATGTTTCAGGAGCGCTCCTCGCGCACAGGTTATGCACAAAAATATCGTCCAGGATAAGACTTAACAGCAGAAAGTAATTAAAGCTTTAAAACTTAGCTTTTTGCGAAGGTTCAGGCCCTTCTTCTTGGACGCTATGGCGGTGAAGATGATGAAGAAACTGCCGCGCTGATCGCCAGATCAGGTTCGCGTAGCCCCTCACCCCCTACCTGGCGCGCCAAAGATGTCGGGGACGAATCCGCGATCACCCAGGTTCGGGCCGCACGGATGCGTAAAACCCTACTCCAGCTTCCCCCTTGATTTATTATCTGTTTGATTGTTCTAGCTCCAGGAGCGCTACGGTACCGAGTAGCTGCGTACAATACTGGAGTTCTCCATCTCCCAGTTCCCCTTCCTTCGTTGCCTATGGGCCTCCTTTTATACGCACAAAGGGGTCACCAACAGGTGGCAAACAGTAAAGGTAGAGGTGGAAAGCTGCTACAGTAAGGCCACTATTACCAGGATGACATGTCCTACAGCTGTCCCCCGGCAAGCCTTGCCGGGTTCAGCTGGTCATCCCGGCAAGAACCTTGTCGGGGCCTTATCTTTAGTCTTGTTGAGTCCTGAGCTTGCCGGCCCTGATCTCGCCGGCAGTAGTAGACTTGATCTTCTGGTCGATCCGCCTGGAGTCTTGTCTTGCCAGCTCTGCCTTGCCGGCGTTGCGCGGACCCATTCCCGGCAAGTAGACCTTGCCGGGAACCGGGCTTCGAATGTACTCTTGGGTGGATTCCTCCTCTGCCATGTCCTTCCCGCCTGGAGGCTGCGACTTGCCGGTGCGTGTCCAGGGGTAGTGAACACCCCCCTGTTTATTACACCAACACCGGGCTAGTCGATAGGGAGGCTAGATCATTGTGACATCAATCATCATACCTCTAGGGTTTAGACCACAACATATGATCTTGAGGTAGATCAACTCTGTACTTGATATTCCATCAATATAAACAAGAGCAGGACGTAGGGTTTTACCTCCATCAAGAGGGCCCGAACCTGGGTAAAACATCGTGTCCCCTGTCTCCTGTTACCCATCAATCCATGACACATAGCTTGGGACCCCCTACCCAAGATCTGCCGGTTTTGACACCGACAATGGTGCTTTCATTGAGAGCTCCGCTGTGTGATCAGCAAAGGATCAATGGCTCGCCCGCAGATCAACTGTGACGTCGGCATCTTCGTCGCCGGCTCAACTGGTCACCTTGGCTCGATCGAGGACTGTGCTCCATCTCTGATCGTCATGTTCGGACGAGGGCCTTCATCAAACATCAACTCCGATCTCTATCATGATCATGGAGTAATCATCCTTGGAGCTCGGGGGATCAACGTCTACATTGCCCTCGGGCGACCGTGCAGTTTTTCCAGACAGCAAAATTTTATCCGCCTCCACCACCTCCTCGAGTGTTGTTTTAACGATTGCTTCAGTGGAATTGTGCGGAATTAAGTCTACAACAAGCATGCAAAATTTCGCTGAGTTCCGATGGAGGAATCTCCGGCGATCTCCGATATACCGGAGCCCTGTCGAATCAGGACGGGAATCTGGACGAGTTTGGAGCGTGGTGTCCAGCATCTATATCAGACGTCCTTTGGAAGATCCAACCGTTGATCGGCTGTGGAATTCCTATATCTACCACCCCTCATAATTTCAGCTCGATCCGACGGTTCAAACTCCAGGAACCTTCTGATGAGTGGACCAATTTTCAGATCTGTTTTCTGCGTGAATATGGATCCGACCCGAATTCATGTTTCTTTATGAACGTGATATTGGACAACCTTTTTAAAGGAATTTTCTTCTAGGGTATTATGCGTTGTTTTTAAACACGTGCCCATAAAATTTTAAGCCTCCTCTGAGGTAATCTTCACCATCACGCTGGTGTCAAACCAGTCCAGCAATATTGCTCCACAGCTGCCGACCTACGCTAGACGCGTCGTCGCTTTTTGAGCCGAGCTCAACTTCTTCGGATCATCATCTCGGCGAGCCGAACAAGAGTTCGGAATCGCCAAGGATAAATCATCACCAACATCGCCGCCTCACGGATTACACGGAGCGGGCACACCGGCATCGCCGCATGGCCACTTCATCAAGCCGGCATTGACCGCGTCACAAGTTACGACCAACGTCGGCATGGCCGCACTGTTGCTTATTCAAACCGATGTCCATCACGCCGAACTGCTTCAACACCTCGGTTGACATGGCAACTGCAACGTCTCCTTACCGACCTGCTCCGTCACCTTGGCTAGACTGGGGGCTTCGCCATCTCTTCACCAACCTACTCCGAAGACTTCGGCGTCACCAGCCAACCAGCTTCGTTACGTTAGCTGGACCGGGGGCTTTGCCTCGGCGAGACAATCTTTTCCAGCATCGCCATGCCGTCGCTTCATCACCCATCAGGCAATGGGTGTGCGGATCGAGTCCTAATTTTGGGAGTAACCTTTCTTCGGACTGCTACAACAAATAAACCAGGTGCTATTAATCCTAGCAATTTTTGCTTGTTTGGGTTTATTTTTCCCAAGGAATTATTACTCTGGTTTGTTCCATCATTTGTACACAGGTCTATCAAATGGTGGCCGAATTAACGACGGTCGCGTGGTGGTTCGGTCAGTTTCCGTACATAGTTCGGCGAATGCCACATCCGGAACTCGGACCGACCAGTGAATTCGGGCTTTGCCACGCCTTTACCGCATCACGCCGATGCCCTGCATCGACATTGACTTCGGCGCCAGGCCACATCTCTTTAAATAAATTATTTTTGCGAAAACCAATTATGCAAGGATTTTCTATATACTTATATTATTCTTTTTGGACCGCACTATTTTATGTGTGCAGGTGATTGACTTCGACTGCGTCACGCGGTCACTTCGGCAAGCCAATGTCGTCGTCCCAATTGGCATAAATCGGCTCGCATGATCATCTTGTTGATTGAATTGCCATACCGACATGTTCGGTTGCCTCGGGGACTTCTGCATCATCAAGAGGGTCCTACCTCGTCGGGTGTTTGGCGCACGTGCCATATTTCTTTTATTACTCACTTTGCATGAATTATTAATCATGCAACCTTTTTTTATTACTGTTATCTCCAGCTTGCACTATCTTCCGTGCACAGGTAAATGATTCGGATTGGGCAGCGCTGTCACCTCGGCTGGACCGGGGGCTTCGTCATCACTTCATTAACCCACACCGGGAACTTCGGCGTCATACTGTCGGCCTACTCCGTCGCCTCGGACGAACGGGGGGTTCCACCTCGCCACATTGGCCGTGCTGTGTCGCCACTTCGGAGTGCCGAGCTCTTCGCTCCTCCATCTCGGGAACGGCTTAGGGGCTGGGACCTCGTCCCACTGTAAACTCGGACCGCGTCATCGATGCCGAGCACATTAACCACCTAAGTCGCTTTCATGCCCAAAGTTTTAAATTTTTAATTTGTGTTCGGTTCGACCGTGGTCACGTGAGTTGTTTGTTAAAAGAAACTCCCTTTACCCATGTTAGCTGGGGGCTCTTAAATTTACATGAGCCGTTTTATAATAAGTGTGTTTTCTTCTTGTTCGTTGCAAAGTCTTTTTCTATCACTCCTTCCTCGACTCGAGTGTGTGGTCAATAGCCGGATAGCCTGGGTCCGATCTTGACCCACTTGCAGTCTTGAGATCGGATGTGTCATGTTAAAGCACGACAGAAGCACAAATTTTTTTAGACCAATTTTCGGATTGGCACCAATTGACTTGATTTAGTTCGGACGTGGAGTTTCCGCATAAGTCTTTTGGTTTTTAAGCCTATGGCACTTTTAAACTATTTGTGTGTTTCCAGCATAAGTCTCGTAGTGCAACGCCGGATACCTTTAGAGATTCGGCAAAACATTTTCGGGTATTGCTTTATATGCATCGGTTTCGAATTGTGTCTTTGGTCAATAGTTCGGTTGCCCGGCTCCTATGCTTGCTTCCTACATTCCGCTTAGTTCGGCTAGGTGTGCAAAGGGAGAACCACTGCGATTGTGCTTCCAGGTAGCATGGTTAAGCGCCTCAGTGGAGAAAGCCGAAAACTGACTGTCACAAGAAGTGTAAACTGGTCAGCGATCCGATGACTGTGTTAAATTATAAGATTGATAGAGGTCACCCCATGTTAAATGACGGTCCGTTCATAACATTGGCCAAAGTGTTTACGGCTTGACCTCGACTGTCGCCGAACACTAACTGGGGGCTAGTAACTGGCCTCCCAACTTTAAGCTCCTATGACTAAGTGAAAGTTATAAAGCCCGCATATCTGATTGCCTCGTTTCCGCTAACACAACCGCCTTCGGGCACCGAGACGTCGGCTAAGGGTTGTTTTGTTATTGCGAAAACACCCTGCGTAGCATCTACAAGGGGGTGGAAGCTGACGATGGGCCACTTTCAAATGATAAACGGTCGCAACGGAGTCGAAATAAACATATCATCGGCGTTTGTATTTAATATGCGAGGGCCTTCTTCCGCAATCATCGTTATAAAGCCATAAATATGCATCAATTTGACTTAAGATTTTGGCCAAGCTGGGTTGCCTGGCTCCTGTGCTTACCCCTACGTTCCCGATTGTTCGGCTAGGTGGTAAAGGGAGCACCTCTGTGATTGTTACTACCGGGTCATTCGAGTAAGAACCTCAGACTGGGTGAAGCCGAAAGCTAGCAATCTTAAAGTATCACATGGTCGGCAACGACGGAAGTGAAAATTTTGGTTCATTAATACCATATAGTTCGGGAACTTTCCCCGAACTAAATCCTCAATATTTTCTTCCCACATTGATCGGAGCTGAGGTTTCATGATCATGATAAGCATGACGAGCCAAATAAAGGAACCGATAGCGGGACTATTTTCTTTGGAAGATGCTTCTTACGTTAAAACGTAATATAACATATCTCTCCGTGTACCTTTGTTTATAAAACCGTATGACCGGATTGCCTTGTTTTCCATAAATCTTTGCCCTTATAACGGCTTTATAAAGTAGGAAAACACTCCTCAGCTACTGGCCGAAGAGGTTGAAGCCGATGGTCGGTCAACAAAGTTTTGTACAATGCGGATCCGAGAACTAATGATGTAAAGTACTCGGATACATAGAGTCATTACACATAATTTGTGATTTTAATATGGATATCGATCCTTAATTCGGCCACCCGTGCCCGCATTAAGACTCGGGGGGTACTGGGCTTTGGGCTTATTATTTACAAATATTAAAGGGGCACATCGATCCCCTGATCTGGTGTTGCCACCCGACCAGTGTCTCGGGGGCTACTGCATTGCTTGTTCAATGCAGAAAATTCAAAGTGCTTAGTGTTCGGCTTGACCGAACTATAGGCAAACATGTCTTCGGACAACAACAGGTACCATCTGGACCTATCTGGCATCAAGCTAATATATTACGACAACTTCTCAAGACCCTCTATCAAGGGCCCGTTCGCCGATCACTATTATCTCTAATATATTACACTGTGTTTCTATTCCTACTTATGCTGCCGAGCTAGGAGTTGATCCTCAGGCCGATTTCGCGCATCGACCTGAGTCTCAGGGGCTACTTGGATTAGCGGTTTCATGTTTTCCTTTAGGTGCATCTCGGGTTTTAGACCGACACACACCTTGAGGGCTACTGGCTATATATCTCGGCGGAGAATAAATTGCACCAGTCAAAAATATTCACAAAAAATCAGCCCGCAGTCGGGGTGGTGCACCACCTTGGAAACAGTCCAGCATAAAGCTCGGGCGCCAATGGCTGGCTCCATAGAGTGCACTTCCAGCATTAAGCTCGGCTGAATTCATTCAATCTTTTAAAGACCGAGGTAGTTTATGACACCTCGGACGCTGACCATCGTTAGAGCTTGGATACAGTCCGGCGTCAGAGCTCGGATACAGTCCGGCGTTGGAGCTCGGATACAGTCCGGCGTTGGTTCTCCGCTGCAAAAGATACCTCAAATACAGTCCGGCGTTGGAGCTCGGATGCAAGAGGACACCACCTCATGGGAACAACTTCAAACCCGAGGTGTGGCGTAAAAAATAACAAGGCATTGATAAAGGCCGAGAACTTAAAGGGGCTCCTCGGATACCCGATGTGTAAACTCTTCGAATTCACTTCGGCGATCCTCAAGATCGAAGATGAGAAGATTTGTTGAACCAGTTTTCAAGACCGACGACCGAAGATGAAGAACAGTTCGGAAGAATCAAGGAGCGTCCCCAACTTGAAGACCGGTTCAGGGGGCTACTAACAGTGTCCTGGACTAGGGGGTACTCACCACATCGTCTCCCGATTAGTTGGATTGGGCCGAGGACCCCCAGGGCCGTTTACTCATGGGCCAGTTCAGACAGCCGAAGTATACACGAGGAAGATTCCACAAGACTTGGTGATCAAGACAAGGACTCCTCTCCACCGGCGTATTCGACTAGGACTCTTGTTATCCTAGGCCTCTGGTACATTATATAAGCCGAGGCCAGGCTAGTCGATAGGGAGGCTAGATCATTGTGACATCAATCATCATACCTCTAGGGTTTAGACCACAACACATGATCTCGAGGTAGATCAACTCTGTACTTGATATTCCATCAATATAAACAAGAGCAGGACGTAGGGTTTTACCTCCATCAAGAGGGCCCGAACCTGGGTAAAACATCGTGTCCCCTGTCTCCTGTTACCCATCGATCCATGACACACAGCTTGGGACACCCTACCCGAGATCTGCCGGTTTTGACACCGACACCCATCAAGCGCCACGCGTCATCCTGACCCGCAGGCGATTGGGGCCCGCAGCGCTTTGCCCTTGCCCTTTGGCTTCGCCTCAAAGCCAAGTCCGAGCACGCCTTGGGCCCGGGGGCTACTGTCGGCGTTCTGGGAACCAGGGTACCCAGACTTGCCTGCCTGCGGCCCATGGCGTGGCTTCATCGACGGCCTGGTACAGCCCATCTACAAGGCCATCAAGACAAGACCCTCGCGAGGGGCCAAGCCTCGCGAGGCGGATGACGCTAAGACATCTGGAGGGAGCAGCCTCTCTAGGCGGCCTCCTGAGGAGCAGTGATTTCTATGCGGGTACCCAGCCTCATGAGGTTACCATGATGCAAGCCATGATGACCACGGCCAGGCGGGCGCCAGCGGGCGCAGAGAAGACAGATTCCTCTTCGGTGCTAAGGAGGCAAGTGTAGGCGTGGGTTCCCGAGGACTCAGGCAAAGGTTTCCATTCCGGTGTAACAAACCAAGACCGCCAGGATGGCAGGAAGGATGTCATCGCCGAGCCCACCGTAGCGTCACGACCAGTAGCTTTGCAGGCGAAGACCACCTTTAGTCAAGATAAGATGTACTACTTGTCCCCTGTAGAATTGGCCACTGTGGGATCCCTTCCCACCTACGTTTTGGGGGAAGAGGACCGAGGCCACTATAATTATAGGTTAGCCACCACCGTAGGAGGGATCGAATCCTTTCCACCCTCACCAGAGCAGACCTCGCGAGGTTGTTCATCCCTTGTACTAGTTCATCCTTAGCCCCTTGTGAGGCCAATCCACCACAAAGCAAGAGTAGGGTCTTACACCGCAAGGTGGCCCGAACCTGGGTAAACTCCCGTGTTCATTTTCTTCCTTGTTCATCGAGCTAGGCCGTTGGGCGACGGGCTGGTAGGCTGGACAGGTTGAGTTCTTCACACACGCCCCAGAGTTCGAACCTTCCTTGGGTCTGCGGAGCCCTGAATCCGACATTACCAACAAGAGGGTTTGTGACTCCATGAAATAGTGCAAGATATGAAAGTTGATTGCACAAGTCCTCGCCAAAATGAATATGAGTGAAGTATGTTGGCGGAGTCACCCTCAAGAACACTCTAGTTCTTCTTCTTTGGGATCCACATCAACTTGATGGGAATCCTTGGAGTTGTAGTCATACTTGATGATGTAGAGCTTGACGTAGTCTTGGGAACCCACTTGACCATGGCCTTAGGAGCTTCTTCAAATGAGTAAATCTCCTCTTGAAGCTTGTCCTTTCCTTTTAGCTTGTGGTCTTGTGGTGGAAGATCGTCTTGAGCTTGTGTTCCCTTGAAAGAAGTGGCGTCATACTTCCCTTGTTGAGGAACAAACTTCATCTTGCGGTATTGATCTTCTTCCCACTCAACTCCATTGGCATTGAACTTTCGTTCAAAACCAACACCTTGATTCTTCCGGTGCCTTCCTTGCTTGCGTACAATTTCCTCAAATTGCTTACTTCCGGCAAGGCTCTTGTAAACAACTTTCTCTATAATTCCCTTCAATAAGCTATTTTCTTGCTCAAGTGTAACTTGGCTAAGAGAATCATTAGTGGAATCAACAATACTACTAGAAGCAACAATATTGGATTTAGCATTGTTATTGTTATTACTAGAGGAAGAATCTTTGTTGCTCTTGTTACTAGATTTTACTTGTGTCATATAAGTAGACAAGAGGAGATGTTTGGCAATGTAAGAAGAACTCTTCTTTCTAAGATCGTCATTGATAGCTTTTAGTAACTCATGCTCTTGCTCTAAATTTAGCTTCTCGAAGCGTAGCTTCTCATGAGTCCTTAGGAGCTCTCTATGATCCTCTAGAGTTGTTTCATGAGCTAACTTAAGAGTGTTTAGTTCTGTAGTTAGATGCTCAATCTCCTTCTTATCATTGTCACTCATTTCATCTTGATTAGCATGATTACTAGCAAGTTCATCATAGTTTTCATCACTAGTGTTGTCAACAAGTAAATCGTCATCACCTAGCAAATCATCTTCATCACTACTGAAATCAACATACTCGGGGTGTGATACCTTAGGACCTTTAGCCATGAAGCATCTTCCAATTCCTTCATTTGGTGAGTCAAAGATGTCGTAGGAGTTTGATGGCACTAGTGCAAGACTGGCAACACATTCATCTTGAGTATAGTCGGAGTCGGAGTGATAGATTCTCTTGGAGTAGTTGTCGGAGTCGGAACTGGATACCCATTCACCAACATGAGCTTGATGTCTTCGTCTTGTGTAGCTCTTTGATGACTTGTCCTTCCTTTCCAAATCCTTGCTTCTACGAGAGGGTCTTCGTTCATAACGATCATCTCTACTCCTTCTCTCTCTTGGAGGTGATTCATCTCTTTTACTCCTCCTTTTTGGCAAATCTTCTCTTTTCTTGTAGGGAGCCATACACTCACTGGAGTAGTGTCCGGGTCATCCATAATTGTAGCAATTATGATCATGACTAGAAGATCTTTTGTCATTGTAGGACCTTGACTTGGAGCTTCTCTCTTTGCTTCTATTCTTGTATAATTTGTTGAAGTTTTTCACCATTAAGCTCAATTCTTCATTGGAGACTTGCTTCTCACTTGATGTTGTAGGAGCATCACTTGAAGCTTTGTAAGCACCACTTGACTTGTTGTGGAGCTCTTCTTTATCCTTGAGTGACATCTCATGAGCAACAATTCTACCAATGACTTCCGTGGGCTTGAGATCTTTGTAATTGGGCATCATTTGGATCAAGGTTCACACGGTATCATATTTTCCACCCAAGGCTCTTAGGTTCTTCTTGATGATGAATTTATCGGTCATCTCTTCACTTCCTAAGCCGGCAATCTCATTTGTGATGAGAGCAAGCCTAGAGTACATTTCGGAGACTCCTTCACCATCCTTCATCTTGAACTTGTCAAGTTGACTTTGAAGCACATCCAACTTGGATTCCTTGACGGACTCGGTACCTTTGTGCATATCAACCAAAGTATCCCAAATTTCCTTTGCATTCTCAAGGCAGCTGATTTTGCTGAATTCTTTGGGACACAATCCATTGAAGAGAATATCGCAAGCTTGAGCATTGTATTGCAGCATCTTCATTTCTTCTGCTGTCGCTTCATGATCCAATTCTTTTCCATCCTCTAAGAAATCACCTTGCAAGCCAATACGCATAACAGCCCAAACGGCAGGGTTATGACCAAGAATATGCATTTTCATCTTATGCTTCCAACTAGCATAATTAGTACCATCAAAGTAAGGATCTCTACGGTGGTAATTTCCCTCGCTAGACGCCATACTCTCCTAGGTTGTGAAACCAAGGTTATGATCACCAAAGCTATGGAAATGAAGGCAAATGGAGACCAAAGCTCCGATACCACTTGTAGGATCGAAAGTATGTCTAGAGGGGGGGGTGATTAGAATACTTGACCAAATAAAAATCTAACATTTTCCCAATTTTAGTTGTAGGTAGATTTTAGCAATTAGCACAAGTCAAGAAATCAACCTACATATGCTATTCTAAGAGTATAGCAGCGGAAAGTAAAACATTGCATATGAAGGTAAAGGGAAGGGTTTGGAGACGGCAAACGCAATGGAGACACGGAGATTTTTGGCGTGGTTCCGATAGGTGGTGCTATCGTACATCCACGTTGATGGATTTCAACCCACGAAGGGTAACGGCTGCGTGAGTCCACGGAGGGCTCCACCTATGAAGGGTCCACGAAGAAGAAACCTTGTCTATCCCACCATGGCCATCGCCCATGAAGGACTTGCCTCACTCGGGTAGATCTTCACAAAGTAGGCGATCTCCTTGCCATTACAAACTTCTTGGTTCAACTCCACATCTTGACGGAGGCTCCCAAGCGACACCTAACTAATCTAGGAGACACCACTCTCCAAAAGGTAATAAATGGTGTGTTGATGATGAACTCCTTGCTCTCGTGCTTCAAATGATAGTCTCCCCAACACTCAACTCTCTCTCACAGATTTGGATATGGTGGAAAGATGATTTGAGTGGAAAGCAACTTGGGGAAGGCTAGAAATCAAGATTCTTGTGGTAGGATTGGAATATCTTGATCTAAACACATGAGTAGGTGGTTCTCTCTCAGAAAATGTATGGTGGAAGTGTAGGCACGTTCTGATGGCTCTATCACATATGGAGAAGGGGGTGGAGGGGTATATATAGCCTCCACACAAAATCCAACCGTTACACACATTTGACCAATCTCGGTGAAACCAAATGGGTAAACTCGGTGGGACCAATTAGTTCAAAAATGTGAATGTTAGGAATCTGGGTGGGACCGATGTGCTAGGGCTTAGGGCAGACCGCATCTCGATGGTGCCGATTGCATCAACTTGGTGAGACCGAAGTGAAGCAATAAGGCAACAGAGACTTGGTCAAGCCATCTCGGTGAGACCGATCGCAATTTCAGTGATACCGAAATAATTGCCATAGATATCAGGGAGTTGGCAAGGCCATCTTGGTGACACCGAGATCCGTATCAGTGTGACCGAACTGTTCGGGTTTCTGGTAGTGGCTATGTCATATGAACTCGATGGCGCCGGATAGAAAGAATCGGTGGGGCCAAGTTGGAGTTTAGGGTTTTGACATATTTGGATGGAGAAAGTGGTTGAGGGTTTTGGAGCAATATCACTAAGCATTTGAGCAAGCAAGCCATTAAGCAACACCTCATCCCCTTTTAATATTATTGGCTTAACTATGGACTCAATGTGATCTTGGATCCCTAAAACAAAGATGAAGAGTCTTGAGCTTTTGCCAATGTATGTCCTTAGCATTTTGAGGGGTCCACATCTCTAGTCCATGCCATGCCATTCATTGAACTTCCTGAAATATTTATCTTGAATGGATATTAGTTCAATGTGCTATATGTTGTTATGAATTACCAAAACCACCTGGGGATTAGTTGCACTTTCACTCCGGAGCTATTAAGATCAACAATGCCGATGGCACTATGATGTCGCTTGAACTACGTCGGTATTTCCCCAAAGAGGAAGGGACGATGCAGTACAACTGTGGTAGGTATTTCCCCCAGTTATGAAACCAAGGTATCAATCCAGTAGGAGAACCAAGCAACACTATGTAAATGGTACCTACACACAAAGAACAAAAACTTGCAACCCGACGCTTATGAGGGGTTGTCAATCCCTCTACGGGTAACGGTGCTAGAAATTGCCAAGTTGACGGGATAAAAATTGTGTAGATTGGATAAATAGATCTCGATAAAACGAGGAATAAAATAAGTAATAAAAAAGTGCAGCAAGGTATTTTTGGGTTTTTGGAATAATAGATCTAAAAATAAAAGCGAATAAAAATAGATCTCAAAGCAAATATGATAAAGAATAGACCCGGGGGCTGTAGATTTCACTAGTGGCTTCTCTCAAGAAATTAGCATATGGTGGGTAAACAAATTACTGTTGGGCAATTGATAGAAGATCGAATAATTATGACGATGTCCAAGGCAATGATCAATATATAGGCATCACGTCCAAGATTAGTAGACCGACTCCTACCTGCATCTACTACTATTACTCCACACATCGACCGCTATCCATCATGCATCTAGTGTATTAAGTTCATGGAAAAACAGAGTAATGCAATAAGAACAGTGACATGATGTAGACGAGATCTATTCATGTAGGAATAGCCCCCATCTTGTTATCCTTAATAGCAACGATACATGCGTGTCTTGCTGCCCCTTCTGTCACTGGGAAAGAACACCGCATGATCGAACCCATCACAAAGCACCTCTTCCCATGGCAAGAAAAATCGATCTAGTTGGCCTAACTGAACCAAAGATTCGACGAAGAAATATGAGGCTATAAATAATCATGCATATAAGAGATTAAAAGAAGACTCAAATAATATTCATGGATATAGATTTGATCATAAACTCAAAGTTCATCAGATCCCAACAAACACACCGCAAAAAAGAGTTACATCAAATAGATCTCCAAGAGACCATTGCATTGAGAATCAAAAGAGAGAGAGGAAGCCATCTAGCTACTGCCTACGGACCCATAGGTCTATGATGAACTACTCACGCATCATCGGAGAGGCACCAATGAAGATGATGAACCCCCCCGTGATGGTGTCTAGATTGGATCTCGTGGTTCTAGAACTTGCGGCGGCTGGAATTGTGTTTTGTCGACTCCCCTAGGGTTTCTAGAATATTTTGGGATTTGTAGGGCGAAGAGGCAGTGCGGGAGGCCACCGAGGGGGGCACAACCCCCCTAGGCGTGCTTAGGTGGGTTGTGCCCACCTCGGGCCTCCCCTCTAGTACTTCTTTGGCCCATGTTGTGTCTTCCTGTCCAAAAAAAAATCTCCAAAAAGTTTTGCTGCATTTGGACTCTGTTTGGTACTGATGTTCTCCGAAGTAAAAAACAAGCAAAAAACAACAACTGGACTGGGCATTGTGTCATTAGGTTAGTCCCAAAAAATGATATAAAGTTGCTATAAAACGATTGTAAAACATCCAAGAATGATAATATAACAGCATGAAACAAGCAAAAATTATAGATATGTTGGAGATGTATCAGCATCCCCAAGCTTAATTCCTACTCGTCCTCGAGTAGGTAAATGATAAAAATAGAATTTTTGATGTGGAATGCTGCCTAACATGTTCATCACACATTCTTTTCTTTTGTAGCATGGACATTTGGACTTTTATATGGTTCAAAGCAATAGTCTAGTTTTCACATGAAGAATTCAATACTCAAGCATATCAACAAGCAACCATGTCTTTCAAAATATCAACACTAAAGAAAGTTATCCCTAGCCCATCATGCTCAATCATTGATCCATTCATGAAACACACTCGCATATTACATACATCCAATGCTCAAGTATGACCATAGTTCCCCTTAGTTGGTGCTTTATAAGAGACGATGGAGACTCAAACAAAAATAAAAATTGCATAAAGTAAATAGATAGGCTCTTCGCAGAGGGAAGTAGGGATTTGTAGAGGTGCCAGAGCTCAAAGCTTAAATTGAGAGATAATTTTTTTTGAGAGGCATACTTTTCCCGTCAACGAAAACGACCAAGTAATTCCCAACACTTTCCATGCTAGATATATCATAGGCGGTTCCCAAACAGAAAATAAAGTTTATTCCTTTTTCCACCATTCTTTCACATTCCACGGCTAGCCGTATCCACGGGTACTGTCCATACCAACACTTTCCAAGGAATTTATTTTTTGACAACATAAAGTAAATTTCTTTTTCATTTCGGGACTGGGCATTCCTATTACCGCCATACTCTCATGCAATGACAAGTGAATAAACACTCATCTTGAGAATAACACATCTAGCATGAAAAATATTGGCCACCCCTACCGCTTCATGATCGGTACGAGCATACAAAAAGGAAATATATTTTGAAAATTAGAGATGGCACATACAAATTTGCTTAGAACGGCATGGAAATACTGCATATAGGTAGTTATGGTGGACTCATATGGCAAAACTGGTTTTAGAGATGTTGGATGCACAAGTAGTATTTCTACTTTGTACAAGTGGAGGCTAGCAAAAAGATTGAGAAGCAACCAACCAAGAAATGAAAAATCACATAAGAGAGCATTAAGCATAACTAACACCGAATAATGCACCACAAGTAGGATGTAATTTCATTGCATAACTATTGACTTTCGTGATTGCATAGGGAATCACAAACCTTAACACCAATATTATTACTAAAGCATAATTACTCACCATCATGACTCACATATCACTATCATCATATCTCAAAACTATTACAAAGAATCAAGTTTATTTTGTCCAATGATCTTCATGAAAGTTTTTATTATATCCCTCTTGAATATCTATCACTTTGGGACTAGTTTCATATATTGCAATTGCTTTTGTCAAGCTCAAACAAATCTAAGTGAAGAACATGAGCATAAATTTTTTCACCTCTCAAAATAATATAAGTGAAGCATGAGAGAATTTCTTCAAAAATTTACTAAATCTAAAATAAATCTAAGTGAAGCATGAGAGCATTTCTTCAAAAAATAATAAAGCACACTGTGCTCAAAAAGATATAAGTGAAGCACTAGAGCAATTCCATAGCTCAAAAAATTTAAGTGAAGCATATAGAGCAATTCTAACAAATCATAGCATAATTTTGGCTCTCTCAAATAGGTGTGTCCAGCAAGGATTCTTGTGAAAAACTAAAAAGCAAAACAAGCAAAGACTCATATAATACAAGATGCTCCAAGCAAAAATCATGATATGTGACGAATAAAAATATAGCTCGAAGTAAAATACCGATGGTCGTTAGAAGAAAGAGGGGATGCCTTCCGGGGCATCCCCAAGCTTAGTTGCTTGGTTCTCCTTGAATATTAACTTGGGGTTCCATGGGGCATCCCCAAGCTTAGGCTCTTTTCAGTCCTTATTCCTTCATCCATCGTGATCTCACCCAAAACTTGAAAACTTCAATCACACAAAACTTAACAAAACCTTCGTGAGATCCGTTAGTATAAGAAAAACAATATTTACTTTAAGTACTGTAGAAAACCCATTCAAATTTTGTTATTGCATTATATCTACTCTATTCTAACTTTACCATGGCTTATACCCCCCGATACAATCCATAGATTCATCAAAATAAGCACACAATGCAAAGAAAACAGAATCTGTCAAAAACAGAACAGTCTATAAGATGCGAATTGTTCTCATATTTCTGTAACTAGAAAAATTCTGAAAAATTAGTTCAACAGATTCAATTTGTATATAAATCTTGTGTAAAAAATTAAGAATATTTTGTCTCTTTTGTGAATTCAAACAATTCTGTTACTGGATGCAAAAGTTTCTGTTTTTCAACAGGATCAAATCAACTATCCCAAAGGCTTTACTTGGCATAAATACTAATTAAAACATAAAAAACACAATCATAACATAGGCATAATTGTGCAAACACTCAAGAACAGAAGGAAAAAGGCAAAATTAAATTTTATTCGTTGGATTGCCTCCCAACAAGTGCTATTGTTTCACACCCTAGCTAGGTATTGATAATTTTGATGATGCTCGCATGAAAGACAAGAATTGAAATACATGTGACAAACACATTTAAGTCTAACATACTTCCGATGCATAAGGATTTGATAAGCAAACAAATTATGAAGACAAGAAATATCAAGCATATGCAAGGAAGAAGAAAGAAACAATAGCAATCTCAATATAACGAGAGGTAAATTAGTAACATGAAAATTTCCACAACCATATTTTCCTCTCTCACAATAATTAATTGTAGGATCATAATGAAATTCAACAATATAGCTATCATATAAAATTTTCTCTTCATGATCCACATGCATAAAAGTTTTATAATCTTCCAAGATAGTGGGGTTAACATCAACTAAAGTCATGACCTCTCCAAACCCACTTTCATAAAAAAAATCGTAAGATTGAACACTCTCCAAATATGTGGGATTATTTTTACCTAAAGTTGACGCTCTTCCAAACCCAGTTTCAATATTATTGCAAGCATTATTATCAATGTCATATTCATCATGAGGCTTAAATAAAGTTTCAAGATCATAAGAAGAATCAACCCAATCATGATCATTGCAATAAGTAGTGGACATAGCAAAATTAGCATCCCCAAGCTTGGGGTTTTGCATATTATTAGCACAATTGACATTAATAGAATTTATAGTAAAATCATTGCAATCATGCTTTTCATTCAAGGAGCTATCATGAATCACTTTATAAATTTCTTCATCACAATTTTCAGATTCACGAATCTCAAGCAAAACTTCATAAAGATAATCTAGTGCATTCAACTCACTAGGAATTGGTTCACAATGATTGGATCTTTTAAAAAGATTAGCAAGTGGATGAGGATCGATATCAATAGATTTTTAACAAGCGAAGATGCAAGAAAATAGAAGTCACATGGCAACATAAGCAGACAAAAGATCGAACGAGAAAAAGGCGAACGAAAAAAAGAGAAGGCAAATAAAACGACAAATTTTGTGAAGTGGGGGCGATGAAAAAGAGAGGCAAATGGCAAATAATGTAAATTGCAAGGAGATGAGATTTGTGATTAGGAACCTGATAGATGTTGATGATGTCTCCCAGGCAACGGCGCCAGAAATTCCTTTTGATGTCGCTTGAACTACGTCGGTATTTCCCCAAAGAGGAAGGGATGATGTAGTACAACTACGGTAGGTATTTCCCTCAGTTATGAAACCAAGGTATCAATCCAGTATGAGAACCAAGCAACACTATGTAAATAGTACCTACACACAAAGAACAAATACTTGCAACCTGACGCTTATGAGGCGTTGTCAATCCCTCTACGGGTAACGGTGCCAGAAATTGTCAAGTTGACGGGATAAAAATTGTGTAGATTGGATAAATAGATCTCGATGACATGCGAAATAAAATAAGTAAAACATGTGCAGCAAGGTATTTTTGTGTTTTAGGAATAATAGATTCGAAAATAAAAGTGAATAAAAATAGATCTCAAAGCAAATATGATAAAGAATAGACCCGGGGGCCATAGATTTCACTAGTGGCTTCTCCCAAGAAAATAGCATACGGTGGGTAAAAAATTACTGTTGGGCAATTGATAGAAGATCACATAATTAGGGCGATATCCAAGGCAATGATCAATATATAGGCATCACGTCCAAGATTAGTAGAACGACTCCTGCCTGCATCTACTACTATTACTCCACACATCGACCGCTATCCAGCATGCATCTAGTGTATTAAGTTCATCGAAAAATGGAGTAATGCAATAAGAACGATGACATGATGTAGATGAGATTTATTCATGTAGGAATAGCCCCCATCTTGTTATCCTTAATAGCAATGATACATGCGTGTCTTGCTGCCCCTTCTGTCACTAGGAAAGAACACCGCACGATCGAACCCATCACAAAGCACCTCTTCCCATGGCAAGAAAAATCGATCTGGTAGGCCTACCTAAACCAAAGATTCAAAGAAGAAATACGAGGCTATAAATAATCATGCATATAAGTGATGAAAATAAGGCTCAAATAATATTCATGGATATAGATCTGATCATAAACTCAAAGTTCATCGGATCCAAACAAAGACACCGCAAAAAAGAGTTACATCAAATAGATCTCCAAGAGACCATTGTATTGAGAATCAAAAGAGAGAGAGGAAGCCATCTAGCTACTGCCTACGGACCCATAGGTCTATGATGAACTACTCACACATCATCGGAGAGGCACCAATGAGGATGATGAACCCCTCCGCGATGGTGTCTAGATTGGATCTCATGGCTCTGGAACTTGTAGCGGCTGGAATTGTGTTTTGTGGACTCCCCTAGGGTTTCTGGAATATTTGGGGATTTATAGGGCGAAGAGGCGGTGCAGGAGGCCACCGAGGGGGGGCATAACCCCCCTGGGCGTGCCTGGGCTCCTGGGCGCGCCCACCTCAGGCCTCCCCTCTAGTACTTCTTTGGCCCATGTTGTGTCATCTGGTGTAAAAAATTTATCCAAAAAGTTTCGCTGCATTTGGACTCCTTTTGGTACTGATATTCTGCGAAGTAAAAAGCAAGCAAAAAACAACAACTGGCACTGGGCACTATGTCAATAGGTTAGTCCCAAAAAATGATATAAAGTTGCTATAAAATGTTTGTAAAACATCCAAGAATGATAATATAACAGCATGGAACAAGCAAAAAATATAGATATATTGGAGACGTATCACACTAATCCGGGAGTAGTTAATGGGCAAAGAATTAAACATTATATCTTAGGTACGCTCATTAATGTTGAAACTAATATTATTCAAGTAATGACATCCGAGGAGCACATAGAAGAGACCCTTCGAAATGCTCCAGAACCCTAAAAAGGAGTAGGTACGTGGTACGGTTAGTAAGTCGACTCCAAAAGTTCCATAAAAGAACTTGTCGGTGTTCTGGGATCGGGGATACCCAGACTTGCCTGCCGGCGGCCCAGCACGCGGACTCATCGACGGCCTGGTACAACCCAGCTGCAGGACCCCCAGGACAAGACCCTCGCAAGGGCCCCGACCTCGTGAGGCGAGCGACGCCAAGACCTCTAGAGCAGCTCCCCGAGCCTGCCTCCCGAGGAGCGGAGATCTCTATGCAGGTACCCCGCCTCATTAAGCCGCGATGATGTAAGCCATGACGACCAAGGCCAGGCGGGCGCCAGCGGGCACAAAAGGAACAGTTTCCTCTTCGGTGCTAAGGGAGCAAGGACAGGCGCAGGTCCCCGAGGAAGGCCCCAAAGCTTTCGTCTCTGGTGCAACGAGACCAAGACCACGAGTTTGGCAGGACGGATGTCATCATCGAGCCCACCGTTGCGTCATGGCCATAAGCTTTTCTCGCGAAGACCACCTTTCATCAGGATAAGATGTACTCCCTGTCCCGTTTCAGGATTGGCCACTGTGGGACCCTTCCCGCCTAAGCTATGAGGGAAGAGGGCCAAGGCCACTATAAATATAGGCTAGCCTCATGCGGTCACTTGCATTATCGGCGAGTAGCAGGCGCCTGCCTCTGGCTGCCACGTCAAGCAGTTTTTCCGTCAGGCAAGCACTACTCGGCCGCAGCCTGAGTCCCCGCGGGGCCACACAAGGCCTGAGGCCGACATCACGTTCGAGTTCAGGGATCATCCCATGACTACGGTCGCTGCTGGAGCACTCCCCATGCTATTCACACCCACCATAAGCAATGTCGCGGTCACCAAGACCCTCATCGATGGCAGCGCCGGCCTCAACGTCCTCTCCGTGGAAGCCTTCGACATGCTCTAGGTGCCTTACGACCAGATCACGCCCCCCAAGCCCTTCTCGGTGGTGACCAAAGGCTCCGCCACCCCCTTGGGGCAGGTGCGCTTCCCCGTCACCTTTGGCAAGTGCGACAATTACCGCACCGAGCGGATCGACTTCGACGTGGCCCACATCGGCCTCCCGTACAACGCCATCCTGGGGTACCCGGCCCTCGCCAAATTCATGTCGGCGACCCATCTGGGTTACAACGTCATCCAGATGCCAGGCAGTAGCGGCGTCATCACGGTGGATGGACACACAAAGGACACGGTTCGGGCCCTCAAGCTCGTCTACAAGGCCGCGGCGGCCTTCGGCCCCGATGTCGGGGGCACCCCGGAGGCTCTGGAAGCAGCGCCCGCGAAGAAAAAACAGTTGTTCTCCCAGGACCGGGCCGAGACGAAGCAGGTGCCTGTCGACAGCGGGGCTTGGGCCCCACCTTCACCATAGGAGCCGGCCTTCCCCCAAAATAGGAGGATGCGCTGATTGGCTTCCTCCGGGAAAACAAGGACGTATTTGCGTGGGAAGCGTCTGACTTGGTTGGTGTCCCGAGGGAGGTGATCGAGCACCACTTGGTGGTATGCCCCAGTGCGCGCCCGGTGAAGCAAAATGCGCGACGTCAAGCACAAGCGAAGCAAGCGTTCATCGTCCAAGAGGTCTGCAAGTTGCAAGAAGCTGGTGTTATTCGAGTGGCACGACACCCAGATTGGCTGGCCAACACTATGGTTGTGTCGGCGTTCTGGGATCGGGGGTTCCCACACTTGCCTGCCTGCGGCCTAGCACGCGGACTCATCGACGGCCCGGTATGGCCCATCTGTAGGACCCCCAGGACAAGACCCTCGTGAGGGCCCCGGCCTCGCGAGGCGAGCGACGCCAAGACCTACAGAGGAGCAGCTCCCCGAGCCTGCCTCCCAAGGAGCGGATATCTCTATGCAGGTACCCCGCCTCATGAGGCCGCGATGATGTAAGCCATGATGACCAAGGCCATGCGGGCGCCAGCGGACGCAGAGGGGACAGTTTCCTCTTCGGTTCTAAGGGAGCAAGGACATGCACAGGTTCCCGAGGAAGGGCCCAATGCTTTCCTCTCCGGTGCAATGAAACCAAGACCATGAGCTTCGCAGGACGGGTGTCATCATCGAGCCCACTGCTGCGTCATGGCCAAAAGCTTTGCAGGCGAAGACCACCATTCATCAGGATAAGATGTACTCCCTATTCCCTTTCAAAATTGGCCACTATGGGATCCCTTCCCGCCTAAGCTATGAGGGAAGAGGACCAAGGCCACTATAAATATGGGCTAGCCACCACCATAGAAAGGATCCGATTCCCGGGACCGATCCATCCTCACCACCCGAGCCCTCGCGAGGCTGCTCATCCACTTTACTAGTTCATCCTCTACCTCCTCGTGAGGCCAATCCACAAAAAGCAGGAGTATGGTTTTACACCGCAAGGTGGCCCGAACCTGGGTAAATCTCTGTGTTCATCCCTTCCTTACGATCCCGCGCACTCAGTGAGATCAAGCCCTAGGTATGGCAAGCTGAGCGTCATTGTGAAGTGAGGTCCTTCATTCACGCCCCAGAGTTTGAACCTTCTTGGGTCTGCGGAGCCCTGATTCCGACATTTGGCGTGCCAGGTAGGGGCGTTTCGAAGCTTCGCCTCTTCGCCGAACAGGCTCCGCCCTCGCTTCGTTATTCCCATGGTGGACACTGTCTCGTAGGCTTGGCCTCCCAAAGCCTATGGGAGCACTGCAAGCTGCCCGGCCTTCACCCCTGGCCTGTGTCGGGTGCAGTGGCCAGTGAGGTTCAGGCCAGCGCTGCCCCCGTGATACGACGATGCTGCAGACCCCGAGGAGTTCCTCCAGTTGTACGCGTAGGCCATCCAAGCGGCGGGTGGTGATGACAAGGCCATGGCGAATTGGCTCCCCCTGGCCCTCACGAAGGCCCCTCGATCTTGGCTCCGCGGCCTCCTGGACGCCTCGATCTCCTCTTGGGAGGAGCTCCGCGATCAGTTCATCGCGCACTTCGAGGCACCGCCGCCCCACACAGTCGCTTGCATCATTAGCGGGTCACAGGCGCCTGCCACTGGCCGCCGCGTCAAGCAGTTTTTTCGTCAGGCAAGCACTACTCGGGCGCAGCCTGAGGCCTCGCGGGGCCACACAAAGCCTGAGGCCGACATAACCTTCGACTTCAGGGATCACCCCAAGACTGCAGTCGCTGCTGGTGCACTCCCCATGCTGTGCGCACCCACCATCAGCAATGTCATGGTCACCAAGACCCTCATCGATGGCGGCGCCGGCTTCAACGTCCTCTCCGTGGAAGCCTTCGACATGCTCCAGGTGCCTTACGACCAGCTCGCGCCCACCAAGCCCTTCTCGGGGGTGACCAAAGGCTCCGCCACCCCCTTGGGGCAGGTGCGCCTCCCATTCACCTTCAGCAAGCGTGACTATTATCGCACCGAGCTGATCGGCTTCGACGTGACCCGCATCAGCCTCCCGTACAATGCCTTCCTGGGGTACCCGACCCTCGCCAAATTCATGGTGCCGACCCATCCGGGTTACAACGTCGTCAAGATACCAGGCAGCAGCGGCGTCATCACGGTGGCCGAAGACACAAAGGACGCGGTCCGGGCCCTCAAGCTCGTCTACAAGCCCGCTGTGGCCTCCCGCCCCGACGTCGAGGGCACCCCGGAGGCTTTGGAAGCCGCGCCCATGAAGAAAAAACATTTGTTCTCCCAGGACCGGGCCGAGATGAAGCAGGTGCCTGTCGACAGTGGGGGCTCGAGCCCCACCTTCACCATAGGCGTCGGCCTTCCCCCAGAACAGGAGGCACTGATTGGCTTCCTCTGGGCAAACAAGGACGTATTTGCGTGGGAAGCATCTGACTTGGTTGGTGTCCCGAGGAAGGTGATCGAGCACCACTTGGTGGTATGCCCCAGTGCGCGCCCAGTAAAGCAAAAGGTGCGATGTCAAGCACAAGAGAAGCAAGTGTTCATTGTCCAAGAGGTTCGCAAGTTGCAAGAAGCCAGTGTTATTCGAGAGGTACGGCACCCAGATTGGCTGGCCAACCCTGTGGTTGTCCCCAAAAAAGGGGGGAAGGAGCACATGTGCGTCGACTTCATGAGCCTCCATAAGGCTTGCCCTCAGGACCCCTTCCCGCTCCCGTGCATAGACCAGATGGTGGACTCTACCACCGAGTGCGATCTGTTGTGCTTTTTGGATGCTTTCTCAGGATATGATCAAATCAAGATGGCGATAGAGGACATCGAGGAGACAGCCTTCATTTCCTCGTGTGGCGTGTACTGCTACACCTGCATGCCCTTTGGGCTACGGAACACCGGTGCAACCTTCCAATAGCTGATGTGCATCGTGCTAGGGCTGCAGCTAGGGAGAAATGCGGAGGCATATGTCGACGACATCATGGTCAAGTCATGGGAGGCAAGGATCCTAATCGAGGACCTGGAGGAGACGTTCGCCAACCTGCGCCAAGTGAACCTGAGGCTCAACCCAGAAAAGTGCGTGTTCGGGTTCCCGTCCGGCAAGCTGCTGGGCTTCCTTGTGTCACATCAAGGGATTAAGGCTAACCCCAAAAAGATCAAGGCAATTGAAAAGATGCACCCGCCTTAGACCCTCAAAGAGATGCGAAAGCTCGCAGGCTGTGTGACCTCCCTGGGCGCTTCATCTCCAAGCTCGGTGAGCGCGCCCTCCCTTTCTTCAAGCTGATGAAGAGGAAGGGCCCTTTCGAGTGGACTCCAGAAGCTGAGGCGACCTTCGAGGACATCAAGAGATACCTCACAAGCCCACTTGTTATGGTGGCGCCTCGTCCTCGCGAGCCCCTGGTGCTCTACTTGGTGGCCACCCCCCACTCGGCTAGCGTAGCGCTCGTGGCGGTCCGGGAGGAGCGCGCCAGTGCAGGCGTGTGGCAAGGCGACCCGCGAGGGGTCGCGCAACGTTCGCCACCTCAGGACAGCGCCCCTAAGGCCCTCGTCACTTCACCAGCCAATGGGACTCCCGAGTCCCTCGCGCCCCACGCGAAGAAGGGCGCCGTCGACACCTCGCCCCTCGTCGAGCACCCAGTGTACTTCATCAGCACCGTGCTGCGGGATGCGCGCGCACTACCCTATGCAACAGAAGCTCCTGCTCACACTCCTCGTCGCCTCAAGGAAGCTGCGCCATTATTTCCAGGGCTACCCCATCAAGGTCGTCTCTGCATACCCCCTGGAGAAGGTGCTGTGCAGCCCCAACGCCGCTCAGAGGGTTGCAAAGTGCAACATCGAACTTCAAGCCTTCCAGCTGGAGTTCAGCACGACCAGGGTCATCAAGGGTGCAGCCCTCACCGATTTCGTGGCGGAGTGGACGGACGCTCCCGACCTGGGGCTGGGCGAGGGCCAGTCCCTTACGCCTGGCGACGAGGTGCCCGATGGCTGGGTCATGCACTTCGACGGTGCCTTTGCGCGACAGGGCTCGGGGGCTCGAGTCGTACTCATCTCACCGACCAAGGACAAGCTCTACTATGCTGTGCAGCTTTGCTTCTAGCATGGTGAGAAGGTCTCCAACAACAACTCGGAATACGAGGGCTTGATCACCGGCCTCAGGGCCGCGGCCGCTCTGGGGGTCAAGCGCCTCACTATCAAGGGCGATTCCCAGCTCCTTGTCAAATTTGCCACTTCTTGGAATGAAGTTTGAAGTTCTCGCATTATTTATTCGAAAAGGGGTGGGGATTTTTCTCCTTGCAGTGTTTTCCTTCTTGAATCTCGTTTTTAAAGGAAGTGGCAGTTTCCCGTTGCTCCCTCCCGTGCGTCCCGTGAGGGGGGGCTAGGCACGGTGTTTACGCTTGGGCCAGCCCCGACAGCGTTGAAGGCCCAGGCCACAATGCTCGCGGGTCCGCCCGCACGAACACCTCGCCAAGACCTTGGCATCCAAATCCTCGCGCGACGCTGTCGAGCGAGCCAACATGCATGTATTTCCTTCGGCCCTTGGCCTCAGGAGTGCTCATCTCCTAGCCTTGCTGGGCGTCATGACCCAGCATACCAGCAACGATCGACCCTCAATCGGGGGCTCTGGACGCAAGATGAAGCGCCAAGGAAGGGTGGCTAAAGAAAAAGCAGCCACAGTCCGACTCATTATCAAGGAGTCCTGCGTCAAGTGTTTTTTACATCTCCGCGAGGTCCAATGCCTGGCGGAGGCGTCTCCGGAGGCCGTGAAACCTTGCGAGTCCCCTAGGGGCCTCGCGAGCCACGAGCCCCTCAAGACGTCGAAGCGATCAGGTCCGTAAGGAGGGAGCCTCCTTGACAAAACTCTCTCGGCTGCCTCGGCACACCAGCAGCATCATTGCTGGAACGACGGGTGTACTTAGGATAAAGGCTCCGGAGGAATGCGCCCCCACGAAGCAGGAACCCGCCAAGGGCCACGAGCACACCAAGCTAAGTTATCCTAATTGCGCCAGGCAGGAACCTTTCAATTAGTAACAATGTAAATGGTAGAACATGAGCGAGAAACACTGATATAAAGGCGCAAGCACCGTAGTTCATTACACGCCCCGTGGGGCTCTTCATGACTCTTGATGCAGGATACAAAAAACAAACAAAAGGAGCGGCCTCCCGAGGGCCGCTGTTCCCGAAGCCCGGCTCTGGTGCCGCCCACGCTCAGTCGGAGTCCTCCTCCTCCTTGACGGGGGCATGGTGGCATGGTGGCTTGTCGTCCTCCTTGGTCTGGGCACAACGACGTGGCAGCTCGTCGTAGTCGTCGTCACTCGAGCTCCCCCCGGGGGAGGCGCCACTGCTGCCGGAGGTGTCGCAGCCGTCACCAAGGGAATGTTCACCACCGAGGACGCTGCCGCGGCGATGGCCGTCGTCGTCGGAGAGGTGGTCGCTGTCGCTGCCGTCGCCCTCTAGGCAGCACCCCAAGCGCCTGCCGTCTTCCCCGAAGACCTTGACGAAGAGCGTCGCCGCCCCGTCATACTTGAAGTGGAGGTACGCCTCCCCTGCAAGCCGTGGGCGCGGGCGAATGTCTGCCACCCACGGTTCAGGAACACATACCCCGCAGGGGTAACCTCGACCTCCACTCACGAGGCCTTGTTGCAGCAGCCGTCAGGCTGCAGCCATAGGCTAGTGGGTCCTCCGGCCGGCAACTCATCAGCGAAGAAGCGCAGGAGCTAGATCCAGGTGCCAGCCAGCCTCTCCACCCACAGCACGAACTCTCGGGCCATGTCAACTGAGTGGGATCGCGGGCGGGGTGGCCAGGCGGCCACCATGAGCTTTCCCCCTCGACCCCGGCCGCCACGACTTCCGCAGCCACTTCCACGGGAGGGACCCTTCCCATGGCCGCCAGAGGCAATGCCAACCCCCACGGGAGTGCCCTCGCGCCCCTGGGGAACCGCCGTCGGCATTGCGGTGGAATTGCGAAGACGGCCACGCCCCCTCTTGGGCGGAGGCTACCCTGGTGCCTCCTTGGGGGCTTTCCCCTTTTCGTTGGTGGAGAACATCCTCACTGGCGGCATGGCTGTCGAGGTGGCAGTTCGGAGTGGAGAAGCAAGAAGATGAAGACGGGCTGGGGGCTCCGCCCCCTCGCCCTCTTATAGGCGATCAGAGGCTAATCGGCGCCCCTTCGCATTCCGAGCAATGATGGCTCTATAGTGTGCGCCAGCCCTTTGTCAGCCGGGCCGGTTGCCGAGGCGACATGGGGAAGTGGAGGCATCCGCGACCCATCATGCGCCACGCGTCGAGCCTAGACCGTAGGCGGTTGGGTCCCGCGGCGCTTCGCCCTTCACTCCTTGACTTCGCCTCGAAGCCAACCCGAGCGCGCCTTGGGCCCAGGGACTACTGTCGGCGTTCTGGGATCGGGGGCACCCAGACTTGCCTGCCTGCGGCCCAGCACGCAGACTCATCGACGGCCCGGTACAACCCAGCTGCAGGACCCCCAGGACAAGACCCTCGTGAGGGCCACAGACTCGTGAGGCGAGTAACGCCAAGACCTCCAGAGGAGTAGCTCCCCGAGCCTGCCTCCAGAGGAGCGGAGATCTCTATGCAGGTACCCTGCCTCATGAGGCCACGATGACGTAAGCCATGACTACCAAGGCCAGGCGGGCGCCAGCGGGTGCAGATGGGACAGTTTCCTCTTCGGTGTTAAGGGAGCAAGGACAGTCGTAGGTTCCTGAGGAAGGCCCCAAAGTTTTCCTCTCTGGTGCAACGAGACCAAGACCACGAGCTCGGCAGGACAGATGTCATCGTCGAGCCCACCGCTGCTTCATGGCAAGAAACTTTGCAGGCGAATACCACCTTTCATCAGGATAAGATGTACTCCCTGTCCCCTTTCAATATTGGCCACTGTGGGATCCCTTCCCGCCTAAGCTATGAGGGAAGAGGACAAAGGCCACTATAAATATGGGCTAGCCACCACCGTAGAAGGGGATCCCCGGACCGATCCATCCTTACCACCCGAGCCCTCGTGAGGCTGCTCATCCACTGTACTATTTCATCCTCTACCTCCTCGCGAGGCCAATCCACGAAAAGCAGGAGTAGGGTTTTACACCGCAAGGTGGCCCGAACCTGGGTAAATCTCTGTGTTCATCCCTTCCTTACGATCCCACGCACTCGGTGAGATCAAGCCCTGGGTATGGCAAGCTGAGTGTCATTGTGAAGTGAGATCCTTCGTTCACGCCCCGGAGTTTGAACCTTCTTGGGTTTGCGGAGCCCTGATTCCAACAGTACTTTTTGTTTGTTTCAGAATATATGAAAAATTAGGAAAATTATAAACAATCAGGATAGTGCAACAGGAAGCGACAAGCCTAGGGAGTGCGCCCTACCTCCCTGGGCGCGCCTGCCGAGCTGGTGGCTCCCTCGTGAACTTTCCAGACTTTGTTTTTCTTCCATATTACTTGTCCTGCATGAAAAAAATTCATTATATATACTCTTGGATATTTTGACCACCGTATTGCAAGATTCTCCTCTGTTCTTGTTTTGGGCTGTTTTTCTGACAGATCTAGATCACAATGGCGCCTCCAAGTTCTTGCAAGGACAAGTTCTACGAGAAGGTCATCAACCCTTACCTCCTAAGGTGATGAAACACCCTCAAACCATTGAGATGCGTGAGGGGGTGCTTCACATCCGAGATGTTCAAGGGCCTAAGAAGGATGGAAGCGAGAAGGCCAAGCTCGAAGCTGTGGAGCAGGAGATCTTCAAGTGGCAAGGGATGGTGGAGCGTGGACTTAGCGCCAACCACTCCATGATCACGGAATTTATCGTGAGCACAAAGTGGACAGCAAGGATATTGGGGGACGTCATCTTCAGGTTCAATGACCACATTGATCATCTTCACGCCGAAATCTATGACTTGCAGAACCAAAATTTTGAGTATGAAGCCAAATTTAAAGGTGTGAGTTTAGCTGCAAGTTTCAGGACCCCAGAGACATGTTCATCCTTCTATAATGGAGAGCCCATGCCTTGGAAGGAGGAGGACAAGCCTACCACCTCATCACCACCATCACCAAAGAAAGACCCTTGAGTACATGGTATGGGCACGACCCTTGGCTTGTTCCAAGCTTGGGGGAGGTGCCCCGGCATCGTATCACATCACTTTTATCATCATTATCCATCTTAGTTTGATCCTTAGTTATTTTGTGATTTAGAAGAATAAAGTTTTAGTATGATCTAGTTTCGAGTGCTTGTTTCGTGATCTATCTACCTGTGTAATCATGTGAGAGTTATAGAATAGAGAGAGTTGATAAAATTTGTTGGAAGTTAAGAAACATAGCATTGGTCATTGACGCAATTCATGAAAAGTAATAAAGGAAGAAAGGTCTAACATATAAATATACTATCTTGGACATCTTTTATGATTGTGAGCCCCCATTAAATATTCTATATCAATTAGTTGACGTTGGACAAGGAAGACAATGTAATGAATTATGTTTGCTTACATTCACATAGAAGTTATATTGTCATGGATCCTCTAACATGTGTTGCTTGTCTAGGATCTTTTGCTAGCCAAAATTCCCACTAAGTAGAGATACTACTTGTGCATCCAAAACCCTTAAACCCAGTCTCCTGCCATGAGCGTCTGATACGTCTCCAACGTATCTATAATTTACGAAGTATTCATTCCGTGTTTATTATAGTTTGGTATGATTTTTGTGCAATTTTATATGGCTTTTATATGATTTTTACGGACTAACATATTGACCTAGTGCGCATTGCCAATTGCTGTTTTCTGCTTGTTTTTGTTTTCCTGAAAATCCATATCAAATGAAGTCCAAATGCTGCAAACTTTTTGACGATTTTTTTGGAACAAAAGAGACCCCCGAAGCTTCATGGGAGGACCAAAAGATCCATGAGGTGGCCACTACCTATCAGAGCGCGCCCAGGGCCAAAGTGGTGGGCTGGTGAGTAGGGCACCTCGCGGCCCATCTCAGCGTGATACTGATGCCAACAATCCTATAAATACAGAAACCACCAGAAATAACCCTAGATGACAAGTTCCGCCGCCGCAAGCCTCTGTACCACCATGATCCAACCTAGAGCCCTTTTCCAGCACACTGCCAGAGGGGGAAATCATCACCGGAGGCCATCTTCATCATCCTGGCGGTCTCCATGATGAGGAGGGAGTAAATCACCCTCGGGGCTGAGGGTTTGTACTAGTAACTATGTGTTTGATCTCTCTCTCTCTCTCTCTCTCTCGTGTTCTTGATTTGTCATGATCTTGATGTACCATGAGCTTTGTTAATATAGTTGGATCATATGTTTTTTCCCTTCTCTATCTTGTTGTGATGAATTGAGTTTTACCTTTGAGATTTCACTATTGTCGGACTGAATACTATTATGAATTTGAGAACACTTGATGTATGTCTTGATGTATGTCTTGTACACTTGATGTACCCGTGGTGACGATGGGGTATTATATTGATTCACTTGATGTATTTTTTGCACTCAACTCGCGGATTCCCGAGGTGACATTGGGGTAATCAATGCATAGGGGTTGATGCACGTTTTCGTCCTACTTTCTCCGGTTGAAATCTTGGGGTACTCTTTGAAGTTCTTTGTGTTGGATTGAATATTATGAATCTGAAATTGTTTGATGCATATCGTATAATCAACTCATGGACACTTGTGGTGACATTGGAGCATCAAGGTGACATTAGAGTTGGTTGATGTGTATCATATGGTGTTATTTTAGTACAAACTCTAGGGCTGTTTGTGACATTTATAGGAATAGCTCAATGGTTTGATTAGAAAGAATAACTTTGAGGTGGTTTCGTACCCTACAACAATTTCATCTTATGTTCTCCGCTAGATAAGAACTTTGAAGTGATTCTTCGTCGCACATTGAGGGATTGTTATATGATTCAACTATGTTAGCATTGTTGAGAGATTGCACTAGTGAAAGTATGAACCCTAGGCCTTATTTTCAAGTATTGCAATACCGTTTGTGCTCACTTTTGTTACTTGCTACCTTGCTGTTTTTTATTGTTCCTATTATAAAAATCAATATCTACTATCATTACTACACTTTTATCACCATCTCTTCGCCGAACTAGTGCACCTATACAATTTACCATTGTATTTGTTGTGTTGGGGACACAAGAGACTCTTTGTTATTTGGTTGGAGGGTTGTTTGAGAGGGACCATCTTCATCCTACGCCTGCCATGGATTGATAAACCTTAGGTCATCCACATGAGGAAAAAATTTCTACTGTCCTACAAAACTCTACGCTTGGAGGCCCAACCTGAGTCTACGAGAATAAAGGTGCGTAGAAGTCATCAAGCTCTTTTCTGGTGCCGTTGCTGGGGAGGTGAGTGCTTGAAGGTATATCTTTAGATCTTGCAATTGAATCTTTTAGTTTCTTGTTTTGTCAATAGTTTGGTTTATAAAAAGAAAACTACAAAAAAATGGAATTGAGGTTGCCTCATATTATTCATCTTTATCATGTCTTTCTTGAAAATGATGGATCAGAAAATTGTGCTCAATTGATAGAAGAATAATTCAATAAAATGTTTGACATAAAATCCTTGAATGATGAGCATGATTGCAATGTTGTTAGTGTGAATTCTGAGAATATCCATGATGCTAATGATATGCAAAGCCACAAGCTTGGGGATGCTATGTTTGACGATGATGATATTTTTAGTCCCCCAAGTTTTGATGTGCAAATTTGTTATAATGATTGCATGCCTCCTATTTATGATGACTATATTGATGAAAGTGGGTTTGAAAGAGTGTCAACTCTTGGTAATGATCCCACTATTTTGGAGGGTGTTGAATCTTATTGTAATAATTATGAAAGTGGATTGGGAGAGGTCATGACTTTATTTAATGATGATTCCACTATCTTCGAAGAGGTTTCAATTGATTTTGACAATGAAGTTGCTATCTATGATGATTATTGTGATGACATGTATGCTATAAGGAATAATGATAACCATGAAACTTGTCATCATGATTTTAATTTTCAATTGTACTATGCCAATCAAGTATCTCACGGTAGTTATTTCATTGAGTTTGCTCCAACTATTATGAATGAGAATAAATCTGCTTATGTGGAGAGTAATAAAATTTATATGCTTGTGGATCATGAAAAGAATGCTTTATGTGATAGCTATATTGTTCAATTAATTCATGATTCTACTGAAACTTATTATGAGAGGGGAATATATGCTCATATATATTTCAACAACATCAAGTTTCCTCTCTTTATGTTGAAAGTTTTTGAAGTTATACTTGTTTTGCCTTCCTATGCTAGTTGACTCTTGCTCCATAAATTGTTTGCTCACAAAATCCCTATGCATAGTAAGTGGGTTAGCCGTTAATGTGCTAGTCATATGCTTCATGATGCTCCCGTTATGTTTCAATTCTTTACTTTTATGTGAGCATCATTGAAATCATCATGCCTAGCTAAAAAGTCATTAAAGAAAATCGCTTGTTGGGAGACAACCTAAAATTTACCCCCACTGTTTTTGTGTGTTAACATGATTAAGATACTTTAGTAATCATGTTTTATAGCTTCTGTTTCAAGAAAGTACCAAGTAAAGCCTTTGGGATAGTGTGGATGATAGTTGACTTGATTCTGTGCAAAAACAGAAACTTTTGTGCCCAGTAACATAATTGTTAAAAATCACTGGAGCACAGAAAAATTCTAATTTTTTAAACATTATTGATCTACATATTTTCTATGTTTTCCTAATTTTTCAGAATTGTTGGAGTTACAGAAGTGTAGTAATTATTCAGATCTTTACAGACTGTTCTATTTTTAACAGATTTTGTTTGCAATGCATAGTTTGCTTGTTTTATGGTTTCTATGGTTTATATTTGTTGATATAAATTGTGGAAATTATATATTACAGTAGGCATTATGTCGAAACAATTATGAATCTTGTCTTTGACAGTACCTAAGTGAATGATTTGTTTTACTATGCTAACCCATTTCACGAAGTTCTGTTAAGTTTTGTGTGATTGAAGTTTTCATGTTTTGGGTGAGATATCAATATGAGGAGAATAAGGAGTGACAAGACCCTCAGATTGGGGATGCCCAAGGTACCCCAAGGTAATATTCAAGGAAGATCCAACCAACTAAGCTTGGGGATGCCCCGAAAGGCATCCCCTCTTTCGTGTTCAACATTATCGGTAACCTCACTTGGATTTATATTTTTATTCACCAGATGATATGTGTTTTTCCTAGAGAATCATTTTCTTTTAATTATATTTGCTTGCTGCTAATTAGTATGACAATTTTTTGCATCTTTTATTTCAATAAAAATGTCAAGTATAGCCTTTACCATGTTTATTTTGCAAGTCTATATGTTGCTGTTTGAAAACAGAAAGTTTGTTGTTATGTTTTGAATATTTGCGAATACTCAGAACATGATAAAATATTGAAATTTTTACATGGTGAGCTATAACATATTTTCTACAGTTTGGTACTTTTTCAGAATTTTTGGAGTTAGGAAAGTGTGAATATTATTGCACTCTTTACAGACTGTCGTGTTTAGACAGATAGCTGTTATGTTTGCTTATTTAATGATTGTATTTGTGGATAGGAGTATTAGATATCAAGTTGAATTTAGTATGCAATGTTAAATTATAATTTTAGTGGTTTCCTACAGTAGAGAATGATAAGGTTATTGCATTGATTTATACTAACTTATCTCACGAGTTTTTGTTGAGTTTGTGTGGATGAAGTTTTTAAGATTTAGTGAAACCATGATATAAAAGGAATTAAGGAGACACAAAAGCTCAAGCTTGGTGATGCCCAAGGCATCCCAAGATAATATTCCAAGAAGTCTCAAGCATCTAAGCTTGGGGATGCCCTTGTAGGCATCCCACCTTTCTTCATCAACAATTATCGGTTGGCCTCAATTGAGCCTATGTTTTTGCTTCTTCACATGATGTGTGCTATTCTTGGAATGTCATTTTATTTTGTTTTGATTGCTGTTTTAATAAAATACTTAGATCTGAAAGTTTTTAAATGAGTGAGAGTCCTCAAATAGCTACCCAATTACTTAACTACTCGCTTGATCTTCACTGATATCTTTTTGGAGTAGTTTGTCATTTACTCTTGTGCTTCACTTATATCCTATGACTAAATTGTTGAATGAAATGAATATCATGAAGTTGAAATTATATGTTCATATAATTCCTAGTAGTAGCTTCACATTGGGTTTAGAAAGTGAAATCTATTAAAGCTTGATAATCACAATATTGGTCATACAAGCAATTCATGAATGATTAGTATAAGAAAGAGAACTTTCACATACAAATATATTATCCTGGACATCTTTTATGATTGTGAATACCCATTAATTATTTGAAAACTTGAGAAAATTAGTTGAAGTTGGACAAGGAAGACAACATAATGAGTTATGGTTGTGTATATTTGCATAGAAGTTATATAGTTATGGATCCTCCAACATGTGGTGTTTGCTTAGGATCTTTTGCAAGTAAAAAATTCGTACTAAGTAGAGATACTACTTGTGCATCCAAAAACCCTTAAACCCAGATTCTTGCCATGAGTGTCCACCATATCTACCTATGGATTGAATAAGATCCTTCAAGTAAGTTGTCATCAGTGCAAAAAGCAATAAAAATTGCTCTTAAATATGTATGATCTTTTATTGCAAGGGAAAATAAGCATTGTACAAACTTGTGATGGTAAAGAAATAAAAGCGACAGACTGCATAATAAAGGTTCTATCACAAGGGGCAATATAATGTGACGTTCCTTTGCATTAAGAGCTTGTGTATCCAAAAATAAAAAGCGCATGACAACCTCTGCTTCCCTCTACGAAGGGCCTATCTTTTTTACTTTATGAATTTACTTCTATGCAAGAGTCAATAGTATGCATTCTCTTTTCAACCTCAATTATTCTTTAGTTGGCAAGCATCAAGTGGTGGGGAAAGATCTAGGAACATATGGCCAGTCAAATATATTTGATCATGGATTATTATTGTTGACAATTATCTCTATGATAAATGAGTTGGGAGGCGAAACATTAAGCCCCTATCTTTCTCTGTGTTCGATGGATACCATTTGTTCTAAAAGTATGCTTTGAGTACTAGCAATCATAGAAGACTATATGTTGATTGAGTATGTGGAGCTCTTACTTAAACTTTGTTGAGAATAAGTTGAATTGCCATTGTTTGGTGATTTAGAACATAGGTTGTTAAGTTTCAACAGAATGCATTGTTTGAACCAGAACATGTGAATCGATTGCTACTTTATCATGATGAGTTTTATGAGAAAGTGTTGCTGTTATGATGCTAGGAAAAGTGATTGAAATTATCATTGATCAAACTTATGCACTATGCTAGCATTCACACTTCATAAATTATTTCTTTTATCATTTACCTACTCGAGGACGAACAGGAATTAAGCTTGGGGATGCTGATAGGTCTCCAACGTTGTCGGATTCAGGGCTTCGCAGACCCAAGGAAGGTTCGAACTCTGGGGCGTGTGCGAAGAACTCAACCTATCCAACCAACAGAATGCGTTGCCCTGCAGCCTAGCTCGAAGAACAGGGAAGAAGAAGGACACGGCAGTTTACCCAGGTTCGGGCCACCTTGTTGTGTAATACCCTACTCCTGCTTTGGGGTGGATTTGCCTCACGAGGGGCTGAGGAGGAACAAGCACCAGGATGAACAAGCTCGCGAGGCTTGCTCTGGTGAGGATGTGAACTCTGGGTCCGATCCCCTTTCTATGGTGGTGGCTAACCTATATATAGCGGCCTCGGTCCTCTTCCCTCGTAATGAAGGCGGGAAGGGATCCCACAACGGCCAAATTTGAAGGGGGACAAGTAGTACATCTTATCCTGACGAAAGGTGGTCTTCGCTTGCAAAGCCTCTAGTCGTGATGTTGCGATGGGCTCGGTGATGACATCCGTCCTGCCGCCCTGGCAGTCCCGGTCTTGTTGCACGAAAATGGGAACCTTTGGCTAATTCCTCGGGACCCCACGCCTGCGCTTGCCTCCTTAGCACCAAAGAGGAAATCTGCTGCTCTGCGCCCGCTGGCGCCCGCCTAGCGTTGGTCATCATGGCTTGCGTCACCTCAACCTCATGAGGTGGGCACCTGCATAGAAATCTCCGCTCCTCAGGAGCCGGCCTAAGGAGGCCGCTCCCTTCGGAGGTCTTGGCATCGCCCGCCTCGCGAGGCTTGGCCCCTCGCGAGGGTCTTGCTTTGAAGGTGGTGTAGATGGGCCGTACCAAGCCGCCAATGGAGCCACGCCGTGGGCCGCAGGCAGGCAAGTCTGGGTACCCTGGTTCCCAGAACGCCGACAGTAGCCCCCGAGCCTAAGGCGCGCTCAGACTTGGCATCGAGGCGAAGCCAAAGGGCAAGGGCGAAGCGCCGCGGGCCCCAATCGCCTGCGGATCGAGCTGACGCGTGGCCCTTGATGGGACGTGGGCGTCCCCACTTCCCCACGCCACCTCGGCAACTGCGCAACTTGACAACTGCCTGGCGCGCACGGCCCAACCATCATTGCCCGCCGCGCTCACCTTAGGCTCCCTTCCTTTCCTTCAGACTTGCGCTTCCCCCACCAGGTTCCTCGGCAGCTTCAATCCCTGCCGCCATGGCTCCTAGGACGAAGAAAGGGAAAGCCCGCGCGGCCACGGGGCTCTCGTCGGGGCCGGGACCAGCGCTGGATCAGTCCATGGTGATCAACCCGGAGGGCTTGGACAAGGTCCGGCAAGCCCTTAGCTTGCCGCCGATTCCAACGAGTGGAATGCGACAACGGTCTGGCCTGCCTCCCGGTGCCCAGCAGACATGGAGGCCACCAAGATCCCCCTTCACCTCCACGCTCTCTTCGACGGCCTACTCCCCCCTTTTTCAGATTTCTTCAATGCCGTGCTCTCGCACTACCAGATCCACGTGCTGCATCAGGACCCCGGGTCCGTCGTCCTTCTCTCTGCCTTCGCCTTCTTGTGCGAGGCCTTCGTGGGTATCACCCCGTCCGTGGCCCTGCTCCGCCATTTCTTCTCACTCCACTTGGTCGATGGCGGACAACGCTCGGGGTGCGCGTCGTTTTGGGTGGCGGCGGCGACGGCCGGCTCCTGCATCGACTTCACGCTTCGCCTGGATGCGATGGGATTATGGAAGCATTGGGTGTATGTGGTCGCCAGTGTGCGCAGCCCTCTGCTCCTTCTCCCATCAGCGCTGGCGGAGCCGAGTTCTGGTTGGGGGCACGCGGAGCTCGTTGACTGTCGGCTTGCGCGTTTCTTGTCCAGGCTGGGCAAGCTAAAGGAGGCAGGGGTGACGGCGGTGATGGTGGTGAAGGAGTTTGTCTGGCGGCGCATCGCTCCGCTCCTGCGCCATTCTCGCTCGATGTGCGCCTTCACCGGCCCTAACGACCCCATGAGGCTCCAGGTGCCTTCGCTCCCTTTAAAGACGTTGCGCACAGTGCTTCAGCTCCTGACAGGTGACCCCGCTCTTGCTATGCTCCCTACCGAGGGGTGCCCTCTGTACAACTGCTCGAACTGGAGGGCCTTTCTCGAGAAGATGCCGCGCTTCGATGAGTGGGGGCTGCTCCCCGAGGGCCACGAAGGACCTCGCGAGAACCCCATCTTGGTGGCTCCTGTGCTCGCCGGCCCTGTGGCGCGCGTTCCTGCCGAGGCCACGGGGGAGCAAGCATCACCAAGCGCTCCTGAGGTGACGGCCTACTCCTCTGCAGGCGGCGTGGGAGCCCCGCCTATGGACGCATCCGCCAAACTCGCCGGGAAGGGCTCCTCACCGGCCTGCGGCGCGCCCCTTCCAGACCTCGGGGTACCCCGCAATAGGAAAGGGTTTGGGAGCCCTCACGGCGACACCTCACGGGCCCTGAAAAAGAGGAAATGGATAGCCGTGGATGAGTAAGTACCTTGCCCTTCTAGATTTTCGCATACCGCGTCCTCCTCTAACTTTTGCCCCTCAGGATCCCTTCCGCCGAGGTGGTAAGCCCGCCCAGTGCGCGACCTCCGGAGGCCCCTGGTTTGGCAGCGACGCCGGGCCTCCCGAGCTGGACGGCCACGCATGAGGTGGTGCCGGCTCACGAGCCGAGGCCGCCTCTGGAGGGCCGCAGGTCCACACTCCCGGCATCCTTCTTCCATAGCAACCCAGGGTGCACGGAGGCCGTGCCGAGGGCTCCTCCGCTAGTTCTTGCTGGTGGTTGGGCGATCTGTGCGACGGCTCCGTCTTCAAGCGGTGGGTCTGGACCGCGCCGCGCCGCGTCCGTGCCCCAGGGAGCGGCCGGAGGAGCTGCTGCCTCCGGTCCCCTGCCGGAGATGGGTGAGTCGTCTCGCGCCCCTCCGGCGGACCAGGGCATGGATGATGGGCCCGGCCGAGCGCTGGAGCTCGCACGCGGGCGCGACGCCGTCCGTCACGACCTCTTCCAGGAGGCGACGGGCGCGCTAGGCCGCCTCGGGGCAGAGCTTGCCGACATCGATGCGCGCCTCGAGGCGGAAGGCCTCCGCCTGGCGCGCGAATGGAACCAACTGAAGGTTGCCATCAACCTTGGGCGCTCGCGGCATGAGCGTGCCCGTGCGAAGGCGGAGGAGTCCCTTGCAGTTTCTCAGGAGGCTTGCGCTCGCGCCCTGGAGGAGGCCCGGGCCGCGGATCGCCATCGTGAGGTGGATGAGGAGTGCGAGAGGGAGCTTCAAGCCTCGGATGCCGCCCTTGAGCGGCAAGTCCAGGCACGTAGAGCCGCCCTCACAGCGTCGCCAAGCAGGACCCCCGTAGACGAGGCGGGAGCCCGATCGCGTGAGGATGCGCTGGTGCTCGAGGCATTGGAGCACAGCCTGGAGCGCGAGCGACTGGAGGTGATGGAGCGCCAAGTAGCCGCCGCCAAGGATGCCCTTCCCTCTCGGGAGGCGTGGATCCAACAGGAGGTCAACCAGAAGGTAGCGGGGATCCGTGCAGCCCTCGTCAAGGAATAACACTAAAAACAAGGGGTCCAGGAGGCTCACTTCCAGCAGTGGCAAGCCAAACTGTGGGGCATGGCCGATGCCCTTAAGGTGAAGCTGGCCGCGGCAGAGTGGCGTGAGAGGGCCGCCAAGGAGGCCCGGGCCACCGTCGAGGCCGAGTTGTCCTCACTTCATCAGCAGGTCTCGATGAAGTGAGGACAACTTCGAGGCAGGTGTTACGTCCCTCATGGAGAGAGCCTCGGACGAGGCGGGCTGCCGCTGGACGCTGCAGCGCGAGCGCTCCTTGATGTTCGAGGACCTCAGGGTTAGGGCCAACTGGGCCCTGGACATGATCTGCGACGAGAGTATCTCCCGCCCTCATGAAGCCGATGATGCTGGCTACCTCCGCTTCTTCACCCAGGTCATGACCTGCCTCGAAGGCGGGGCCGCAAGGATGCGCCAGCTCATCGAAGAGAAGAGCCGAGACCTTCTTGGGTGCGCGCTCTCGCGTGTCTTCAGCTACCTTCTTAGCCTCGATCCTGACTTTGACTTCAACGCCGCAATAGCCCCCGTGCCCGGAGTAACCCAAGGCGACCTGGCGAGCTGGGTGGACGATCATGTGGACGACCTAATCGCGGAATTTGCCCTTGCCGATGACGTGGCTGCGCTCACAGCCGAAGAGGGTGGAGCTGATGGTGATGACGATGACAGCGATGCCGGCGGTAGCGCGTCTTGCTAGGCTTGTATTTCCCTGTTTGCCTGCCAAAACTTTGGGTATGGCCCTGCGGGGTGTGAAAGTATTTTTGGAGGGGGGACCCTTGTAATGAATGAAACAATGATATGCCTTCTAAATTAATTTCGAAATGTGTCGTCGTGAGCTGGAGGGCCCCTGACTGGAGTAGTTGGCCTGGCTTAGCTTTTGTGTTCGCGGCCTTGGACGGGTTCTTGTATCGCAGAGACGCGTTTGTTCTGAGATGGGCCCTCCGGAGCCCCCAGTACGCAGGATCCCAGGAGGGACTTGTGAGGGCTTAGGTGCTACCGGTGCACCTCTGCCAGGCATCGAGCTTCATGCGAGTGCAGGGGGGAAGCGCCCGCCGCCGAGTGCCCCTGAGGCCCGGGCTGAATGCCAGGCCTGGTGCGTGCCTGCTGGCTTGCTCGAGAGCGCTGCGCGAGGAGCCATGCGCCAACGCTTTGGCGAGGTGTGCGCACGGGCGGACCCGTGGCAGTTATGTGCTTGGCCCCGAGGGTGCCCTGATGCAGCTCGGGCTAGCTCAGATGCGCACGCCACACCCAGCCCCCGCTCGCGGGGCGCTGTGGGGGAGAGCAGCAGGCAGAAACCGTGCCTCCCAAAACACGAATTGAAGGAAAAGGAATCACTGCGAGTCGAAAAAATTCCCCCCTTTTCTTTTAATAAGTGCAAGAAGTTTTAAATTTCATTCCAAAGGCAGCAAATCAGATTACAAAAGAGGGCAAAACAAAGACGGCCGCATCCAACGTCTACACTGGTCTTCTAGTCTTTCCCCAGCGCGGAGCATGGGGCCTCCACTGGGCGTGGGCATAGCCATTGGGGGGCAGTGTCGACTGCCAGCGCGGATCATGGTGCTTCCACTTGGACGTGGGTCGAAGCCCCCATGATGCTCAAGGGCAGTGCTCAGGAGACTCCGGGGCGTGTACAACCCCACTCATTATTATGTCAGAGTGTCACGGGCGGAGATCTTGAGAGGCGCTCCTTGCCCCTTGGGCAGGAACCCCACTCCGCGCATACCCCGGCCATCGTTGGGGCGTCTGAAAACCAGGACAGGACGAAGGGGCAAGGGACTACGTGAGCGGTGGTGAGGGGGCCGTGGGCCTCCCCCTGGGGGGAGGGCTCACCGGTGCCTCCCCCAGGAGGGGACCCGCTTCTGGGTGGCACACGCCACCACAGTAGTGGCGCCACATGTCCCGCGACACGGGGGAATCTTTGGCGCCGGGCCCCCGCTGCGTTCGGGGCGTGCCCTTGCGCGACCTCCTGGTGCGTTTCACCAGCCCAGGGAGAGCCCAGCCCCCGGAGGCGCGCCATCCTGGCACGATCTACCTGCGATCCAAAGTTAGTGTGGCATATCCCGAAGGTACGGGTTGTAACCGATAACCATTGCTGTGGGGGGGGGGGGGTCGTTGATAACCCACAAGTATAGGGGATCGCAATAGTTTTCGAGGGTAGAGTATTCAACCCAAATTTATTGATTCAACACAAGGGGAGCCAAAGAATATTTGCAAGTATTAGCAGCTGAGTTGTCAATTCAACCACACCTGGAGATTAATTATCTGCAGCAAAGTGATCAGTAGCAAAGTAGTATTGTAGTTTTTATAGTAGTAGCAACAGCAATAGTAAAGGTAACAGTAATAGAAATGATTTTGTAGCAAGTGCAAGAGTAACAATAGCAGTGGTAACTTAGCAAGAACAATATGAGAGAAATTCAAAGGCATTGGATCGGTGAACCCGTTGGATGATATTCATCATATAACAGTCATAACCTAGGGCGATACAGCACTAGCTCCAGTTCATAAATATAATGTAGGCATGTATTCCGTAAATAGTCATACGTGCTTATGGAAAGAACTTGCATGACATCTTTTGTCCTACTCTCCCGTGGCAGCAGGGTCCTATTGGAAACTAAGGGATATTAAAGCCTCCTTTTAATAGAGAACCGGAACAAAGCATTAACACATAGTGAATACATGAACTCCTCAAACTACGGTCATCACCGGGAAGTGTCCTGACTATTGTCACTCCGGGGTTGCCGGATCATAACACGTAGTAGGTAACTATAACTTGCAAGATCGGATCTAGAACATAGATATAATGGTGATAACATAAACGGTTCAGATCTGAAATCATGGCACCCGTGCCCAAAGTGACAAGCATTAAGCATGGCAAAGTCATAGCAACATCAATCTCAGAACATAATGGATACTAGGGATCAAGCCCTAACAAAACTAACTCGATTACATGAGGAATCTCATCCAACTCCTCATCGACCAGCGAGCCTATGAAGGAATTACTCACTCCAGGTGGGGAGCATCATGGAATTGGCGATGGAGAAGGGTTGGTGATGACGAAGATCGAAGATCCCCCTCTCCGGAGCCCCAAACAGACTCCAGATCTGGCCTCCCGATGAAGAACAGGAGGTGGCGGCGGTTCCATCTCGTGAAACGCGATAATTCTTTCTCCCTGATTTTTTCTCCGAAAATATGACTTTATAGCATCAGGGTTGGAGTCTGCGGGGCCACCAGGTGGGGACAACACACTTGGGCGCGCCTGGAGGGGGGGGCGCGCCCTGGTGGGTTGTGCCCACCCAGGTGCCCCCCTCCTGTGGTTCTTCGCTCCAGCAATTCTCTTTTATTATACAAAAAATCCTCACGAAGTTTCGTTCGAATCCGAGAACTTTTATTTCTGCACAAAAACAACACCATGGTAGTTCTACTGAAAACAGCGTCAGTCCGGGTTAGTTTCATTCAAATCATGCAAATTATAGTAAAAAACAAGAGGAAAAGCATTAGGAAAAGTAGATACGATGGAGACGTATCAGTCGTCGGGGCGTTGGGTCGGCTCATGGAGGGCTCTAGCCCTGTGTGGCTTTGGCGACTCCGTCGTCCAGGCTGATGAGGGGAACACGCACGGGCTTCTCCTCTGCCCGTATAGCGAACCCGTCAGTGGCGGCATGGAGGCTCCAGGGGCCATCATCCCGAGGCCAGCCCCTGGTTCCTCTCTTCCGCTGCCCATCATCCCTGTCGCCCGACCGTGCTAGTCAGGGGGCGATCCGTCGACGTGGCTCCAGGAGGGGTTGCCTACCCCGTCACGCGCCAGGCCACCACTGTGAGGCCATCCGGACCACCTCCGGAGGGGCTGGCCGACGCAGTGGGGGCGGGCGCGAACCCCAGGCATTGCACGTGACGTGGGCATGATGCAGAAAGGTGCCACGCCCTCGCAGGCAGCGTTAATCATCTCGGCGAGCCGCTCAAGCAAGGCATCATGGCCACCTTCTACCAACATGCATCGCAGTAACTCGCGCGCCATGACGAGTGCAGCTCACGTGTTCGCTTGTTCCCGATGAGTGCATAGGGTCGACGCCATGGCATAGCCAGAAGACCGCGCGGTGACACGATTGCGGCGCCGCACGGGAGAGGGCAAGGGTGGCCTGTACCGCTGACGTTCGGCGATGCCGGCGACCGTGCTAGCCGCGAGGAGTGCGGGGTGGCGAGCTCGGTGGCCGGGGAGCGCCGCCTGGGCAGGGCGAGCGGCCCAATGCTCGGCGCGAGCCTGAGGATCCTTCGCCATGGGCGCAACGAGGCGAGGGCAGGACGCGATTGACAAAGAGGCAGAGTTTCAACATGCCCCTACCAGGCACGTCAAATGTTGGATTTAGGGCTCCGCAGACCCAAGGAAGGTTCGAACTCTGGGGCTTGTGCGAATAACTCAACCTATCCAACCAACCGAATGCGTCGCCCTGCAGCCTAGCTCGAAGAACAGGGAAGAAGAAGGACACAGCAGTTTCCCCAGGTTCGGGCCACCTTGCGGTGTAATACCCTACTCCTGCTTGGGGGTGGATGGGCTGAGGAGGAACAAGCACAAGGATGAACATGCTCGCAAGGCTTGCTCTGGTGAGGATGTGAACTCTGGGTCCGATCCCCTTTCTATTGTGGTGGCTAACCTATATATAGCGGCCTCGGTCCTCTTCGCTCGTAATGAAGGCGGGAAGGGATCCCACAACGGCCAAATTTGAAGGGGGACAAGTAGTACATCTTATCCTGACGAAAGGTGGTCTTCGCCTGCAAAGCCTCTGGTCGTGACGCTACGGTGGGCTCGGTGATGACATCCATCCTGCCGCCCTGGCGTTCCCGGTCTTGTTGCATGAAAATGGAAACCTTTGGCTGATTCCTCGGGACCCTGTGCCTGTGCTTGCCTCCTTAGCACCAAAGAGGAAACCTGCTGCTCTGCACCCACTAGTGCCCGCCTGGCCTTGTTCGTCATGGCTTGCGTCACCTCAACCTCATGAGGTGCGCACCTGCATAGAAATCTCCGCTCCTCAGAAGCCGGCCTAAGGAGGCTGCTCCCTCCAGAGGTCTTGGCGTCGCCCGCCTCGCGAGGCTTGGCCTCTCGTGAGGGTCTTGCCTTGAAGGTGGTGTAGATGGGCCGTACCAGGCCGCCAATGGAGCCACGCCGTGTGCCGCAGGTAGGCAAGTCTGGGTACCCTGGTTCCCAGAACGCCGACAAACGTATCTATAATTTATGAAGTATTCATGCCATGTTTTTTATAGTTTTGTATGATTTTGGTGCACTTTTGTATGGATTTTATATGATTTTATGGACTAACATATTGACCTAGTGCCAAGTGTCAGTTGCTGTTTTCTGCTTGGTTTTGGTTTTCCAGAAAATCCATATCAAATGAAGTCGAAATGCAGCGAAATTTTTTGACAATTTTTTTGGAGCCAAAGTGACCCGCGAAGCTTCATGGGAGGACCAGAAGAGCCACGAGGTGGCCACTTCCTATCAGGGCGCGCCAGGGGCCAAAGTGGTGGGCCCGTGGGTAGTGGGAACCTCGTGGCCCATCTCAGTGTGAGACTGAGGCCAAAAAATCCTATAAATATAGAAACCCCAGAAATAACCCTAGATGACAAGTTCCGCCACCGCAAGCATTTGTACCTCCATGATCTATTCTAGAGCCCTTCTCCGGCACTCTGCCAAAGGGGGAAATCATCACCGGAGGCCATCTTCATCATCCCGGCGGTCTCCATGATGTGGAGGGAGTAGTTCACCCTCGGGGCTGAGGGTTTGTACTAGTAACTATGTGTTTGATCTCTCTCTCTCTCTCGCTCTCATGTTCTTGATTTGGCACGATCTTGATGTACCATGATCTTTGTTAATATAGTTGGATCATATGGTTTTTTCCCTTCTCTATCTTGTTGTGATGAATTGAGGTTTACCTTTGAGATTTCACTATTATTGGATTGAATACTTTTATGGATTTGAGAACACTTGATGTATGTCTTGCATATGAATACCCGTGGTGACGATGGGGTATTATATTGATTCACTTGATGTATGTTTTGGCACTCAACTCACAGATTCCCGTGGTGACATTGGGGTAATCTATGCATAGGGGTTGATGCACGCTTTCGTCCTACTTTCTCCGGTAGAAATCTTGGGGCACTCTTTGAAGTTCTTTGTGTTGGATTGAATATTATGAATCTAAAATTGTTTGATGCGTATCGTATAATCAAGTCACGGATACTTGTGGTGACATTGGAGTATCTAGGTGAAATTAGAGTTAGTTGATGTGTATCATATGGTGTTATTTTAGTACGAACTCTAGGGCTGTTTGTGACACTTACAGGAATAGCTGAATGTATTGATCAGAAAGAATAACTTTGAGGTGGTTTCGTACCCTACAAATATTTAATCTTATGTTCTCCACTAGATAAGAACTTTGGAGTGATTCTTCGTTGCACGTTGAGGGATTGTTATATGATTCAACTATGTTAGCATTGTTGAGAGATTGCACTAGTGAAAGTACGAACCCTAGGCCTTATTTCCAAGCATCGCAATACTGTTTGCGCTTACTTTTGTTACATGTTACCTTGCTGTTTTTATTGTTCTTATTACAAAAATCAATATCTACTATCATTACTACACTTGTATCACCATCTCTTCGCCGAACTAGTGCACCTATACAATTTACCATTGTATTTGGTGTGTTGGGGACACAAGAGACTCTTTGTTATTTGGTTTCAGGGTTTTTTGAGAGAGACCATCTTCATCCTACGCCTCCCACGTATTGATAAACCTTAGGTCATCCACTTGAGGGAAATTTGCTACTGTCCTACAAAACTCTGCGCTTGGAGGCCCAACATGAGTCTACAAGAATAAAGTTGCATATGAGACATCAGTGTCCACCTTAACTACCTATGGATTGAATAAGATCCTTCAAGTAAGTTGTCATCTGTGTACAAAGCAATAAAAATTGCTCCTAAATATGTATGTTCTTTTATTGTAAGGGAAAATAAGCTTTGTACGATCTTGTGATGGCAAAGAAATAAAAGCGACGGACTGCATAATAAATGTTGCATTCATAAGGGGCAATATAAAGTGACGTTCCTTTACATTAAGAGCTTCCACATCCAAAAACAAAAAGTGCATGACAACCTCCGCTTGCCTCTTCGAAGGGCCTATTTTTTACTTTTATGCATTTACTTTTATGCAAGAGTCAATAATGTTCATCCCTATTCCGCTCTATGTACTCTTTTGTTGGCAAGCATCATGTGGTGGGAAAAGATCTAGATATATACATCCCGTTGGATGTAGGAGATCATGAGTTATTATTGTTGACATTATCCTCGAGATAGATAAGTTGGGCGGTGAAAACTATAAACCCCCATCTTCCTATGTGTTTGACTGAAACTTTTGCTCTATATATATGTTGTAAGTGTCAGCAATCATAGAAGACTAAATGATAGTTGAGTATGTGAACTTGCTAAACAAAGCTCTTACATAGATTCTTTCTAAAAATATTATGGAGTGTGATTGCTTCAATGACCGAGTTCATAGTTTGTTAGTTACCGATGAAGTTTATGTCTCATACTTTAGTTTGTGAATGAATTGTTACTTTAGCATGAGAAGTTTTACGATGATATATTGCTGCTATGATAATGAACATGATGCTTTCATGTCCGTATTTTATTTTTATCGACACCTCTCTCTCTCTAAACATGTGGTCCTTTCGCTTGACGACAAGCGAGGTCTAAGCTTGGGGAAGTTGATACGTCCATTTTGCATCATGTTTTTCTACTGTTATTTATTGTATTTTGGATTGTTATTTCTCTTTATGATGCAATTCTTATGCCTTTTCTCTCTTATTTTGCATGTTTCACATGAAGTGGGAGATGGCCGGCAGTTGGAATTCTGTACCGGCAAGGGCTATGATGACCCACAAGTATAGGGGATCTATCGTAGTCCTTTCGATAAATAAGAGTGTCGAACCCAACGAGGAGCAGAAGGAAATGACAAGAGGTTTTCAACAAGGTATTTTCTGCAGGCACTGAAAATGTCGGTAACAGATAGTTTGATAGCAAGGTAATTTATAATGAGCAAGTAATAGTAACGGTAACAAAAGTGTAGCAAGGTATCCCAATCCTTTTTGTAGCAAAGGACGGGCCGGAACGGTCTCTTATAATAACGAAAGCATTCTTGAGGACACATGGGAATTTCATCTAGTTACTTTCATCCTGGTTGTTTGATTCGTGTTCGCTACTTTGATAATTTGATATGTGGGTGGACCAGTTCTTGGGTGGTGTTCTTACTTGAACAAGCGTCCCACCTATGATTAACCCCTCTCACAACCATCTACAACTACGAAAGAAGAATTAAGATAAAATCTAACCATAACATTAAACATATGGATCCAAATCAGCCCCTTATGGAATTGCGCATAAACTAGGGTTTAAGCTTCTGTCACTCTAGCAACCCATCAGCTAATAACTAATCCACAATGCATTCCCTTAGGCCCAAAGATGGTGAAGTTTCATGTAGTCGATGTTCACATAACACCACTAAGGCAATCACAACATACATATCATCAAAATATCGAACGAATACCAAATTCTCATGATTACTTATGGCAAGACTTCTCCCATGTCCTCAAGAACAAAAGTAACTACTCACAAAACATATTAATGCTCAAGATCAGAGGGGTATTGAATAGCATAATAGATCTGAACATATGATCTTCCACCAAATAAACCAACTAGCATCAACTACAAGATGTAATTAACACTACTAGCAACCCACAGGTACCAATGTGAGGTTTTGATACAAAGATTGAATACAAGAGATGAACTAGGGTTTGAGATGAGATGGTGCTATTGAAGATGTTGATCAAGATTGGCCCTCCCATGATGAGAGGGTTGTTGGTGATGACGATGGCCTCGATTTCCCCCTCCCAGAGAGAAGTATCCCCGGCGGAATCGCACCGTCGGAGAGCAAAAGTGCTCCTGCCCAAGTTCCGCCTTGAGACGGTAGCGCTCCATCCAGAATGTCCTCCCTTTATTTTTTAGGGCAAATAGGCTTATATACCAGAAGATGGGCACCGGAGGCTGGCCAGGAGCCCCACTACCCACAAGGGCGCGCCTAGGGGGGGGGTAGGCACGCCCTGGTGGCTAGTGGGCACCTGGGTGGCCCCCTCTGGTATTTCTTTTCTCCAATAATTTTTATATATTCCAAAATAAATCTTCGTAAAATTTCAGCTCATTTGGAGATGTGCAGAATAGGTATCTCTGACATAGCTTTTTCAGGTCCAGACTTCCAGCAGCTGGCAATCTCCCTCTTTGTGTAAACCTTGCATATTATGAGAGAAAAGGCATTAGAATTACTCCACAAAGTGTTATATTGATTAAAAACAAGATGATTAACAGTTGGAAAACATGATGCAAAATGGACGTATCAACTCCCCAAGCTTAGACCTCGCTTGTTGTGACGCCCCCAACTCAATCGTGCACTAATCATACACGCAAACATGCACGATCAAGCACAGGGACTCACCGGAAGATATCACAACACAACTCTAACACAAATAAATAGAGATCCATAATATTACAGACCAGGGATCCGAAGATCCGAATACATAAGTCAGTCATACAAATATAATCTGAGTACAGACGTAGTTAGACAAGTTTTGCCTTAAGAAGGCTAGCACAAATAACGACTCTAGATCGAAAGGCATTGGCCTCCTGCCTGGGAGCCTCTGATCCTACTCCTGGTCGGCTGGCTCGATCCAGTAGTACGTGCCCTCTGGACCCTCCTGGTAGTAAGCTCCTGAGGTGGCATCTGGCTCCGGGGCTCCATCGTCTGATGTATCATCAAGGTGGGGTATGGGGAAAAGAGAAAGTAAAGCAACCATGAGTACTCATCCGAAGTACTCAGCAAGCAAGGATCTATACTACATATGCATCATTATCAACGGAGAAAGGCTGTATATGTGGACTGGGCTGCAGAAATGCTAAATAGAGAGAAGGCCTAGTCCTATCGAAGACTAGCATCTTCACGAAGTCATCATCTTGCAGCAGTAGAAGAGGGTAGAATAGCATTTTATTTAGCAAACATGTTGAAGCAAGCCTAGAGATCCTTCCTCGACTCCCAGCGAGAAAGCGATCCCGAAGCTTCAATTAAGTAACAAGTATCCAGTTCAAGTAGTAGATCGGGTTACACAAACTGAGTGTCCTTTACCGTAGGACCGGCTATCGATTGATCATTCATCCCTGCAGGGGTGCACCACTGTTACCCAACACGTTCGATCAACTCTGGCCGGACACACTTGCTGGATAATGCCCGGCCTCGGTAGATCAACACGAAGCAACGCCCTACCTAGGCTCAGCAGAGAGGTCAGCACGCCGGACTAACCTATGCACCCAGAGGTCTTGGGCCATCTCCCTGGGCACCATACGCGTTGCGTGGCTGGCCGAGGTGCAGGTGCGATACAGAACTCGTCAGTGAAGTATCCAGCCCATTCCCGGCGATTAGTCCGCACGGTGAACCGTGACGTCTGAAGAGCTTTCGGGAGAAACGTATGACGTAGAGGGCCCCATAACCATAATCCCGCGTGGTGGTAGTGCGTATACGGCACGTCGACCCACTCAGATCACACACCCAAATCCAATAGGCTCATTTAGTATCACGCGGAGACAATCAGAGTCTCTGAAGCTCCGCCACAATATCACACTCGAGTGCCCTTCCGGCACACTCGACGTCACAAATCCCCTGCGGGTACCCTCCAGGGTGGACCCGCCTGTAACAAAGGTCAAGGTAACCGTGTGGTCATACCATCAAGGGGGAAACCCGAGGAATCACCCTCGGCGGATTCCACTCAACGAAATCATCAGGGTGAACGTATGAGGCATCACCCTCGAGGTTCACACCGAGGGGTTGCACGATAGATTCGTATCGGAAGTGGAGAAGGAGGAATCACCCTCGATGACCATGACCGAACAGCTACACTGCAGAGTGTTCATCAGGAGTGTGTTACGAGGTATCACCCTCGGCACTTGATAATAACTATGCAGTGTCGTACAACTAAGGGGGGTGAGGTGATGTGTCGGTCTCTGGTCGATGATCACATTGATCGAGTCGTCGATGATCAAGCAGGGGCAACAAGGGAATGGTGGTGGGGTCACTGATCGTTCACTACCAACCTATACTAAATAGTTTATCATTGGCAGGTAAGGTAACAATGAACAGGTTACGAAAATAGGCTATGCATCAGAATAGGAACATACATTAATAGTAGCAAAATCTAATGCAAGCAGGAGAAATGGAATGGGCGATATCTGGATGCTCAAGGGGGGGGGGGGCTTGCCTGGTTGCTCTGGCAAGAGAGAGGGGTCGTCAACGGGCTGCTCGTCGGTAGTGTAGTCGTACCCAGCTGCAGCGTCGTCGGTTTCGGCGTCTATCGAGAGAGAAGGAGGGGGAGAGAAACAATAAATTCACGGCAATAATGCAAACAATATGTATGACATGCCTAAATGATATGCCGGGGTGTTCTACTGCCTAACTAAATGATTTAGTTAACTTAGGAATTTATTCGAATTTATTTAATTAAAGTTGGGCACTATTCATTTATCGAAATCGGTCTAAAAGTTCCATGTTCATCTAGCTAGGGGCATCTGACAAGAATACGGAGGACGTATTCGGGTTCGTATCGAAATCCTAAGCAACTTTCATATATAAATTATTTTCATCGGAGTTACGGTTTATTTAATATGTTTTCTAAAGTTTTTACTAATTTCTGGAATTTAATTAATTATTTAAATTCAACATTATCCAGAATAGTAATTGATGACATCAGCATGAGGTCAGTGTGACATCAGCAGTTCAACTCTGGCTGACGAGAGTCAAACCTGACAGGTGGGTCCAGTGGGACCCACATGTCAGTGACCCAGCTAATTAACCAGGGTTAATTTAAAATAACTAAACTAATTAGCAGGTGGGGCCCAGTAGTCAGTGTATGTTCAGGATTTTAATTAACTAATTAGCTAATTAACTAATTATCTATTTATTTAAATTACTTTAATTGAGTGGGGCCCGCATGTCATAGACACAGGGGCGGCCACATCAGTGCTGACCGAGGTCAACAGGGCCCAGTGGGGCCCAGTGGCAGTGGCACAGGGGCGGGGCCCTTGGCTCCACATCAGCGCTGGCCGGAGAGGCGCCGGAGCTGGCTCCGACGAGCCAAACGCGGCGGCGCGCGGCCGGATGGGCTCGAGTTTGTCCTACGGTGGGTCTCAGGGGCTGGGGTAGGGCGCGTTCGACGTGGCTCGACGTCGCGCGTCGAATGGCGGCAGTGCGGGGTGCTGGGGAGGCCGGAATCGATTGACACGAGCTCGTCGGCAGCGAGGTTCTCGGGCGAGCTACGGGATCGACAAAATGGCGCGCGTTCGAGCGTTGTGAGGAGCTAGGCGGGGTCTATGCGACGCGGCGAACTCAGCGGACTTGGTGGCGATGCCATTTGGTCGCCGGAATAGCACCGGCGATGAGCCACGCGGAGGCGCATTCGGGCACGAGGGGAACGGCCGCTAGGGGCAGCAAACAAAGGCTAGCCAGGGGGGGGAAAGGAGCAGTGGCTCACAGCGGAAGCGTAGGGACTTGGCAGCGGGCTCGGGGATGCTCGGGGTCGCCGGAATCGTCGACAGCGTGCGGCGGTGATCCGAGGAAGAAGACAGTGGCGTGGGGCAATACAGGGCTCCCGGGGCTCGGGCTTGTGGTCGAGGAGGACGGGCTCGACGTGGCGGAGCTCGTGGACACGTCGCGGTGGCGAGGCAGAGGCGGTGGCCACGAGCTTCAACGGAGGCCGATAATGGCGGCGCTCGGGTGGAGTGGGGGAGCGAGAGAGAGAGCGAGCGGAGCGGCTATGGTTTGTCCACGGGGTCGAGGGGTAGCCCTTGTAGGCGTCCGCGGCGCGGTAGCACGCTATCGAGCGTAGGCGAGGGGGGATCCGGGTGTGCGCGCGCGTGCGCGTTCGACAGCGAGGGCGAGGAGCAGTGCGAGAGGTGGGGGACGGCGCTGCGCAGGCTTGGCCGGCACTGTGCACTCGAGGCCCAGCACAGTGGGCCTTTTCCTTTTTCTCGTTTCTCTTTCTCTATTTTTCTCTTCTTTTCTGTTTTGTCTTTTGTTTTTACTCCAAATGACTTTTGTAAAATATGGCACTTGCCCATATAATACCAGTGCAATATCCAACCCTGGTATAAAAAGGTTTTGGGGCCAAATGTTTTCATATGGTTTTTATTTAAATAAAAATGTACTAACCAATTCTGTTTTACTACTATTAGAGTCACTTTGCTAATTTATTAATTGTTGATTACAATTTTAGAGTTGTCTCTGTAATATTTGTTATTTATTGAACATTTTAGTTTCTATGTTGAACAACTTTTACTTTCCACTTTAAATTAAATTTGAATTTGAGTTAGGAGTTGAAATGCAATATGATGCAAATGATGATTTGGCACTGTTAATCATGCTGACTTCTCATTATCAAAAGTGATTACTGTGGCTAATGACATGGGGTGTTACAATTCTCCTCATCTATCAAGAATTCTCGTCCCGAGAATTAAGGGGAAGACTGAAAGAAAGCGGGGTATTCTTCGCGAAGACGATCCTCGCGTTCACAAGTGGCTTCATCTTTAGAATGATTCGACCACTGAACCTTGAGGAATTTGATTGATTTTTGACGAGTCCGGCGTTCAGCTTGATCAAGAATACGGATGGGATGTTCTGGATAAGACAGATCTTCTCGCAATTCAAGCATTTCGTGATCCACAGCTCGAATAGGATCCTTGAAGCAGCGACAGAGTTGGGATACATGAAAGACATCATGTACTTGAGAAAGATTTGGCGGCAATTGCAGCTGATATGCCACCTCTCCTCGATGGGCAAGAATACAGAACGGGCCAATGTAGCGAGGAGCTAACTTGTGAGTGCCTTTCAACGGAGTGACGCAGAGGTAAGCTTGCTCGCCAGGTTGATAGACCATTTCCTGGTGCTTTCGGTCATAGTTTCTCTTCTGACGAGACTGAGCAGATTTCAAATGTTCACGGACAATGCGGACTTGTTCTTCAGCTTGCTGAATAATGTCCGGTCCGACGAGTGAGCGTTCCCCAGTTTCTGACCAATTCAGAGGGGTTCGACACTTACGTCCGTAGAGAACTTGAAACGGTGCCATCTTCAAACTAGCCTGATAGCTATTGTTGTAAGAGAATTCGGCATACGGGAGAGATTCCTCCCATTTCTTACCGAAGGAGATGACGCAAGCTCGAAGCATATCTTTGAGAACTTGATTAACTCGTTCGACTTGACCCTGAGACTGAGGGTGAAAAGCGGTGCTGAAAGACAGATGAGTTCCCATAGCTTCTTGGAAACTATTCCAGAATCTGGAGGTGAAGAGGCTGCCACGATCAGAACTAATCTCCAACGGAACACCATGGAGCGACACAATTCGGGAAACATACAAGTCTGCTAACTGGCTAGCAGTGATTGTCTCTTTAACTGGCAGAAAGTGAGCAACCTTGGAGAATCGGTCAATGACGACAAAAATAGCATCATGACCCTTCTGAGATATGGGAAAACCGGTAATGAAATCCATTTGGACCTTGTCCCATTTCCGTTCAGGAATTTCAAGGGGTTGCAGAGTTCCAGCAGGCCTTTGATGTTCTGCTTTAATGCGGCAACAGACGTCACACTCAGAAACATAACGAGCAATGTCTCACTTCATATTAGGCCACCAGTATCTCTGACAAATGTCACGGTACATCTTTGTGCTACCAGGATGAATTGACAGAGGAGTGTCATGAGCTTCCTTCATAACGTGTTCCCTCTCATCCTTGAACTTGGGTACGAAGAGACGGTGTTGGAAAAATGGGATCCCATCCTTATCAAGATGGAATTCCGACGGCTTGCCTTTCTCGAGGTACCGCTTAATCCTTTCAACTTCAGTGTCATACTTTTGTATAATCTTAATGCTGTGCTCTAAATCTGGTTCGACAACCAGGGTATTGAGATAACCCTGTGGAACAATATGGAGGTTCAATTTGCGAAGCTCTTCATAAAGCATCGGTTGTGCTTCCTGAACCATAAGATTGTTGCAATAAGCCTTACGACTCAAAGCATCGGCCATTACATTAGCCTTGCCAGGGGTGTATGAGATATTCATATCATAATCGGCAATTGTTTCGAGCCATCTTTCTTGACGAAGGTTTAGATCCGGTTGAGTATATAGATACTTCAAACTTTGGTGATCCGTGTATATCTCGCAACGGTTACAGAGAAGGTAATGTCGCCATAGCTTCAGGGCATAAATAACCGCAGAAAGTTCGAGATCATGGACGGGATAATTTTCTTCGTGAGGGCGCAATTATCGAGAAGCATAAGCAATCACTTTGCGCTCTTGCATTAGGACACATCCTAAAACTTGACGAGATGCATCACAGTATATCACGAAATCCTTTTGGGAATCCGGGGGTGCTAATACTGGGGCAGATGTCAATTTATCTTTTAGTGTCTGAAAGCTTTCTTGACATTTTTCTGTCCACTCAAATTTGACACCTTTGTGAAGCAGATTTGTCAATGGTTTTGCAATCATGGAAAAGTTCTCAACAAATCGACGGCAATAACTGGCAAGTCCGAGAAAACTTCTGACTTGCTTGACATTCTTCGAGGGAGTCCAGTCAAGAATAGCCTGAACTCGTTCCGGGTTAACAGCAATTCCATCCTTGGAAATCACATGTCCAAGGTAAGTTACTTCAGAAAGCCAAAATTCACATTTGGAATACTTGGCATACAACTGGTGTTCTCGGAGCCTTTCCAGTACCAGACGGAGGTGTTCAGCATGTTCTTCTTTATTCTTAGAATAGACCAGAATATCATCTAGATATACCACGACGAATTTGTCGAGATAATCCATGAAGATATCGTTCATCAACCGGGAGAAGGTTGCTGGAGCACTGGTTAAGCCAAATGACATGACAGTGTACTCATAAGAGCCATATCGAGTAACAAAGGCAGTCTTCGGAATATCCTCTTCGCGAACACGGATCTGATGATAACCCAACCTCAAGTCGAGTTTCGAGAAGACAGAGGATCCAGCAAGCTGATCAAAAAGATCATTGATCCGGGGCAGTGGGTATTTATTCTGGATTGTGGCTTGGTTAATGGGCCGGTAATCCTGAACCAATTGGTTAGTTCCATCCTTCTTCCTAACAAAGAGTGAAGGTGCTCCCCAAGCAGAGGAACTGGGGTGGATGAAACCTTTCTTAAGTGACTTGTCGATTTCTTCCTTAAGCTCGAGAAGGTGGTGCGGAGGCATCTTATAAGGACGCTTCACAATATGGACAGTGCCAGGCTTCAAGTCAATGACAAACTCGACAGCTCTAGCCGGGGGTATGCCTGGAAGTTCTTCTGGAAAGACGTCTGGAAAATCTCGAACGACAGGAACGTTCTCGATCCCTTCCAGAGGTGAGGCGTTCAAAGCATTCAGAACATATATCTGAGCTTCAGCGTCCCGTGTAATGCGGGCGGTATAGTTCACTATCTCATCGGAGGGGTGAAGAAGTTGGATAACTTTAGTGGCACAATTGATCGAAGCAATGTGAGCTTTCAACCAATCCATTCCGAGTATGAGGTCTATGGTGGAAGACTTCAGGATAATGGGCGAAACAAGGAATTCCAATTCCTTAATTTCTACGGGAACATTGTGTGCCATCATAGTGGTTTGACACTGGCCTCCAAGGGTGCGGATTACTACTGGCAGGTTCATCTTTTGAAATGCAATGTCATGTGATAATGCAAATGCTTCTGACATGAATGAATGCGATGCTCCTGAATCAAATAATACAGAAGCGGGTACTGAGTTAACGAGAAGGGTACCCATCACAGTAGCAGGTTGACCCTGGACTTCTTCAATATCAATGTTGTAAGCGTGTCCACGACCATGTGCAGCAGACCCAATATTATAGTTGCTGGTCTGATTGTTGCCACGACCATTGCCACTGCCAGTACAAGGAAAAGCCAACTGATTCTGAGTCTGGCGGCAGTCTTTAGCCTGGTGACCTGGTTTGCGGCACTTGAAGCACAGACCATCTTCAGGACGAAGAGGAGCATTGTTTTGAATAGCTTGAGCTTTTGGCTGCCTCGATGGTGGAGGAGGCAGACGTGGTGCAGCATAGTTGTTCTTTGGCACAGAGGTATTTGGACGGAACACATTGTTGGGAATCCAGACTCGACGCTTCTGTGCTGAGCCCGAAGATGAGCCAGCATCACGATAGCGCTTCTGCGAGTCCTTGTGTTTCATCTGAGTGGTCTCAACAAGAATAGCCTTGTTCACAAGAGTTGGAAAGTCGTTGAAGTCTTGAGGAGCAAGGGCAAGCTCGAGGTATGGGTGGAGTCCACTACGGAACTTCTCTTGTCTACGGGCATCTGTGGCGATGTCTTCTTCAGCATAGCGGGAGAGGTCAAGAAATTCCCGCTGATAAGCTTCGACAGTCTTGTTGCCCTGAGTGAGGTTGCGAAACTGGGTCTTCATGCGTTCCATAATTGCCTAAGGGATGTAACGCACGGAAAGCAGCCTGGAACTCATACCAGGTAATGACTGTTCCAGCAGGCAGTGTACGCTTGTGGGTGTCCCACCATTGAGCAGCGGGTCCCTTTAGGAAAAAGGCCGCGAAGGTGACGAAGTTGGCAGGGACGACATTAGCAGATTCCATCTCGTGAGTGATGTCGCGGAGCCAGTCATCAGCATCCAGTGGCTTGTCAGAGTTGCGGAACTGAGTGGGGTTAAGCCGCATAAACTCCGGCAGTGTTATTGAAGGAGGGTTCTGGTTCTGGTTGTTCTGATGCGGAAACTGAGCCATGATCCCAGTCATGAACTGGCGGTTGAGCTCGAATTGTTGCATCATAGATGCCATATAGTCTGGCGGTGGTGGACGTTCAGGGGCACCACGACCACGACCACCTGGTCTGACCATCCTGCTAAGTATCAATAGGCGGTAGTTTAGTAAAAGCAATTGCGAGCGTTTAGGGACAAGCATGATGTAACTCGACAACAATTAAGTACTATATTAGATACATAACAGTAGTTGATTAAGACATACAGATCCATACACAAAGTCGTGTACATGCGGACAGCATAACGGCGCAAATTTAGAACTAGACATACTAGGCGGCGCGCAGGCACGCGGTAGGGAAGTACACAACGAGACATAGCAAAGGCTACATCAACGTCGGAGAAAACCACTGTAACGGGGTAACTGCGAGTGCGGACAACGAATGTTCGTCGCGATAGGATCTTGTGCTCCATGTGCACTCTGATGCAGAACCCGGTTTCGAGCTGTAAGAAGAGGTCCACATGCTGGTGTGTGACCTCCAACAGCAGGCCAATCAATACCAGCATACATCTGAGTCTTGCGCGGGTAAAGGATGTGCTCAGGATGTATCCCTGCGCGAACAGCGGGTAGCAACTACGTCATAGCATCGTAGAGACATGCTCGAGTGGCAACCAACTCGACGGCAAGAGCCCGAACAGTGCGATCCAGAGCCTGAGTGCACTGAATCAGAACACGCGGGTCATAGCGACGAGGCTCGTACGGGGCACAGATAACTGTGTAGTATCCAGTAGCATCTCCAGTAGGGGCATACGGAATGTATCGGAACTCAGAGTCTTCCAAGATATCGCTGAACTGTCCTCGGAGACATGCGACAGCAGAGTAGGTGGCATCATGGACTGCCATCTCAATCGTCACGCCGATACTGTGGAAAAGGTGCAGCTTAGTGTCTGAGTCATTTTGCTGATCATAGATACGAACATCAGCATGGTACTGCTCCTGATTGAACTCGCGGTAATCCTCGTAGACCATGTACTCCGGGTACGAGCGGTAGCCAAGTCTGGTCATGAGAGCGATCAGGACAGCTGGAAACCCAGGGGCATCACGAGCCCAAGTGCGAAACACAAGCTGTGTCGTAGGACGCTGTGGAAACAAACGATCCATCTGAAACAGAGGAAATTCAGGTTTGTCAAACGACAATGAGAAGTTTAACACAACTCGGAGAGAAAGGTTAAACAAAACAATGGAAAGGAAAATGATTATCAGACTAATCAGATCAATGACAGGGAAATCGCACAGATATCCAGCTCTCCGGGTAGACAGAATTTACGAGATCCTAAGTGTCGGTGTTAGTAAAATTTATTTAACCCGAATAGAAGAGAGATCAGAGTCCCAGAGTATAGACGAGGAATAAAAGATCCTAATACCACCCAGTTGGCGACGTGGGCCCGTAAGCCACACAGCCAAGTTAGTAAATTAGTTTTTCGGTTTCTAGACTCAACTTCGGCCAAGGAATTTGGAGGGGGCTTCCTACAGGCAGTCGGCTCTGATACCAACTTGTGATGCCCTCGACTCAATCGTGCACTAATCATACACGCAAACATGCATGATCAAGCACAGGGACTCACGGGAAGATATCGCAACACAACTCTAACACAAATAAACGGAGATCCACAATATTACAGACCAGGGATCCGAAGATCCGAATACATAAGTCAGTCATACAATTATAATCTGAGTACAGACGTAGTTAGATAAGTTTTGCCTTAAGAAGGCTAGCACAAACAACGACTCTAGATCGAAAGGTGTTGGCCTCCTGCCTGGGAGCCTCCGATCCTACTCCTGGTCGGCTGGCTCGATCCAGTAGTACGTGCCCTCTGGACCCTCCTGGTAGTAAGCTCCTGAGGTGGCATCTGGCTCCGGGGCTCCATCATCTGATGTATCATCAAGGTGGGGTATGGGGAAAAGAGAAAGTAAAGCAACCGTGAGTACTCATCCGAAGTACTTAGCAAGCAAGGATCTATACTACATATGCATCATTATCAATGGAGAAAGGCTCTCGGGGACGAATCCGCGATCACCTATGGGACCCAGAGAAGGACCCCTTTACGTTCGGCAGGGAGAGGTGGTCGCACGAAGAGCAAATCTAGCGAAGAACACGACAGTGCACGAGAGAGATTTACCCAGGTTCGGGCCGCACGGATGCGTAAAACCCTACTCCTGCTTTTTGGTTATTATCTGTATGATTGTTCTAGCTCCAGGAGCGCTACAGTACCGAGTAGCTGCGTACAATACTGGAGTTCTCCCTTTTTTTGTTTTCCCTCTTTCACGTTGCCCATGGGCCTCCTTTTATACGCACAAAGGGGTCTCCAACAGGTGGCAAACAGTAAAGGTAGAGGTGGAAAGTTGCTACAGTAAGGCCACTATTACCAGGATGACATGTCCTACCTACCACTGACGGCAGGGGACAAGGGCATTAAATGCCCATGCCTTTGTTGTCTAGATACATGTACCCGGACGTCGTGGACGTGGGAAAAGCCTATCCCACCTGTTGCTGCACCGCTATCTACAGTGCACCGCCGTCTACACAGTGCCCTGCCACGCACGCTTGGAAGGACCCAGAGCGCCACGCTGGCAGAGGCACCGGAGCAGCACAGTAGCACAGTAGTACAGTAACGCTTGCCGCGGCAAGACCTTGCCGCACCTGACAGCTTGGCGCAGCCCATAGTTTGCCGTGCAAGGTAACTTGCCGGGGCAAGTACCTTGCCGCAGCCGCTATCTTGCCGCAGCCAATACCTTGCCGCAGCCAATGACTTGCCGGGGCAAGTACCTTGCCGCGGCAAGTACCTTGCCGCGGCAAGTACTCTGCTTCAGCAATGCCCAGGCTGGGCCTCAGCTGTCCCTCCCGGCAAGCTCCTCTTGCCGGGGCCTTAACTCTTGCTTTGTATACTTTGTTCTTGAATGGCTTAATAATCTTGAGCTTCTCTCTGGCTGTCCTCCCGCAAGCCTGGCCGCGGGATGCTACTACCGCCCGTGCACAAGTACGGGGTACTAGGGTACCCCTATTCTAGTACACCGACAGGAGCCCCCGGGCCTGGGCCACACACGGTGCCGGGCGTTGTTGGGCCAGGCCCAAACAGTGCACGGGCACGCGTGGCTGGGATAAGCCGAAACGTCTCTATGCTGTTTAATCGCACGCTCTCCCACGCGTCGCGCGTTGAATGCGGGGCGTGGGAAGCGTGCGCAGTTATCTCGAATGACGAAGGGGCGGATGGTTCCGCATCTTTCCCCATAAAAGGAGGGACCTGCAGAAGCACTCGCACACCCCTCTCACCATTCTCGATCTTCAAATCTCCGCCTTCTTCTTCCTCCGCTCTAAAACAAAAGCGGTTTCCCAATCCTCCGCCACCGCGCGCGTCCGCATCTCCCTCGGTCCTCAGCTCCGCCTTCGCCATGCCTCCCAAAGGAGAAAAGCGGAAGACGGGGAAGTCCTCAAGGACGGAGACCCAGGCGCAGATGAAGAGGTAGAAGTACGCGCTCTTCGCTCCGACGCTCACGGGGGCGGATCTGAAGGCCAAGTTCCAAGGCATGTGGGCCGCGAGGACCAAGGCGCATCCGGCCACCCGCATCCGCCCAGCCACCGACGAGAGCGAAGTGAGCAAGTACCCCTTCTTCGCTTGCTACTTTTGGTGCGGGCTCTGCCCACCGTATTCGGATTTCTTCAGCGACGTCATGTACACCTTCACCCTCCGTCTGCTGGATCTCACACCGAATGCCGTATCCACCATGGCAATATTTGCGCATCTGTGCGAGAACTTCGTCGGCGTCGCACCCAACACCGCGCTGTTCAGGCATTACTTCACTCCCCGTGCTGAAAAGGGGGAGCCTCTCACTGTTGGCGTTTCGTTCGTTTCAAGATTGGGCGCCAAGGAGAATTATCTGAAGGGGGATCTCCGCCCAAGATGGGGAGAAATCCGGTCTGAATGGTGTTGGATCATTGACGACGATCCGCCACCATACTGTGAGCTTCGCAAGACCCCAGCGGCGCGTGGCACAGACTGGAGCGATCTGGATCCCCAGGACAAAAAACTGGAGATTGCCGCTGCCAGGATCATACGGCTCAGGGAGGCCGGGCTCACCATAGGGATGGTTGGCGCAGACTTCCTCCGCCGCCGCATTGCTCCTCTGCAGCAGAGAGGAAGGCCGGCCTCTGATTGGAAGAACCCAGCCGATATCATGCGGCTGCGCCCTGGACTGATCAACAACTTCACAGTTCTACAGCACGACTTTTTCATGCGAGAACTGTTCAAGCAAGAGACAGATCCAGAAAAGCGCGACAAGGCGTTCACGCTGCCGAAGCACATCGTGCCTCTTTGCAACAACTCCGCATTGAGTGCAATCATCGCTATGATGCCGCTCTACAATGCGCATAGCATTGAAGCAACTTGGGACGTGCCGCTCGAAGAAGACGTGCGGCGATTCTTTGACTCCACGGTCGAAAAGCAGGTCCGGGTGGAAGAGTGGCTCGTCCGCAACACCACTGAGCAAGAAATAGAATTCATTGCTCGAAGAGTGGAGGAGGACAGGCTCGCCAGGGAAGCTGGCGATTTTGGTTATACTTTGGCGGAGCTCGACGAGGCACAAAAGGAGAGCCTTGCCGAGCAGGGGATGCTTGCCGGGAAGGGCGAGCTCACCGCACCCGGCAAGGATGTCGGGCCAAGCCAGCCTGCCGACGAGTCAGGCAGCTCGGAGGATGAGGGCTCCTTTTCCGAGGAGGGCACCGAAAGCCCACCGCAGTCAGAGTCCCCAGTCCCTCTGAGGAGGAAACGCCTTCGCAGGCTTGGCTGAGTGGCTGAGCGGCAAGAAGTTCAACAACCGTCGGAGCGCCGTTCGACGCGCTCAACCGCGGCAAGGGCTGGTGCTGCGGGAGTGTCTCACGCGGCCCCGGCAATTGGAGCAGGGTCATCAAAGACCGCTGCTACTACCCCCGCCAAGCGGCCAAGGAGCCCAGCTCCCCCTCCTCCCCCTCCTCACACGGAGGCGGACTTTGATTTTTCCGCCCTCAGCGAAGAGGACGACGAGGAAGAGTAAGTTCCCTTGCCGCGACCCTCAATCTTTGTAAGGTTTTGTTTCTGTCCTCACTTGTCGCGCTCCGGCCTTGCTTCCGCAGGGAGGAAACTTTGGCGGAGAGGACAAGGAAGAGAGCTAAGGTCTCGACGAGCAAGACCGTGGTGGTCGTCGAAGATGAGCCCACAGCAACCACCGGGAGAGCGTCTGAGACCGTCCCGGCCAGCTCGGAGCCCAGCCCTCGTTGCAGCCCCCAGCGTAGCCCCCAGCGTAAGTATTTCAACTACCTTTCGCTGGCGGTCGCTGAGGAACAAGCATTTTGTTACTGACATTTTTGGGCGTGTAGGAGAGGAGCAGCAAGTGGAGCCATCTGAAGGTGCTCCAGAAGTACCACCCCCCTCGACCACTCCGCCAAGGAGAAGATCTCCGGTAAGGGCTCCCACTAGCGAGCCGAGCCATGAAGAGGAACCGGCAAGCGCCGAAGCGCCAAGCACCAGCGCTGGCAACCCCACCCCAATGACAAACGTTGACGGGGGAGGGGAGCCCACCGCTCCTGAGCTCAACACGGGTAAATCCACTTGCCGCAAAACTCTTTCTGCTTTCTTTCTTTTGGCTTCTTGAATTTCTTCATGAAGCCCTTTTTGCTTTACTTCTCGGGTTGGCAGAGCCCTCCTCGGTGGAGCCAATGAACATTGACTCTTCTGCTGAGGAGAACACCGCAGGGGCCGTCGACGACGAGGCCGCCAAGGCCGCTGCTGCCAAGGCCGACAAGCTGGCAGCCGACAAGCTTGCCGATGAAGAGGCTGCTAGGGCTGCCGAAGAGGCCGGCAAGGCCGCCGAGGATAATACCGCCAAGGCGCCCACCGATGAAGCCGCCAAGGCTGCTGAAGCTGAGGCCGCCCAGAAGGCTGCTGAGGAGGCCGGCGAGGGAGCCGGTGGTCGTACTGACGGCCCTGAGGCCACAGGAGCGCCAGGCGCTACTCCGACCACGGGTCCCTCAACCACTGACGAGGCGGCAGGACTCAACTCGCCTCCGCCAAGCAAATACATCCGGGTCGGCGAGAACGTCTACGTCAGCCTCCCCTGGACGGTGGGCTCTAGAGCGTCAACCGAGGAGGATGTTGTGGACGAGGAGATCCTTGCCGCTGCCGGGCTCCAGCTTGTGGATGCGCCAGGCGCCAGCAGCAGCAGCACGTCTGAAGAGGAGCAACTGCTCCAAAAGCTGCTGAATCTTCATCGCGCCCGACGGGAGAAGCTAGCTTCCAGGGAGGCGCTCATCGAGAAGGCCGAAGCTGACATGTTGAGGCGCGCGGAGATCTTGGCGGATGTCAGCGCGCGATCTCTTAATGCGTTAGAGGCCAAGCTGGCACAGCTGGCCGAAGAACGGCAGGCCCTCCTCCTGATGAAGCAAGACATTGAACAAAAACAGGAGGAGACCGCCAAGGAGTTGTCTGCTCGGGCCGGTGATCTGAACCAGCGGAAGGTGGACCTTGATGCCCACGAAGAAGAACTTGCCGAGCGCAAGAGGAAACTTGCCGAAACCCTCCGGCAGAAAGACGAGGAGGTGGCAAGACTTGTCGCAGAGCGGACCCAGGGGCAGGCACAAAAACACCAGAAGGAAATCGAAGCCTTGGCCCAAGAGTACGCCAGCAAGTTGGTGGAGGCCACCAACGCTGTTGCTGCTGCAGAAGTGAACAGGAAGGAAACGGAGGAGAAAGTGGCAAGACTAGAGGCCGCCCTCAAGGCAAACGGTGACAAGCTCTCAACGCTCGAAAGTGAGAGGGCAAAGGTGACCCACACTTTGGCGGAGATGCAAGTTACCATAGCCAAGAAGAACAATCTGCTTGCCGCCGCCAATGACTCCAGAGCAGACCTGAAGCTGAAACTGACCACGCTGAAGGAGACGCTCGACACCACCAGAAAGCGCGAAGGGCTTCTAATGGCAGAGCTCCAAAAGGAGAATGGTCTGCTTCAAGACGCTATTGCAACCCACAAGAAGTTCAGGGATAACGTGGGGATCTTCACAGACAGGCTTGCCAGCGCAGCCGAGGACATCGACAAGGAGCTGACTGCCCTGAAGGTGCCGAACTTCGGGTACTCCACCGACAAGAACACGCAAACTAGCGTCAAGCTAGCCGAGTTCTTCGACGGAGTAGTAGAAGCACTCCAACAGCTCCAAGTCAATCACAAGGCTCAACTGGCCGACGAGTCACGCAGGCTTTGCCGGGGAGTTCTCCGGAGGTTGCTGGTGAAGATAGCATACAGAAACCCGGGCGTCGACTTCAGCAACATCTTCAAAAGCTTGCCGAAGGGATACGACCCCGCACCACTAGAGGCCCTTGTCGCGCCCATCGTGGAGAGGGTGGACCAAATCCAAAGAGTCGAAGGCGAGCACCGCAATTAGAGAGCCCATTCTTCTCCCTCCTTGCCGCCGCTAGACATGTTAAAGAACAATCTGTTTAAGCCGCGGCAACTTATCTTGTAATATAACATGCAATATTTTGAAGTTAATGCATGTCATCTCCCTTGAGCAATTTCTTTCTTTATGTGTACTTGCCCTACGCTTATAGGAAACTTGCCGGTGCGCGCACCATCGCTGCGAGCGCTGGGTACGGGACTCCAGCAGCCTGCTGGCGGTGCCGCTGCCGGCAAGCAACCTTGTCGCGCTCAGTGCGGCCACTTAGGTTGTTGAGCGGACTCGAAACAAGGTAAGGGCGCGACCGATTACGCTTAGGTTCCGTCGCGCACAGGTTTTCCATACAAAGAGTAGTATCGTTCAAGGAAAATAACCTTGAGAATAAAAAAGAATTTGGTTATTCAAACTTTGGCACTTAGCTTTGTCGCTGATCCCTCCGCGGCAAGGTCTTGTCACTGCTTGCCGCTGCCTTCTACCCGGCAAGGCAAAGTTTCTTTGAACGACGCCTGGTCCATATCATTATCCCATCCCCCCCGGCAAACTTGTGCGCGAGGGAAGCTTCTGTCTTTTTGAGAAAAAGAAAGAAGAGAAAATAAAGATATAGGAGCTTGGCGGCTCGTTAATGCTTACCGGGGAGGCTGTACTGCACAGTATGTCAGATAATCATGCAAAATAAAAGTAAACATGAAATCATCAAAAACTGCGAAATACAAAAGCTTTATGTATCCACAGGGTCTGCGCCTGGCTTTGTACAAAGGATTACATGCAACAGCGGCAAGACTTGTACAAAAGGTGGTTGCCGGGGAAGGGCCCGGCAACCGCGCCTTATGGAAAAAACTTACGGAGATGCTCAATCTTCCAGGAATTGATCACTGGAATGCCATCCCCGGTCTCCAGGCGGACAGCGCCGGGCCTGGTGACCCGTTTCACCCGATAAGGGCCTTCCCACTTCGGCGTCAACTTGTTTGAATTCTTGGCCGACTGAACGCGCCGAAGAACAAGGTCGCCTTCCTCGAGACTTCTGGCATTAACTTTGCGGCAATGGTAGTGACGCAAAGCTTGCTGGTAGCGAGCAGCTCTCACAGCAGCCTGAAGATGATCCTCCTCGAGGAGCACAGCGTCAGCTTGCCGCAGTTGCTCTTGCTCAAGCTCATCATAAGCGAGCACTCGAGGTGATCCGTATACGAGTTCCGTGGGGAGAACTGCCTCTGCTCCATAAACTAGAGCAAAAGGCGTCTGGCCAGTAGCTCGATTTGGCGTCGTCCTGATTGACCAAAGAACCACTGGCAGCTCCTCAATCCAGTTTTTGCCGCACTTGCGCAGCCTGTCGAAAGTTCTCGTCTTGAGCCCACGCAGCACTTCAGCATTTGCCCTTTCAGCTTGACCGTTGCTTCGGGGGTGAGCAACAGAAGCGAAACAGACCTTGGCGCCAAGGTCTTCGACATACTGCATGAAGGCGTGGCTCGTGAACTGGGTACCGTTGTCGGTGATGATCCTGTTAGGAACACCAAAGCGACAAACAATTCCCTTGAAGAACTTGATGGCTGATTGTGCTGTCACCTTCCTCACTGCTTCCACTTCTGGCCACTTCGTAAACTTGTCGATGGCCACATACAAGTACTCGAAGCCCCCGGTGGCACGGGGAAAGGGGCCGAGGATGTCGAGCCCCCAGGCCGAAAATGGCCAGGAGAGAGGGATTGTCTGGAGAGCTTGAGCTGGCTGATGAATCTGCTTGGAATGAAACTGGCACGCTTCACACTTGGTTACTAGTGCAGTTGCACTCTGGAGGGCGGTGGGCCAAAAGAAACCTTGCCGGAAAGCCTTTCCAACAAGGGCTCTTGACCCTATGTGGTGACCACATATGCCTCCATGAATCTCCACCAACAGCTCCTGTCCTTCTTCCCGGGGAATACACTTCAATTTCACACCGTTTGGTCTTTTTCTGCACAGCATGTCATCGACAAATTGATACATATTGGACCGTCGGGCTACTTTCGCCGCTTCTTCCTGCTCTTCGGGAAGTTCTCCTGTCTGAAGGAAACGGACTATCTGCTGCGCCCACGCTGGAGCCTGTGGCTCGACAACGAGGACTAAAGGCATTTCTTCTGCTGCGGGAACATCAGGCCCTACGGGAAGAGCTCGTCGCTCTACCAGAGCCTGCCGTTCCCCGACGAGCTTGGCGGGAACAGCCGCCTCAACGACAAGAGCCTGGGGCCCTGCTGGAGCGTGCTGTCCTTCAACAAGCTTGTCGGGAGCAGTTGCTTCAACGACGGAAGCCCAAGGCCTCGTCGGATCATCTTGCTCCCCAGCGCTTCGATCAGGAGCGCCTGCTTCAATGACAAGGACCTGAAGTCTTGTCGGAGCAAGTTGCCCCTTTGCCTCTAGCCTAGGAGCACCCGCTTCAACGACAAGAGCACGAGGCCTTGTCGGAGCAAGTTGCCCCTCTGAATCTTTGGCGCTGGCTTTGGCAGCCTTCTTGCCGGCGGCTTCGGGGAGCTCTGCCGGGAAGTAGTCGCCAGAAGCCAACTTCCTCTTCCTGCCTTGCCCTACTGATGGCGTCACGGATGGCTGAGTTAGTTGGAGCACAAAAGTGCCTGGCTCCACAGGCAATTTGAGTGCGGCGCGCTTTGACAAACCATCGGCAATGTCATTCTCAGCACGTGGGACGTGCTCCATTTGTAGGCCGTCAAAGTGTTGTTCCAACTTCCTCACCTCATCTACATAAGCTTCCATCAATGGGCATTGGTAGTTCTTGTTCACTTGCCTGACGACAAGCTGCGAATCTCCCCTGACAATAAGCTTCTTGATCCCAAGGTCTGCCGCGATCCTGAGACCGGCAAGCAACCCCTCATATTCTGCAGTATTGTTTGTCGCCTGTTCCTTGGGAAAGTGCATTTGGACCACGTACTTGAGGTGCTCTCCGGTGGGTGCGACAAGCAGTACGCCAGCACCGGCGCCTTGCAGCGAAAACGCACCATCAAAGTACATAAGCCACTCTTTGCTTGTCTCCTTGCCGGGGAGAGTCATCTCTGGGATTTCTTTGTCTGGCGTTGGTGTCCATTCTGCGACAAACTCTGCCAAAACTCGGCTCTGTATGGTTGATGTACTCTCAAACTTGAGGCCAAAGCTCGACAACTCCAACGCCCACTCGACAATCCTGCCCGTCGCTTCTGGATTTTGCAAAATCCTTTTCAGCGGGAAGCGAGTGATGACGGTAACTTCATGTGCTTGAAAATAATGGCGCAGCTTTCTTGAGGCCATGAGAAGGCCGAAAAGCAGCTTCTGCACACCAGAATACCTTGACCTAGCTCCCTGCAGAAGAGAGCTCACAAAGTAGACCGGGCGCTGCACCATTTTCTTCTTTTGTATCACTTCACCTGACTGCGCAGACAAATTCTTGTTGGCAGCAAAACTTGTTGCCCCCAGCTTGTCGCTGGTCGTGCTTGCCGCAGTTACTGCCTCCTCATCCACCTCTCTCTCCGCTACCAGCGCAGCACTAACCACTTGATTGGTTGCCGCTAGATATAGCAACAACTTCTCTTGTGGTTTAGGCGCGACAAGTATTGGAGGAGAGGAGAGGTATCTCTTCAAGTCTTGCAGCGCCGCCTCCGCCTCGGTTGTTGCCCCCTCGCCGTTCTTGTTGGTGACAGCATCGTCACCAGTTCTCTTGTCGGCCGCGCACACTGGGTCGGCATCAGCGAAGCTGAGAAGGCTCTGAATGGTTGCCCTCCACTCGTCAAGCTTATCTGCTGGTGGAGGGAAGTTCAGGAGCAGCTGCGCACGCGCTAACGCTTCTGCTGGTGAGGGAGGTATCGAGTGGCGTGAGGACTGTGGGATGCTCTTACTCCTAACGGTGTTAGAAGGAGCATCTCCACGCCCAGGCGACCGCGCCTCGACCCCGCCAACGTGTTGTTGCGTATGGTGACCCCGCGCATCTCGAGATTGATGCGCAAGTTCATTATCCAGGGAGCGCCTGGCACCTGGGGCGTCAGGACGCTTCCTGTCACAGGCTTCTTGCGAAGGCCGCGGCGTCTGAACCGGTGCAGGCGTTCCAGAACGCGCAGCACCGTTTCTGGAGCTTGCAGGGCTAGCAGCAGCGAGCAGCGCTGCGTTCCCAGACCCAGCAGCGCCAAGATTGGCGTTGCTGGCACGGTTTTGGACAGGTGGAGGTAATAGGAGCTCTCGCTCTCCAGTCCCCCCAGCAGCTGCAATCGCGTCGGCACCCTCTTGCACGGGAGCAGGCGGGTTGGATGTGGACGCACCGATGGCTGAAGTCTTCTTTTTTGGAGCCATAAGACGGAGAATGGCCCAAAAACTAGCGCGCAAATCGCTAGATTAGGTTCACACAACCTCCTCCTCCCCTACCTGGCGCGCCAAAGATGTCGGGGACGAATCCGCGATCACCTATGGGACCCAGAGAAGGACCCCTTTACGTTCGGCAGGGAGAGGCGGTCGCACGAAGAGCAAATCTAGCGAAGAACACGCCAGTGCACGAGAGAGATTTACCCAGGTTCGGGCCGCACGGATGCGTAAAACCCTACTCCTGCTTTTTGGTTATTATCTGTATGATTGTTCTAGCTCCAGGAGCGCTACAGTACCGAGTAGCTGCGTACAATACTGGAGTTCTCCCTTTTTTTGTTTTCCCTCTTTCACGTTGCCCATGGGCCTCCTTTTATACGCACAAAGGGGTCTCCAACAGGTGGCAAACAGTAAAGGTAGAGGTGGAAAGTTGCTACAGTAAGGCCACTATTACCAGGATGACATGTCCTACCTACCACTGATGGCAGGGGACAAGGGCATTAACTGCCCATGCCTTTGCTGTCCAGATACATGTACCCGGACGTCGTGGACGTGGGAAAAGCCTATCCCACCTGCTGCTGCACCGCTATCTACAGTGCACCGCTGTCTACACAGTGCCCTGCCACGCACGCTTGGAAGGACCCAGAGCGCCACGCTGGCAGAGGCACCGGAGCAGCACAGTAGCACAGTGGTACAGTAACGCTTGCCGCGGCAAGACCTTGCCGCACCTGACAGCTTGGCGCAGCCCATAGTTTGCCGTGCAAGGTAACTTGCCGGGGCAAGTACCTTGCCGCAGCCGCTATCTTGCCGCAGCCAATACCTTGCCGCAGCCAATACCTTGCCGCAGCCAATGACTTGCCGGGGCAAGTACCTTGCCGCGGCAAGTACCTTGCCGCGGCAAGTACTCTGCTTCAGCAATGCCCAGGCTGGGCCTCAGCTGTCCCTCCCGGCAAGCTCCTCTTGCCGGGGCCTTAACTCTTGCTTTGTATACTTTGTTCTTGAATGGCTTAATAATCTTGAGCTTCTCTCTGGCTGTCCTCCCGCAAGCCTGGCCGCGGGATGCTACTACTGCCCGTGCACAAGTACGGGGTACTAGGGTACCCCTATTCTAGTACACCGACAATGGAGAAAGGCTGTATATGTGGACTGGGCTGCAGAAATGCCAAGATAGAGAGAAGGCCTAGTCCTATCGAAGACTAGCATCTTCACGAAGTCATCATCTTGTAGCAGTAGAAGAGAGTAGAATAGCATTTTATTTAGCAAACATGTTGAAGCAAGCCTAGAGATCCTTCCTCGACTCCCAGCGAGAAAGCGCTCCCGAAGCTTCAATTAAGTAACAAGTATCCAGTTCAAGTAGTAGATCAGGATACACAAACTGAGCGTCCTTTACCGTAGGACTGGCTATCGATAGATCATTCATCCCTGCAGGGGTGCACTACTGTTACCCAACACACTCGATCAACTTTGGCCGGACACACTTGCTGGGTAATGCCCGGCCTCGGTAGATCAACACGAAGCAACGCCCTACCTAGGCTCAGCAGAGAGGACAGCACGCCGGACTAACCTATGCACCCAGAGGTCTTGGGCCATCGCCCTGGGCACCCTGCACGTTGCGTGGCTGGCCGGGGTGCAAGCGCGACACTGAACTCATCAGTGAAGTATCCAGCCCATTCCTGGTGATCAGCCCGCATGGTGAACCATGACGTCTGAAGAGCTTTCGGGAGAAACATACGACGTAGAGGGCCCCATAACCATAATCCTGCGTGGTGGTAGTGCGTATAGGGCACGTCGACCCACTCAGATCACACATCCAAATCCAATAGGCTCATTTAGTATCACGCGGAGACAATCAGAGTCTCTGAAGCTCCGCCACAATATCACACTCGAGTGCCCTTCCGGCACACTCGACATCATAGTTCCCCTGCGGGTACCCACCAGGGTGGACCCGCCTGTAACAAAGGTCAAGGTAACCGTGTGGTCATAACATCAAGGGGGAAACCCGAGGAATCACCCTCGGTGGATTCCACTCGACGAAATCATTAGGGTGAACGTATGAGGCATCACCCTCGAGGTTCACACTAAGGGGTTGCACGACAGAGTCGTATCGGAAGTGGAGAAGGAGGAATCACCCTTGATGACCACGACCGAACAGCTACACTGCAGAGTGTTCATCAGGAGTGCGTTACGAGGTATCACCCTCGGCACTCGATAGTAACTATGGAGAGTCGTACAACTAAGGGGGGTGAGGTGATGTGTCGGTCTCTGGTCGACGATCACATTGATCGAATCGTCGATGATCAATCAGGGGCAACAAGGGAAAGGTGGTGGGGTCACTGATGGTTCACTACCAACCTATACTAAACAGTTTATCATAGGCAGGTAAGGTAACAATGAACAGGTTAAGAAAATAGGCTATGCATCAGAATAGGAACATACAATAACAGTAGCAAAATCTAATGCAAGCAGGAGAAATGGAATGGGCGATATCTGGATGCTCAAGGGGGGGGGGGGCGGGGGGGGGCTTGACTGGTTGCTCTGGCAAGAGAGAGGGGTCGTCAACGGGCTGCTCGTCGGTAGTGTAGTCGTACCCAGCTGCAGCGTCATCGGTATCAGCGTCTATCGAGAGAGAAGGAGGGGGAGAGAAACAATAAATTCACGGCAATAATGCAAACAATAGGTATGACATGCCTAAATGATATGCCGGGGTGTTCTACTGCCTAACTAAATGATTTAGTTAATTTAGGAATTTATTCGGATTTATTTAATTAAAGTTGGGCACTATTCTTTTATCGAAATCGGTCTAAAAGTTCCATGTTCATCTAGCTAGGGGCATCTGACAGGAATACGGAGGACGCATTCGGGTTCGTATCAAAATTCTGAGCAACTTTCATATATAAATTATTTTCATCGGAGTTACGGTTTATTTAATATGATTTTCTAAAGTTTTTATTAATTTCTGGAATTTAATTAATTATTTAAATTCAACATTATCCAGAATAGTAATTGATGATGTCAGCATGAGGTCAGTGTGATGTCAGCAGGTCAACTCTGGCTGACCAGAGTCAAACCTGACAGGTGGGTCCAGTGGGACCCACATGTCAGTGACCCAGCTAATTAACCAGGGTTAATTTAAACTAACTAAACTAATTAGCAGGTGGGGCCCAGTAGTCAGTGTCTGTTTAGGATTTTAATTAACTAATTATCTATTTATTTAAATTAGTTTAATCAAGTGGGGCCCGCATGTCATAGACACAGGGGCGGCCACGTCAGCGCTGACCAAGGTCAACGGGGCCCAGTGGGTCCCAATGGCAGTGGCACAGGGGCGGGGCCCATGGCGCCACGTCAGCACTGGCACAGGGGCGGGGCCCATGGCGCGCGGCAGGATGGGCTCGGGTTTCTCCTACGGTGGGTCTCAGGGGCTGGGGTAGGGCGCGTTCGACGCGGCTCGACGTCGTGCGTCGAATGGCGGCGGTGCGGGGTGCTGGGGCGGCCGGAGTCGAGCGGCACGAGCTCGTCGGTGGCGAGGTTCTCGGGCGAGTTACGGGATCGACAAAATGGCGCGCGTTCGAGCGTTGTGAGGAGCTAGGCGGGGTCTATGCGACGCGGCGAACTCAGTGGACTTGGTGGCGAGGCCATTTGGTCGCCGGAATAGCACCGGCGACGAGCCACGCGGAGGCGCATTCGGGCACGAGGGGAACGGCCGCTAGGGGCAGCAAACGACGGCTAGCAAGGGGGGAAAGGAGCAGTGGCTTACAGCGGAAGCGTAGGGACTTGGCAGCGGGCTCGGGGAAGCTCGGGGTCGCCGGAATCGTCGACGGCGTGCGGCGGCGATCCGAGGAAGAAGACAGCGGCGTGGGGCGATGTAGGGCTCCCGGGGCTCGGGCTTGTGGTCGAGGAGGACGGGCTTGACGCGGCGGAGCTCGTGGACACGTCGCGGTGGCGAGGCAGGGGCGGTGGCCGCGAGCTTCAATGGAGGCCGATCATGGCGGCGCTCGGGTGGAGTGGGGGAGTGAGAAAGAGAGCGAGCGGAGCGGCTAGGGTTTGTCCGCGAGGTCGAGGGGCAGCCCTTGTAGGCATCCGCGGCGCGGTAGCGCGCTGTCGAGCGTAGGCGAGGGGGGTCCGGGTGTGCACGCGCGTGCGCATTCGACAGCGAGTGCGAGGAGCAGTGCGAGAGGTGGGGGACTGCGCTGCGCAGGCTGGGCCGGCACTGTGCACTCGAGGCCCAGCACAGTGGGCCTTTTCCTTTTTCTCGTTTTCTCTTTCTCTGTTTTTCTCTTCTTTTCTGGTTTGTCTTTTGTTTTTACTCCAAATGACTTTTGTAAAATATGGCACTTGCCCATATAATACCAATGCAATATCCAACCCTGGTATAAAAAGGTTTTGGGGCCAAATGTTTTCGTAAATAAAAAGGTACTAACCAATTCTGTTTTACTACTGTTAGAGTCACTTAGCTAATTTATTAATTGTTGATTACAATTTTAGAGTTGTCTCTGTAATATTTGTTATTTATTGAACATTTTAGTTTCTATGTTGAACAACTTTTACTTTCCACTTTAAATTAAATTTGAATTTGCGTTAGGAGTTGAAATGCAATATGATGCAAATGATGATTTGGCACTGTTAATCATGCTGACTTGTCATTATCAACAGTGATTACTGTGGCTAATGACATGGGGTGTTACACTTGCCCTCAAGCGAAAGCCTATATCGATAATCATGCCTACAAGTATAGAGAGAGAGGTGTAGATAAAAACAAAATACGGACATAGTAGCATCATGATCATTATTATAATAGCAATATTTATTATCATATAACTTCTCATGAGCAAGTAATAATTCATCACAACATCTAAGTATAAGGCATAAACTTTCTTGAAAACTAACAAACTATGTTCTCAGTCAACAATGCAATTGCATTTCATCATATTTTCAGGAAGGGTCTCATGTCGGAACTTTTTAGCAATTCCACATACTCAACCATCAATTAGTCTTCTATTATTGCTAACACTCACAACATATCTATGGAGAAAAAAGTTTCAGCCAGACACATAGAATGATAGGGGCTTATAATTTGGCCTCCCAACTTATTCACCTCCGGGGTGAGGTCAACAATAATAACTCATGATCACCCTTATCCAACTGGATATATGTGCCTAGATCTTTCCCCACCACATGATGTTTGCCAAAGAGAAAAATAAAAAGGAATAGAGGAGAACACTATTGACTCTTGCATAAAAAGTAAATACATAAAGGTAAAAGATAGGCCCTTCGAAGAGGGAAGCAGAGGTTGTCATGCGCTTTTATGTATTTGGATGCAAAAGCTCTTAATGCAAAGAAATTTCACATTATATTACCCCTTATGATAGCAACCTTTATTATGCAGTCCGTCACTTTTATTACTTTGCCATCACAAGTTCGTACAACGCGTATTTTCCCTTACAATAAAAGAACAAACATATTTAGAAGCAATTTTTTATTGCTTTATGCACCGATGAAAACTTACTTGAAGGATCTTATTCAATCCATAGGTTGGTATAGTGGACTCTCATGACATGAAATTGGGTTTAAGGTTTTTGGATGCACAAGTAGTATCTCTACTTGGTGCGGATTTTTGGCTAGCAAAGATGTTGGGCAAGCACCAAATGTTGGAGGATCTATGACAATATAACTTCTATGTGAACAGGAATAAACATAAATCATTACGTTGTCTTCCTTGTCCAACATCATTTTTTTTGCATAAAATACTTAATGGGGGTTCACAATCATAAAAGATGTCCAAGATGGTATATTGGCATGTCAATCTTCTCTTCCCTTATTAATTTTTTTCATGAATTGCATCATTAACCAATGCTATGTTTGTCAACTTTCAATAAATTTTACTACTTATACTTTTCCTTATGTATTGTCATTACTTTCCATAAGATTAGCATATGATATTTTTCATTACTTTCTTTATTTTCATTGAAACATAAAAGTAAAGAAGCCAAAACTCAAACTAATCTTTATTATAAAACTCTGACTCGATTACATAGATATATAGATCATAAAACTAGCGCTCGAAAATAAATCATACTAAACTTTTATTTAACTAAATCAGGAAATAACTAAGGATCGAACTAAAATAGTTAAAGATAATAGAAGTGGTGGTGATACAATACCGGGGCACCTCCCCCAAGCTTGGCACAAGCCAAGGGGAGTGCCCATACCCATGTACTCAAGTTTCTTTTGGTGATGGTGGTGGTGGTGTAGTAGTAGTAGTCTTCTTCTCCAGCTTATGTTTGAGGATGAAATTTTCCTCCCTCAAATCATCGACCTCTTGCTCAAGCTTCAGTACCATTTTGCATAATGCCTCCTTACTTTCCTGTAGAAAACGGGACGGGATAAATTGGGGTTTAGATCCATTTACTTTGTTTTGAAGACTTCACTTCTTGAATTCCACGTGCATATCCCCAGGTTGAGGTAGAGGAACATTATCTTCTTCTGAACTGGCATCCTCAATTCCCCTCGGATCAACATCTACTTCTTCCTCCGTGGTCCAACCGTAATGATCCACATCTCCATAGATCCTTGGGTTTGCGATCTAGTGGGAAACATAGCTCTCTCCATATGAGTCTTGGGACGACATGATTTCAGATCTGTTAGAAAAACAACATGAAACAGGAACAGAGGATATTTTCACGATCTGGTGGTCAAAACATCCGGGAGTATATATAAAGAATTTTTATCTTGCAAAACACGTAAACCAGAAGAAAACAGAGTCGGGAAGGCTCACGAGGGGCCCACTACCCACCAGGGCGTGCCAGGAGGGGCAGGCGTGCCCTGGTGCCTAGTGGTCGCCTGGGTTGCCTTCCCAGGTGTTCCTTAATTTTGTAATTTTCTATTATTCCAAAACTGACAGAAAATATTTTGATGGAATTTTTGGAGTCAGTTTACTTATCGTATCATGTACCTCTTCCTTTTCAGGGTTCACGAGTGTTCTGGAAGGACTCTTTTATGTATTCCTCCGGTGACATAGTTTGAATAATGTTAGTCTCAACATTAATAGGTGTACCTGAGATATAATGATTAATTCTTTATCCATTGACCACCTTCGGATTAGTGCCTTCGGCATTATTGATCTTAATAGCTACAAGGCGATAAACTTCTTCAATGATATATGGTCCTTCCCATTTAGAGAGAAGTTTTCCTGCACAGAATCTAAAACGAGAATTGTACAATAGAATATATTCACCCACTTTGAATTCCCGCTTTTGGATTCTTTTGTGATGCCATCTTTTAACTTTTTCCTTAAATAATTTGGCATTTTCATAAGCTTTGGTTATCCATTCATCTAATGAGCTAATATCAAATAACCTCTTTTCACCAGCAAGTTTGAAATCACAATTGTGTTGTTTAATTGCCCAATATGCTTTATGTTCTAACCCAAGAGGTAAATGACATGCTTTTCCATAAACCATTTTATAGGGAGACATGCATCATCAAGATTCTTGGACCAATTCTTTCGAGATCTATTGACAGTCTTTTGCAAAATTAATTTTATTTCCCTATTGCTCAATTCAACTTGACCACTAGATTGAGGGTGACAGGGGGATCCAATTCTATGGTTGACATCATATTTAGCAAGAAATTTATGGAAAGCACCATGAATAAAGTGTGAACCACCATCAGTCATTAAATATCTAGGAACTCCAAACCACGGGTAAATAACTTCTTTGAGCATTTTAATGGAAGTGTTGTGATCAACACTACTAGTTGGAATAGTTTCTACACACTTAGTGACATAATCAACAACAACTAAAATATGTGTATACCCATTAGAGGAAGGGAAAGGTCCCATATAATCAAATCCCCAAACATCCAATGGTTCAATAACAAGTGAATAATTCATAGGCATTTCCTGACGTCTACCAATATTACCAATTCTTTGACATTCATCACAAGATAAGACAAACTTACGAGCATCCTTGAAAAGAGTAGGCCAATAAAAACTAGATTGTAATACCTTGTGTGCAGTTCTGTCTCCCGCATGGTGTCCTCCGTAAGCCTCGGAGTGACACTTCCGTAAGATTTGTTCCTGTTCATGGTCAGGTGTATAGTGTCTAATAATACCATCTACTCCTTCTTTATAAAGGTGTGGGTCATACCAAAAGTAATGTCTTAAAGCAAAGAAGAATTTTTTGTTTTGTTGGTATGTAAAACAAGGTGGTATAAATTTAGCAACAATATAATTAGCATAGTCTGCATACCAAGGACTATTGTGAGAATCATTTATTATAGCTAGTTGTTCATCAGGAAAACTATCATCAATAGGTGGTGGGTCATCAAGGATATTTTCTAACCTAGACAAGTTATCAGCTACGGGATTCTCAACCCCCTTCCTATCAATAATATGCAAGTCAAATTCTTGTAGCAAAAGAACTCACCTAATGAGTCTAGGTTTAGCATCTTTCTTTTCCATAAGGTCTTTAATAGCAGCATGATCAGTGTGAACAATTACTTTAGAATGAGCAATGTAAGATTTGAATTTATCACAAGCAAACATAACTGCTAAAAATTCTTTCACAGTAGTAGCATAATTTCTTTGAGCACTGCCTAGTGTTTTGCTAGCATAGTGTATAACATTCAATTTCTTATCAACTCTTTGTCCTAGAACAGCACCAACAGCATAATCACTAGCATCACACATAATTTCAAAGGGCAAATTCCAATTAGGTGGTTAAACAATAGGTGCAGATGTTAATATTTTCTTAAGTGTTTCAAAGGCTTCTACACAACCATCACCAAGAACAAATGGAACATCCTTTTGCAAGAGATTAGTAAGAGGCCTAGAAATTTTAGAGAAGTCTTTAACAAACCTTCTATAGAAACTAGCATGACCAAGGAAACTTCTTATACCATTGATATCTTTAGGACATGGCATTTTCTCAGTTGCATCAACTTTAGCTTTGTCTACTTCAATAACTCGTTCAGAAATTTTATGCCCCAAGACAATACCTTCATTTACCATAAAGTGACACTTCTCCCAATTCAAGACAAGGTTAGTTTGCGCACATATATGCAAAACTCGATCAAGGTTGCTAAGCAATCATCAAAAGAAGTTCCGTAAAAGGAAAAATATCCATGAAAACCTCAACAATCTTTTCACAAAAGTCAGAGCATATAGCGGTCATACATCTTTGAAATGTAGCAGGAGCATTGCATAAACCAAAAGGCATACGTCTATAATCATAAGTTCCAAAAGGGCAAGTAAAATTGGTTTTCTCTTGATCGGTTGTGATACAGGTATTTGAGATAAACTGGAATATCCATCTAGGAAGCAAAAGTGTGTATGCTTTGACAATCTTTCTAACATTTGATCAATAAAAGGTAAAGGGTAATGATCTTTTCTAGTAGCTTTATTTAGTTTTCTAAAATCAATACCATCCTATAACTAGTTACGATTCTTTGTGGAATAAGTTCATTTTTATCATTAGGAACAACTGTAATGCCTCCTTTCTAAGGGACACAATGAACAGGACTTACCCATCTACTATCAGCTATAGGATAAATTATAAGTGCTTCTAGAAGCTTTAATATTTCAGTTCTTACCACTTCTTTCATCTTAGGATTTAATCGCCGTTGATGATCAACAACTGGTTTAGCATTAGGTTCCATATTAATCTTGTGCTGACATAGAGTGGGACTAATGCCCTTAAGACCATCAAGAGTCTATCGAATAGCAGCATGGTGCTTCCTTAGAGTTTTAAGTAATCTCTTTTCTTCATGCTCTAAAAGGTTAGCACTAATAATAACATGATATGTCTTCTTTACATAAAGATAAACATATTTTAGTGTATCAGGCAATTGTTTTAATTCAAACACAGGATCACCTTTAGGTGGAGGAGGACCTCCTAGAGTTTAAACAGGCAAATTGTGTTTAAGAATAGGTGGTTGATCAAAGAACATCTTATCTATTTCATTTCTTTCTTGAAAATGCATATCATTTTCATGATCCAACAAATATTGTTCTAACGGATCAGTAGGAGGTACGGCAATAGAAGCAAGACCAATTATTTCATCCTTAATAGGCAATTCTTTATCATGAGGTTGTCTACGAAACTTAGAGAAATTAAACTCATGAGATATATCACCAAAGTTAATACTAACAGTTTGTTTAGCACGATCAATCTTTGCATTAACAGTATTCAAGAAAGGTCTACCAAAAATTATGGGACAAAAATCATCTTGTGGAGAACCAAGAACTAGAAAATCAGTAGGGCATTTTATTTTCCCACACAAGACTTCAACATCTCTAACAATCCCAAGTGGTGTAATAGTATCTCTATTAGCAAGCTTAATAGTAACATCAATATCTTCTATTCAGCAGGAGCAATATCATTCATAATTTCTTGATATAAGGTAAACGGGATAGCACTCACACTAGCACCCAAATCACATAAGCCATGATAACAATGATCTCCTATTTTAATAGAGACAACAGGCTTATTCTTGTCTTTTTCATCATGTTTAGTGATTCTAGTGGCTTCATCACAGAAATAAATAACATGTCCATCAATATTATCGACCAAGATATCTTTAACCATAGCAACATTAGGTTCAACATTAATTTGTTTAGAGGGTCTAGGTGCTCTAATATTACTTTTGTTTACCACGGTTGAAACATTAGCATGTTCCTTTATCCTAACAGGGAAAGGTGGTTTTTCAATGTAAGCAGTAGGCACAACTGGGTAAACATTATAAATGATAGTTTTATCTTTAACTGTAACTGGCTGCTCAATCTTTTCTTTAATAAGGGGATGCTATTTAAACCATTTATCCTTATGGAGATCAACATGAGTAGCAAATGATTCACAAAAAGAAGCTACTATCTCAGAGTCAAGTCCATATTTAGTGCTAAACTTGTGAAAAACATCGATATTCATAAAAGATTTAACACAGTCAAACTCAAGCTTAATACCCGACTCTTTACCTTCGTCGAGTTCCCAATCTTCATAGTTGTGTTTAATTATTTCCAAAATATTCCATCTGAATCAATAGCTTTCTTAATAAAAGAGCCAGTCGAAGAAAAATCGAGCATGGTTTGATTATCATGAGAAAGCCGAGCATAAAAATTATGTAAGATAATTTATTTTGAGAGCTCTTGATTGGGGCATGTATACATCATATACTTAAGCCTCCCCAAGCTTGAGTGATACTTTCTCCATCATGAGGCCAAAAATTATATATATAATTCCGATCACGATGAACTAGATGCATAGGATAAAACTTTTGATGAAATTCCAATTTCAATCGATTCCAATCCCAAGCTCCAATATCATCACATAGCCTATACCATGTCAGTACCTTTCCACACAAAGATAAAGGGAATACCTTCTTATTAACTTCATCTCCACGAAAACCTGCAAGCTTAAATAATCCACAAACTTCATCCACATAGATTAGGTGCATATCAGGATGTAATGTTTCATCTCCTGCATAAGGATTAGCTAGCAGTTTCTATATCATACCCGAAGGAATCTCATAATAAATATTTTTAGTAGGTGCAGTAGGTTGAGGAGTAACTCTTTGTGCTTCTGGTCGAGGTGAAGATACCCCAAACAAACCCCTCAAAGGATGATTTTCCATAGTAACAAGTGACAGTAAATTTCAGCATGCAATATAAAATTTTCCTTATGAAATTCCACTTACCACAAGCACTTCAAGGGTTCGAATCCATTGCTATCTATCATAGTCCTTTCAATGGTGCCAGAAAAGAGTCTTGATGAACCACAAGTATAGGGCATCTATCATAGTCCTTTCAATAAAGAGTGTCGAACCCAATGAGGAGCAGATGGAAATGACCAGCGGTTTTCAGCAAGGTATTTTCTGCATGCACTAAAATTGTTGGTAACAGATAGTTTGATAGCAAGGTAATTTGTACCGAGATAGTTTGATAGAAAGATAGTTTGATGGCAGGGGGTCTTGCCGGAGGCCAGCTCCTTGGGAAACCATGAAGTGCATCAAGAAGACCAAGGAACAGAACAAGTCAAACACCAAGGCAAAGCACTGGAGACAACCTTCGCTAGCAAGGTCGAGCCGCCAAGGTGAAGACCTGGCAAGCCCCATGGCTGAGCAGACCCCCGCCAACTACCAGCGCTCCACCTCACCAGCTAGCTGGTTGCCGATCGGTGAGGTGTCGAGCCCGCGGGCAGCGAGGTGGAGTTCTCCTGCACGTGTCGGCATGCTGGAGAGAAGATTACCTTTATTAACACCCGTCCAAATGGCGTGTCACACTAATAGGAGTTAGCTGGGCAAGCGGTGCTGCATCCTTGCCGGGGCTTCTCCTCCTCGTGACACCTAGTGATCCATTAAATGCACTTTGTCCTAACTAGCAGGGTTAGGTACGATAGCACTGTTTGCTATCTAATCATGATGTATTTATCTTTTTTCCACTATGGTAATCCCTTGAGCTATAAAAGGAGGGTTAGGGCCACCGATACAAGGGTTTGAATCCATTGAAATACCACTCACGTTTGCTCGTGTAGCTGCCTTCTCCTAGCACCTTCCGGGGGAGAGCGCTCCATGTACTTGTGCTCCACATTCTCAATACACCAAAGCAGGAGTAGGGTGTTACACCTTCAAGGTGGCCCGAACCTGGGTAAATGACCCTCACGCTCTCTGCTATCCTGCTGTTTGTGCTTTGTGCAATCCGTTCGCCGAACCACAAACGGGCTTGTTACTCCCATAGATCGTCATTCCACACCGACATCTTTGGCATGCCAGGCAGGGGGTTCACTAGCATGAACTTGGCTAGAAGACAGCGCATTGATTTCATCGAGCTTCATCATCACCTCCATCATCTATGGTGCCCAAGAAGAATGGCCCCATGACAACGAAGCCTTCCCCGTCCAAGCCTCCTCCACACGCGTCTACGGGCGGTGCAGGCGGTGCCCTCACCCCGGATGGCCCGAACATCACGGTGGGCATGACTAACGTAGGTGGCGGTCACCGTGCCCACTTCGACATGAGCGGGTGGTGGAGGCGTTGGAGAATGTCGTCTTCCATGATCCTCCAGCGGAGATAGCAACAACGGCGTAGGTAGCGCGTGCACGCATCTCCCGCTTCCTCCGCGCATTGACGAGCGCAGCCATCGAAGCAACGCGGCCTGGTCGGGCGCGAGCCGAGATCCTCCTGCTGCGGCGACTATGGCGGCGGCGGTGAGGGAGATGACGTCAAGGCACACGCCACGCCCATCACGGGATGGCTGTGACATGACTCCGAGCAGCGTTGCTAATCATGCGCAGCAGCGCCCGCACAGCAAATCACCTGTCGGCCCGACTAATTGTTAGAACCCAAAAAAATGTCAATGGCTTCTTCAGATATGCGGACATGGCAAGGCCAACATCGAGGATTGCCGGAAATGTGAACGGGAAGGAGTTCGCATCGGTATTGAACAATGCCAGGAGAGCTACCCCAGCAACATGGTGTGCGTGATGGCCCAATGTTAATATGACCGCGCCCAGCGTTGGCGGGCGATCTCCTTACGAGATCGAATACGCAGCCATACTAGCGAGCTGCGGCAGAATCGATGGTCCTTTGCCGGGCCAATGTGCCCGACTCATCGAGATGGTACAACGGCAAGCTAGCCCCGGCAAGGTCCTTAGTGTGTTCCAACCTTATATAAATGTCAAGTACACACACACACACATACATATATATAGCCGGTCTGTTTTGGTAATATTAGCAGAATAGTTATTCTGATAACACTTCTGCACTGCACGCTCAACAAAAGTGCACTGCATCTTTTTTACGATGAGCACTGCAATGCTTCACGGGAGAACTGCTTCATTTTTTGGCAGTCCGCCCGCGTGTTCTGTGTGGAATCGGGTGTTGCGGTATGATTTAATTTGTTTCTGGATCTCATTTGACCTTTATTCTTTGTAATTTGCAGGATAAGCGACTAAAATCTTTGCAAATCGAGCGATTTGGCGGAAGACTTTCTCTGTTCGTTCGTGTTCGCGTCGGATGTGACTTTTTTGTGCTCGGATGTTGTTTGTTAGTAGGAATTCTTTGATTGCGTTCGTTTTAATCGGTCCGTTTACTCTATAATTTGTCTAATTTTTAGGAGTTAGTTTTCAATTTCTGCGAAATCGATTGTCTGGGCGTCTGAGCTTCGTCCGCTCGTCTGTTCTTGTTGTTTTTTTGGATTTTGTGCGCCGATGCGTTTTGAATCTTGTAATTAGTTTCTCTTTTTGGTTTGAATTCACTTTATTGCGCCTGTAATGTTCGTATTTTTGGTGTGCATTTTTAAAGAATAGCGCATGCTGTTCATCCCAGTGGCCGTGGGTTTGATGTATTTTTTTGTTGGTAATTGTTCAAATTTGAGTGGTTGCGCAATGTTTTGGCCACTTATCGAACTGCGAGTGGAACTGGTACCTCCGTTAGTCTCCTACATGTCTGGACCTGTACTGCTTTGATTTTATTGTTGCAGTTCTGGCATATGTTTGTAGTGTACTGCATTTTGTTAAGTAGTGGACTTCAATGTAACTGTATTATAGTGGGCATGACAGCTTATGAGATAATTCTTTTTCTCAAACTGCATTATGTGTTTCAGAGAACTGCATGGTATGCACTTTCGTACTACATTAGCAGAATAGTTATGCTGCTATTTATGTCAATTCTTCTGAATTCCATACCACGAGAATTCTATTGAACAACATAGGTTAACTACAAAGTTTTCGACCATTGGCATTGCATTGTTATTGTTCAGAGTGCTGCATTTTTTTATATAAGGACCGTACTATGTGTATTAGAGAACTACATTTCTGTCAGCAGCAACTTGTCTAAAAAGGGTGATAAAATGATGCAGATGAGGTTGCATACTTTAAATAGGCACTGTTCAAGCCTTTTGATGGACATAATTTTAAAAGCATACAACATAAACAAAGCACTAGAATATGCCACAGATGGCTTGCTTTATCGTAGACAACCTAAAGCGCAAATATTGTAAACTTCAGGGAGTCTTCTTCTTTGTAGAAAAACACCATGGCCACTCTCCAGCCTCAAAGCCATTCTGGGAGACAAAATCTTTCCAGCTAGTAGTTATGTTGATGCAGTCTTCAGAGTCAATGTGGTAGTCAGCTTGCATGTTTGCATACCCATTCTTGTGTTGTGTCTCCAAAGTAACCTTCCCTGAACTCGGAGCAGGAAACCTTATTGTGGACGGCAGTTTCTGTATTTTGGCATGCATGGAAAAAGAATTTTTTAAGTAATCATCAAATTTTATAAGTAAACTCCATACCAAATGTTGACTTAAATATGTACATGTATATGACTTCTTTTTAAGAAAGCAATTGCAATGTATGAACAAATTTATATACGGAATTGACCTCTAATTTTAGTAGAATATATATTATACTATAACATGTTAGCACTTGAAGGTCATTTGAAGTGTACTTCAATAACATGATAAGAGAACTACAACACTGATCTATTGAACCTCTTTTTTGTTCGTGTGTTGGGGTTTTGATCTAACTAGTGTTCTATACCTGGTGTGGTACTGGAGAAAAGTAGGTAGAACTATCTAGTCTTAATAGATGACAAATCCGAACAATAACGCATATCTTGTTGAATTTTGTTGATACTACTGAGCAAATTTATGGAAATATACATTCAGATGTGGAGTTGCAGCCTATTTTGTGTCAAAAATTGTGAGGGGAAAAACATGCCCAACTTTCCTGCAGGTCCGCGGATGTGAGGCGATGAAGAAATGGTGCCCGAAACCCCCTGTTGGGTATCATCAGGCACCCGAGCATGCTGCGCCACTCGGCCTCGGTGAGCTCTAGACCATCTGCATACACACTTGTGTCCGCTACTTGCGCCATCCTTGCCAAGCACCCACACGAACAGTCCATGGCGGGTTCAGTGGAATTTCAGAGAACAGTTGGGGATGGGAGGAACCCTAGATCTATGATTTGAAGAAAAAGAGGAATGGATGAAGGAGTTGTGTAAGTCTGGAGCATGAATGTATAGGTTTTATGCAGCCAATTGAGCAACGGAAGTAATAAATGTTGTGGTTGGTGTTAGGTGGTGGATTGATTCTAAGTCAGTCTACACAAATGCATTTGAGAAGCAACAGCACTGCTTACTTAAATCTAGCGAACTGCATTGTCGTATTACAACGAACTGCAGAATGCATGGATTGTGTCTATTTTTTTTTATTTTTCTAGTTATTGTTTATATTTTTATTGGGCCGTGGTTTTTCGTGGTATGTGGGAATGTTTTTTTAATTTTCAGCGGCCTCTCTTTTGCGTGTTGGGCCTGTGTTTGGGGAGTGAAAACGCATTCAGCCCAAGTAGGCCGGTCAGCACGGCTGGTTCCCGGTGCGCTGTGTGCGCGCGCTAATGTTTAGTCCTACCTTGCCCGCCGAGAGCGTGCCCAATCTGTTTATAAGCCCTGGCAAGGCAGCGGTATCGAACTCCTCTGGTTACTTATTTGGGCGCTTATACACGGCGCTCGCTGCTCTATCCTCTCTGACCTGTGGGCCCATGTGTGCCCGGCCCCATGCATCGTGGCTCAGAACATTCCGCACTACATATGCAGTGCACACAGACCCAACAAAAGCAGTGCGGAATGTTCTGAGCCACGATGCATGGGGCCGGGCACACATGGGCCCACAGGTCAGAGAGGATAGAGCAGCGAGCGCCGTGTATAAGCGCCCAAAAAAGTAACCAGAGGAGTTCGATACCGCTGCCTCGCCAGGGCTTATAAACAGGTTGGGCGCGCTCTCGACGGGCGAGGTAGGATTAAACATTAGCGCGCGCACACAGCGCACCGAGAACCAGCCGTGCTGACCGGCCTACTTGGGCTGAATGCATTTTCACTCCCCAAACACAGGCCCAACACGCATAAGAGAGGCCACTGAAAATTAAAAAAACATTCCCACATACCACGAAAAACCACGGCCCAATAAAAATATAAACAATAACTAGAAAAATAAAAAAATAAACACAATCCATGCATTCTGCAGTTCGTTGTAATACGACAATGCAGTTCGCTAGATTTAAGTAAGCAGTGTTGTTGCTTCTCAAATGCATTCGCGTAGACTGACTTAGAATCAATCCACCACCTAACACCAACCACAACATTTATTACTTCCGTTGCTCAATTGGCTGCATAAAACCTATCCATTCATGCTCCAGACTCACACAACTCCTCCCCCCGTTCCTCTTTTTCTTCAAATCATAGATCTAGGGTTCCTCCCATCCCCAACTGTTCTCTGAAATTCCACTAAACCCACCATGGACTGTTCGTGCGGGTGCTTGGCAAGGATGGCGCCGGTAGCGGACACATGCGTGTACGCATATGGTCTAGAGCTCACCGAGGCTGAGTGGCGCAGCATGCTCGGGTGCCTGATGATACCCAACAGGGGGTTTCGGGCACCATTTCCTCATCGCCTCACATCCGCGGACCTGCAGGAAAGTTGGGCATGTTTTTCCCCTCACAATTTTTGACACAAAATAGGCTGCAACTCCACATCTGAATGTATATTTCCATAAATTTGCTCAGTAGTATCAACAAAATACAACAAGATATGTGTTATTGTTCGGATTTGTCATCTATTAAGACGAGATAGTTCTACCTACTTTTCTCCAGTACCACACCAGGTATAGAACACTAGTTAGATCAGAACCCCAACACACAAACAAAAAAGAGGTTTAATAGATCAGTGTTGTAGTTCTCTTATCATGTTATTGAAGTACACTTCAAATGACCTTCAAGTGCTAACATGTTATAGTATAATATATATTCTACTAAAACTAGAGGTCAATTCCGTATATAAATTTGCTCATACATTGCAATTGCTTTCTTAAAAAGAAGTCATATATATGTACATATTTAAGTCAACATTTGGTATGGAGTTTACTTATAAAATTTGATGATTACTTAAAAAATTCGTTTTCCATGCATGCCAAAATACAGAAATTACCGTCCACAATAAGGTTTCCTGCTCCGAGTTCAGGGAAGGTTACTTTGGAGACACAACACAAGAATGGGTATGCAGACATGCAAGCTGACTACCACATTCACTCTGAAGACTGCATCAACATAACTACTGGCTGGAAAGATTTTGTCTCCCAGAATGGCTTTGAGGCTGGAGAGTGGCCATGGTGTTTTTCTACAAAGAAGAAGACTCCCTGAAGTTTACAATATTTGCGCTTTAGGTTGTCTAGGATAAAGCAAGCCATCTGTGGCATATTCTAATGCTTTGTTTATGTTGTATGCTTTTAAAATTATGTCCATCAAAAGGCTTGAACGGTGCCTATTTAAAGTATGCAATCTCATCTGCATCATTTTATCACCCTTTTTAGACAAGTTGCTGCTGACAGAAATGTAGTTCTCTAATACACATAGTACAGTCCTTATATAAAAAAATGCAGCACTCTGAACAATAACAATGCAATGCCAATGGTCGAAAACTTTGTAGTTAACCTATGCTGTTCAATAGAATTCTCGTGGTATGGAGTTCAGAAGAATTGACATAAATAGCAGCATAACTATTCTGCTAATGTAGTACGAAAGTGCATACCATGCAGTTCTCTGAAACACATAATGCAGTTTGAGAAAAAGAATTATCTCATAAGCTGTCATGCCCACTATAATACAGTTACATTGAAGTCCACTACTTAACAAAATGCAGTACACTACAAACATATGCCAGAACTGCAACAATAAAATCAAAGCAGTACAGGTCCAGACATGTAGGGGACTAACAAAGGTGCCAATTCCACTCGCAGTTCGATAAGTGGCCAAAACATTGCGCAACCACTCAAATTTGAACAATTACCAACAAAAAAATACATCAAACCCACGGCCACTGGGATGAACAGCATGCGCTATTCTTTAAAAATGCACACCAAAAATACGAACATTACAGGCGCAATACAGTGAATTCAAACCAAAAAGATAAACTAATTACAAGATTCAAAACGCATCGGCGCACAAAATCCAAAAAAACAACAAGAACAGACAAGCGGACGAAGCTCACACGCCCAGACAATCGATTTTGTAGAAATTGAAAACTAACTCCTAAAAATTAGACAAATTATAGAGTAAACGGACCGATTAAAATGAACGCAATCAAAGAATTCCTACTAACAAACAACATCCAAGCACAAAAAAGTCACATCCGACGCGAACACGAACGAACAGAGAAAGTCGTCCGCCAAATCGCTCGATTTGCAAAGATTTTAGTCGCTTATCCTGCAAATTACAAAGAATAAAGGTCAAATGAGATCCATAAACAAATTAAATCATACCGCAACACCCGATTCCACACAGAATACGCGGGTGTACTGCCAAAAAATGAAGCAGTTCTCCCGTGAAGCATTGCAGTGCTCATCGTAAAAAAGATGCAGTGCACTTCTGTTGAGCATGCAGTGCGGAAGTGTTATCAGAATAACTATTCTGCTAATATTAGCAGAACAGACCGGCTGTATATATATATGTATGTGTGTGTGTGTGTGTAGTTGACATGTATATAAGGTTGGAACACACTAAGGACCTTGCCTGGGCTAGCTTGCCGTTGTACCATCTCGATGAGTCGGGCACATTGGCCCGGGCGAAGGACCATCGATTCTACCGCAGCTCGCCAGTATGGCTGCGTATTCAATCTCGTAAGGAGATCACCCGCCAACGCAGGGCGCGGTCATATTAACATTGGGCCATCACGCACACCATGTTGCTGGGGTAGCTCTCCTGGCATTGTTCAATAGCGATACGAACTCCTTCCCGTTCACATTTCCGGCAATCCTCGATGTTGGCCTTGCCGTGTCCGCATATCTGAAGAAGCCATTGACATTTTTTTGGGTTCTAACAATTGGTCGGGCCGACAGGTGATTTGCTGTGCGGGCGCTGCTGCGCATGATTAGCAACCCCGCTCGGAGTCATGTCACAGCCATCCCATGATGGGCGTGGCGTGTGCCTTGACGTCATCTCCCTCACCGCCGCCGCCATAGTCGCCGCAGCAGGAGGATCTCGGCTCGCGTCCGACCAGGCCGCGTTGCTTCGATGGTTGCGCTCGTCGACGCGTGGAGGAAGCGGGAGATGCGTGCACACGCTACCTACGCCGTTGTTGCTATCTCCGCTGGAGGATCATGGAAGACGACCTTCTCCAGCGCCTCCACCACCCGCTCATGTCGAAGTGGGCACGGTGACTGCCACCTACGTCGGTCGTGCCCACCATGATGTTCGGGCCATCCGGGGTGAGGGCACCGCCTGCACCGCCCGTAGACGCGTGTGGAGGAGGCTTGGACGGGGAAGGCTTCGTTGTCATGGGGCCATTCTTCTTGGGCACCATAGATGATGGAGGTGATGATGAAGCTCGATGAAATCAATGCGCTGTCTTCTAGCCATGTTCATGCTAGTGAACCCCCTGCCTGGCAAGCCAAAGATGTCGGTGTGGAATGATGATCTATGGGAATAACAAGCCCGTTTGTAGTTCGGCGAATGGATTGCACAAAGCACAAACAGCAGGATAGCAGAGAGCGTGAGGGTCATTTACCCAGGTTCGGGCCACCTCAAAGGTGTAACACCCTACTCCTGCTTTGGTGTATTGAGAATGTGGAGCACAAGTACATGGAGCGCTCTCCCCCGGAAGGTGCTAGGAGAAGGCAGCTACACGAGCAAACGTGAGTGGTATTTCAATGGATTCGAACCCTTGAACCACCTGCGTACACGCATGTGTCCGCTACCGGCGCCATCCTTGCCAAGCACCCGCACGAACAGTCCATGGCGGGTTCAGTGGAATTTCAGAGAACAGTTGGGGATGGGAGGAACCCAAGATCTATGATTTGAAGAAAAATAGGAACGGGGGGGGGGGAGTAGTGTGAGTCTGGAGCATGAATGGATAGGTTTTATGTAGCCAATTGAGCAACGAAAGTAATAAATGTTGTGGTTGGTGTTAGGTGGTGGATTGATTCTAAGTTAGTCTACGCGAATGCATTTGAGAAGCAACAGCACTGCTTACTTAAATCTAGCGAACTGCATTGTCGTATTACAACGAACTGCAGAATGCATGGATTGTGTTTATTTTATTATTTTTCTAGTTATTGTTTATATTTTTATTGGGTCGTGGTTTTTCGTGGTATGTGGGAATGTTTTTTTAATTTTCAGCGGCCTCTCTTTTGCGTGTTGGGCCTGTGTTTGGGGAGTGAAAACGCATTCAGCCCATGTAGGCCGGTCAGCACGGCTGGTTCCCGGTGCGCTGTGTGCGCGCGCTAATATTTAGTCCTACCTCGCCCGCCGAGAGCGCGCCCAACCTGTTTATAAGCCCTGGCGAGGCAGCGGTATCGAACTCCTCTGGTTACTTATTTGGGCGCTTATACACGGCGCTCGCTGCTCTATCCTCTCTGACCTGTGGGCCCATGTGTGCCCGGCCCCATGCATCGTGGCTCAGAACGGACTCGCCTACTGTGGGCGCCGACTTACTACGAGACTGGCTGGGGCCTAGTTGCACCTGGGTGGACAATTTTTTTATATTTTTCCTCTTACGTATTTTTCTAATATAGGGTGTGCACTGCTTAGTAAATCATTTTGCACTGCATTCATCAGGTTTGTGTACTGCATGTGCACACATTCCGCACTACATATGCAGGTGCATTTTTGTGCACTGCATGCTGGTCGCATTTTCTTTTAGTGTTTTTCCTCTTACATATTCTTTTTCTAATATACGGTGTGCACTACTTTTGTTGGGTCTGTGTGCACTGCATTCGTCAGAGTCCTGTACTGCAGGTGAATTTCTTCTCTTATGTATTTTTCTAATATAGGGCGTGCACTGCTTAGTAAATGATTTTGCACTGCATTCATCAGGTTTGTGTAGTGCATGTGCACACATTCCGCACTACATATGCAGGTGAATTTTTGTGCACTGCATGCTGGTCGCATTTTCTTTTAGTGTTTCTCCTCTTACGTATTCTTTTTCTAATATACGGTGTGCAATGCTTTTATTGTGTCTTTGTGCACTGCATTCGTCAGAGTCCTATACTGCAGGTGTATTTTTCTTTTACATATTTTTCTAATATTGGGCATGCACTGCTTAGTAAATCATTTTGCACTGCATTCATCAGGTTTGTGTACTGCATGTGCACACATTCCGCACTACATATGCAGGTGCATTTTTGTGCACTGCATGCTGGTCGCATTTTCTTTTAGTGTTTTTCCTCTTACGTATTCTTTTTCTAATATACCATGTGCACTGCTTTTGTTGGGTCTGTGTGCACTGCATTCGTCAGAGTCCTGTACTGCAGGTGTACACATTTTGCACGGCATGCATCCTATTTGTGCATTGCATCTTCGTTCGTTTTGTGCACTGCTCGAATCACATACTTTATGTGCACTACATTATGTTCTAATATTGAACTCTAGTTTTGTAATTGAAATAAAGTTCTTCATAACATAATCAAAGTTCATCATTACAAGCCATTCTGTATGACAAGCAAACTAAGTTCAGCAAAAGCAAATGATCACAAGCAAACTAACGATACATAAGCAAACAACAGGAAGCAAATTTGATGATAAATCTAAAACGACGCGAGCAATGTTAGCTCTTGGCCGGCACCGTCTGCTTCTTCACCAGGTAGCGTCTCCCCAGCTGCTCCTGGCGCGCTTCTTGGGGGGCTCCTCCTTCTCCAGCTTTGCACGGCGAAGCCCGTCCTGGGTGAGGGTGATGCGGTTCGATATCTCATATGCTGCGTAAGCGTCCTTTGCCGCGTACTCGATGTGCCTCATGGTCAGAGGTAGGGTGGCCCAGCGCCTGTGTTCTTCGTCGGTGATCTTCTTCTTCATGTTGTTGTAGTAGTCGTCGATGAGCATGCCGGCGACGTCTGCAAGGGAGTCCAACTCCTTGGTGGCTTCGGGCACCCTCCATTTCTTCTGGATGTCGACGAAGTTGGCGACCTCCAGATTGACGCGCTCTAGCCTGGTTTTGTCGCCGTCGATGGAGAAGCCAGCAAATGTGTACCTGGGGTCGGCGAGGAAGTTGTCGAAGATGGTGCACCTTTCAGCGGCGCTCAGTTGGAAGAGCAGCACCGGCTGAGTCTTGCCGACGGAGAGTTGGACGAGGGCGGGTTTCTGCGTCGTGTCAAGCTCGTTGTTGTACTCGAGATCAATCCCGACGATCTTGTGGCGCTGGAGCCTGATGTGGTGCTCGTACTGCTCGAGGGAGGTCGCCATCTGCTTCTTGTCGTTGGTGTGGATGACGTGCAATGTGTGTTGCCGTGCACCTCCATGTTCCACTACTCGTCGACGAACCCCATCGCCGGTAGTAGGGCTTGGTGTCTTCTGTGGAGATTGGTGTGATGGAGCGATTTGGTGGCAGCGCAATGGATACTTGTGTTGTTGTGGATGAGAAAGCCTTGGCAGGGCTCTGAATTTAAAGTGGGGGATGGCCGTAGCGGATGAACTACACGATCTCGCTGACGATGCGGTTGTGTAGATCGTCGGTTGGGGTTGCGTCTGTGATCGTGGGTTTGTGGCGATGGAACCGCTCGGATTGGGCGGTTGTCTGCGAACGTGGTTTTTTTAACATGGTTTTATTTTATTTTTCATCAGTAAAATTTGTTAACCACCACGTTCTGCGCGAACGGGCATTTGTCACGTTTATATGTATCATACGTGTTCCCGAAACTGCATTGCTTATGATACCGCACTGCTTCGTCTAAAAAAAAGCACTGCACTTGTCTATAGGTTTGTACTGCACCTGTTTTTGCGTGTACTTGCTGCAGCCCCTGGAAAAAACTGCAATATATTCCGCAATATACGAGTATTTTCACTGTGAACTAGTCCATGTATGTATTCATGTATGTATTCCGAAACTGCATTGCTTATGATAACGCACTGCTTCGTCTAACCAAATGCACTGCATTGTCTAGAGCTGTGTACTGCATCTATTTTTTGCGTGTACTTGCTGCAGTCCCTGGTACGGGAGGGGGAGCCCCCCATTTTTTGTTGTTGTGGCACTTATTTGAAGGTAGACTTTTTTTCGGACGCGTTATCTTAACACGCGCGTTGTTTTTTCAAATTTAACTTTTTTTTACGAACTGCATGTATTTATTTGTTTGACTGTCCGAACTTCATTGTTCTTCACAGCGAACTGCATCTGGTACTAACTTCTTCCTTTCGATCTGGTCCGTCTTATTTAGCTGGGCCGTTTTGGGCCGGCGCGTTTTATGAAACTCTTTCCCACGCAGGCCTCGCACGTGGCCCTCCCAGGCGATCCCACCGCTCTGCTCATAGGAAGAGACCGAGAAGAAACATCTCTCCTCTCTTGCAGCCGCTCCCGAAGCCTCTCTCCCTCGAGCAAAACCGCTGCCACCTGCAGCAACCATCGTCGCCCGCGAAACCGCCATCCTCAAGAGGTCATTATACTTGCATTCCGCGTCCACGTCCGCTCCGCCAGCCCTTCCCGCTGCGCTCCCGCAGCCCTTTCCCGTCCGTTCCCGCCCTCGCCCCCACTGCCGCCGTTCATCCCCTTTTTTGTGGTACGTTTCCCGTGCCCTCGGTCTTGATCGTCCCCTCGTCTAGTTTTGTGATTCTAGTAGTGGCTGCTGCATTTTTTGCTTATGTATTTTTTCTGTAAGCAGGCGATTTTGATCTCGATTTGAAGTCTGTACTCGTGTGTGCTCTGTAGGCAGAGCAAGGTGCATCTAGGATTTCATCAGATTTCGTCGATTTTGTTGCTGATATCTGTCACTTCGTCCTTGTGCTGCAGGCAAACGCCATGTCTTCGCCAAGCAGAGTAGAAGGAGGAGTTCAAGGTATGTGGACTGCTTACTTTGGCCTTGTTTATTTTCTATGATGTTTATCTAGTTTCCTAGTTTATCCTGCAGATTTTTTTATGCTGTGTTAGTTGTCAGCATTGCTTTGCATTATTTGTCATGTGATGTTTTGTAATTTCTGTTTCTGGTTTTTATTGAATCCAGTAGGTGATTGCAGTGGTCATAATGATATTGTGCTGGTGGTAAGGATCATGGTGTTGAGGCAAGACATTAATTGAATTCACCAATTGAATCTTCTCCCATAAGTGTGGCCCCTCCTTCTGGTATGTGTTTGTTTTTTTACTTATTTTTAATTTGCCAATTTGGTTGTATCCCTATTTCTGTTGTAAATTTGATATGTGTCATGTGAGTTTTGAAATGGATTGTTCTTATAAATTACAGCTATTTTTTCATGTTTATGCTTTGTTTATTTTGTGTATGCTGCTTACTTGATGTTGTACAAATCAGTGTTGCCTTGCTGTATCTAGTCCGGCATTTTTTTGGAAACAAACTGTGAAGTTAGTGTATGCAGCACTGCATTTATATGTATATGTGAACTCCACTTTATGTATGTGTGAACTTCATTGTTGTTTTATTCAGGTTTTTTGTACATATGTGTGTACTCCATTACATTGATATATGAACTGCATTAATTTTTATTTAGCTTATGATTGCAGCACTGCATTTATATGTATAAGTGTACTGCATTTGTTCTTTTTGTGCACTTTTTAATGACCATAGTTAAACTTCATTTTGACGCAGTGTTTGTTTTTCATGCTGGGGCACCTGGGTTTGAGGAGGTTACTCAATTGATTGACCATTATTTTGCAGAGGGTGACGTTGGTGTGAGCTTTGACCAGAGATGTCCCGTCTTGTCTGAAACACAATCACAATCTGTTGATGGTACAGAGGAAGTTTCAAAGGAGTGGATGGTCTCAGAACAGCTTCATGCATATGAATTGAAGCAAAGCAAGAAGAAGTTGAGGTTTGAAAGCGACTCAAAAGAGTATGTGAAGAAGGAGAAGCAGAGGAGAGCTACAGATGGTGCCAAGGGTGCCAAATTTGTCAAAGTCAAGCAGCCTGCTTTGCAGAAGAAGAGACTGAGTTCTGTTGCTGAGGAAGGTGGTACTCCTCGGTGGAGTCCATGTGTTGCTTGCATGAACAAGAATCTTGGTAAGAGAACTGCTGAAGCTGGTGCAAAGGATCCTCAGCGCAAGTGACCACATGTCAGTGAAGGTCCCAACTCTAATGATGACGACTCTGTGCTTGCTGATTTTGTGAGGGATGCTCAGACTGGTAGACTCAAAGACTGTGGTTCATCTAAGAGTCAACCCAAGCGTCCCCGCGATGATGGCGATGAAGGTGTTGGTGCTGACTCTGGTGGGGAGACGGACGTTGTTCCAAAGGTTTGTTGAAGTGGACTGCATTTGTTTCCTTCATTGTTATTCTATCTGTGTTTTTTTGTCTCTTTTTATGGCTATTCTTCTAATGTCGACTGCATTTCCCTTTACACAGAGGAAGAAGTCTAGTAAGAGCAATGCAACTGAAGATGATGCCAAGGGAGATGATGCTCGATTTAACAAGATCGTACGTTTGTCGCTCCCCACTGTTTGCAAAGCTGCTGCTTTATTGAAAGAAGCACACTGTAGTCGTGTTCGGGATGTTGGATTCGGTGTTGTCTTTGAACTGACAGTAAATAAAAATGTGTCGCGCATTCTTATGTGCTATCTGATGGGAGTGATTGACCCTGCCACGATGATAATGGACTTTGGGAATGGCAGGGTTCTTCGAATCAATCATGATGCAGTTCATCACATTTTTGATTTACCTATGGGAAATCACACTGCACCAATGTCTGCAACCAGCGGCCATGATGACTCATTGACTGCCCTCAAGGATGAGCTTGGCTTTGACCATTCAAAAAGTATAGGTCTCAAGGACTTGCTTCAGAAGCTGGAGGTGTTGGTGAAGGAAGATGATCATGTGACGGTTGATCTTGCTGTCAAGGTGTTCTTCCTGATACTTTATTAGAATTTGCTGTGCCCCGGGCCTGCAGTTCGTTTGGGCAGGGTTGCTGCCATGGTTGAGGACATGGATTACGCGGCTATGGCGCAGATGGACTTTTGTCAGCTTGTTGTTGATGAGCTGTAGGCAGCTGTGGTGAGGTGGCAGATAGAAGACAGCAAGCAGAATTGTGCAGAGGGTTGTGCCATTGTCCCCTTGATTATGTATCTTGATTGCTTGAAGCTTCGCAATTTTTCAGTTATGCACATGTTGACGCCACGCGCCTCATACCTGACGACCAAGGACCTGATGAAGTTATACAATGAGGATATGCTTGTCAAGGGAAAGATTTATTTGGAAACTTACAAATTTGGGAAGCTGCCGGTTAGTGCATCTGAGTTTTTAAGATCAGAGTTTTTTTTTAAAAAGTGCAGTCATTATAAATCTGAACTTTCTAGTATTCACATGTGTACTTCTCTTCCCTTTTTGTCTTTTTTTTGCAGTGGAAGGCGTCAGGTGATATTGTGTACAACCGTCCTGCTGCACTGCTATGTGGCGGCTCTGATGCGGGGCCTAGCACTCATGCTAGGTTTTATGAGCCTATCTGTAGCCTGCTTCCTGCTTGTGATGATGAGGCGCCGCCTACTCGTGGTTTCACGACTCATCGGATGTTTGATAATAGAAGCTCTCCTAAACAGACATTTGTTGGCGGCAAAAAACACGAGGATATTGATGAGCTTCTTCTGAAGGTTTTGAAGTTAGCTGAAGATTTGCCAACGTCTGGTGACAGGTTGAGGACAGTTGCTGGTTTTTTCCCTGCTGGCCATGGCCCACGAGATGAAGATATTGTTGCTGCTCACAATTTTGATTGTGGAGTGGTTGAAAGTCTGAAGATTGCAGTGACGAATATTCTGTCTTCGTATGCTCAGTTGAAACATTCGCAGGAAGAAAAATGCACTCTGTATGAGAAGGATGCTGAGCACATTTTGGATGAAATGAATCGTCATGACGCTGGCGCCGGTGCTGATAATGTACGCTCTAGGTTTTTTGTGCTTTTGAACCTCTTTCGTGTATTATGTGCACTGCTCCTCACTATTTGTTTTTTGTCATAGGCTGGAGTGGAATCTTCAGGTGTCCATGCATCTAGGGACAATGGAATTGGTCACGTACAAGTACTTCTGCCATGCCTGTTCTACCATGTGCCTCTCTTCTTGAACTTGCATTTTTTGCTTTCCATTTTATTGTATTTTTTGTGTACCTCACGATTGTAAAATGTTTACTGCTTGTGCATAGTTGTAGTTTTTTCTTTTTTGGTCGTTACCCTCTTATTTTCATTTTGGTTTGTTCTATGCCCATAGACTGGAGTTGCTGCTTGTCATGTGCACAAAGATTCCTACGATGGCTCTGAGAAGGATGACGACTTGGCTGATGCATCATACCCTCCGGATGTTGTAGCTGATAAGGTTTAGTGGAATTACTTTTTCTGTTAGTGGATTGTAATCTAATTTTTTTGTTGTTGTTATAAGCTTGACGTACGCTGTTCTGTTCACTCATATGCATTTCTTTTTACATATGTGAGCTGCATAGTTTTACATGTGTGAGCTTCAGTTTTTGATAGAAGTGAACTGCAGTTCTTTTCGCATATGTGGGCTGCAGTCTTTTACATATGTAAGCTTCAGTATTTAACAGAACTGAATTGCAGTTCTTTTTTGCTTATGTGGGCTGCAGTGTTTGACATAAGTGAACTGCATTTCTTTTTACATATATGGAATGTAGTTCTTTGACATGTGTGGGCTGCAGTGTTTGACATGAGTGAACTGCAGTTGTTTTACGTATGTGGACTGCAGTCTTTGACATAAGTGAACTGTGTGTTGTTGTCTTAATTATCCCCTCGCTCATTTGTGTCATTGTGTCTTTTTTTGAACTTTTTACAGCCTGGAGATGAAAACGTAGAAGTTCATGTTGATGTGAACCAGGGGGATTGTGCTGTTGCTGGTGGTGGCAATGTTGATGCTTCTGTATCGGTTGCCGTCGACAGTGCAGAACCTTCTGTAGCCTAGGAATCCCACGATGCTGTTTCCCCTAGTCGGCACGAAGATTCTGATAAAGCCGCTGGAGAATGTCGTTCCTACTCGTAGAGTTGGTGCTTCTCCTGTTTGACTGACGCCCAACAATGGTCCTGATGTATTCAGAGTGGAGCCTCATGTAGCTGAAGTATCTAAGGACGTTGCGGTTGACCAGACTGTTGTAAATCCAGAGAATGCTGATGTTGCTACAGTAGGGCAGTCCAGTGAGGCTGTGGTGGTTTCGTCGCAACCTATCCAAGTAAATGTTTTGGTTAGCTCTGAAGAACAACAGCATGAGGACTCTGACACTGAAGGCAAGAGTTTTGTTTCGAACAATGAAGTTGAAGTTTTTCTCATTCAATTTTTTTAATTGCTATGGTAGCTGCATTAGATGTTTAATGATAAGTGAAACTTCATCTCTTGGTGGTGATTTTCAAAATAGCTAGCAGAATTTCCTTATCTTAATACTGAACTTCATTTTTTGGATAAGTGAACTTCATCTTTTTATTACAGATGACGATCTTCCTATTCTGACACCGTCGAGAATTGATCCAGCTCTTCTGAAAAGATACAATGAGTTGTACACTGCTGTTACGAGGACTCGGAGGGACAAAAAGAAGAAGTACGGCTTTTAAAAAATTGTTTTGTTCATATGTATTTTCTAATTTCAGTCTTTACCCTTTCTCGTTCTTGTTATTTTTGTAGTGATGAGGACATGACTACCTTGGATATGACCAAAAATATTGCATACATGTATATTTGTAAGGTGATTTCTAATGCAAACTATGCAATAATTTATTTGTGTCATCCAGGACAAAAATACTTCATACACTTTTGTGGCATGTCTAATTGCAGGTGTATGGGACATTTGTACAATTCACATATGAAGATAAGGGAAAAAGAGAAGTTTAGGTGCTGTTCAAAAAGTCCTCTCACGTCACTTTTGGGCCAAGAGATGATAGAGTCCAAGTCTCTCACGTTCTGGATTCAGATTCCGACTGCACAGACATACCTGACTCAAAACACCAAGAACTTTTTCATACGGACTCCTAATTGGGTGATTCTTTTTTTGTTGGAAAGTAGATTTCGTGCTCTTTCCAACCCAATTGGATTCACCTTAAAATTTGTCCGAAACGTTGAGTTATCAATAAAACAATCTGACGCTACAGCAGAATCCGAGTCAAACTACAAGTCCAAAGGTGTTGCATCACCTCCACTTGGGCCCATGAGCCTCGTATGACCTAGGGTTAGTTTTAGGCTGCCTTGGGACGTCCTCCCACCTCCTTGGCCACCACCCCTTACTCCTATATAAGTAGATCCATCTAGTAGCTTTTTCCTTGGGTTTTGTTTAGATTAAAAGTTCGCCATAGCTACAACTTCGCGTACTTCGTTTGTGTTCAACGACCAGACCAAGACGTCACAGAACCCCACCTTGATCAATAAAGTTTTCATCTTATATTCACAATATCCAGATTGCAATCTTAGTTTCTTGCTTGTTCTTCGTTTGCTTGCAGGAAATAGACCTTCGTAGTCATGTTGATCGTGCTCCAGCGTGGTCAATAACCCCTCAGAGTTGGTTTAGTGATTGCTAAGGCTTGACGTCCTCGCACGTTCATAGTCGGATCGTGAAAGTCTACTCCTTCGAAACGATAATCACCATCTGATCAAAAGATCGGGACACCCCCACCGCTGTCAAGTGGTATCAGAGCTAATGCCACGTGCTTATGGTCCTTTTAAGGTGTTAGAGAAAATAAATGATAATGCATATAAACTTGAGCTGCCTGCAGATTTTGGGGTTAGTCCCACTTTTAACATTGCAAATTTGAAGCCTTATTTGGGTGAGGAAGATGAGCTTCCGTCGAGGACGACTTCATTTCAAGAAGGGGAGGATGATGAGGACATCAATACCATTGATACACCCACTGCCCCTGCTGCTATACATACTGGACCAATTACTAGAGCTCGCGCACGCCAGTTAAATTATCAGGTACTTCCGTTTCTTGGTAATGATTCTAATGTTCATGAGAATATGGTACTGCCTAAATTGGATACATTTGTGTTGCTTACAAATCTTGGACAAGAAGGATGAACATTGGAGCAAGATCCAGCATGGAGATGATGGCATGCGCAAGGGGAACAAGAACAGAGTTACAAGTGATGATTTCAGGACTTTGAAGCCACCATAATAAGTGCATGAAGCCTTGGACGAAATATACAAGATGCCCCTTCATAAATTTCGTCCATAGCTTATTTTAGGTGCTGCGCCACCTTATTTTTGGGCCAGGCCCATGTAATTTCGAAATACTTGAGTATAGGCTGTTTTTAGAGTCCATATGTGTGGGGAAACAAGAGTTAGGGTTGGTTTCGGACCCCTCCTCCAAGGGCCACGAAATCCCCCCCCTCTTCCTCCATATATACAGCCCTTAGGGCGCCGTTTAGACTTTGGGTTTTGTTTAGATTAAAAGTTCGCCATAGCTGCAACTTCGTGTACTTCGTTTGTGTTCCACGACCAGACCAAGACATCACAGAACCCCACCTTGATCAATAAAGTTTTCATCTTATATTCGCAATATCCAGATTGCAATATTAGTTTCTTGCTTGTTCTTCGTTTGCTTGCAGGAAATAGATCTTCGTGGTCAGGTTGATCGTGCTCCGGCGTGGTCAATAACCTCTTGGAGTTGGTTTAGCGATTGCTAAGGCGCGACGTCCTCGCACGTTCGTAGTCGGATCGTGAAAGTCTACTCCCGATCTTTCGATGAGATGGTGATTATCGTTTCAGAGGAGTAGACTTTCATGATCCGACTACGAACGTGCGAGGATGTCGCACCTTAGCAATCGCTAAACCAACTCCGAGAGGTTATTGACCACGCCGGAGCACGATCAACCTGACCACGAAGGTCTATTTCGTGCAAGCAAACGAAGAACAAGCAAGAAACTAAGATTGCAATCCGGATATTGTGAATATAAGATGAAAACTTTATTGATCAAGGTGGGGTTCCGTGACATATTGGTTTGGTCGTTGAACACAAACAAAGTACGCGAAGTTGCAGCTATGGCGAACTTTTAATCTAAACAAAACCCAAAGTCTAAACATCGCCCTAAGGGCTGTATATATGGAGGAAGAGGGGGGGAATTTCATGGCCCTTGGAGGAGGGGTCCGAAACCAACCCTAACTCTTGTTTCCCCACACATACAGACTCTAAAAACATCCTATACTCAGGTATTTTGAAATTACATGGGCCTGGCCCAAAAATAAGGTGGCGCAGCACCTAAAATAAGCTATGGATGAAATTTATGAAGCGGCATCTTGTATATTTCGTCCAAGGCTTCATGCACTTATTATGGTGGCTTCAAAGTCCTGAAATCATCACTTGTAACTCCGTTCTTGTTCCCCTTGCGCATGCCATCATCTCCATGCTGGATCTTGCTCCAATGTTCATCCTTCTTGTCCAAGCTAGGCCCTTCATTTGTAAGCAAGACAAATGTATCCAATTTAGGTAGCACCATATTCTCATGAACATTAGAATCATTACCAAGAAACGAAATTACCTGATAATTTAATTGGCGTGCGCGAGCTCTAGTAATTGGTCCAGTATGTATAGCAGCAGGGGCTGTGGGTGTATCAATGGTATTGATGTCCTCATCATCCTCCCCTTCTTGAAATTAAGTCGTCCTCGACGGAAGCTCATCTTCCTCACCCAAATAAGGCTTCAAATCTGCAATGATAAAAGTGGGACTAACCCCAAAATCTGCAGGCAGCTCAAGTTTATATGCATTATCATTTATTTTCTCTAACACCTTAAAAGGACCATCCGCACGTGGCATTAGCTTTGATTTGCGCAAATCAGGAAATCTATCCTTACGCAAATGTAACCAAACAAGATCTCTAGGTGCAAACACAACATGTTTTCTACCCTTATCTCCAGCAAGTTTATATTTAGCATTCATACGCTCATTGTTCTCCTTAGTTAACTCATGCATTTTTAAGATCAATTCAGCGCGTTGTTTAGCATCAAAATTAACCTTCTCCGAAGATGGAAGAGGCAACAAATCAATAGGTGCATGAGGTAGGAAACCATATACAATTTCAAAAGGGCACATCTTAGTAGTAGAATGCAAAGAACGATTATAAGCAAATTCAATATGAGGCAAGCATTCTTCCCACATTTTCTTGTTATTCTTCAAAACAGCCCTAAGCATGGTAGACAATGTTCTATTGACTACTTCAGTTTGTCCATCAGTTTGGGGGTGACAAGTAGTACTAAAAAGCAGTTTAGTCCCCAACTTAGCCCATAAACATCTCCAAAAGTCGCTAAGAAATTTGGTATCACGATCTGAAACAATAGTATTTGGCACACCATGCAAGCAAATAATTTCACGAAAGAACAAATCAGCAACATTAGCAGCATCATCGCTTTTATGACATGGTATAAAGTGTGCCATTTTTGAGAACCTATCCACGACAACAAATATGCTATCCCTCCCCTTCTTTGTTCGAGGTAAACAAAGTCCATAGATATATCCTCCCATGGAACACTAGGTACAGGCAAAGGCATATATAAACCATGAGGATTGAGTCGTGACTTAGCTTTTTGGCATGTAGTGCAGCGAGCAACAAAGCGCTCAACATCCCGTCTCATCTTTGGCTAAAAGAAATGTGTAGCAAGTACATCCTCTGTCTTCTTTACGCCAAAGTGTCCCATTAATCCTCCTCCATGCGCCTCCTGCAACAACAAAAGACAAACGGAGCTAGCAGGAATGCATAGCTTGTTAGCATGAAACACAAATCCATCGTTCACGACGAACTTGTTCCATACACCTACAATTAGACATGACACAAAAGTTTGTGAAGTATTTTTGTCCTGGACGACATAAATAAATTATTGCATAGTTTGCATTAGAAATCACCTCACAAATATACATGTATGTAATATTTTTGGTCGTATCCAAGGTAGTCATGTCCTCATCATCCTCCCCTTCTTGAAAACAAAGCCGTCCTCGGCGTTGCTTAATCTGAAATGTGGCTAACAAAAGAGACAAGGTGTACATGTTGTATATGTATATGTCATCCATTTTTACTTCCCTTGGTTTTTGCAGATATGACACATGTATACATGAGTAACTTTCATATTTCGTAAAATCTGAAGCCAAAATATTATCACAAGAAGTAAAAGGCGTGAAAATATTGCAACTCAGTTTGCACATATAAGTGAAGCTCTTATTCATTTCAAAAGGTTGACAATGTTCATCATTAAACCATCCCAACATTGGTGAATAAACCTTACTTGGATCAAATTTACATGCTACAACATGCTTAAATAAGCAAACATGCAATAAGTCATTGGTCACAAAATCATCACCAAGATTAGAGGTCATATCAAAATGATTAAACATTGGTTCTTTTGCATTAACAATTAATTCAATAATTGCACTAAAAAATGTTGGTACTTCAACTGTTTGATCACATGACGTATTCATGATAGTAACACGATTCTCTAAAATAGCTGGTGTGCTCAAATCAATAGGTAACTCAAGACATGATGTATTCAAGTTAACTAGGCATGCATCATTCTCATGTGAAAGTGGAAAATATGTACCTTTGTCATTACCTCTTATGATCAACTCAGACGATGTAGGCACTCTTGATGGTGATGTGTCACATGATGGAGATGACGTAGTCCTCGCAACAACGGATGTGGTTGTCATAGTACACCTAGTAGTTGAAGAAACATATGTATCAACACCTGGAATGTGCATCGTGCGCTTGTTCTCCTTGTGGGCAACACGTCGTTTTATTTCCAGTTCAGCTTTGCAAGCAAGACGAAACAAATGGTCCATAGGATAACACTCTTCATGAATTAGTATCTCTTGAATATCACGGTTTAATCCTCCCCAAAATCTATCCATAAAATCTTCTTCACTTTCTTCTAAAAATGAGTGCAACAATGTAGTTTGTAAATCATCATAGTATTTTGTTACCGTGTCAGTGCCTTGTTTTAAATGTTGTAATTTTTTAATCATGCCACGAGTATAATAAACATCAACGAATCTATCTCTCATGACAAGTTTTAAATCATCCCAAGTAGTAGGTATAAGATCAGGGTTTAACCGATAATATTCACTCCACCAAACTAAAGCAAAGCTACTGAAAGTACTAACTGCAGCTTGAAATTTTCCACGCTCATCAAAATTATGGGAAGCAAATATAGCATTTATTTTGTACTCCCATTCAATATATAAATCAGGCCTAAAACGACCAGTAAATGGTGGCATGGAAACATTAACCTGATTATGTGCATTCTGATGTTGTTGCTCCTCTTGTGATGGTTGTTGTATTTGCTTAGGTGGTGGCAAATCTCCCACGATCGATGAAGCCCAAGAACTAACAACTCCGAAAACTACCATGATTAGTAGAAAAAAAATCGAGAATAATGTTCCTATGAACTACTAGGATGTGGTGGTAAAGCGCTCACAGTAAAGCAAATATCAATATCTTACAAGTTCTTACCATGCAGCAGGTGGTGACGGGCAACCAGCGGTGTCAAATAACTCCGAAGATTGAGTAAAGCGATTGCCAGGCGAACGTACGTATACACGATGTAGAAATATGTGGAGCTGGGTTGTCTATATATGGTAGCAAAAGATTTGCAATAATCAATTCAGAGTTGCAATGTTGAATAAACGCTCAACGACGGTACTGTGCTGGTCCTAGGCTAGACCGGACTAGAAACGCGAGCCTAGTACACTAATGAGGTCACGGCGTAGCACAACTAGCATCAATAAAGGATATGAAGTAGCTCTGGATAGCAAGATAAAAGTGAAGATCACAATAGCAGTAAAGATAATGATGTGAAACAACTGCCAAGTAGGATATACCAACAACTTTCTCTATAACTTTCCTCTGGAAATGTTTGTGCCAATTTTCTGATAATTTTTCTCAAGAATGGCACTGACTCATGCTTTCAAATGCAAAAAGAATCACTCAATTCCGAGTTGATATGAGGAGTCAAAAAATTCTAAAACTGGCCTGAAAAACTGGAACAAGCTGTGTTCATGAACTTCAGAGGGCAAAAAGACCTATTTAGAAGTTGATTTTGAAGTGTCAAATATTGAACTTGCTTCTGCAACTATTTAGATGCGGCTCATCGCTAGCTTTAATTTGAGTACTCACGGAAGCAAAACGGACTTCGTGTGAGAAATATACGCCTGTTTTACCGAACAATGCGCAAAACAAATTCGAATCCGAATTCAGGTACGAGAGTGAGTCTAGATAGATCCGAATTTTGTGTTTTTTTTTTCTTCTCTCTTTTTTTTCTCTCACTTTTTTCTCTCTTTTTTTTTGACTTTTTTTTCTCTTTCCAAAACAAACTAGATAAGATGCAGATTGGATCAAGCGAAGATATGAACGGCGTCAGCTATGATTATGACAATGGACGGTGGTAGCACGTGGTGGAAATTGATGGATGGGAGGTGGACAGCGAAAGGAATAACGATGCAGCGGCGGCGTGACTAATGTGAACAGAACTCGAAACTCTAAACGAACTAGACACTAAGACCAGTAACTTGACACGACGATGCAACCGATAATTCAATAATGCAAACAATGAAAAGAAAATTGCAAAAGCTCAGACTGGCTTGGACAAGTGGAGTCAAAATCGGCTTCTAAATAGGTCTTTTTGCCCTCCGAAGTTCGCGAACACAGCTTGTTCCAGTTTTTCAGGCCAGTTTTAGAATTTTTTGACTCCTCATATCAACTCGGAATTGAGTGATTCTTTTTGCGTTTGAAAGCTTGAGTCAGTGCCATTCTTGACAAAAATTATCAGAAAATTGGCACAAATTTTTATAGAGCAAAGTTGGAGAGAGATTGTTGCTATATCCTACTTGGTAGTTGTTTCTCATCATTATCTTTACTGCCATTGTGATCTTCACTTATATCTTCCTGTCCAAAGCTACTTCATATCCTTTATTGATGCTAGTTGTGCTACGCCGTGACCTCATTAGTGTTCTAGGCTCGCATCTCTAGTCCGGTCTAGCCTAGGACCAGCACAGTACCGTCGTTGAGCGTTTATTCAACATTGCATCTCTGAATTGATTACTGCTAATCTTTTGCTACCATATATAGCCAACCCAGCTCCACATATTTTTACACCTTGTATACGTACGTTCGCCTGGCAATCGCTTTACTCAATCTTCGGAGTTATTTGACACCGCTGGTTGCCCGTCACCACCTGCTGCATGGTAAGAACTTGTAAGATATTGATATTTGCTTTACTATGAGCACTTTACCACCACATCCTAGTAGTTCATAGGAACATTATTCTCGATTTTTTTTTGTTTCTACTAATCACGGCAGGTTCCGGAGTTGTTAGTTCTTAGGCTTCATTGATCGTGGGAGATTTGCCACCACCTAAGAAAATACAACAACCATCACAAGAGGAGCAACAACATCAGAATGCACATAATCAGGTTAATGTTTCCATGCCACCATTTACTGGTCGTTTTAGGCCTAATTTATATATTGAATGGGAGTACGAAATAAATGCTATATTTACTTCTCATAATTTTGATGAGCGTATAAATGTTAAATCTGCGGTTAGTACATTCAGTAGCTTTGCTTTAGTTTGGTGGAGCGAACATTGTCGGTTATACCCTGATTATATACCTACTACTTGGGATGATTTAAAACTTCTCATGAGAGAGAGATTCATCGATGTTTATTATACTCGTGGCATGATTAAAAAACTAGAACATTTAAAACAAGGTAGTGACACCGTAACAAAATATTATGATGATTTACAAACTACCTTGTTGCATACCTTTTTAGAAGAAAGTGAAGAAGATTTAATGGATAGATTTTGGGGAGGATTAAGCCGTGATATTCAGGAGATACTAATTCATGAAGAGTGTTATTCTATGGACCATTTGTTTCGTCTTGCTTGCAAAGCTGAACATGAAATAAAACGACGTGTTGCCCATAAGGAGAATAAGCACACGGTGCACATTCCAAGAGTTGATATGGTTGTTCCTTCAACTACTAGTTGTACTATGACAACCACATCCGTTGTTCTGAGGACTACATCACCTCCACCATGTGACACATCACCCCCGAGAGTGGCTATATCAGCTGAGTTGATCATAAGAGGTAATGACAAAGGTACTGATCTTCCACCTCTACATGAGAATGAGGAATGCCTTGTCAATTTAAATGCACCATCTGATTAGCTACCCACTACTTTGATCACACCACCTATTTTAGAGGACTATGTTGATAATTTGACTTTGTCATGTGACCAAACAACTAAAAGATCAACAATTTCGAGTGGACCCATTGAATTTACTATTAATATGAAAGAACCATGTGAATCAGGGAATAAATCAGATTTGGATCAAATACGTTTGAAAATAATTGTGCCAATGTTTAATCATTTTGATATGACCTCTAATCTTGGTGATGATTCTGTGTCAAATGACTTATTGCATGTTTTCTTATTTAAGCATGTTGTAGCATGTAAACTTGATGCAAGTAAGGATTATTCACCAATGTTGGGATGGTTTAATGATGAACATTGTCAACCTTTTGAAATGAATAAGGGCTTCACTTATATGTGCAAACTGAGTTGCAATATTTTCATGCCTTCTACTTCTTGTGATAATATTTTGGCTTTAGATTTTATGAACTATGAAGGTTACTCATGTATACATGTGTCATATGTGCAAAAACCAAGGGAAGTAAAAATGGATGACATATACATATACAACATGTACACCTTGTCTCTTTTGTTAGCCACATTTCAGATTAAGCAACGCCGAGGACGGCTTTGTTTTCAAAAAGGGGAGGATGATGAGGACATGACTACCTTGGATATGACCAAAAATATTGCATACATGTATATTTGTGAGGTGATTTCTAATGCAAACTATGCAATAATTTATTTGTGTCATCCAGGACAAAAATACTTCACAAACTTTTGTGCCATGTCTAATTGCAGGTGTATGGGACATTTGTACAATTCACATATGAAGATAAGGGAAAAAGAGAAGTTTAGGTGCTGTTCAAAAAGTCCTCTCACGTCACTTTTGGGCCAAGAGATGATAGAGTCCAAGTCTCTCATGTTCTGGATTCAGATTCGGACTGCACAGACATACCTGACCCAAAACGCAAAGAACTTTTTCATACGGACTCCGAATTGGGTGATTCTTTTTTTTTTGTTGGAAAGTAGATTTCTTGCTCTTTCCAACCCAATTGGATTCACCTTAAAATTCGTCCGGAACATTGAGTTATCAATGAAACAATCTGATGCTACAGCAGAATCCGAGTCAAAGTACAAGTCCAAAGGTGTTGCATCACCTCCACTTGGGCCCATGAGCCTTGTACGACCTAGGGTTAGTTTTAGGCTGCCTTGGGACGTCCTCCCACCTCCTTGGCCGCCACCCCTTACTCCTATATAAGTAGATCCATCTAGTAGCTTTTTCCTTGGGTTTTGTTTAGATTAAAAGTTTGCCATAGCTGCAACTTCGCGTACTTCGTTTGTGTTCAACGACCAGACCAAGACGTCACAGAACCCCACCTTGATCAATAAAGTTTTCATCTTATATTCGCAATATCCAGATTGCAATCTTTGTTTCTTGCTTGTTCTTCATTTGCTTGCAGGAAATAGACCTTCGTGGTCAGGTTGATCGTGCTCCGGCGTGGTCAATAACCTCTCGGAGTTGGTTTAGCGATTGCTAAGGCGCGATGTCCTCGCACGTTCGTAGTCGGGTCGTGAAAGTCTACTCCTCCGAAACGATAATCACCATCTCATTGAAAGATCGGGAGACCCCCGCCACTGTCATGTAGTATCTTATGTTTCAGTTTTTCATAAAAAATCCAGGGACATGATTGCTTTTAAAACTGTGGTGGCTGGTATTAGCATTGGCGAAGTTGGTCAATCTTTTTCGGATAAAGGGATGCTCACTACATGGCTTGTAGATCTCGGGGTTTCTTTGCTGGTAGATAAGTTTAAGGGATCTCCGACGATGGTTGTCCCGTACCATATTTGTGTAAGCATGCATAAATTTTTGTTTTTTATTTATTTTCTATTTTGATTTTGTGTGATGACCTGTTTGCTTGAGCACTATTCCTTTGTTTGGTTTTGTTTTGGCAGATAAGTATTTGGCATGGTGGTAGTGTAGGCAGGAGTGTTAAATTGATGCTCTCTTCAAAAGCCCAGGAGCGTGTTGATAAAAAAGATATGGTGAGTAACGTTTTTATGTGTCGAAGACCATTTTTTGTGTGTTGGTTATTATAGTGTTCTTTTTCTTGTTCTTGTAATACTTTTATTTACTTTTTTACTTCCAACAGGTCCTGTTTGCAACATTTGATCCGCCGGAGACGAGGGATGGCGTTGGTCATTATTGTGTAGTTGCCTTAAATGTGAAAGAATGGCGGTTTGAATTTCTTGACTCGCTCAATAAACCTGGTAGCTCTACAGTGAACAGGATTTTTAGGAGGATGGTTAAAAATATCAAGCGTGCATGGAAAGAAGGTAGCTCAAGTTCTGATGAGCCACTAAATCCTCCTACACTTGATGGATTTGTGTTGAAACATGTTGTTGTCCCAATTCAGCCAAATGGGTGTGTTCCTTACAGCCCCTCTCCACCATACTGCTCAACTTTTTTTTTTATATTTCATTATGTGAAACTGATGTTTTTTGTTCTTTTATTGCAGGCATGATTGTGGATTCTATATGTTTCAATTCTTGTAGACTTGGGATGGTGTTCGAGTTGCTAAGTTTGGGGTGGAGCACATTGGCTACATCAGAAAGGCCATGCTCTATAGTTGGCTCACATCGACAAAGTGTTGCCTTGAGTTAACGTCACTTTTGATTTTTGCAGATAAAGGTTGTTTTAGTGAACTTCTTTATTTCTCTTACTTTTTTTTGTCTACTGCTTACTTCCGCTTCTTAAGGTCTTTTTTTACTAGTGTGTTTAGTGAAATGCGTGATTTAAAATGGATGGCTATATATTTGTTGTGTAAGTGAGCTGCATTTGTTGTAGACAAGTGAGCTGCATTGTTCTAGACAAATGAGCTGCATTGTTCTATATAAGTGGGCTGCATTGTTCTATACAAGTGGGCTGCATTGTTCTATACAAGTGGGGTGCATTGTTCTATATAAGTGGGCTACATTGTTCTATACAATTTGGCTGCATTGTTCTATAGAAGTGGGCTGCATTCTCTTATTTAGTGAACTGCATTTTTTTTTATTGAGATGCATTTAATATTTTTGGTTTTGTATTTGGGCTGAGTGTTCCCATGTTTTTTCTCCTCATTATCAACTTTTGATGGGGGCCTTCATGGAGGCTGTACATCATTGTTTGAGTCACAGGGTTCTGAGGTAGTTGTGGAGGATTGTGCCATTGAAATCTCTCCAGAGAATTCTGGTACTTCTGCTGGAGATGTTTTGAACACAGATGTGGTATCTGGACCTGGACTTGATTGTGGAAAGGTTGCTCGCCCCGGCTCTCCTCAAGAGGTAGTTGATGTTGATGATGATGATTTTGTTACGCCGGTGCCACATGTCACTAGGACTAGGAGTGCAGCAATCAATCGTCCTCCTGCAGATGAGGCTGAAGTATTTTTGAACAAGAGGGCAGGTGAGAGGGCTTTTAAGTTGAGAGGCTCTTTAGAGAAATTGAGGCCTTCGAGGTTCAAATATATTGATGAGGCGAGGATAATAAAGGATCTCGTTCTCAGCCAAGATTTTGTAACCAAATACAACGAGTAAGTTTTATGTGTGTGCCCTTCATCCTTTTTGTGTGTTTTGTTTTTAACTTTATTTTTTGATCCCATCTGTATATGTTTACTGGAGTAACATGTTCTTGATGGTGAATAATGCCTTTGGTGATGTCGATACAGTCAAAGTTGACTATATCTATAATACATTTGGCAAAGGAGCTTGCATGGACTCGTATCTCATGGATTTTGTCATTAAGTACTGGAAGCAAGACCCTGAAATGAGTTTAGTTTATCGTTCTGGTGAACGTGTGCTACTTTCACCTTTATTTATCACGGTAAATGTGTCTGTTGTCATGTTTTTTTTTGCTTTGGTGCATTTTTTTCTCTTATACTGAATTTTTTATGTCCATGCATGCATCCATGTTTTTTTTTCATGTCCTATTTGTTCTTTTTCTATGCAGTATGTTCTTCAAATGGAAACCCATATGAAGAAAAATGAGGAAGGATACCTTGTGTTGCCAGTTGTGCATAACCCATTTGTTTTAGAAGATGCAGTTAAGCAGTTCAAGGTTTTTGTTGGCGACGAAAACCTGTTGGACGCAAAACTGGTAAGGCCATTGTTTTCCATCATTTAGTTTCTTCTTTGTTGCATTTCTTTTTATAGTTATTTGAAGCAGTAGTCCTAATGCTACGTGTCGAATGAACTTTCATTTCATTTGTTTTTTGATGCGACAGATTATGATGCCGCACTGCAAGGATGGTCACTATGCCTTATACACGATGAACCAGCATCGCCAGACCATTGATATCCATGACACCAGGAAGTACACTGGTCATCCTGATTTCACGACAAAGTGGTGCAGGACTGACTACCACTCAGATTGCACTGAAGTGGTATGTCATTTTTTTTAGCCAAGTGCAAAGCTTTTTTGTGTTTCTCCTACTGCATATATTTTTTAAACTGCACATGCATTGTTAGTAGACATTGCACCACACTTGTTAATATAGCGCACTGCAACATATGCGACACAAAACTGCATTTTCTCCCACACACCCAATCTGTGTAAAAGAGTGATAAAATGAAATGACCTCACATGCATTTAAAAGAGGGACTGTCTAGACGTTGAGAAGAACTTGTATTTTTGCTTCATCTGATAGTTATCGATCTATGACATGTGTTTTTTACTTTGTGGTGCCTTTCCACCTTTTGCCAGATGAGGAGGATGACTCAGCTGTTGAAGACGATTTATGGTGAAAAGTTGTATAACCCTAAGAATCACCCTGACTGGGTTAAATTGGCAGAGAAGCCCTCTTACCCGGCCGTGCCAGTGCAGGGACCAAACGAGTGCGGAATCTATGTTCTGAGCTTGGCGCAGGTTTATGAAGGCAAGCGTCTAGTCGATAGAATTGTCAAATCTGATGTAATACCTTAGCTGTTTCTTCTTTTTTGTTATCATTTTAATTTTTTAATTTTTTCACTTTTTCATTCTTACGACAACCTTTTTTTTAATCACTGATATGCATTTTTTTATTTTTTTAGCCTGCTGTTGAAGATTGGAAGGTGGAGTACATTTTTCAGCTGCTGTTCAATCCTTTGAACATGTTGTATTATGAAGAAATGCCGCCTAAGCTACGAGAACTGATTGCAAGCCTCGGGCTTACTTCCCTATCGTAGTCACAGTCGCGGTAACAATCATTTGGCATTTTTTTCTATTTAAAGGCCTGTGTATGGACAAGAGCTAGGGTTATGGTGTGTACTGTGTGCTGTCTAAGGTAGATAATTTGTATGAAAAGACTACTTTTTCTGTCCTTGTGTATCGTCTGCTTTTCGCAGCAGCGTATATGGATGAAACTGTGTGTGTTTTATTTTATATAAATATTATATATGTATATTTTTGTTTTTACATGTGGCTAGGGCTACTTTTTTTGTAGAATTGCACTGCATTTAGGTGTATAACTGAACTGCATCATGGCTAAGTTCTTTTTTCAGCACAACTTTCCTTTTTTTACCGGGCTTTAGGGGGGTCATCACACCCCGTCGCCCCTGTCTATCTTAGGGGTGTGACTCTAGGGTTGCGTGCATTCTAGGGTTTGGAAAAACAGAATAGCCGCACTGCGTGTGTCAACCAAGCGCACTGCATGCGTTAGCGCGAGGCCGAGCGGGGGGGGGGGGTGTGTAGGGGGGTCACGACCCCCCTCCCCGCCCCCCTGCGAGGCCGAGCCTGGAACGAGCCAGAGCAGGCGGCGTCGCGGCATGCCGTGGCGCCGCATGCGGAGGCGAGTCCGTCACACCCCGTCGCCCATGTCTATCTTAGGGGTGTGGCTCTGGGGTTGCGTGCGTTCTAGGGTTTGGAAAACAGAATAGCCACACTGCGCCTGTCAACCAACCGCACTGTGTGCGTTAGCGCGATGCCGAGCGGGGGGTGGGGAGGGGGGTCGTGACCCCCCTCCCCACCCCCTTGTGAGGCCGAGCCTGGAACGAGCCGGAGCAGGCGGCGTCGCGGCGTGCCGCGGTGCAGCATGCGGAGGCGAGTCCGTAACACCCTGTCGTCCCCTGTCTATCTTAGCGGTGTGGCTCTGGGGTTGCGTGCGTTCTAGGGTTTGGAAAATAGAATAGCCGCACTGCGCTTGTCAACCAAGCGCACTGTGTGCGTTAGCGCGAGGCCAAGCGGGGGGTGGGGAGGGGGGTCGTGACCCCCCTCCCCACCCCCCTGCGAGGCCGAGCCTAGAACGAGCCGGAGCAGGCGGCATCGTGGCGTGCCTCATGCGGAGGCGAGTCCGTCACACCCCGCGCGCCTGTCAACCAAGCCGGGGTGTGACGGGGGGTCGTGTTTTCGGTCGTGGAGGAGGCGGTTGGACGTGGGCTAGCCGTGGTAGTGTGGGTAGTGGATGTGCGGTCGCCGTTTTAGTTCATCGTGACAACCGCCAATGGCAGTGTTCGCGGTTGCCTGGAAAAAACAACCGTCTAAGCGAACTGCAATGCTTAATTGACAGCACATCTTTCTTCCCATACCGAACTGCACAGCGGACTGCATTTTTTTTACGTGCGAGGGAACTGGAGTTGCGTGCTAGTTGTGGGTCGTGGGGCTTGTTGTTTTTGGGCTATGAGAATGTGTTCGGTCCGTTGGGGTGTAATACGCATTCAGCCCAAGTCAGCCTGTACGGGTGCTTTGCTCTTGCACTCTGTGTGCGCGGTAATGTTTAGTCCCACCTCTCCCGCTGAGAGCGCGCCGGACTTGTTTATAAGCCCTGGCGAGGCAACGGTATCGAACTCCTCTGGTTACTTATTTGGGCGCTTATACACGGCGCTCGCTGTTCTATCCTCTCTGACCCGTGGGCCCATGTGTGCCCGGCCCCATGCATCGTGGCTCAGAACGGACTCGCCTATTGTGGGCGCAGACTTACTACGAGACTAGCTGGGGCCTAGTTGCACCTGGGTGGTCAATTTTTTTTTCGTATTGCAAGCATTTTTTTCTTTTGCACTACATGTATTCGTGGCAGTATAAATGATATCATTTGTGCTGCTTGTACCAACGTTGCGCACTGCACTGCGTGTACTAAGTCTGTGTACTGTGCACTGCACGAAAGTGGCTGCAGTCTCTCTTGTGTTTCATTTAAGCATGTACTGCACTTCATGTACACACGTTGTGAACTGCCTGATATTACTTTGATGAACTGCATTCACCTTTGTTTAGAATGGTCTGCGGATTATAATTTTTTAGAAATATTAATACTAATGGTCTTCCTTTAATTACTCTTGTGGACTGCATGTAGACACGTGGGCACTGATTATGTTTACCATTGTGAACTGCATTCATCTTTCTTTTTTAGGTATGAGTTGCAGTCAAAGTACTTAATTTTTTTGTTTAACGTTGTTTTTGAATCTGTTTTGTATGTGTGTAGTATGTTTTGGTATCACACATCAGATTTTTCAGACTTGTCTGGATACTTGTTGTAATACAAACTCAACAATCATTACCTAGTGCAACGACATTGTTTTTACAAAGAAACATTCGATATGAAGCAACGGACATAAGCAAAAGCTAGCAGACAGGAAACAAGGAACAACACAACCACTAAAGTAAAATGAAACTAAACATAGCCCTGTTCATTTCTAGATGCTGTATTTGATTACAGCCTTGTTCTTCTTCTTCGCTTCGTTTTCTCTTTTTGCCCTGTCTAGTCCCATTATGACATCGTAGATGATTCTCCATGACTCGTAGGTTGCGAATGCATCTATTGCTGCATACTTGATAAGCTTGTCTGGCAGCGGGCAAAACCCCCACAGAGTATGGTCCTCCTTGCGGTTGATTTTTTTCTTCATGTCATGGTAGTGAATGTCGATCAGCCTGCCGGCAACATCAGCCAAAGAGTCGAACTTCTTTTAGTTGTATGGGTCTCTCCATTCCACCTGAATATCAATGTAGTTGTCGGAGTTGATCTCCAAGCCAGATAGCTTCAGCTTGTTTTTGTCTCCTTCGATGGCGAATCCGGCGAAGGTGTATTCATCATTCATGAGGAATTTTTCTAGTTCCATTGGCCTGCAAGATGTTTGTATAGACTGAATATAGTGAGACAGTACCAAGTTATTTTTGAGAACCACCAATGTTTTTTCGATTTTTCTGAAACTGAAGTGCAATATGAATCCCTGAATCTGTTGCAGTGAGTAGCTGCTAATACTTTGTACAACATAACTAGTAAATCTCATAATAGATTCCATAAACAATACATGTTTGTGCATGTTTGTTGTCTTGAATTGAATTTCATACATGTTTTGGATAGTCTGGACTATGATCTTTTTTACGTCCAAATCCATACAGGATTGAAAATAGGCAGTAATGGTGCAGTTTTCTATTGTTCAGTCAGATAATTTGTATTTGGTAAAACAAAATAAAACTGCGTGGATCGCTAGATCATCTTATTCAAGAATTGAACACATGAGTTAAATGGAGCCAGATGAAAACTGTGAATGAATTCCTATGCCATGCTTTTTAAAAATGAGAACCAAAGTTTATATAATGGCATTTGCGATGAAGAAAATTTAAAATCAATATTGACAACCAATAGTACAGATTGATAATTATTGTCACCTCTCTTTAGCTGCAGAGATGTGGTAGACAAGGCACTCTTTTTCTATGCATAGCTGGAGCACTGTTGCCCGCAGTGGCTTCACGTAGTGCATGTACTCGACATCAACGCCAACTAGTTTGACGGGCATTCCGCCGAGCTTCCTCCTGAGAGTGGACAACATCTTGTCCACGTCTTGACCCTTGCTTGTGCAAACGACATGGAGCTTGTGGTTGCCATGGAGGTCGACGTCGTGGAGCTCCCTGGTGTACCTGCGGCGCTGCTTGTACAGAGGTGCATCCACCATGGCTCTCCTCTGCTCTCTCATGTTTGTTCTAGAGAGAGAGGTTAGTGAAAGGAAGTGGGGAGAAGAAGCTGCAGTGGGGTTTTTGGGGGGACGAAGCAGTTGTGTTTTCTCCTCGGCTCTGTGTGACAGGACGTGGGAGTTGCGGAGGGGGGTGGTAGCTTGGTGAGGTTGTGTTTTCAGTTACATGGCAACTGCAGAGAGGTTCTGCTATGTGGAGACTGTCTTAGTGCATTGGAAATCTGAAACGTCATCGCCTCTATTTTCATGACAACTTCAGGTATGCACGCAACTGTCAGAAAATGTGATGATTGTGTTTTCGGTGAATTTTCCTAGTAAGTGCACTTCTTGGGTATCATGATAGAACTGCCTATGTCCATAAATTGTAATCCATGCAACTGATTTTTATTCTTCATATACTGTATTAGATCGGATAAGGATTCATATAGATGTACGCACATTACTTTTTCGATGGAGTTCTTTCTTATTTACTCTTTTTTTATAGATGATGGTGATGCAGCTTTTGTGTGGATGGAGGGTAGTGTGGATAGGTGTATCGGACTGCTTTGCTTAACTAACAGGGCTGCATTTCTTGATTTTAGCTCTACTGCAATGAGTAGAAAGGGAACTGCATTTCAGATGTAACAATACTTCCTGCTTCCACGTAACGAACTGCATTGTTGTAGGTCGCGGACTGCATTTGTACGTTGACTTGGGGCTTCCTGCATTTTATTTATGAGAGCGAACTCTAGTTTCTGGCAGTGCCCACACACATTTTTTTTTGTGGTTGTTATTCATTTAAAAAAGTTTCTCATTTTTCGTTGATGTTTTATTTTTGTACTTACTGTTTTTTTAGTGGGCCGTGTTATTTTAACCACTCTAGTATGTTGGGCCTGTGTTTGTGGAGTGAAAACGCATTCGGCCCAAGTAGGCCTGTCAGCACGGCTGGTTCCTGGTGCGCTGTATGTGCGCGCTAATGTTTAGTCCCACCTCGCCCGCCGAGAGCGCGCCAGACCTATTTATAAGCCCTGGCGAGGCAGCTGTCTCGAACTCCTCTGGTTACTTATTTGGGCGCTTATACACGGCGCTCGCTGCTCTATCCTCTCTGACCTATGGGCCCATCTGTGCCCGGTCCCATGCATCGTGGCTCAGAACGGACTCGCCTACTGTGGGCACAGGGGCCTGGTTGCACCTGGGTGGTCAATTTTTTATATATTTTTCCTCTTATGTATTTTTCTAATATAGGACGTGCACTGCTTAGTAAATCATCATGCACAGCATTCATCAGGTTTGTGTACTGCATGTGCACACATTCCGCACTACATATGCAGGTGCATTTTTGTGCATTGCATGTTGGTCGCATTTTTCTTTAGTGTTTTTCCTCTTACGTATTCTTTTTGTAATATACGGTGTGCACTGCTTTGTTGGGTCTGTGTTCACTGCATTCGTCAGAGACCTATGCTGTAGGTGTACAGATTTTGCACTACATGCATCCTTTTTTGTGCCAACGTTGTGACTGCTTGTACCAACGTTGCGGACTGCATTGCTTGCATTTATGGACTGCATTACGTGCACTAAGTCTATGCGTTGTGCACTGCATGAAAGTGCTTCTCTTGTGCTTCATTTTGAGCATGTACTGCACTTCATGCACACATATTGTGAACTGCTTGGTATTACTTTGATGAACTGCATTCACTTTTGTTTAGAATGGTCTGCGGATTATAATTTTTTAGAAATATAAATATTTAATGATCTGCGGTTAGTGTGTGGGAAGTGCTGCAGTCAAAGTACACCTTTTTTGTCCTTTTTCTTTGGTAACATAAACCTTCATTGATTGTCCTTCATTCTTGGTAACATAAGTTTCATTAACTCTTCTTTAATTTTCACTTTTTTTCTGCATGTGTAGACATTTTTGCATTCCTCTTCTATAAATGTAGGCCAACTTCTAACCTTCCTTTGCAGTTCATTTCTCCTCTGGCCGCAACTTCTCTTCTTCCTCCATCCTCTCTTTATTTCTTTTCATTTTCTAGGTTTTTGTTGCAATGGCTCCAGGCCCTTGCGCGAATCTCTACTGTTGCGGCCATGGTTGTGGTGTGCCAACGCACTGCGATTGCTCAGCTTGCTCGCAGGCCCGTCGTGCTCGCCGGGGGGGCAAGGTCTTGTGCCGAGCTGGGTGAGCGGAGCAGCTTGCATATGGCACAGTATTCACGGAAGGATTGGATATGGGCCACATCAACGTTATTGCGTTCTATTCCGCCCTGCTTCGCCGTGGCCGTGGCCTTGGCCGCACAAGTCCTTTTGTCCATCAGCTTACACCAACGTGGAGACTCACTACAAGACGGTATTTTTTGCTTGATCTGATTTTTTCTTTGTGTCGTCTATTTTTTTGTATAACTCCATACTAGTCTGAACTTCTAGTATTTTAGGAACGCACTTATTTTGTTTTATTGAAGTGTACTGCACTGTGTACTGATATCCTGTTTTTATGTTTTTGCTTGTGTGCATGGAGCTCGTGTTTTAGTTTGCATGGTTACAATATGTGAACTGCTTAGATATTAGATGAGCACTACTAGTTTTTACAATTTTCCCTGCTTGTACAGTGTGTACTACATGCAGCTATTCTCAAGAACTGCATGATAGTTAGAAGCGTACTGCATATTTGCATGTTTCGTACTGCATACTAGCGTGCGTTTTATCTGTACTGCTTGTTGGACTGTTGTGCACTTCATCTAGCTCGTGTCTGTACTGTGTGTAGGTTTTTACTGCTCTGTGCACAGTATGAGAATTGTACTGCTAGTATCGTCCTCAAACAGTTTTATTATTTTTTGCAGAAAATCCCCCAACGAGCTGTTAGGTATCTCTGGCTCTAGAAGAAGGGAATTCTCCAAGTTGTTCTCGGCAATGGACACCTGAAACCAGCCAAGTACCGTGTAGGCGTTCATGGGTGGCTGTATCTGCAGAAAGTTTGGAAGGAATTTTTCATTGATAGTGGACTGAAGTCTCAGCAAGTTGTTGTCCTCAACTTCTTTGAAATCGAGGATCGTATGGTTAGAATCACGTTTGACATGATTGGTTATGGTTATGAGGTTGATTGTAATAAGTACTTCTGCGTATCGAATGCTTCATCTTTTGATGTGATTTGTAATAAGTAATTTTGTGATCTGAACCGGTTGGATTATAAGTCAGAACTTCGTGCTGTCTATGAGCTAACTGTATTTTTTATGGGTTGTGGATCAAAATGTGTCAATGTTTACTCCAGACTGCTATATATATGGTTTACTCTATACATCATTTCTCTCGTATGATTTAGTTGAAGAACTCATAGTCAGCAGGAAATTTGTGTTTACACAAAATTTAAACTGATACATAAGTCATACAGATATGCAAACTGCTATATATATGATTAATTTATTGAACTGCATCTATTTGGTCGTTAACCTGCTGCTTCTTCATGGTGACTGGAGTGTGTCTAATGTTGCACTTTCTTTTGTTTTCCGTGGCGGTGTTGCTGGTTCTTGTCTTTGCACCGTTGTGTTTGTAGCCCCTCGCTTGATGGTTGATGGCGTATTTTGTTTTCCAGCATTTTGAACTGCATCCTTCTTTGCTCCTCGCGTGATGGTTGATGGCGGCTTTTGTTTTCCAGCGCTGTGAACTGCATCCTTCTTTGCTCCTCGCGTGATGGTTGATGGCGGCTTTTGTTTTCCAGCGCTGTGAACTGCATCCTTCGTTTCTCCTCGCGTGATGGTTGATAGCGGCTTTTGGTTTCCAGCGCTGTGAACTGCATCCTTTCGTGCTCCTACCTTGTTTTTTGAAGGTGGTGTCATTCTCGGTTGTTTCTGTACATCAGCATTCCCTTGTGTTTTCTGTCTTTTGTTTGGTGGTCTTGTGGGCATTGTTTCATCATGTTCTTCGTCCTCTTCACTCTCTTCTTCCTCTTCTTCTTCTTCTTCATTTGCTTCTTCATAAGCCACTCCTTCTTCAGTTTCTTCATGTTCTTCGTCCTCTTCACTCTCTTCTTCTTCCTCATCCTCTTCTTCATCTGCTTCTTCATAAGCCATTTCTTCTTCAGTTGTGTCACCATCTTCTTCTGTGATTTCATCTTCTTCGTCTTCCTCGTTTTCTGATCTTGTTCTTTTGGGGCAGGTTCCTGAATTGTGTCTCTTCCTCTTTTTGCAGATGCTGCAACGTCTCGGTTTCGTCCATTTCTTAGTGTTGTCAGTGGAATCTCTGTTTGGTTGTGCATCGCCATGTCCATGGTTTTCTTGTTCATGTCTTTTTTTACATGTCCTGGAATTGTGGCCGCTGATTTCATTACATGTCTTGCACCTTCTTATTCCCAGTGGGTGACCATCACTGTCCAGGTCAGGCTGTGGCTTACTACTTTTTGTCATCATTTTTCTCCTTGCATGCAACCTTTTCTTGGGTTGCGTCGCCCCCTTTCTTCCTTCCTCTTGTGTTTGAAACAGGAGGTGGAAGAATTGTTTCTTTTTTGATTGCACCAGTTGCGCTGTGTTCGGTATTTTCTACTTGCTCGGTATTATTGTCATGCTGGGATTTCTCTGCTTGCTTTAATTTTGTTGCTTCTTCTTCTTCGTTGAGCACAGCAACTTCCTCGATCAGTGCCCTCATACCATACAACGCTTTGTGGCACCCAGCGTCGGACCTTTTCGCTCTGTTTGCAAGGTCCATTGCTATTTCTGTCAGCAATTTTCTACGGCAAAAAAGCGAACTTCCATCTGGTGCTGTTTGTTCATAGTCTCTTCTATCAGACGTTGCATTTGATCTTGCGTTCCGGGTGTATCTTTTCATGATGTACACCTTAGGAATCTTGAGTACTCTCAGGTGAGAAAGCATGCATAACACATGGACGCAAAAGAGCCCTGCAGACAACACATGTTTTCTTTGTTTTGTAAGTGAACTGCATGAAATTAATAAACACATATTTGTTTTTTGTTATTTGTTCATTTTAAGGAAGTGAACTTCACTTGGTTTTGTGAATTACTAATGCATGCGGACTTTTAAAGTTCAGTAAGTGAGCTTTCATGCATGACTATCAAAAATTAGGATTTTTTTTGCTAGCGAGTCGCACCTGTGTGTGTCCAAAGTTTGCACTCACATTCATAGACACCTTTCTCTTCATCGGCGACCACTTGGAAATTATGCCTTGCCCAGTCAAATGCATCTGATCTATTGTAGTGGTGTACGAGGTACTTTGTCGGGTTCTCAGGGCTCTGAGTGTTCTGCTCTGACCGTTCTGCTCTGAATGCAGTGCTGCGGTAGAGTGTTTCTTTGAAACCTGCAAAAACTGCCCTTGTATACACTTTTGATAGCTGAACTTCGAACCCAAACTGTGTTGTTGTCTTTACCTCTGACTGCATGATCAGAAATGCAGCGTTACGAATCAGAGAAATGAAAATTTTGTTTGTTTTTGTAGTTACATTTAGCAGTTTTTTATGGACATTTTATTTACCTCATTTGCTACTGTCTCTGCGTGCTCAACGGCCTTCCTGGTTTGAATGCACTTGTCCACCTGTTGAGCAAACAGATGGAGATCATGCTTCTCTTTGATGAAGTTTTCCTTCAATATGCGGTTCATGCTCTCGCTTCTCTGCGTGGAAGTCATCCGAGCATAGAAAATTTCCTTGTAGTAAGCCGAGATCCACTCGTGCCTGTCATCCCACAGCGAATTCATCACTTCGTCATTTTGCAAGTTGTATTTCTGAATGAGGTCCTTCCATGCCCGTTCAAATTCTGACGGCATTAGTGGGTGGTTCAGCACCGCAGTGAGGTCATCCTTGAGTTTCTCGTGTGCCTTATACAACAAGGCGAGGTGGTCTTTGTACTTCTTCATGATATGCCACCGACACAACTTATGTAATGTATCTGGGAGGATAGTTTTTAATGCTGCCTTCATCGAAGAACATTGGTCTGAGAAGGCACAAATAGTGTTTTTTATTAAGTTGTTTGTGTGCAAGAAAGACGGAAGAAATAGAAGTGTACCAAACAAACATAAGTATACAGGTGTTTTTTTTGTACATGTGAACATGCAGATTGGCGGCTTGTTGTTCATACACCTCAGGAATGTTTTGAAAACCCACTCGAACGATGGTATTGTTTCATCTCGCACGAGGGCGACAGCAAATATGGTTCTCTGTAGATGATGGTTCACTCCCACGAAGACTCACAGCGGCATGTGGAATTTGTTAGTTTTATATGTCATGTCAAATGTAATGCAGTCTCCAAAATCTCCATACGATGCTTTGCAACTTGCGTTGGCCCAAAAGACGTTTCTTACACGGTTATCTGCATCAACGTCATAATCATAGAAGAACTCTGGGTTTATCTTCTGCATCTTCTCGAAGAAATCCAGAAGTTTCTTGACATCATCTTGGGACTCTTCTCTCGCAAACTTCTATTTCCTGCATTTCAAACGCAATGCAAACTCATCTCATCAAACAGGAAATAATTACCGACAGAATGCTCAAGTGATATGCTCCGTGATGCGCTTACTTGTTAACCCAGTCGCGGCTAGTATGTCCCATGTACTGCAGACCACCCGACATACGCGATAGCATTGACATCATCTGTGCGTGTGTGTGGTTGTCCAGCTGCATGTCTTTCACCAACTAGTCAATCAAAGGATCGTCTCTTTTGTGCGAGCGCATGTGCAAAAGCATCCCGGGGCTTTCCAGCATCTTGTGATTGTGGTTGAGTTCAACCATTTCTATCACAAATTTGCCATCCTTCCTCTTTTTGACTCTAATTCTTGCCTTGCAGCCAATCCATTTTGATGTCTTCTCACGTTTCCAGTCATAATCTGACACAGTCTGCTTGTGCGTCCCTTCTCTTAAGCAGACAATGTAGGCATTTGTCTTGTGTTTTACCCTCTTGCGTATGCCAAACCCTGCATATCTTGCATAAGTGTTGTAAAAGTCCCATGCTTTGTCGTAGGTGGTGAACTTCATTCCAGCGGCAGGTATGAGGTTCAGAGGCATGTTTTTATCCTGCATCAAGTGCAATGCTCTATGAGACAAAGTGTTCTGTTCTGTTTAAATATGAGGAGTACATACGAGTTTAATAAAGCACTGCAATGTTCCTAAGTTTTCAGAAGAATCGACTGTATTAGATGTTAGGCCAAACCTCACAAGAAATATCAGTGTGCACTGCAATGTTATCTGAATGGACTACAAATATTATTATTTTTTCAGGACATAAACTTACATGTGTGTAATGTCGTTCATCCGATGGCATTTGCAGCTTGCCAAGTTGTATTGGACATGGTGGGGTTATAGCAGATCTGTGTAGTTGAGGATCTCGCGGCGGCAATAGTGAGGAGGATTTGTACCTGCCATGGACTTCTGACCGAGGCACCCTTGGTGGTCGCAGTGTCGAAGTTGATGCAGCAGGTCTACTCGGAGCTCTGTTTTTGGCATAGCAGGTGGACGTTGAGCTCTGTTTTGTGGTGCAGCAGGTGGACGCGGTGGTAATCCAGTGTTGTGGCGATGTCTCACTGGATTGGTTTGAAATTTTTGGAGCGGCGGCACATCATCATAATCATCATCTGCTGCAACATCATGTTCAACAACATCATCATTGTCTGTTCGGACATGCTGTCCAAACGTAGTGAACTCGTGCTTGTACTCTGGGTTGAGAACTTTTATTGGCTCATCTTGATCGTCATCATCTTCATCATCCTATCGGTGAGTGCCCTCCCACATGAAGGTGACATCATCGTCATCTTCGACTACCTCTTCTTCCTGGAAAAAATCTTCTTCCGGAGAGTATTGCACCCTGCTTGTTGTCGTGAAGAATCCGCGAGGAATCTCAGGGGTAACCCAGCTAGTGTCTCTTTCAGAAGAAGCTTTACTCTTCTGAAAGTTGTTGTTCCCTGGGTTGTCAATTATGCGCGCCATTTTGTATCTGCTGAACGTCATTTCCTACACAAAATAGTCGAGCTGCATTGTCAGGTAAAATGAACTGAATCATACGAAATGCAATGTGTTTGAAAGGGTACTGCGAACTAATGCACGCTGACTGCATCACCCCGCAAGGTGAACTGAAGTAACCGCACTGCATCGTTGTTCGTAGTGAACCTATACAATCGTACTGCATAACCGAGCAAGTGCACTGCATTTTTTTTTACCGCGAACTGAAGTAACCGCACTGCATCGTTTTTGGAGGCGTACTGGACTGCGTGTACTGCTTTGCCTAGAATAAGTAAACTGAGATAGTTGAGGAAGTGTACTGCTTACCTCGTGTTGCAGTGCTCTCTTGCGTTTGCAGGAGGAAGTTCCCTTCTCGTCCGTCTGCACAACTTTTGCGTTCACCCGTGCAGTCCACTTGCCCTTCAGAAGTTCATGAGCGGTCTGAACGTTGCTCAAGGTGAGTGGTGACGGAGGATTTGCTCTGAAGGTCGTTGCAGCCTTAATCCAAGAAGCTGCCGTGGATGAAGGAACCTTGCGCACAGTCCTCCTTGCTCAAATTGCTGTGATGTCGAGGCAGCACCAATCCACATCTGATGAGGGACATGTAATTGAAGACGCACCGCTCAATGCTGTGGTAATTGAAGGCCCGGAGGAGATCGGCGGCGGCGCTACCGAGCTGCTGCCGTGGAAGATGGCTGATATGCGAGTGGGGGAGGCGTTGCTCGGTTGCTGCCACGAAAGAAGGCCGAGAGGCGATGGGCGGCGGCGCTGCTTGGACGCTGCCGCGGAAGAAGGCCGCGAGGGGAGGGGCGGCGTCGCTGCCGGCCGCCGCCACGGAAGAAGGGCGGGAGGGGAGTGGCGGTGGTGCTCCTAGGCCGCCGCCGCGGGAGAAAGCGGGGAGGGGAGTGGCGGCATCGCTCCCAGGCCGCTGCGGCGGAAGAACGCTGGGAGGGGAGGGGCGGCGGCGCTCCAATGCCGCTGCCACGATAGAAGGCCGGCAGGGGAGGGGCGGCGGCTCTCCCAGGCCGCTGCCGTGGTAGAAGGCCGGGAGGGGAGGGGCGGCGGCGCTACCAGGCCACTGCCGCGGTAGAAGGCCGGTAGGGGAGGGGCGGCGGCGATCTGGTCGGGGATGTGCAGAATAACGTGGGTGTTATCAGAATAAGGGTCTTAAGGGGTGTTATCATAATAGACCCACCATATATATATATATATATATATATATATATATATATATATATATATATATATATATAGACATACATAAACACTATTCTGATCACGGGATCAGAATATTATTCTTTTCACAACCTGAACTTCCTGAGTTACACAACCCGAACTTCCCTCTGTAGGAACCCGACCTTCAGGCTTTCTTCGCAACCGTGTCTCCCCGTGCGAATTATTCTGGTCAGTCATGTTCTATGTGATGTAAGTGTAATCTGCAAATGGTTTTTAGCAACTAAATGCCTGTTTTAAATAGGAATCTCGCTCGTTGGCGGATTTTACTCTCGGGTCGTGATGAACATGCGTCTGTTGCAATTTTACTGCCTGAGTTGTTCGACCTGAACTTCCCCCAGTGCTAGGTTGAAGTTCCGCAAATATTGCCCAAATGGGGCTTGCGATATACCGTTGGAAATCTATGGACACGAGTATCATGACCCAAGTTAAATTTTTGGCAAAATGTAAGCGGCTTAAGAGTAGTTTTGAAAACCGTTTTTTCTTCATACAAGAAACGTGAATCGTATTTTCGATCGCATTTCTAAATCGTTTATCGGAATGAGGCAAATAATATGGCTTTGGAAAGCTGCTGCAAAACCGCTCCTTCCACATGGTTATAGTTTTCTCTAATTCCCTATGGTAAAGAGTAATTTGGAAAATCGTAAAATTTCGCAAACCGAACAGCCGAGTTCGTATTTTCGAGGCCATTTCTAAATGGCTAATCCAATTGAGGCAAATGATATGGCGTTGGAAAGCTTATGAAAATGCGCTACTTTATCATGTTGAAAGTTTTTCTAATTTTGAATGGTTTAAGAGTAATTTAGAAAATGGTACAAGTTCCACCAAGTTTGTATTTTTGAGTTAATTTTTTAACCGTGCGTCCGAATGCAGCAAATGATATGGCGTTGGAAAGCTTGAAGAAATGCGAAACTTTTTGGTATATATTGTTTCTCCCAATTCTTTACGGTTTTAAGTCAATTTTGAAAATGGCTAAAACGTATTTTCACCATAATTTCTACAAACTTTATCGGAATGGGGCAAATAATATACTGTTGAAAAGCTACGGAAAATGTGAAACTTTCTCATGTTGATGGTTTTCTCTGATTTCTAGTCGTTTTCAAGTAATTTAGAAAATGGCAAGATCATTCGTTCTGCCTTTATCGCGAAACAGATTCTTCGAAAATGCACCGCATGAAGAACTTGAACTTCTCGGCATGTCTACTTGAACTTCACTCTGTTTTTCACGTGTTTTTTTTTGCTCGTAGCTCTCCATCCACTCACCGGAATTGAGCAAGTGATATACCAATGGAAAGCTGTTGTAAACACGCAACTTTCCCGTGTTGATCATTTTTTCATACTCGCGACGGTTTTAAAAGTTTTTCATCTGAAATTCATTCAGTGCAGTACTTGAATTTCCTGCTGTTTTCATGTTGAACTTCTGTGACGTATTTTCGTTTGTAATTTTGTCATCCATTCGTTAATGTTACACAAATGATATTCCTTTTGTACAAAGCCCTCTCACAATAATTTTTTTAACTTTCTCCGACCGAGGACTTGAACTTATAACAACAAAACTTTTAGTCTTTGCTTTTTTATTCTTTTTTAATACAAAATGCACACCGTGTAGTGCGTGAACTTCTCGCAGTTATCAATCTGAACTTCTCTCGGTTACGTGAAAATATCTGAGTTTTTTATGAATATTAATCTCATTTTCTTAATCTTTTTTTATGAATTTTGAAGCGCTCTATTTTTAAAAGTTGAACTTCCTGTTATTTTATTTTTTTTAACTTCTTGTTTCCATTCTTTAATAACGAGGAAAATCTGAGTTTTCTATAATCATCGAACTTCTCCATCTTTTTAATATGGACTTCCTGGTTTTATTTCTTAATCTTTTTTATGAAATTTTGAAGCGCTCTATTTTTAAAAGTTGTTGGAACTTCTGTTATTTTATTTTTGAACTTGTTTCCATTTTTAATAACGAAGGAAAATCTGAGTTTTCTATCAATCACGAACTTCTCCATCTTTTTAATATGGACTTCCTGGTTTTATTTATTAATCTTTTTTATGAAATTTTGAAGCGCTCTATTTTAAAAGTACTTCTTATTTTATTTTTGAACTTCTTGTTTCCATTCTTTATAACGAGGAAAATCTGAGTTTCTATATCATCGAACTTCTCCATTTTTTAATATGGACTTCCTGGTTTTATATCTTAATTTTTATGAAATTGAAGCGCTCTATTTTTAAAGTTGAACTCTTGTTTATTATTTTTGAACTTCTTGTTTCCATTCTTTAATAACGAGGAAAATCTGAGTGTTTCTATAATCATCGAACTTCTCATCTTTTTAATATGGACTTCCTGGTTTTATTTCTTAATATTTTTATGAAATTTTGAAGCGCTCTATTTTTAAAAGTTTAAACTTCTGTTATTTTAGTTTTGAACTTCTTGTTTCCATTCTTTAATAACGAGGAAAATCTGAGTTTTCTATAATCATCGAACTTCTCCATCTTTTTAATATGGACTTCCTGGTTTTATTTCTTATCTTTTTTTGAAAATTTGAAGCGCTCTATTTTTAAAGTTGAACTTATATAATTTTATTTTTGAAACTTCTTGTTTCCATTCTTTAATAACGAGGAAAATCTGAGTTTTCTATAATCATCGAACTTCTCCATCTTTTTAATATGGACTTCCTGGTTTTATTTCTTAATCTTTTTTATGAAATTTTGAAGCGCTCTATTTTTAAAAGTTGAACTTCTTGTTATTTTATTTTTGAACTTCTTGTTTCCATTCTTTAATAACGAGGAAAATCTGAGTTTTCTATAATCATCGAACTTCTCCATCTTTTTAATATGGACTTCCTAGTTATTAAAAAGATGTCTATCAGAAACGAATAATTTTTTTTCTTTTTTTAATAAACTTCAGACTTCTCTATTTTTAAAATTTGAACTTCAATATTTTTTGTATGTTCGCCTCTTTATTTTTCGATACCCAATATGTGTGTTTTGCCGTAAGCGAACATATTGAACTATCCACGACAGAGAATATGAACTTCGCATCAACCTTTTTTTTGTCTTCAAGAAATGCGCGCTTGTTTTTTGCTTTTAATATTGAACTTTTATGCTCTATTTTTTTGTAACAGTTTCATGAAGGAAAAGGAAAGCAGCAACATAATGTGTGTTAGAGAGCAACTAGTTGGGGAAACCAACCAATACATGATACATTTTTTACCGTAAAGAACAGAGATCAATTTTTTTTATCATGTCTTTCCATTTTGAACCTCACTAAAAAAGTTTCTATTCAATGTATTTTGTAGTGTTTCTGTATTGGTTGAACTTGCTGATTTCTCAAAATTGAACTTCCTAATTTTTTACTCCATGAACACAAAAAACTGACACTATAAAACTAATATGGAAAACAAACATGACAAAAAAGAGTTCTAAAATTTAGTGTAATACGCGCTCGCGCACACAGACCCCCACAACACATCCACAATTTTTTTTTGTCATTCATGAAATGAAAATAGTTTCAGTCTCAAAAGCATAGGCATCAAACTTTCATGAATTACAAAACGAACTTTTTTGCGTCAACTTAGATAAACTTCCCTCGTGAGCAAAAATACATGAACCTCTCCTAGCTTGTTGGGACCAGAGCTCGTTTTCTACAAAGGAACACTGGTGGAGGGCAGAGGGGATGAGAAGCTTGGCGTCGTCAGTGTTCTGTACGGGGAGGTGTGGAAAAATGACCCGCTGCTGCTAGTGGCCGGTGACCTAGCAGCTCGGCAGCCTCCTGGCCGGAGGGGCGCGTGCAAGATCCGTCACCCAGCTGCCTCTATCTTCTCTGCTGGATGTGGCCACCCAGCTACAAGTCGTGCCCTCCTCTTGCTGCAGGCCGAGTCCTCCTCTAGCTGCAGGTGCATCATGGGTAGGAAGTACAGACGTACAACAATCAAATAACACAAAAAGAAGCGAGCAAGCACAATTTTGTACGTACAACAAAGCAAGAAGCATGTTTGGGTGCTAGCTAAAATGCCATTGCACGACACACACATCAGCAGCAAGCACACACATACGTAGGAGACCCCGCAGAACACATTGCTAGTTAAGAAACAGAGAATGCAGCGGTAGGTAAAACTGAACTGCATAGGTAGGGGCTTCACTGCGGCAGCTGCGTGACTGCATACAAGAGACCCTGTCCGTGAGCTGTTTCCACACTGATCCGTCGATGCAAGGGTCACAGTGGCCGCTCTCGTGGCTGAAGAAGGCAGAGGAGGCTCGGCATCTGCCCAACACGCGCCGTCGGACTGCATAGGCTCACCGGTCAAACTTCGCATGTTGTGCGGAGCTCCATCTCTCTCCAGCCGAGCTGCACCAAGGGACGACGAGCAGGACCACGCCTCAGGTCAACTCCAGTGCTCGCCGGTGCAAAGGGTGACGCCACGGGCCAAAGGAAAACTACTTGCATGTGCCCACCGAACAGCAGCCCACCACGGCTTGTGTGTTCCAATGAGCAACCCCGTTCATGGACTGAGGAGAAGCCACCAGAACTACATCCCAGATCTTGAAGATACAAGCATGATTGGGGAGAAGTACAGAGGTGGTGGGGCCGTGGGGGGGATCTCATTGTTTTCCTCACCGGAGGGAGCGATAGGGGATGGGGTGGAAGGTTTTTGGTGCTGTGGTAGAGGAAGCTTCTTCCGCCTCCGGCGGCGCGTGGTGGCATGACATGATGGAGGCGCGTATTGACGGCGGGGAAAGCTGGGGGCCACGGCTGCGGCAGGGAGCGCAGGTGGCGGCAGCGGCGGGATGTTGGGGCCACGGTGTCTCCGGTTGAGGCATGGCCGGGCAGCGGCGGTGTCTCCAGTTCGGACGGGATGGCCGCCACGTCTCCGGTTGGGGGCTTGGTGGCGGCGGCGCCGGCGCCGCCTGTTGGGGACGGGGCAGCGGGCGGGAGGTGCGGGAGCTGGTGGGATCGAGATCGGGGGAGGTGGGGTGGGCTTTTTTCCCTTCTTTTTCTATGGCTGCCTAGTTCGGGAGTTCGCGGGTTCAGGAACAGCCTCATCGGGCCTATATAGGGGCGCCGTGATCCAAATAGTTATTCTGATCCTGGGATTAGAATAGTGCCACTCTATATATATATAAGCTTCCAATATCACGAATGTACTTCCATTGGAATAAGATCACTAAAAAACCGTCAAGGTTTCCAAACCCACTCTTTTATCTCCTTTGTCTCCATCAAAGGACAAAGGGATCCCTCGCATGCAAGCTTCTCGGGGAGATAATGTCTTTGGTCTTTCTTCCCCCTCGGAATCCATGTCATGCTCCCGGACAGTGATTTGTCCTCAATTCATGGGACGAAGAAATGGCAAAACAGATTCACATTGGCGGCAACTCCGACAAAGTTTTCACAAAATGAGCGAAAACCACCATGCATGTCATTGCGTTGAGGGTGAAATCTATGAGTCTGAACCCAAAAGTAGACATCATCTCACAGAAAAATATCTAAGAATAGAGGCGACAAGCCGCAGTTGAAGTATGCGCAGAAGAACAGATAGGAATCCACGGGAACCTTGGGGCCGTAGGGGAGGACCTTGGGGGCTTTGTGGTCTGCTGTCTCCCTCCACCACATATATGCGTACCTCTCAACCAGAGTGTTGCCTGTCAAGTGATACATCTCCAACATATCTATAATTTTTTATTGTTCCATGCTATTATATTATCAATTTGGATGTTTTATATGCATTATTATGCTATTTTATATCATTTTTTGGGACTAACCTATTAACCTAGTGCCCAATGCCAGTTGCTGTTTTTTCTTGTTTTTGTCTTTACAGAAAATCAATACCATACGGAGTCCAAACGGAACAAAACTTTTTGACGATTTTTCTTGGACCACAAGACACCCTGGAAGCTTCGGGAGGAGGCTAGAAGGGCCACGAGATGGCCACAAGCTCATAGGGAGTGCCCTAGGGGGGTGCCCTGCAAGCTTGTGGGCCCCCGTGGCACTTGCAACCCTAATTATTCTTCTATAAATAACCAAATATTTCCCGTAGACCAGGGGCACACCAAAAATACTTTTCCGCCCCTGCAAGTTTCTGTCTTCATGAGATCCCATTTGGAGACCTTTTCCGGTACTATACCGGCGGAGGATTCGACCACGGAGAGCTTCCACATCAACCTTGCTGCCCTTCCGATGATGTGTGAGTAGTTTACCACAGACTTACGGGTCCATAGCTAGTAGTTAGATGGCTTCTTCTCTCTCTTTGATCTTCAATAAAACGTTCTCCTCGATTATCTCGGATATCTATTCGATGTAATCTTCTTTTGCGGTGCATTTGTTGAGATCCGATGAATTGTGGGTTTATGATCAGATTATCTATGAATATTATTTGAGTCTTCTCTGAAATCTTTTATGCATGATTAAGATAGTGTTTTATTTCTCTCTGATCTATTGATTTGGTTTGGCCAACTAGATTGATTTTTCTTGCAATGGGAGAGGTGCTTTGTAGTGGGTTCAATCCTACGGTGCTTATTCTCAGTGACAAAAAGGGACATGACACATATTTGTATTGTTTCCATTAAGGATAAAAAGATGGGGTTTGTTCATATGGATTGGATCTATCCCTCTACATCATGTCATCTTGCCTAAGGCGTTACTCCGTTCTTGTTAACTTAATACATTAGATGCATGCTGGATAGCGGTCGATGTGTGGAGTAATAGTAGTAGACGCAGGCAGGAGCCGGTCTACTTTACACGGACGTGATGCCTATATATATGATCATTGCCTTAGATATTGTCATAACTATGCGCTTTTCTATCAATTGCTCAACAGTAATTTGTGTACAAACCGTATGCTTTCTTTCAAAAGAGAAGCCTCTAGTGAAAACTATGGGCCCGGGTCTATCTTTTGTCTTACTATTTTCAGATCTATAAAATCAAAAACACAAAAATACCTTGCTGCAATTTATTTACTTTTATCTTATTTAGCACTTTTACTTATCTTTTATATGTATCACTATCAGGTCTCATCCTTGCATGTAACCATGAAGGGATTGACAACCCCTTTTATCGCGTTGGGTGCAAGTATTTGTTTGTTTGTGTAGGTTCAATTATTGGAGACTTGTGTGTTCCTCCTAATGGATTGATACCTTGGTTCTCAACTTAGGGAAATACTTATCTCTACTTTGCTGCATCACTCTTTCCTCTTCAAGGGAAAAACAAACGCAAGTTCAAGAAGTAGTAGGAAGAATTTTTGCCGCCGTTGCCGGGGAGGATCTACATCAAGCCTACCAAGTACCCATCATAAACTCTCATGTCTTGCATTTACATTATTTGCCATTTGCCTGTCGTTTTCCTCTCCCCCACTTCTAAAACGTTTTCAGAAAAATAGAAAAATATTTGCCTTCTTTCCTTTCGCTTTTTTGTTTGCTTTTTTTGTTTGCTTGTGTACTAGATTGCTTGCTTTGTCATGATGTCACAAGAAAATACTAAGTTGTGTGAGTTTTTCAACACTAATAATAATGATTTTATTAGTACTCCGATTGCTCCTGTCATTAGTATGGAATCTTATGAAATTAGTGCCGCTTTGTTAAATCTTGTTATGAAAAAACAATTTTCTGGTAGTCCTAATGAAGATGCTGCTTCCCATCTCAATACTTTTGTTGAATTGTGTGATATGCAAAAGAAAAAGGATGTGGATAATGATATTGTCAAATTGAAGTTACTTCCGTTCTCACTACAAGATTGTGCTAGAACACCAAGACAAAGCACTGGAGAGAACCTTCTCGGGCAAGGTCGAGGCGGCAAGGTGAAGACCCGGCAAGCCCCGTGGCTGAGCAGACCCCGCCAACTACCAGCGCTCCACCTCACTAGCCAGCTGGTTGCTGATTAGTGAGGTATCGAGCCCGCAGGCAGCGAGGTGGAGTTCACCTGCACGTGTCGGCATGCTGGAAAGAATATTACCTTTATCGACACCCGTCCAAATGGCGTGTCACACTAATAGGAGTTAGCTGGGCAAGCAATGCTACATCCTTGCCGGGGCTTCTCCTCCTCGTGACACCTAGCGATGCATTAAATGCACTTTGTCCTAACTAGCAGAGTTAGGTACGATAGCACTGTTTGCTATCTAATCATGACGTATTTACCTTTTTGCCACTATGGTAACCCCTTGAGCTATAAAAGGAGGGCCAGGGCAACCGATACAAGGGTTTGAAGCCATTCAAACCCCACACACGTTTGCTCATGTAGCAGCCTTCTCCTAGCACCTTGCCGTGGAGAGTGCTCCGTGTACTTGTGCTCCACATTCTCAATACACCAAAAGCAGGAGTAGGGTGTTACACCTTCGAGGTGGCTCGAACCTGGGTAAACGACCCTCGCGTTCTCTGCTATCCTGCTCTTTGCGCTTTATGCAATCCGTTTGCCGAACCACAAAGGGGCTTGTTACTCCCATAGATCATCGTTCCACACCGACATCTTTGGCATGCTAGGCAGGGGGTTCACTAGCGTCAACCTGGCTAGCAGACAACGCGTTGATTTCATCGAGCTTCATCATCACCTCCATCATCTCTGGCGCCGAAGAAGAATGGACCCATGACAACGAAGCCTTCCACGTCCAAGCCTCATCCACACACATCTGCGGGCGGTGCAAGCGGCGCCCTCACCCCGGATGGCGCGGACATCACGGTGGGCACGACCGGCGCAGGCGACGCGGTCACTGTGCCCACTTCCATAGGAGCGGGCGGTGGAGGCATTGGAGATGGTCATCTTCCACGACCCTCTGGTAGAGACGGCAACAACGGTGTAGGTAGCGCGGGCATGCATCTACCGCCTCCTCCACGCATCAATGAGCGCAGCCATCGAAGCAACGCGGTCCAGTCACGCATGAGCCGAGATCCTCCTGCTGCGGCGACTAAGGCGGCGGCGGTGAGGGGGATGACATCAAGGCACGCGCCGCGCCCATCACGGGATGGTCGTGACGTGACTCCGAGCGGCGTTGCTGATCATGCACAGTAGCGCCCACACAGCAAATCACCCGTTGGCCCAACCAATTGTTAGAACCTGGCATAATGTTGACGGCTTCTTCAGATATGCGGACACGGCAAGGCCAACATCGAGTATTGCCAGAAAAGTGAACGGGAAGGAGTTCGCACTGGTACCATAACGTGCTATACAAATAGTTTTTAACCCCTTTCTGCCATGGCATTCTGAACTGTCGCCGAGTGAGTGATTGCGATAGGGGGGGGGGGTCCTTCCCACACGACCCAAAAACCGTCGGGGATAGGCGAGTGGCTACTGACGATCACCATAGAATAAACGTATGAGAAGTCACCCCAGTCCCACATGTTACGTCTCAACGTTACATTTCTGATCCGAGAGACATCCCAAACAATTACGCCGCTATAGTCGTGTGAAAAAGGTGGACATCAACATTTAATCTACCTATGTGTTTGCAATAGGTGTGTTATCGCATATAGTTCAAGAATGTAAAATGTGTGCGGTGCCTCTACTAACGCCAACGTGCCCACTTTCATAACTGTGTGCGATAGGTATTCCTATCACACACGCACATAGGTTTGAAACGTTTGCCGTATTAACATGAATCGCACACACATATGAGACAAAATTGTGTGTACGTCCGTCGGGAATCGCAAACGTTTCACGTCAAAGAACCATCTATTCTCTATTTTTCATCGCACACGCTGTTTTCTTTCTAACCATGTGCACATTATTTTATTCGCTCCTATATAATTTTATTTTTCCCTGTAATTTATTAGTCGAATTGGAAATTTTGAAATATGAAACGTGGAATTCAAATTCTCAGCACAATGGTTCAACAACCAATCCATAAATAAAATTCTCAGTACAATATGTTCAGTAATTACAGGATTAGACAGCAATTAACTATGATGAACCAAAATATTTAGAGGCGGTAAAGGTGAATAGACAAGTGTAAATCATTTTGTCTGCCGATGGTGTTGAAGAAGTGGAATGCCCATAATGTGCCCTCCTGCATGCCATAGGCACGAACAACTTTTGTCCAACCCCTTCTGGTGATCACCTGCCCATCATTCACCGCCTTCAGGAAGACTTCTAGAGCATTATCATGGTACCATGAATTATATACATTAACCTTAGTTGCCTCCACTCCGGTCATGTAGTTTGCAAGGTAATCATCAGTAAATAGCTTCGGAAACCTTTGAAAAGAGAAAAAATTCAGATACTCGGGTCTAATAGAGTAACTTGTTGTGGGCAGGGGAAAAGGCAACACATTACATACCATCCTAAAGTTCACTGTTGTCTTGGACAAAGTGTAAATAAAGAACTTAATTCCCATCACCCGTTTCTTTCGCCTAACAATCTTTCTTAGTTTCCTCACTTAACGCTTCTTCATGAATATCTCATTGCCCCATACGCAAAAGGGAGCGAAGATTGGATTAGTACCACTCATATGTGTACCTACAAGCAACCAGTAAATGTTAGAAGCTAAACTAAGATTGCACAAATGATGCAAAATACAACTACCTACGTTCCTAAGTACAAGTATTTTTAGAGATTTCAATATGAACTACATACAGATCTATATAGAATTATAGACATAGTTTAGATTAGTATCTAGATTCACTCATTTTGCTCCATATGTAGTCTATATTGGAATTTCTAAAAATACTTATATTTAGGAATAGATGGTGTATAAGACATGGGATGCAGCTAGCCTTGACGGCAAACAACAGCATTGCCCATTGTAGCCCTGTGTAAGTACATGGAAAGCCAATGTTAACTACAACAGGGTTAACATCCACCAAAAATAGCAAATGGTAATAAAACGGAAGCATCTGTAGTGATATCTTCATTGTGAAAGAGTCACACGGTAGCAAAGGGATGGATTAAAAAATGGATATAATTGTTTACTACAACAGACAACCTAGTATAGCCATTGAAACTGGTACTGATAGAAATGAAATTGTCCGAGTTAAACATCGCAAGGCAGGTACTACTATAGCAGAGAATGGCCCTGTTGTCTATAAAAAGGTAGGGAAAATAGATAAGACGGGCTAGGCGTGTTTACTACAACATGCTTAATACATGAACCGTACAAAACATGGCCATTGCAACTGGTATTTGTAAGATTCAACTGGTGAGTTCATACTTGGTATGTCCTGAGGGGTAGTTGCTGGGGCACTTCATATGGACAAGAGCCCGCCCCAAGTTGGCCACAGCGGAGGCGAGGTGTTCCTTCGGGTCGAAGAGTGGATCAGTGTCGCCGACATGTGTACCTACAAGAAGCAAGTAATGTTAGAAGCCAAACTGCAATTGCACAAATGATGTAAAATACTATAAGACATGGGATGCAGCTAACCTCGACGGCAAACAACAGCATCGCCCGTTATGGCCCTGCGTAAGTACATGGAAAGGCGTGTTAAGTACAACAGGGTTAGCATCCACTAAAAATAGTAAATGGGCAGCATCTCTAGTATATCTTCATTGCGGAGAGTAGCACGGTAGCAAAGGGATAGATGAAAAAATGAATACAACTGTTAATTGCAACAGGCTTAAAAGCATCCTAAGTCATGTTTTTAAGTTTGTAGCCATTGAAATACAACTATTAAAAAATGGATACAACTGTTAATTGCAACAGGCTTAATAGCGATTGAAACCGGTACTGATAAAAATGCAATTGGCATAGTTATACATCGCAAGGCAGGTGCTGCCAAAGCAGAGAATGGCCCAGTTGTCTATAAAAATGTAGGGAAAATAGCTAAAAGGTGTTAAGCATGTTTATTACAACATGCTTAATACATCAACCGTACAAAACATAGCCATTAATTGCAACTGGTATTGGTAAGATTGAACTGGTGAGTTCATACTTGGTAAGTCCTGAGAGGTAGTTGTTGGGGCACTTCATCTTGGCCAGAGCCCGCCCAAAGTCAGCGGCGGCGGAGGTGAGCTGTTCCTCCGGGTCGAAGCATGGATCAGTGCCGCTGACATGTGTACCTACATGCATCCAGTAAATTTTAGAAGTTAAACTGCAATTGCACAAATGATGTGAAATACTGTAAGACATGGGATGCAGCTAACCTCGACGGCAAACAACAGCATCGCCCGTTATGACCCTGCATAAGTACATGGACATGCATGTTAAGTACAACAGGGTTAGCATCCGCCAAAAATAGCGAATGGGCAGCATCTCTAGTGATATCCTGAGTCATGTATTGTAAGTTTGTTGCTGGTATTGGTGAAATTGAGCTGGACAGTTAATACTTGAACATCACACAGTGTGCAGTACTGAAACAAACAAGGCATGAACATGCTTAATACATAAACCGTACAAAACATAGCCATTGCAAGTGGTATTGGTAAGATTGAGCTGGTCAGATCATACCTGGTAAGTCCTGGGGGATAGTCGTTGGGGCACTTCATCTGGGCCAGCGCCTGCACCAAGTCGGCGGCGGCGGAGGCGAGGTGTTCCTACGGGTCAACACGCACAGCGGCCATCGCACCATCGACCGCCATCAGCTCCTCAACCTCCACGTGATATGTGGTTGGGCTTGCGCAGCAATGCTCTAGAGGTAGGGGCGGTGGGGATTTGGAGGCATGAGGATGTTACGCAGGCGCCATTTAAGCAATCAGGTCGGCGCCGTGATAGAGATCGGTGGGTTACATGACTTGATCGACGATGCTCGGGCAGAACGTAGATGTGGTTGAAGCCGTGGTTGCGGCGGTGGCGGTTTGAGCTGCCGGTAGGGGGAGGGGGGGAGATACTGAGGAAATTTGATGGGTGGGGATGTGGTGGGAGGAATAAATTCTGAAATCGCGCGCCTAATGAAAATTTCACTACGAAACATGAAACTTGGGCGGGGAAAACACACAACGCAGACAAAGCGCGTAAAATACTCATTTGCGAGAAAAGAGAAAATTGGCAGATCCCGTCTCCAAAAAATTGTACACGTGCAGTTGGTTTTTTTGGTCAATGGTACGCTTGCTTTATTAGGAAACATCGCACAGGTAACTGACTTATGGATTATTAACGCAAAAAAACGCACACGGGTACGCCATAGAAACCGTGTGTTTTTTGATCTTCTATTAATTCTTATATCTATCAGCATCTCCAACTGCGGCACGCTCTAGTCTCCGTTGGCTGCGGGCGGACGTTTCGGAGTATTTAGGGCCGGGGTGCGGCTACAAAACTTCAGTGAACACATGCTAATCAACGCTCAAGACCTCAAAGGATGCGCTTACCGACATTGTACATTAATAATAGATAGTACCAACTGAAAGTACTACTGGTAACTTGCTCTAAAACTAGTACGTATGTAGTACTGGTAGATGCTCGTAATTAATTATAGAAACTTATGGGCGACACACGCACTAACTACTTCTCACATGCTGGCATCGGGGCATGCTGGCTAGACGCCATCATTCTCCTTCCCGGCCTTGTAGGCGGTAGCCCACCATGCTTCGATCTCCGCTGAGCTCTCCTCAGCACGGCTTGTGGCCTCTTCTTCCTTGCGGCGGCGGGACTCTCTTTTCTTGACTGCTTTCTGCCTTTTCTGCTCATTCTGTGCGGCTTTGGCCGCCTCTAGATCCACCGCCCATTCGGCCATGGCAGCATCAAACTCCGCCCATGTACTCGTGCGGCCGCAAGCGGCGATGAACTCGACGCGGCGGGATGCCATCGCTTCCTTACCATGTGTGCGGTCGCGGGCGGCAAGGAACGCGGCGCGGTGGGATGTCATCGCTTCCTTACCAGTTACTATACGCTGCGGTGCCAGGTATGACGCTTGGAGAGAGCTCTGGGACGGAGTGGCCCGACAGCCCTACAGTGCGGTGGTTTTTAAGAGCTCAACGACCAATGAAGAAGGAAATTTGGCTTCCCTTACAATCTTGCTCATTCATTATCGCACATGGTTCATCTTTGTCGCCTCCAGAAACAGTGTGCATTGAGCCAATTGTGTGTTGAGTTATGATTGGCCGGAACCCCAGCCACGTGGAACGCGCGTGTGCACCGTAGGATGCATCGCGATCGAACGACAATCCATGTCCCTCACATCACACCCGTCCAGCTGTAGCTGGATTGGATTTATATGCACTAAATGCCTAGAAAATGCACATAATCCCCTAAATATTGTAAATGAGCCCGGAAAAGTGCCAAATTTGAACACGGTGATTTGCAGGGTGTATGTTGATCATAGAAAAAAACTCAAGAGCAAAGAATGAAGAAAATTTGGATTCCCCGTCAGTCTTGGTGATTTCCCTCTTGAAAGCATGGAACTTCCTCGGTGATGGTTCGATTTTATGAAGGGCGTGCAAGACGACATAAGCCAAACCTTCTCAAAATTTTACTAAGGCATGGTGAGGCCATACCATGGCACCATGCCAAGCGTCATGTTTTTCAAGCATTTATTTCATTTTTCTATAGTTGAAAACCCTATAAACAAACGTTTATGGTTGACTATTGCCACACATTTCATCGAAATATGTGCCCATTCCTCATAAAAGGCATCAAAATTTACTAAATGGCACGAGCATGGTTTTCCCGGCCGTTCTTGCGCACCCTTTCATGCACCGATTGTTTGAACTTGAATTATGTGCATTAATGCCTAGAAAATGCACATAATCCCGTAAATATGGTAAATAAACCCGGAAAAGTGCCAAATTTGTACACGGTGATTTGTAGGGGGTATGTTCTTCGTTGAAAAAAACTCATGGACAAAGGACAAAGGAAATTTGGATTCCCCTTCAATCTTGGTGATTTCCCCCTTGAAACCATGAAACTTCCTCGGTGATCGTTAGATTTATGAAAGGCGTGCATCACGACATAAGGCAAACATTCTCAAATTTTTACCAGGGCACGGTGAGGCCATACCATGGCACCACGCCAGGCATCATGTTTTCCAAGCAAGTATTTTGTTTTTCTATAGTTGATAACACAGTAAACGATGCATTTGTGGTTGACTATTGCCACACATTTCCTTGAAATCTCTTCCCATTCCTTGTAAAAGGCATGAGAATTTACTAAATAGCACGAGCATGGTTTTCCAGACCATTCTTGTGCACCTTTTCATGCACCGATTGTTCGAATTTGAATTATGTGCATTAATGCCTAGAAAATGCACATAATCTCCTAAATATGGTAAATGAGCCCAGAAAAATGCCAAATTTGAACATGTTGCATTGGAGGGGGTATGTTGATTGTTGGAAAAAAAACTGAATGACAAACTAGGACGAAAATTTGGATTCACCTTCAATCTTGGTGATTTCCCCCTCGAAACCATGAAACTTCCTCGGTGATGGTTCGATTTATGAAGGGCGTGCATGACGAGATAAACCAAACCTTCTCAGCTTTTTACCAGGGCATGGTGAGGCCATACCATGGCACCATGCCAGGCATCATGTTTTTCAAGCATGTATTTCATTTTTCTATAGTTGATAACCGAGTAAACGACGCGTCTGTGGTTGACTATTGCCACACATTCCCTTGAAATCTCTACCCATTCCTTGTAAAAGGCATGAGAATTTACTAAATATCATGAGCATGGTTTCCAGACCGTTCTTGTGCACCTTTTCATGCACCGATTGTTTGAATTTGAATTATGTGGATTAATGCCTAGAAAATGCACATAATCCCCTTAATATGGTAAATGACCCCGAAAAAATGCCAAATTTGAACATGTTGCATTGGAGGGGGTATGTTGATCGTAGAAAAAAACTGAATGACAAACTAGGAAGGAAATTTGGATTCCCGACCCCTTCAATCCTGGTGATTTCCCCCTCGAAACCATGAAACTTCCTCGGTGATGGTTCGATTTATGAAGGGCGTGCACGACAACATAAGCCAAACCTTCTCAAAAATTTACCAGAGCACGGTGAGGCAATACCATGGCACCATGCCAGCCGCCATGTTTTCCAAGCATGTATTTCATTTTTCTACAGTTGAAAAACCAATAAACGACGCAATTGTGGTTGACTATTGCCACACATTTCCGTGAAATCTCTGCCCATTCCTTGTAAAAGGCATGAGAATTTACTAAATAGCACGAGCATGGTTTTCCAGACCATTCTCGTGCACCTTTTCATGCACTGATTATTTGAATTTGAATTATGTGCATTAATGCCTAGAAAATGCACATAATCCCCTAAATATGGTAAATGAACCCGGAAAAATGCCAAATTTGAACACGGTGATTTGCAGGTTTTATGTTCATCGTAGAAAAAAACTCATGGACAAAGGACAAAGGAAATTTGGATTCCCCTTCAATCTCAGAAATCTGTGTGGTTGACTATTGCCACACAGACCTCTGTGAACTATGTGTGTTTACCCACACACGCAAAAGGAAAAAGAAAACCCTCACCCACTTCGTCCCCACCCACTCGCCTTGGACTCCTCTGCAACTCTGCACCTCATCAACTTCTATCACGGCAGCCACCCTAAGCTCGACAGCTGTCGTTGGCGGGCAGAGATTGCGCTCCAAATGGCATGGTATTTTGCCCCTACCGCTTGCCGCCGTCTATCTACACCGACTTGCACCGACATTCTAGACTCTGGTCGATTGGGGTTTTCTGCGGAATTGGGCCGGGGATTTTTCTCATGGAGAATGTAATAAATTTAGCAAAATATTCACTCATCTCTTATCGTAGTCCGTCCGTCCCTGTTAATCAACCGGCAGAAATCACCGTGGATTCATTTTTCTTCTAGCTGATTCGAGCATTTTCCTTCATGTGTCCACAGTGCGAGCACAAATCGGGCAAGTGTGGTCGCGGCTAGTCGGAAACGAAGTTCTATCTCACCATTTCGGATGACTTCAGGGAGCGCTCGGTATGTTCAATCTCACCCTACCACGGCCGACATGGCCTAAATTTGTGAACATATACCGTCTATTGCTACATTTGGATAAAAGGTATGGTGCCACGTGCAGCCTAGATGTCGAAGCCGATTTTTTCCCTATATTAGGCAAATTATGATGTGTTGTTCATTCAGTTACTGTCATATTTGCATCAACTCTTTGTTACATTATCTATTTTTAATTTTATATTTTTGTACTTTGCTTTCAGCTATATATTGATCTGTTCTATTAGTTACTACCATATTTGCATCTTGCTCTATTATTTCAATATATCTATTTTACGATCTTAATTTTCATTTCAAGCAGTACATCCCTTGCTTTGCAAGAACATGAGTAGAAGGAAATCTTGGGCTTTACTTTGTTGATGACTCCATGGATGTCATATTGACAACGCAGCATGGATTTACAATGACAGTTAGCGTAAAACTTGATAAAGATGGTCACTCCTATTTTGATGCGGACCTTTGGAGAAAAATGTCTAAGTGTTATGAACTGAAAGCTGCCAATAAAATTCTAGTGTGTGCACCACAGCCTGGTCTAATTAACATGGATGTTTACTTTCCCAACGTCATCAGCCGATTAAAGTCTGATAGAGTTAGTGTCGTTTCAACTTTCTCCATGCTGGCATATTGCTTAGCAAAATCGGGGTATTTGTTCTAACTAATTGATCACTATTTAGGCAACCAATTATGATTTCATTTTTTGACTCCGTTCCTAGGCAGTAACAAATTCTATTTATGTCGTGGTGGATCACGATCACCTATGGGGCCATGAGCCCCTTGTGGTTTGGCAAGGGGGATCATGTTGCACAAAGAGCAGAAGCCATGGAACAACACGACGGTGGTGACACTGGTGGTTTTTACCCAGCTTCGGGCCGCTGGGTAGCGTAAAACCCTACTCCTGCTTTGGTGGATTGAGTGGAAGAAAACAACGAGCACGTAACACTCAAGCCCGGCATGGGTGCCTCGGGGAGAGTAGCTACGCACGTACACGTGTGTGAGGGTCCGAATCATTTGTTAGGTCACCTTGGACCTCTTTTTATAGCTTAAGGAGTAACCACAATGGCAAGACAGTCTTTATCTACTTATTAGATAGCCAACAGTGCTATCATACCAAACTCTGGCAATTAGGACAAAGTGCATTAAATGCACTGCTAGGTGTCATGCTGAGGATGAAGCCTGGCAGGCTTCCCGAGCCGCTTAACCACCTCTTGCTTATCATCTTGACATGCTTCTGGACGGGTTTCACTTGGATCAATCTTGTCTTCTAATGGGTCGCCACATGCTTAGCAGAGGCCACTTAATCACTTGGGGGCTCGACACCGCACTGATAAGTGACTTGCGTTGCTATGCAGTGGAGCGGTGGTGTCTTGGCGGGGATCCCGCCTCTGGCGGACCCGGCAAGCTTCCCGGGGGAGTCTTGGACTTGTCCGTGGGGCGGCCTCGACCCGGCCAGGCTCTCCTGCCCAGCAAGGGAGGCTTTCCCAAGGTGATATTCTTCTGTCGTGCTTATTCTTGGTCTTCTTGATCCGCTCTTTGATCTCACTAAGAGCTGCTTCTCTGGCTTGGGTGTTGATGCTGAACAAATGATGCCAGTGCACTTGTGTGCAAGTCCAGGTAACAAATGCAAGTGTTTGTTGCACCGACAATTTACCAATTTATGCGCACTATATATTCTACTGCCATGTTCTGAATAAATAATACCTTTCCACCTTTTAAGCAGGATATGTTGGATGCATAGTTAACGATCTGTATGTTACTAAGCGTACCAAATTTCACTGGAAAGACTTGAAGCATGTCATAAAATTTGTTGATAATCTGACAGAGATAACACAGCGTATGAACGCTCGATTTTGGATGGGATTAATTATACCTATGGTGCACACATTGAGCAAGAACAATTGTGTGCACAAAACGCTGGTACAAAGTCTTATTTTTATGTTGATGCTCATAAACTATATATATCTTCAACGATATGTTACAATTGGTTTTTATTCTACATTTCAACAGAAATTACCCGCATGGTCGAATTATACTTGTGCCTACTAATAACGCCAAAGTGATTGCAAGGTACGGCATTTCTCGCAGAAATGGAACCATTCAAATTAACAAGTTCTCGCTTGTCGTGGCAGTGCATCCATATTGGAAAGTTGGAGACACTGTTCTACTCATGATTTACCAAGGCACGGGAGGGCTCTTCCTTTTCATTGACGAGATGCTGAGTCATCGTGATCAAGCTGCTTCTAGCGGATAGTTGTGGTTGTTGGCCCTCAGCCTCTTAAAATGTGCTAGCTGTTACTATGTTAAGTATGTAGATATGGAGCATATGGTTGTTGGCCCTCAGCCTCTTAAAATGTGATAGTTGTTACTATGTTAAGTATGTAGATATGGACCATATGGTTATCAAAACCGTGTTACGAAGATCCTCCTTTTGTCGAATAGTGTAACCACTATATATATGTTACTCAAATGCTATTAGCCAAGTTCTTAAATTTTCATGGAAAGTATTAGTATCGCTCACAGTTCATTGAGTTTCAGCGTGTGCCCGGTAGAGCGGTAGAGTAGAGAACGTCCATGTTTTGGACGTGGCGATCAGCACCGATGTTTAGAAGGCATTTGCATATTAATTGTCCATATTGAAAATTCACACACGTTTTAACATAAGGAAACGTATGTGTAACTTACTAATCATCGCACACGAGTACTCGCAGACGCATAATGTGCGATACTCCTAGCCACCGCAAGCAACTAGTTTGCATTTTTCAAAGTTTTTTGTACACACAGAATCGCACACGAATTAACTGTAGTAGCGTTCTGTGTTATAATTTCTCATCGCAAACAGCTCATCCGAGTGGGCTATTTGCCGCGTATCACACACATCTTGTTTACATGAATCATTTCTGTTCTTTTGGCTCATCGCAAACAGTTCATCTATGTGAACTGTATGCTGCTTATCACACACATCTTGTTAAGTTGAACCGTTTCTGTTGTGTTCCCTAATCGAAAATAGTTCGTCTGAGTGAACCGTATGTCGTATATCACACACACCTTGATATGGCTAACCATTTCTGTTGCATTCCCTAATAGCAAACAGTTCATTTGAGCGAACTGTACGCCATATATCGCACACACCTTGATATGGCTGCCCATTTCTGTTGTTCTGTCTCATCACAAACAGTTCGTATGGATCAACCGTATGCCCTGCATCGCACACACAACTAAAATCTGAACTGTGTTTGATGTCTCCGCCATCGCAAACGTTTTGCATCTTTTTTTACGGTCTTTTTACATCATCGTTTGCGATTAATGAACACACACGGTTTCATCAAAAGGTCTCTGATCGTAGTGTCGCGTTAGCAACATCCTGCAGTAGTGTCGCGTCGCTATTGAACAATGCCAGGAGAGCTACCCCGGCAACACGGTGTGCGTGATGGCCCAATCGTTAATATGACCGCGCCCAACGTTGGCGGGCGATCTTCTTACGAGATTGAATACCCAGCCACGCTTGCGAGCTGTGGCAGAATCGATGGTACTTTGCCCGGGCCAATGTGCCAGACTCATCAAGAGGGTGCAACGGCGAGCTAGCTCCGGCAAGGTCCTTAGTGTGTTGCAACCTTATGTACATGTCAAGTACACACACACACACACACACACATATATATATATATATAAGCTTGCAATATCGCGAATGTACTTCCATTGGAATAAGATCACTAACAAACCGTCAAGGTTTCCAAACCCACTCTTTTATCTCCTTTGTCTTTATCAAAGGACAAAGGGATCCCTCGCGTGCAAGCTTGCCACGGAGATAATCTTTTTGGTCTTTCTTCCCCCTCGGAATCCATGTCACGCTCCTGGACAGTGATTTATCCTCCATCCGGGGGATGAAGAAATGGCGGAACAGGTCCATATTGGAGGAAACTCCGACAAAGTTTTCGCAAAAATGAGCAATAACAGCCATGCATGTCATTGCGTTCAGGGTGAAATCTAGCAGTTTGAACCCAAAAGTAGACATCATCTCGCAGAAAAAAATCTGAGAATAGAGGCAATAAGCCGCAGTAGAAGTATGCGCAGAAGAACAGATAGGAATCCATGGGAACCTTGGGGCTGTAGGGGAGGACCTTGGGGGCTTTGTGGTCTGTTGTCTCCCTCCACCACATATATGCGTACCTCTCAACCAGAGTGTTGCCTGTCAAGTCATACGTCTCCAACGTATCTATAATTTTTGATTGTTCTATGCTATTATATTATAAATCCTGGATGTTTTGTATGCATTATTATGCTATTTTATATCATTTTTTGGGACAAACCTATTAACCTAGTGCTCAATGCCAGTTGCTGTTTTTTCTTTGTTTTTGTCTTTACAGAAAATCAATACCAAACAGAGTCCAAATGGAACAAAACTTTTTGATAATTTTTCTTGGACCACAAGACACCCTGGAAGCTTCAGGAGGAGGCCAGAAAGGCCATGAAATGGCCACAAGCTCACAGGGCGCGCCCTAGCGAGGGTGGGGCACCCTACAAGCTTGTGGGCCCTCGTAGACCAGTGGCACACCAAAAATACTTTTCTGCCGCAGCAAGTTTCTGTCTTCGTGAGATCCCATCTGGAGACCTTTTTTGGTACTCTGCCGGAGGGGGATTCGACCACGGAGAGCTTCCACATCAACCTTGCTGCCCTTCCGATGATGTGTGAGTAGTTTACCATAGACCTACGGGTCCATAGCCAGTAGCTAGATGGCTTCTTCTCTCTCTTTGATCTTCAATACAATGTTCTCCTCGATGTTCTCGGAGATCTATTCGATGTAATCTTCTTTTGCGGTACATTTGTTGAGATCTGATGAATTGTGGGTTTATGATCAGATTATCCATGAATATTATTTGAGTCTTCTCTGAACTCTTTTAAGCGTGATTAAGATAGCTTTGTATTTCTCTCCGATCTATTAATTTGGTTTGGCCAACTAGATTGATTTTTCTTGCAATGAGAGAGGTGCTTTGTAGTGGGTTCAATCTTGCGGTGCTTATTCCAAAGTGACAGAAAGGGACATGACACATATTTGTATTGTTTCCATTAAGGATAAAAAGATGGGGTTTGTTCATATGGATTGGATCTATCCCTCTACATCATGTCATCTTGCGTAAGGTGTTACTCCGTTCTTGTTAATTTAATACACTAGATGCATGCTGGATAGCGGTCGATGTGTGGAGTAATAGTAGTAGATGTAGGAAAGAGTCGGTCTACTTGTCACAAAAGTGATGCCTATATACATGATCATTGCCTTAGATATCGTCATAACTATGCGGTTTTCTATTAATTGCTCAACAGTAATTTGTTTACCCACCGTATGCTTTCTTTCAAGAGAGAAGCCTCTAGTGAAAACTATGGCCCCCGGTTCTATCTTTTATCATATTATTTTCAGATCTATAAAATCAAAAACACAAAAAATACCTTGTGGCAATTTATTTACATTTATCTTATTTAGCACTTTTACTTATCTTTTATATCTATCACTATCATATCTCATCCTTGCAAGTAACCATGAAGGGATTGACAACCCCTTTATCGCGTTGGGTGCAAGTATTTGTTTGTTTGTGTAGGTGCAATTATTGGATACTTGTGTGTTCCTCCTACTGGATTGATACCTTGGTTCTCAACTTAGGGAAATACTTATCTCTACTTTACTGCATCACCCTTTCTTCTTCAAGGGAAAAACCAACGCAAGCTCAAGAAGTAGGAGGAATAATTTCTGGCACCATTGCCGGGGAGGATATACATCAAGCCTAACAAGTACGCATCATAAACTCTCATGTATTGCATTTACATTATTTGCCATTTCCCTCTCGTTTTCCTCTCCCCCACTTCTAAAACGTTTTCAGAAAAACACAAAAATATTTGCCTTCTTTCCATTCGCTTTTTCGTTTGCTTTTTTTATTTGCTTGTGTGCTAGATTGCTTGCTTTGTAATGATGTCTCAACAATATCCTAAGTTGTGTGATTTTTCCAACACTAGTATTAATGATTTTATTAGTACTCCGATTGCTCCCGTCACTAGTGCGGAATCTTATGAAATTAATGTCGCTTTGTTGAATCTTGTTATGAAACAACAATTTTCTGGTAGTCCTAATGAAGATGTTGCTTTCCATCTCAATACTTTTGTTGAATTGTGTGATATGCAAAAGAAAAATGATGTGGATAATGATATTGTCAAAATGAAATTATTTCCATTCTCACTACGGGATCGTGCTAAAACTTGGTTTTCATCCTTGCCTAAAAATAGTATTGATTCATGGAATAAGTGTAAGGATGCTTTTATTTCCAAGTATTTTCTTCCCACTAAGATCATCTCTCTTAGGAACGATATAATGAATTTTAAGCAACTTGATCATGAACATGTTGCACAATCATGGGAGAGGATGATGTTAATGATAAAAATTGCCCTACTCATGGTTTAAGTTTATGGATGATCATACAATTTTTTTATGCTGGATTGAATTTTGCATTAAAAAATCTTTTAGATTCCGCCGTGGTAGGTACTTTTGTGGAAATCACATTAGGAGAAGCTACTAAAATCCTAGATAATATTATGGCAAATTATTCTCAATGGCATACCAAAAGATCTTCTACTAATAAAAAGTGCATTCTATTAAAGAAATTAATACTTTGAGTGGAAAGATGGATGAACTTATGAAATTGATTTCTAGAAAGAGTGGTCCTGTTGATCCTAATATAAGCCTTTGTATACTTTGATTGAGAATAATAATGAATCTATGGATGTGAATTTTGTTGCTAGGAACAATTTTGGTAATAACGCGTATAGAGGTAATTTTAATCCTATGTTGTTTCCTAGTAATTCCTCTAATAATTATGGTAATTCCTACAACAAATCTTATGGAAATTATAATAAGATACCCTCTGATCATGAGAATAATATTAAAGATTTTATTAACTCCCAAAAGATTTTCAATGCTATGGTAGAAGAAAAATTGCTCAAGATTGATGATGTGGCTAGAAACATTGATAGAATTTCTCATGAGATTGATTCCGTTAAGATTAGATCTATGACACCCAATCTTGATATTAATGAGTCTCTAAAATCTATTCAAATTTCTATTAATGAAAGTAGGGAGAGAACTGCTAGGATGCGAGCTAAGAGAGAATGGCCAGAAAAAGTATGTTCTTCTAGTTTTTGCGATAATCATAATGAAGATCTTAAAGTGATTGGTGTGACTCCTATTGAATCTTTGTTTGCTAATATAAAACTTGATAAAGAAGGTACTGGAGAGGAGTCAACTTTAGCTAGAAGGCATCCCAATAATTTGGAGGGTGAAGATCTTAATGAAAAAATTGATAAAAGTGGGTTTGGCGAGGTCAAAACTTTAACTAGTGATGAGCCCACTCTTCTGGATTTCAAGGAATTTAATTATGATAATTGTTCTTTGATTGAGTGTATTTCCTTGTTACAATCTATGCTTAATTCACTTCATGCTTATAATCAAAATAAGGCTTTTACTAAACATACCGTTGATGCTATGATGAAATCTTTTGAAGAAAAACTTGAGTTGGAGGTTTCAATCCCTAGAAAGCTATATGATGAATGGGAACCTACTATTAAAATTAATATTAAATATTATGAGTGCAATGCTTTGTGTGATTTGGGTGCTAGCATTTCCACTATTCCAAAAACTTTATGTGATGTGCTAGGTTTCCATAAACTTGATGATTGTTCTTTAAATTTGCACTTAGAGGATTCTACTATTAAGAAAACTATGGGAAGAATTAATGATGTTCTTATTATTGAAAATAGGAATTATGTGCCCATAGATTGTATTGCGCTTGATATTGATTGCAATTCTTCATGCCCCATTATTCTTGGAAGACCTTTCCTTAGAACGATTGGTGCTATTATTGATATGAAAGAAGGAAACATTAGATTTCAATTTCCATTATGGAAGGGCATGGAACAATTTCCAAGAAATAAAATTAAGTTGTCATTTGAATCTATTATAAGTTCCACTTATGGATTGAATACCAAAGATGACAATACGTAGATCTATGCAATATGCCTAGCTAGGGGCGTAAAACAATAGTGCTTGTTGGGAGGCAACCCAATTCTATTTTATGTTTATGTTTTTTTTCTATTTTTCAATAAATATGAAATTATACTTCTGTTATGATTGTGTTTTAGTGTTTTAATTATTGCTTGTGCCAAGTAAGACCTTTGGGATGATTTGGAAGATCGTTGATTTGATTATGAGAAAATACATAAACTTTTGCGTCCAGTAGTAGAATTGTTGAAATTTTCTGGAACTTGGAAAAATTATGAAGTTTTTACACAAGATTGATATACAGATTTCTTACATCGTCCTAATGTTTCAGAATTTTTGGAGTTACAGAAGTATGAGCTTAATTCGGGTTTCTATAGATTGTTCTGTTTTTGACAGATTCAGTTTTCATTGTGTTGTTCGCTTGTTTTGATGAATCTATGGGTTGTATCGGTGGGTATGAACCATGATGAAGTTAGAACATAGTAGATATAATGCAAATATAAAATTGGAATGAGTTTACAACAGTACCTAAAAGTGGAGATTTGTTTTATTATAGTAATGCATCTCACGAGTTTTCTGTTGAGTTTTGTGATGTGAAGTTTTCAAGGTTTGGGTGAAGTTTCGATGGGCTAAGGAATAAGGAGTGGCAAGAGCCTAAGCTTGGGGATGCCCATGGCACCCCAAGGTAATATTCAATGACAAACAAGCGTCTAAGCTTGGGGATGCCCCGGATGGCATCCCCTCTTTTATCTACAATCCATCGGTAAATTACTTGAGGCTATATTTTATTCACCACATGATATGTGTTTTTGCTTGGAGCTTCTAGTATTATATGAGTCTTTGCTTTATTTGCTTTTTAGTTTGCCACAATTATCCTTGCTGGACACACCTTTTGAGAGGGACACACATAAATCATGAATTTATTAGAATACTCTATGTGCTTCACTTATATTTTTTGAGCTACGTAGTTGCTCTAGGGCTTCACTTATATTTTTTAGAGCACGGCGGTGGTTATATTTTAAAGAAATTGATGAAATCTCATGCTTCACTTATATTATTTTGAGAGACTTATAAATAGTGTGGCAATTTGCTTAGGTTATGAATTTAGTCCTAATATGATGTGTATTCAAGAGGGATATAATAAAAACTTTCATGAAGATCACTGAATATATGAGAAGTTTGATTCCTTGCATTTGTTTTGAGATATAAAGATGGTGATATTAGAGTCATGCTAGTGAGTAATTGTGGTTTAGTAAGAATATTTGTGTTAAGGTTTCTGATTCCCGAAGCATGCACGTATGGTCTCTCGTTATGCTATGAAATTGGAGGATGATTTATTTTTTATTGTCTTCCTTATGAGTGGCAGTCGGGGACGAGCGATGGTCTTTTCCTACTAATCTATCCCCCTAGGAGCATGCGTAGTAGTACTTTGCTTCGAGGGCTAATAAACTTTTGCAAGAAGTATGTGAGTTCTTTATGACTAATGTTGAGTCCATGGATTATACGCACTCTCACCTTTCCTCATTTTGCAAGCCTCTTCGATTCCATGAATTGCCCTTAGTCAACTTGACTTCTGGCAAAAACTTCGCCGGTGCATCCAAACCCCGTGATATGATACGCTCTTTCACACATAAGCCTCCTTATATCTTCCTCAAAACAGCCACCATACCTACCTATTATAGCATTTCCATAGCCATTCAGAGATATATTGCCATGCAACTTCCACCATTCCATTTTATTATGACACACATCATCATTGTCATATTGCTTTGCATGATCATATAGTTGACATAGTATTTGTGTCGTGGCCACCGTTCATATTTTTTTATACATGTCATGCTAGATCAGTGCACATCCCTGTATACCACTGGAGGCATTCATATAGAGTCATATTTTTGTTCTAGTATCGAGTTGTAAGTAAATAAAAGTGTGATGATCATCATTATTAGAGTATTGTCCTATGTGAGGAAAGGATGATGGAGACTATGATTCCCCCACAAGTCGGGATGAGACTTCGGACTAAAAAAATAAAAAATAAAAAGAGGACATAAAGAGCCCAAGAAAAAAGAGGCCGAAGTGCCCAATAAAAAGAAAAAATAAAAAAATAAAAAAAATGAGAGAAAAAGAGAGAAGGGACAATGTTACTATCCTTTTCCACACTTGTGCTTCAAAGTAGCACCATGTTCGTCATGATAGAGAGTCTCCTATTTCGTCACTTTCATATATTACTAGTGGGATTTTTTCATTATAGAACTTGGCTTGTATATTCCAATGATGGGCTTCCTCAAAACGCCCTAAGTCTTCATGAGCAAGCAAGTTGGATGCACACCCACTTAGTTTTCTTTTGAGCTTTCATACACTTATAGCTCTAGTACATCCGTTGCATGGAAATCCCTACTTGCATTGACATCAATTGATGGCCATCTCCATAGCCCATTGATTAGCCTCGTCAATGTGAGACTTTCTCCTTTTTTGTCTTCTCCACACAACCTCCAACATCATATTCTATTCCACCCATAGTGCTATATCCATGGCTCACGCTCATGTATTGCGTGTGAGATGAAAAAGCTGAAGCGCGTTAAAAAGTATGAACCAATTGCTTGGCTTGTCATCGGGGTTGTGCATGATAAATACTTTGTGTTAAGAATACAGAGCATGACAAGGTTATATGATTTTGTAGGGATAACTTTCTTTAGCCATGATATTTTGAGAAGACATGATTGCTTTTTAGTATGCTTGAAGTATTATCATTTTTATGTCAATATTAATCTTTTGTTTGAATCTTATGGATCTGAATATTCATGCCACATTAAGAAAGATACATGATAAACATGTTAGGTAGCATTCCACATAAAAAAATTCTTTTTTTATCATTTACCTACTCAAGGACGAGCAGGAATTAAGCTTGGGGATGCTTGATACGTCTCCAACGTATCTACAATTTTTTATTGTTCCATGCTATTATATTATCAATCTTGGACATTTTATATGCATTATTATGCTATTTTATATCATTTTTTTGGACAAACCTATTAACCTAGTGCTTATTGCCAGTTGTTGTTTTTTCCTTGTGTTTTTCTTTACAGAAAATCAATACCAAATGGAGTCCAAATGGAACGAAACTTTTCGATGATTTTTCTTGGACCACAAGACACCCTGGAAGCCTTGGGAGGAGGCCAGAAGGGCCACGAGATGGCCACAAGCTCACAGGGCACGCCACCTTTCATATTTTTTATACATGTCACGCTAGATCAATGCACATCCCGGTACACTGCTGGAGGCATTCATATAGAGTCATATTTTTGTTCTAGTATCGAGTTGTAATTCTTGAGTTGTAAGTAAATAAAAGTGTGACGATCATCATTATTAGAGCATTGTCCCATGTGAGGAAAGAATGATGGAGACTATGATTCCCGCACAACTCGGGATGAGACTTCAGAATAAAAAAAATAAAATAAAAAAGAGAGGCCAAAAAGAGCCCAAGAAAAAAGAGGCCGAAGTGCCCAATAATAATAATAAAAGAAAGAAGAATACAAATGAGAGAAAAAGAGAGAAGGGACAATGTTACTATCCTTTTCCACTTGTGCTTCAAAGTAGCACCATGTTCTTCATGATAGAGAGTCTCCTATTTTGTCACTTTCATATATTACTAGTGGGAATTTTTCATTATAGAATTTGGCTTGTAAATTCCAATGATGGGCTTCCTCAAAACTCCCGAGGTCTTCATGAGCAAGCAAGTTGGATGCACACCCACTTAGTTTTCTTTTGAGCTTTCATACACTTATAGCTCTAGTACATCCGTTGCATGGCAATCCCTACTCCTTGCATTGACATCAATTGGTGGGCATCTCCATAGCCCATTGATTAGCCTCGTCAATGTGAGACTTTCTCCTTTTTTTGTCTTCTCCACACAACCTCCAACATCATATTCTATTCCACCCAAAGTGCTATATCCATGGCTCACGCTCATGTATTGCGTGAGAGTTGAAAAAGCTGAAGTGCATTAAAAAGTATGAACCAATTGCTTGGCTTGTCATTGGGGTTGTGCATGATAAATACTTTGAGTTAAGAATATAGAGCATGACAAGGTTATATGATTTTGTAGGGATAACTTTTTTTAGCCATGATATTTTGAGAAGACATGATTGCTTTTTAGTATGCTTGAAGTATTATCGTTTTTATGTCAATATTAATCTTTTGTTTTGAATCTTATGGATCTGAATATTCATGCCACATTAAGAAAGATACATGATAAACATGTTAGGTAGCATTCCACATAAAACATTCTGTTTTTATCATTTACCTACTCAAGGACGAGCAGGAATTAAGCTTGGGGATGCTTGATATGTCTCCAACGTATCTATAATTTTTTATTGTTCCATGCTATTATATTATCAATCTTGGATGTTTTATATGCATTATTATGCTATTTTATATCATTTTTTGGGACTAACCTATTAACCTAGTGCTCAGTGCTAGTTGTTGTGTTTTCCTTGTTTTTTTCTTCACAGAAAATCAATACCAAATGGAACGAAACTTTTTGACGATTTTTCTTGGACCACAACACACCCTGCAAGCCTCGGGAGGAGGCCAGAAGGGCCATGAGATGGCCACAAGCTCACAGGCATGCCACCTTTCATATTTTTTATACATGTCACGCTAGATCAATGCACATCCCGGTACACCGCTGGAGGCATTCATATAGAGTCAAATTTTTCTTCTAGTATCGAGTTGTAATTCTTGAGTTGTAAGTAAATTAAAGTGTAACGATCTTCATTATTAGAGCATTGTCCTATGTGAAGAAAGGATGATGGAGACTATGATTCCCCCACAAGTCGGGATGAGACTTCAGACTAAAAACATAAAATAAGAAAGAGACGCCAAAAAGAACCGAAGAAAAAAGAGGCCGAAGTGCCCAATAATAATAATAAAAAAGAAAAAAGAAAACAAATGAGAGAAAAAGAGAGAAGGGACAATGTTACTAACCTTTTCCACACTTGTGCTTCAAAGTAGCACCATGTTCTTCATGATAGAGAGTCTCCTATTTTGTTAGTTTCATATATTACTAGTGGGAATTTTTCATTATAGAACTTGGCATGTATATTCCAATGATGGGCTTCCTCAAAACTCCCTAGGTCTTCATGAGCAAGCAAGTTGGATGCATTCCCAATTAGTTTTCTTTTGAGCCTTCATACACTTATAGCTCTAGTACATTCGTTGCATGGCAATCCCTACTCCTTGCATTGACATCAATTGATGGGCATCTCCATAGCTCGTTGATTAGCCTTGTCAATGTGAGACTTTCTCCTTTTTTTGTCTTCTCCACACAACCTCCAACATCATATTCTATTCCACCCATAGTTCTATATCCATGGCCTACGCTCATGTATTGCGTTAAAAAGTATGAACCAATTGCTTGGCTTGTCATCGGGGTTGTGCATGATAAATACTTTGTGTTAAGAAGATAGAGCATGACAAGATTTTATGATTTTCTAGGGATAAATTTCTTTAGCCATGATATTTTGAGAAGACATGATTGCTTTTTAGTATGCTTGAAGTATTATTGTTTTTATGTCAATATTAAACTTTTGTTTTGAATCTTACGGATCTGAATATTCATGCCACATTAAGAAGGATACATGATAAACATGTTAGGTAGCATTCCACATCAACAATTCTGTTTTTATCATTTACCTACTCGAGGATGAGCAGGAATTAAGCTTGGGGATGCTTGATATGTCTCCAACGTATCTATAATTTTTGATTGATCCATGCTATTATATTATCAACCTTGGATGTTTTATATGCATTATTATGCTATTTTATATCATTTTTTGGGACTAATCTATTAACCTAATGACCAGTGCTAGTTGCTGTTTTTTCCTTGTTTTTGTCTTTATAGAAAATTAATACCAAATGGAACAAAACTTTTTGACTTTTTTTCTTGGACAAGAAGACACCATTGAAGCTTTGGGAGGATGCCAGAAGGGCCACGAGATGGACACATGCTCACAGGGCCCCGTGGGACTTGCAACCCTAATCTTTCTTTTATAAATACCCAAATATTCCCCGTAGACCAGGGGCACACCGAAAATACTTTTCCGCCGCCGAAAGTTTTTGCCTTCATGACATCTCACCTGGAGACCTTTTCTGGTACTTTGCCAGAGGGGGATTCGACCATTGAGAGCTTCTACATCAACCTTGCTGCCCTTCTGATGATGTGTGAGTAGTTTACCACAGACCTACGGGTCCATAGCTAGTAGCTACATGGCTTCTTCTCTCTCTTTGATCTTCAATACAATGTTCTCCTTGATGTTCTTGGAGATCTATTTGATGTAATCTTCTTTTGCAGTGTGTTTGTTGAGATCCGATGAATTGTGGATTTATGATCAGATTATCTATGAATATTATTTGAGTCTTCTCTAAACTCTTTTATGCATGATTAAGATAGCTTTGTATTTCTCTCCGATCTATTGATTTGGTTTGGCCAACTAGATTGATTTTTCTTGCAATGGGGGAGGAGCTTTGTAGTGGGTTCAATCTTGCGGTGCTTATTCCCAGTGACAGAAAGGGACATGACACATATTTGTATTGTTTTCATTAAGGATAAAAAGATGGAGTTTGTTCATATTGATTCGATCTATCCCTCTACGTCCTGTCATCTTGATTAAGGTGTTACTCCATTCTTGTTAACTTAATACACTAGATGCATGTTGGATAGCGGTCGATCTGTGGAGTAATAGTAGTAGATGCAGGCAGGAGTCAGTCTACTTGTCACGGACATGATGCCTATATACATGATCATTGCCTTAGATATCGTTGTAACTATGCACTTTTCTATCAATTGCTCAAAAGTAATTTGTTTACCCACCATATGCTTTCTTTCAAGAGAGAAGCCTCTAGTGAAAACTATGGCCCCGGTTCTATCTTTTATCATATTATTTTCAGATCTATAAAATCAAAAACACAAAAATACCTGGCTGCAATTTATTTACTTTTATTTTATTTAGCACTTTTACTTTTCTTTTATATCTATCACTATCAGATCTCATCCTTGCAAGTAACCATGAAAGGATTCACAACCCCTTTATCGCGTTGGGTGCAAGTATTTGTTTGTTTTTGTAGGTGCAATTATTGGAGACTTGTGTGTTCCTCCTACTGGATTGATACCTTGGTTCTCAACTAAGGGAAACACTTATCTTTTGCTGCATCACCTTTTCTTCTTCAAGTGAAAAAACAACGCAAGCTTAATAAGTAGCATCAAGGACGTTGGCAAGAAGACCACATTCTCCTTCCGCCGCCTCCACATTTCTTCCAATTCCTTCTTCTTTTCCGCCCGAGGGTCGAGTAGCTTGGCCGCCTTCTTCCCCTTGGCATTGGCCTTCCTGGGCGCCATTACAAGATTGTGAAGGGGAAGGGAAGATTGGGGGGGTGTGAGGGTGGCGGTGGCGGCAGCAGCGGAAGCAATTCTGGTGGGGAGAAGGAGATGAAGTGGGAGAGAACGGGGGTGAATGAGCAATGCCCCTTCACGGTCAACTTTTTATGGGGAAGGCGCGAGGGGGGTTGGATCTTCGCTGTTCTCTCTAGCCACGGCTCTCACAAGCGCACCACTACAGGTTACAACAACATGCCATGTTCCCACTCCCCACATTCAATGCGCGGATTGGACGCGCGTCAGCAGGAATCATCATGATTATAGATTTCAGTATAAGATCATAGCAGTTGTTCTCCACCACGTGTGTCCGTGCATGTTTTTGGGCCTAGCCCAACGACGCTTTGGATGCGCGTGTGGCCCAGGCCCGGGGGCTCCTGTCGATGCACTAAGAACAGGGTGCTTAGTGCCCCGGACTTATGCATGGACAGTGGCCACATCGCCGGCAGGGGTCTTGCCAGAGGCCAGCTCCTTGGGAAACCATGAAGTGCATCAAGAAGACCAAGGAACAAAAACAAGACCCCGGAAGCCCCGTGGCTGAGCAGACCACCGCCAACTACCAGCGGTCCACCTCACCAGCTCGCTGGTTGCCGATCGGTGAGGTGTCGAGCTTGCAGGCAGCGAAGTGGAGATCGCCGACACATGTAGGCACGGTGGAGAGAAGATTAACTTTATCGACACCCGTCCAATTGGCGTGTCACGCTAATAGGAGTTAGCTAGGCAAGCGGTGCTACATCCTTGCCGGGGCTACTCTTCCTCGTGACACCTAGTGATGCATTAAATGTAGTTTGTCCTAACTAGCAGAGTTAGGTACGATAGCACTGTTTGTTGTCTAATCATGATGTATTTAACTTTTTTCCACTATGGTAACTCCTTGAGCTATAAAAGGAGGGCGAGGGCAACCGACACAAGGGTTCGAACCCATCCAAACCCAATGCACGTTCGCTTGTGTAGCTGCCTTCTCCTAGCACTTTGTCGGGGGAGAGCGCCCCGTGTACTTGTGCTCCACATTCTCGATACACCAAAAGCAGGAGTAGGGTGTTAAACCTCCGAGGTGGCCGAAACCTGGGTAAACGACCCTCACGCTCTCTGCTATCCTGCTCTTTGCGCTTTGTGCAATCCCTTCGCCGAACCACAAAGGGGCTTGTTAGTCCCATAAATCATCATTCCACAATGACATTGGGTGCTGTTCTTACTTGAACAAGCCTCCCACTTATGATTAACCCCTCTCGCAAGCATCCGCAACTACGAAAGAAGAATTAAAATAAAATCTAACCATAGCATTAAACATATGGATCCAAATCAGCCCCTTACGGAATAGCACATAACCTAGGGTTTAAGCTTCTGTCAGTCTAGCAACCCATCATCTAATGACTACGTCACAATGCATTCCCTTAGGCCCAAAGATGGTGAAGTGTCATGTAGTCGACGTTCACATAACACCACTAAGGGAATCACAACATACATATCATCAAAATATCGAACGAATACCAAATTCACATGATTACTTATGACAGGACATCTCCCATGTCCTCAAGAACAAAAGTAACTACTCACAAAACATATTCATGCTCAAGATTAGAGGGGTATTGAATAGCATAATAGATCTGAACATATGATCTTCTAGCAAATAAACCAACTAGCATCAACTACAAGATATAATCAACACTACTAGCAACCCACAGGTACCAATTTGAGGTTTTGATGCAAAGATTGAATAAAAGAGATGAACTAGGGTTTGAGATGAGATGGTGCTATTGAAGATGTTCATGAAGATTGGCCCTCCTACGATGAGAGGGTTGTTGGTGATGACGATGGCTTCGATTTCCCCCTCCCAGAGGGAAGTATCCTCGACAGAATTGCTCCGCGAAGAGCAAAAGTTCTCATTCCCAAGTTCCGCGTCGAGACGGCGGTGCTCCATCGTCCTCCCTTTATTTTCTATGGTAAATAGGCTTATATACCAGAAGATGGGCACATGAGGCTAGACAGGGGCCCCACTACCCACCAGGGCGCGCCCAGGAGGGGAGGGCGGGTAGGCGCGCCCTGGTGCCTAGTGGGCACCTGGGTGGCCCCCTCTAGTATTTCTTTTCTCCAATAATTTTTATATATACCAAAATAAATCTCCGTAAAATTTTAGCTCATTTGGAGATGTGCAGAATAGGTATCTCTGACATAGCTTTTTCAGGTCCAAAATTCCAGCTACCGGCAATCTCCCTCTTTGTGTAAACCTTGCATATTATGAGAGAAAAGGCATTAGAATTAATCCATAGAGTGTTATATTGATTAAAAACACTATAATTAATAGTAGGAAAACATGATGCAAAATGGAGGTATCAGGCTACAGCAGAGATAGCTATACTACACAACTCCAAATGACCTGACAATTTACCGAGAATTATTTTGGAATATATAAAAAATATTGGTGGAAGAAACACCAGGAGGGGACCCACCATGAAGCCACAAGCCTGGGGGGCGCCCCCGAGTTTGTGGGCCCCCTGACAGGCCTCTGGTGCTCATATTCTGCTATATGAAGCCATTTGCCCTAGAAAAAAAAAGAAGACTTTTGGGATGAAGCACCGCCATCTCGAGGCGGAACCTGGGCAGGAGCACTTTTGCTCTCTGGTTGAGTGATTCTGCCGGGGAAACTTCCCTCGGGGAGGGGGAAATCGAAGCCATCGACATCACCAACGATCCTCTCATTGTGGGAGGACCAATCTTCATCAACATCTCCACCAGCACTATCTCATCTCAAACCCTAGTTCATCTCTTGTATTCAATCTTTGTCCCAAATCCTCAGATTGGTACCTGTGGGTTACTAGTAGTGTTGACTACATCTTGTAGTTGATGCTAGTTGGTTTATTTGGTGGAAGATTATATGTTCAGATCCTTAATGATATTCAATACACCTCTGATCTTGAACATGAATATGATTTGTGAGTAGTTACTTTTGTTCTTGAGGACATGGGAGAAGTCTTGTTATAAGTAATCATGTGAAGTTCGTATTTGTTTAGTATTTTGATGATATGTATGTTGTTGCTTCCTAGAGTGGTGTCATGCGAACGTTAGCTACATGACACATCACCATATTTGGGCCTAAGGGAGGGCATTGTGGAGTAATAAGTAGATGATGGGATGCTAGAGTGACAGATGTCTAAACCCTAGTTTATGCGTTATTCCGTAAGCGGCTAATTTGGATCCATATGTTCATGCTATGGTTAGATTTATCTTAATTCTTCTTTCGTAGTTGCGGATGCTTGCGGGAGTGGGTAATCATAAGTGGGTTGCTTGTTCGAGTAAGAACAACACCCAAGCACAAGTCCACCCACATATCAAATTATCAATGTAGCGAACGCAAATCAACTAAACATGACGAACGTGACTAGATGACAATTCCTATGTGTCCTTGAGAGAACTTTGCTTTATATAAGAGAACTTTCAGGCTTGTCTTTTTCTATAAAAAGGATTGGGCCACCTTGCTGCACCTTTGCTACTATATATTGTTACTTGTTACCCGTTACAAATTATCTTGCTACAAAACTATCTATCATTATTACTTATAGCACTTGCAGAGAATACCTTGCTGAAAACCACTTGTCATTTCCTTATGCTCCTCGTTGGGTTTACTTATCAAAAGGACTACGATTGATCCCCTATACTTCTGGGTCATCACAACTTCACTCAATCTCTATTGATCAAAAAGTTTGGGCCTTCTGGAGCTCCTGTTTGAGACACGCCTCTTTCTTCTCCAACTCTATTTTCCAGCTCTCAATTTACAACTTGTGGCTCACCATCTCCCGATCACAATCCATCCTCTCTTTTTGTGCAACCAACATGATCTTGTACCTCTCCTCTTTCTTGTCCTCCCTTGTAGAAAAAATGCCCGTCCATGTGGTGTACATTTTGTCGCCGCAATGTCTCGAGTAGCCCTCCCCTTCTCCCACTTGTTTTTCGTCACTTGCCGATTATTCATTGGCACGGTGGCTCTTTCATTCTCTCCTACAACTTCTTCCTTTTCATCAACCAGTCCAATGAATTGGTGGGAGCTTGAGCCTTCATTTTTCTCCATCCTCTTGGTGTTGTTCTTGAGTTCTTCCAAAACTTGGTTCCACTTTGGTTGGCTATTAAATTTCTCCGACAATGGCTAAAACCGTATGGCTTCATCTTGGTTTGGTGGTACAAAGTGTCCGCCAAAACCATCTATCAAACTGTAAAGTAATCATGATGATTGAAATAAAAACTAGCAATGCAAATTATGACAAAAAGAAGCAGTTCAACTTATGTGACTTTGGAGTTCAATCCCACTTTGATTCCTGCCAAGCACAGAAAGCATAGTGGGCGACAAACTTGTTCACATTGTCCTGGATGGTGGATCATCTATGTCGGAGAGATGCCATAATGCGGGTGGTATTGATAGGACGCGGCATCACATATTCCTTGTGTTCATTATAGTGCTTGTCGATCTTCTCCCAATACTTGTTGCCATTTTGCTCTGTTCCACATATAGGTTCCATGCTTGTGGCCAACCAAGATTTAACCAACAAAACATCTTCCAGTGTTATGAATGACATACATCTTGCCTTGGGTATCTTTTTCATTCTTTTCTTGTTAGTGTGTGATGTTCCCCAATCATGGCGGATGCACAATCACCTATGGGGCAGGGTTTCCCCTTTGTAGTTCGGCGTGTGGATGATCAAATTGCACAAAGAGCAGAAACAACAGGACAGCACAGTGATGGACTACTCTCTTTTACCCAGGTTCGGGCTGCTTGGCAGCGTAAAACCCTACTCCTACTTTGGTGGATTGAGTTGGAGGAGCACGAAGACAGAGAGGGCAGCTACGTGCGTACAATTGTTGAGGGATCAAAGATTTGAACCCTTTGCTCGGTTGCCTCAGGCCTCCTTTTATAGCTTAAGGGGTGACCACAGTGGCAAAACAGTCAGTATGGCATGATTGGATAGCTAATAGTGTTATCATACCTAACTCTGGTAGTTAGGACAAAGTGCATTAAATGCACTGCTGAGTGTAATGCTGAGGTTGAAGCCCGGCAAGACTGCCGTGCTATTTATCCATCTACCTCTTATTAACATGACACGCCATCAGGACGGGTGTCAATAAAGTTAATCTCTTCTCCAGCAGGTTGCCACGTACTCGACGGGATCCACCTAGCCACTTGGGAGCTCGACACCGCACTAATTAGTGACTGGCATACGATGAGGTGGAGCGATGGCATCTTGGTAGAGGCTTGCCGGCACAGAGCTTGCTGGGATTCTGTCTTGGGGTCTTGGCGGCCCCGGAAACCTTGCCGGGGCAATCTAGACTTGGCCGCAGGCATAGTGTCGACCCTGCTGGGCTCGCCTGCATGGCAAGGGAGGACTTCCTGGGGATTCCCTGGCCATTTTGGTCTTCTTAATGCATTCCTTGATCTCACGAAGAGCGGTTTCTCTGGCTTATTGTATGTCATATCTTGGTATTCGACGTATGGAAGGTCATACGCCGGTGCATAAGTCAGGTCAGCAAACACACATGTTTGTTGCACCGACAGGAGCGCCCCGGCCTAGTCCACATGTGCCGCTAGGCATCGTTGGGGTAGGCCCAACCAACGCATAGGCGTACTCACAGGTCTTGCCTGGGCTGGCACTTGTATTTTTGAGATCTTCTTTGCTTCCTCATTAACCTGGACTTGGGTCAGTTTCCAGGGGTCCCGTAGTATCTTTGTATCCATACGGCGTGTGTGGTCCATGTTGCAAACTAGGAGCATTCACGCCCACGGGAGCCCATCATGACGCTCGCACATAATTGTGGTAACTTCCATTTTACCTTAAGTTTACCCACCACGGCTGCTATTTCCGCCACGTGTGTTGCATGCATTACGCGGGGTTGGTGGCTGACGCGTAGGGCGTGGGAACGTGTGCCTTTGGGATGCAGGAGACTGGGTTGGAGGAGTGGGGCAGTTGCCCTAGAGTAGTGGAGAGCCACCCCCCACTTACTCCCCTATAGAAGGAGACGTGAGGGGGTGGCGATGCTCATCCATCATCTCTACCTTCTCCTTCCTTGCTTCCGCTTCCACCATGGCAAGGGGAAGGGGCCGAGCCCGTGCTCTGATGGTAGTGACGAGAACTTCCTCTCGACACCCCACCCCTGCCTTCACTGCAGCCGCAGAGGCTGGATCCAGTGCACAAGGTGAAGCCGTGGGGCGCGGTAGGGGTCGACGCCGCACCCATGGTCGAGGTGGGTGAAGTGGCGCACTTGCCGCCCCTCCTCCCGCTGCTCCAATTCCAACAGAAGGCCATGTGGGGGATACGACACTGGAGTACATCGTCAAGCTACGCGATCCTCCCCGCAGTCACCCGCGGCTCCCTCGTCCCTTTGCTAGGGTGATGGAGGTCGACCAACCGCTCAGGCTACGGCTCCGCATGAGTGGGTACTTCAATGGCGCTGTGTGGGCGAATGTTGAGTTCCCCGGACCATGTGTCATGCTTCTCAGGCGTGGCTGGAAAACCTTTGTCCCTGCCCATTATCTGGCGGAAGGGCACGTTCTCCACTTCAAGTTGGTGGAGCCCAATATGCTCTCCATCAAGGTCTTCGGGCGTTCAGGTGCTTGCTTAGGGTGCTGCGTGGAAAGCTTGAGCGATGACAAAAGCTCCTCCTCGAGCGACAATGATGACGAGGACACTGACGACAAAGACGGCGATGGCAAGCCCCCGGTTGTCAAGCACGAAGATGACGACTCGGACTTTGACTAAACACCGAATGCACCATCACCGTCAGCTAGGCACCAGTAGTACCACCTGCAGCTAGACCTCGGCATAGCAATTTGCCGGGGGTGCTTGGCCTGGTCGTCACCGCCACCTCCAGCTGGACCCCAGCAGGCTCGTGGACTTCTGCTTCGTGTTCCCTGTCGGTGTCCCTGCTGAGCCGCGTCCCTCTGGTCCTGGCGGGGGTAACCAAGGCATCGCCTAGTCACTCTCCCCGTCCTCGGCCTCTTCTTCCTTGCCGGAGAGGCGCCCTCCTGATCTTGTCAGGCTGCGTCCCGCTGGTCCTGACAGGGTCAGGCTGGTCTTGCCCAGGCACTCCTTTTACCCTCTTTCTTTCTCAATGTAACTCCTAAGAGGAGAGGGACAAGAAAGGCATTACGGGGCACTTATCTTTTTAATTTAGAAAAAAATGTAGGCACTTGCCAAATTGGAATCAAAATTATGTAATCCTTCATCCATGTTAGTACCCATATGATCTGTACTTGTTTGTCTACGTATTTTTGAAAAAAGAGCTTGCTGGACACTTGTGCGAGTATTTAAACATACTGAAGGACGAGCCTTCAATACTCTTAGTAAACAAAGTTTTTCAGCAAGACATCTTGCCGGCCTTCAGCACAGCTGCTACTAAACCTCGTTTAGTGAGCTCAAAAACGGGTTAGGAGCGCGAACGAAGGCTGGCCCCTCACCAACCTCTCCATATGCAGCTACAACTAATGTTGTCGAGTGGACTCGAGTGAAAGATAGGAGCACGGATGGCAGAGGCAGCAAGGTTTCCTTACGTGCAAGTTTCTCAAACGTAAGCATAACACGAAATGAGGGGATGTAACGAAGTGAACTTATCTCTCTTTGCTGTCCTTCTTATCGTCTTAGATAAGGAGAGGGTCGGGGACCAAGTTCTCGGTTTCACGTTTATCCTCCTTTCTGGGAAGATTATTCGTGAAAAAATCCTTCTGTTGTCATCAAAGGAAAAAGAGAAAGGAGGATAGCACATGGCCTTTCACAACATGTTAGACATCTCATCTAAAAACTAGTCTAATCACAATAAGATCATACTTAAGCAAACAGGAAATCATGCATGCAAGTTTTGTGAAAACACTTCGTTTTATTCAACTATGCACAGGGCCTACGTCTGGCTTTGTACAAAAGGATACAAGTCCCAGGGACTATGCTTGTACAAAACAGGTTATCAGGACAAGGCCCGGCAACCGTGCCTTACAGGTAGAACTTTCGAAGATGCTCAATATTCCATGAGTTTTGCATTGGGATGCCATCCTCGGTCTCTAGACAGACTGCGCCAGGTCTGGTGACACGTACTACCCAGTAATGGCCTTCCCACTTTGGTGTCAACTTGTTTGCACCCTTGGCGGACTGAACGCGCCTAAGGACAAGGTCACCTTCCTCAAGGCTCCGGGCGTGAACTCTGCGGCTGTGATAGCGGTGCAGGGCTTGCTGGTATCGTGCAGCACGTCAAGCCACAGCTGATCTTGCGCTACTTCGTCGTAGGTAAGTACTCGAGGTGACCCATATGTGAGTTCTGTGGGGAGTACTGCTTCTACACCATATACTAGGGAGAAGGGGGTCTGGCCAGTAGCTCGATTTGGTGTCATCCTGATTGACCAAAGAACCACCGGCAACTCATCAAGCCAGCGTTTGCCGCATTTTCGCAACTTATGGAAAGTTCTTGTCTTGAGCCCATGCAACACTTCAACGTACATCCTTTTAGCCTATCCGTTGCTCCTAGGGTGGGCAACAGAGGTGAAAGATACCTTGCTTCCAAGGCTTTGGATGTACTGCATGAAGGCACGGCTTGTGAACCATGTGCCATTGTCGGTGATCACCCTGTTGGGTACTCCAAAACAGCACACCAATCCTTTAAAGAACTTGATAGCTGATTGCGCAGTCACCTTCCTCACTGGCTCCACCTCGGGCCACTTTGTAAACTTGTCGATTGCTACGTACAAGAATTCAAAGCCTCCGGTAGCACAGGGAAAGGGGCCCAAGATGTCGAGCCCCCTAATTGCCAAAGGCTAGTATAAAGGGATTGTTTGAAGGGCCTGAGCAGGTTGATGAATGTTCTTGGAATGGAACTAGCAGGCTTCACACTTAGTGATGAGCTCAGTTGCATCCCGGAGCGCGGTGGGCCAGTAAAATCCTTGCCGGAAGGCTTTCCTGACAAGTGCTCTTGATCCTAAATGTGAACCACACACACCTCCTTGTATTTCGGCCAATAGCATTAGTCCATCTTCCTAGCTGATACATTTCAACTTCACACCGTTCGGCCTCTTTCTGTATAGAGTGTCATCCACAAACTGATACATACTCGACTAGCGGGCCACTTTTTCAGATTCCTCTGGGCCATCGGGAAGTTCTCCTGTCTGCAGGAATTGGACTATATGTTGTGCCCATGCCGGAGCTCTTGGCTTGATGACGAGGACCAAAGGCATCTCCTCTGCCGTGGGAGCGCTAGCCTCAACAGTGAGAACTTTAGGTTTCGCTGGAGGATGCAGCTCACCTACCAACATAGGGCTCCCTCCGGCAACCCTCTCACCAGCAGCTCCAGGGAGCTCTGCCGGGAAATGCTTGCCGGTGTTCAGTTTTCTTATCTTTGTGGTCAACACTGATCGAGAAACTGACAGTTGAGTTAGATGGAGTACAAAAGCTCCTGGTTCCACAGGGAGCTTCTGAGCGGCACACTTTGACAGGTGTTCAGCAATGCTGTTCTCCGTAGGGGGCACGTGCTTTGTTTGCATCCCGTCAAAGTGCTCGTCCAACTTTCTCATTTCTTCCACATATGCTTCCATCAGCGGGCTCTCATAATCCTTATTTACTTGCTTCACAACAAGCTGAGAATCACCACGAATGACTAGCTTCTTTATCCCCAGTTCCATCGCAATCCTGAGGCCGGCAAGTAGCCCCTCATACTCTGCTGTGTTGCTGGTAGCATCTTCCTTGGGGAAGTGCATTTGGATAACATACTTGAGGTGCTCCCCGGTGGGTGCGATAAGCAACACTCCAGCCCCGGCGCCTTGTAGCAAAAAAGCTCCATCAAAGTACATTACCCACTCCTTGGGGGTCTCCTTGCTGGGGAGGGTTGTTTCTAGCACTTATTCATCATGCGTTGGCGTCCATTCTGCAATGAATTCTGCAAGTGCCCTGCTTTGGATAGTTGCCGTGCTTTCAAACTTCAAAGGAAAACTTGACAAATTCTGGCACTCACTCCACTATCCTGCCAGTAGCCTCATGGTTCCTCAGATTACGCTGCAACAGAAGGAGAGTCACAACTGTGATCTCGTGAGCTTGGAAGTAATGACGCAGTTTCCTCGAGGCCATGAGAAGGCTGAAGATCAATTTTTGCACCCCAGAGTACCTTGACCTAGCCCCCTGTAGGAGGGAGCTGACAAAGTAGACTGGTCGCTGCACCATTTTCTTCCTTGCTAACACCTTCTGGTTATTAGCATTTGCTTGTGGCCCCCTTTCATTGTTAACGTCAGGCCTTGCCGGGGATAGGTTTGGTTCATCACTGGGTGGCTCTGCTACTTTGGCTTCTTCACTACCCACTTCTCTCAGCGCCACCAACGCAGCACTAACCACTTGATTTGTCGCTGCTAGGTATAGCAGCTGCGGTTCCTGTGGTCTAGGCATGACCAAAGTTGGCTCAGATGAAAGGTAGGTTTTCAAATCTCGCAGTGCAGCCTCTGCCTCCGGAGTCCATTTCATTGGGCCAGCCTTCTTCAAGATTTTGAAGAATGGCAAGGCACGCTCGGTGGATTTTGAAATGAACCTACTCAGCACGGCAACACAGCCAGCCAGAAGCCTCACATCCTTGACGGTTTTCGGGGCTTGGATCTGCTCTATTGCTTTGATCTTGTCGGGGCTAGCTTCTATCACTCGCCGAGACACAAAAAATCCAAGGAGCTTGCCGGACGGAACACCAAACACACATTTCTCTGGGTTGAGCTTCAAGTTGATCTTTCGCAGGTTCGCAAAGGTTTCTTCCAACTCTGCAATAAGCATGGACTTATCCTTGGTTTTGACCACTATATCATCCATGTAGGCCTCTATGTTTCTGTGTAGCTAAGGCTCAAAACCAATCTGCACAACCCTCACAAACATAGAACCGGTGCTTTTCAACCTGAAGGGCATACGTACAAAGCAGTATGTGCCACATGGGGTAATAAATGCGGTTTTCTCTTGGTCTTCCTTGGCCATGAAGATCTAATGATAGCTGGAGTATGCATCAAGGAAGGAGAGCAAATCACATCCCAAAGTGGAATAGACGAACTGATCAATGCACGGCAAGGGGAAGGGATCCTTTGGACATGCTTTGTTCAAGTTAGTGAAGTCAATACAAAGTCTGCACTTCCCATTTGCCTTGCACACCACAACTGGATTCGCTAACCAAGTTAGGTGAAACATTCCTCTGACCAAACCTGCTGATTCAAGTTTCTTGATCTCGTTGGCAATGAACTATTGCCGCTCCAAGGCTTGCTTTCTGAACTTCTACTTGACAGGATGGGCTTGAGGGCAGACAGCAAGGTGGTGCTGGATTACCTCCTTGGGAACACCGGGGATGTCAGATGGTTGCCATGCAAACACATCGACATTTGCTCGGAGGAAGGCAACGAGCGTTCTTTCCTATTTGTCATCAAGGGTGGTACTAATGGTGAAATTACCATCAGTGCCATCCTGCCTTGCCATAACCTTCTTCATTGCAGGGGAGCAGCCTTGGATTTCTTGCTAGCCGAACTTTCCGGCAGGTCGCTGTCGGGTGCAGCGCACTTCGAAGAGGCGTGCTTCCCGGGGTCCTTGCCTGCTCTCTTAACCTTCTTTTCTTCCTTGGTGGGAGCTGGGGCCTTGACGGCCTCTATTGCTACCGTATCTCTGTACATGTTGTCAATGCATATAACTGCATCCCTCATATCTGACGCGATGGAGATGACTCCCATAGGTCCCCGCATCTTCAAGGTGTTATACACGTAGTGGGATGCCACCATGAACTTAGCCAAAGCTGGATGACCAAGGATTCCGTTGAATGGCAGGGGAAGCTCTTCGCATTCGGCAGCATCGTACTGCACGCCAATCCAACTAGTCATCTAGACCAAATCAACAATTTTGCCCCCAAGCACCGGATTAGATTTGGCAACCTGGAGTACATCACGGACGCTCGAGGCGATCTGGTCTTTGCCGGAGTCGCAACCTCACCGGGTACCCCTATAGGCCCCGCAGTACCTGCTCCGGAGCTTTCTCTCGATCCGATCTACGGATCAGCCTCAATAGTCAGCCGGCCTTGAGCTTGGACGGCTCCGCCTTGTCTTGAGGCCAGGAATCCCCTTCAACCATGCCAGCGATACCCGCCAAAGACCCAAATTCAGGCCTCTGCGCAGAAGCGGTGTTCGGACGCCAGGAGTCACTCTCGCCCGAACCCTCTCCTCACAAGACAGATCTGGCCTTAAGCCCCAGTGTCGGGTCGACGTTCAGAAACCAAGAATCATTCTCGGCCGAACCCTCCTCACTAATCCGGCTTTAAGCCCCAATGTGGAGGTGGCATCCAAAGACCAGGCGTTACCCTAGGTCTCTCGTGCCTATCCGGTCACGAGTCCGACCCCGGGCCTCGAGGTCAACTCGGCCCTTGAAACCTAGGATTCGGTATGGACCTGGATCACCACTCACCCTGCCACAACAAAGACTGGTCCCGAGTGGCCGCCACGTACCAGCTTGGCAAGCCTCGCCTTGCTAAACGAGGCGCTTGGACGAATGCAGATGATGGCTATTAAAGATGACCTGCCCTCGACCCGCGTCAAGCAACCCCTCGAGGTAAATTAAAGGGAATTTTATGTCCCACCCACCACCCACCTAGTGGCCATAGTCGAGGACTTAACCGACATGTTGGACTACACCTCGAAAAATGTCGATTCCATGGACGAGGACAGTGGAGCCATGGCCAATGACGATGCCGCTCCCCCCTTCACCGGCTGCTGGACGGCCACATGCACTTACGACGTCTACATGGTGGACACTCCGAAAGACAATGATGGCACCCCCAGGAAGGATAACAGCAAGCCTAGCGATGAGCCACCAAAATGCCGCAGACAATGCCGCCGCTCCAGGGCTCGTCGAAACCATGCGAGCAACACGGACACCGGAGAGAACGGCACTCCAGACAATATGGATAACCTCGGCGACCACGGTGCCGACGAACAACCACAAGACGACCACGGAGAGCATGAGGACCCGCTCAATCTCGAGGACCTCAACGACTCCGAAGATAGCAACTACCTCCCCCTTTTTGAAGAGGAGGTCAGTTTGGGCGACGAAGATTTCATCGTCCCCAAAGACCCGCTAGATCAAGAGCGGTTCAAACGGCAGCTCATTGCCACTATGCGTAGCCTGAAGAAATAGCTGCAAAAAATAAAGGCTGAACAGGATACACTCAATGACAGATGGACCAAGGTCCTAGCTGCCGAGGAGGAGTACGGCCACACGCGACAGACCAAAAGCTACCCAATGCAAAGACTATTGCCGTAATTCGACGACGAAGCCATAGATCAAGCACCAACAAGGCACACTCAGGCAGAACAGCCCGACCGCCCTCCTCGAGAACGGGACAGGATAGCTGATAAAGCCGAACAGCCTCCCGCTCCACCTCGTCATCAAGGCAAGCAGCCATTACTGCCAGTTTATGAGTATGACCTACGACGCGACTTGGATGCTCAGGCAGGTCAGACGAGATCCCTTTACGGACCCAAAGATGACCCCTCGTTAGACAGGAACGGTTACCAAGACTAGTTAGACAGAAATGACAGAGCTCGGGAACAGCAACGAGCCCGGATGATAGACTATCTCCGGCGCGACGTAGCCTGAGTCAGGAGCGCCGCTCACCCCCTGTGTTTCACAGATAGGGTGATGCAGCACCAATTCCCGGAAAGATTTAAACCTTTTAATATCGAGCCATACGACGGGACAACAGAACCTGCCGTATGGATTGTAGATTTCCTGCTACACATTCATATGGCACGAGGAGACGACCTCCACGCCATCAAGTACCTACCGTTATAACTCAAGGGTCTAGACAGAGACTGGTTAAATAGCCTCCCTGAAGTCTCCATAGGATGTTGGGAGGAGCTCGAGGATGCCTTCCGAGCTAACTTCCAGGGCACTTATGTCCGGCCCCCGGACGCGAGTGACCTGAGCCAGGTAATCTAGCAGCCCGGCGAGTCAGCCCGACAATTTTGGAACCGGTTTTTGACCAAGAAAAACCAGATTGTTGACTGTCCGGACGCCGAAGCTATAGCCGCCTTTAAGCATAGTATTCAAGACGAGTGGCTAGCATGTCAGCTCGGCTAGGACAAGCCAAGGACGATGGCAGCACGTACCTCCCTGATGACCCACTTCTGCGCTGGAGAAGATAGTTGGCTGGCTCATAGAAGCACCAACCCAGAAGCCCCAGGCACCTCTAAAGTCCGGGACAGGAACGGAAAGCCACGACTCAACAAGAACAAGTGTCGCCACAATGATGGAGAAGTCGACGAGACGATAGTAAATGCCGAATTCCGCAATCCGAAGTCCGGGTTTCGGAAAAAGCCTTCTAAAGGCAACCAGGATGGACCAACCAAGTTGGATGCAATCCTGGACAGGCCTTGTCAGATACATGGCACACCAAAGAAGCCCGCCAACCACACCAACTGTAACTGTTGGGTGAAAAAACAGGCCAGCAAACTCACAGCCAAAGACTCTGGCAAAAGCCCTCCAAGCGACGACGATGATGAGCTCCGCAGGCCGAATAGTGGAGGCCAAAAACCTTTCCCTCCTGAGGTCAAGATGGTGAACATGATCTACAACACCCATATACCAAGAAAGGAGAGGAAGCGCGCGCTATGAGATGTTTACGCCGTCGAGCCCGTAGCGCCAAAGTTTAACCCATGGTCGGCTTGCCCGATCACCTTCGACCGCAGGGACCACCTGACCAATATCCGTCATGGAGGATCAGCGGCCCTGGTTCTCGACCCATTGTTGGTGGGTACCACCTCATGAGAGTCCTTATGGATGGAGGCAGTAGCCTCAATCTGATTTATGTAGACATAGTGAGGAAAATGGCCCATCGACCCGTTAAGGATCAAACCCAGTAACACCACCTTCAAGGGGGTTATTCCGGGCATAGAGGCCCGCTGCTCAGGCACGGTGACTCTGGAAGTGGTATTCGGCTCGCTAGACAACTTTCGCAGCGAAGACTTGATCTTTGATAGTACCCCGTTCCGTAGTGGCTACCATGCCCTCCTCGGCCGAACAGCGTTTGCCAAATTCAACGCCGTCCCGCATTACGCATACCTCAAACTGAAGATGTATGTTCCTTCGGGCGTTATAACGATGAACGGCAACACGGAATGCTCACTCCGGATGGAGGAACATACTACAGCCCTGGCAGCCGAAGACCAAGCCGTAGCCAACGAGCCTAGCTATCAGCCCCCCGTAAAGGCCAAAGATACAAGTAAATAGGCTTGAGCCTGGTCCCCGTCATGGGAGCCCACCTGCGTATGCTGCAAATAGAGATACGCTCCCCATGGCACAGCCACCATTATTGCGCTCTACGTGCCTCGTCAGCACAACTTTGCGCTCAAGATACCATGGGCGGCTTATATCAAACAATAACACCATGTGTTCGGCTCAACTCAACTATGGCATCACCACGTCCTTGGACAAGCAACGGGTATGGCCCCGGACTCGCCCAACATCAAGCTGTGACAACATGGCTACCTTTTATTGTTCCTATTCAAGGCGCCCCTCGCCAGCATGTGTTCTTCTACACGGACGCCCACCCACCCAGTAGAAGCAAAGGCACAGACGTGCAGTAGGGCATAGTTGAGGCTTCGACCCACGAATCAAGGCCCTGTGTAAACCTTTCTCTGTAAAATTTTCTTTTCTTACTCATAATAAACACCTCGGCAGTTTGAATTGTACGGATAGACGTCCCAAGTTTATGGAAAATAAAAACAGCTTTTACGGTGTTCGTGCATTTGTATTGTTCGGTCTTTATTCTTCTTTTTTTCGCTTTTTGAATAGCTTGGCATGCACACATTGTCGGCATTCTGGGAACCACGGTACCCAGACTTGCTTGCCTACGACCCATGGCGTGGCTTCATCGACGGCCTGGTACGGCCCATCTATGGGACTACCAAGACAAGACCCTCGCGAGGCAGATGACGCCAAGACCTCCCGAGGGAGCGGCCTCCCCAGGCTGCCTCCTAAGGAGCGGAGATTCCTATGCAAGTGCCCAACCTCATGAGGTTGCGGTGACACAAGCCATGACGACCAAGGTCAGGCGGGCGCCAGCGGGCACAGAGAAGACGGTTTCCTCTTTGGTGCTAAGGAGGCAAGCGCAGGCGTGGGTTCCCAAGGACTCAGGCAAAGGTTTCCATTCCTGTGCAATGAGACCAAGACCACAGGGACGGCAGGATGGATGTCATCGCCGAGCCCACTGCAGCATCATGACCAGAAGCTTTCCAGGCGAAGACCACCTTTCATCAGGATAAGATGTACTGCTTGTCCCCTTTCAAATTGGCCACTGTGGAATCCCTTCCCGCCTACGTTTTGCGAAGAGAACCAAGGCCACTATAAATATAGGTTAGCCACCACCATAGAAGGGGATCGGATCCTTTCCACCCTCACTAGAGCAGAACTCGTGAGGTTGTTCATACCTTGTACTTGTTCATCCTCAGCCCCTCGTGAGGCAAATCCACCACAAAGTAGGAGTAGGGTCTTACACCGCAAGGTGGCCCGAACCTGGGTAAACTTCCATGTTCATCTTCTTCCTTGTTCCTCGAGCTAGGCCATCGGGCGACGAGCTGGTTGGCTAGATAGGCTGAGTTCTTCGCACACGCCCCAGAGTTTGAACCTTTTTTGGGTCTGCGGAGCCCTGAATCTGACATTTGGCGCGCCAGGTAGGGGTGTGTCGAAGCTCTGCTTCTCCATCGGCTGTGCTCCGCCCATGCTATGTGGTTCCCATGGCAGGCACCGCCCCACCCGTCGAGCCGCCGAGCACACTCGGAGAAGTCATGGGCCACAGGGCCTTTTCCCCTGCCCTGCGGCAGGTGTAGTGGCCGCCGAAGTTCAGGCCGACGCTGCCTCCACGGTACGACGGCACGGGGAACCCCGTGGAGTTCCTTCACCCCTACGAGCGGAGCATCGAGGCGGGGAACGGCGACGACAAGGCCATGGTGAGCTGGCTCCCCATGGCTCTCATGGTCGTGCCGTGCTCCTAGATGCTTAGCCTACCGGAGCCTTCGGTGGCCTCCTGAGAGGAGCTGTGCAATCAGTTCATCGCGCGCTTCGCGGCACTGGCGCCCCACGCCGTTGTGGCCATTCTTGGTGGGTCGCAGGCGCCGGCCTCAAGCCGCCACGTCAAGCAGCTCTTCCAACAGGTGGGGGCCACCCAGCCACGGCCGGGGGCTCCTTCAGGCCGAGCAGCGCCTGAGACCGACATCACCTTCGACTCCAGGGATCACCCCAAGACTACGGTCGGTGCTGGTGTGCTCCCCTTGCTGTGCACGCCCACCATCAATAGTGTCGTGGTTACCAGAACCCTCATCGACGGCGGCGCGGGCCTCAACGTCCTCTCCGCGGAAGCCATCGACCTGCTCCAGGTGCCTTACGACCGGCTCGCCCCCACCAGACCCTTCTCAGGGGTGCTCGACGGCTCCATCGTCCCCCTAGGGCAGATCCGCCTCCCCGTCACCTTCGGCACGCGCCGCAACTACCGCACTGAGCTTATTGACTTCGACGTCGCCCGCATCGGCCTCCCGTACAATGCCATCCTTGGGTATCCAGCCCTGGCCAAGTTTATGGCGGCAACGCACCTTGGCTACAATGTCATCAAGATGCCTGGGAGCAGCAACATCCTTACTGTGGTGGGAGACGCCAAGGAAGCACTCCTGGCCCTCAAGCTCGCTTTCAAGGCCGCGGCGGCCGTGCGGCCAAACACGGAGGGCACTCCGGAGATCCCGGAGGCCACGCCTACGAAGAAGAAGCAGCTCTTCTCTTAGGACCGGGCCGAGATGAAGCAAGTGCCAGTCGACGACGGGGGCTCAGGCCCCACCTTCACCATAGGCACCGGCCTCCCCCCGGACCAAGTAGAGGCGCTGGTCCATTTCCTCCGCGCAAACAAAGATGTATTTGCATGGGAGGCGATGGACCTGGTTGGCATCCCGCGAGACGTGATTGAGCACCATTTGATGGTGTGCCCCGGCGCGTGCCCGGTGAAGCAAAAGGCTCAACGGCAAGCCCCGGAGAAGCAATCATTCATCGTCCAGGAGTTCCACAAGCTGCAAGAAGCCGGTGTCATCCAGGAGGTACGGCACCCGTATTGGTTGGCCAACCCGGTCATCGTCCCCAAAAAGGGGGGAAAGGAGCGCATGTGCGTCGACTTCACGAGCCTCAATAAAACTTACCCTCAGGACCCTTTCCCTCTTCCGCGCATCGACCAGATTGTTGACTCCACCACTAAGTACGACTTGCTATGCTTCCTGGACGCCTTCTCGGGCTACCACCAGATCAAGATGGCGGTGAAGGACGTTGAGAAAACAGCCTTCCTTTTCCCGTGCGGGGTGTACTGCTACACCTGCATGCCGTTCGGGCTGCGCAATGCCGGCGCGACCTTCCAGTGATTGATGCACATTGCCCTGGGTTGGCAGCTCGGGTGGAATGCCGAGGCATACGTCAATGACATAGTGGTCAAGTCGCGAGAAGCAAGAAGCCTTGTCAAAGATTTGGAGGAAATGTTCACCAACCTACACAAGGTAAACCTGCGGCTCAATCCGGAGAAGTGCGTGTTCGGCGTTCCGTCCGGCAAGTTGCTGGGTTTCCTGGTGTTGCACAGAGGGATCGAGGCTAACCCAGAGAAGATCAAGGCAATAGAAATAATGAGCCCGCCACAGACCCTCAAGGAAATGCAGAAGCTTGCGCGCTGCATAACTTCGTTCGGACGCTTAATCTCCAAGCTCGGACATCGCCCTCCCATTTTTCAAATTGATGAAGAAGAAGAGCCTGTTCAAATGGACTCCAGAGGCTGAGGCGGCCTTTCAAGACCTCAAGAGGTATCTCACCAACCCTTCGGTGATGGTGGCGTCGCGACCTCTTGAGCCCCTGGTGCTTTACCTGGCCACCACACCCCGCTCGGCTAGCACGGCACTCGTGGCGGTCCAGGAAGAGCGCGTGGGCGCAGGTGCACGGCGCAGCACCCCGTCTACAACTACGCCATCGCCACCTCAGGACGGTGCTCCTAAGGCCTTGACTACCCCACCAGACGGTGAGGCTCCTGAGGCCCACACGCCTCAGGCAGGGCCGGACGACATCGACACCTCTTCCCTCGTCGAGCACCCCTGTACTTCGTCAGCACGGTGCTGCGTGAGGCGCGCGCCCGCTACCCCATGCCACAGAAGCACCTGCTCGCGCTCCTCGTCGCCTCCAGGAAACTGCGACACTACTTCTGTCGGCGTGCGACACCTATGGGATCCCAAAGGACCCCTTTACGATTTGGCAGGGAGAGAGGTATGGGCAAAGAGTAGAACCAATGATCGACGCGGGGCGATTTTACCCAGGTTCGGGCCGCTAATCAGCGTAAAACCCTACTCCTACCTTGTTTTATTAAGAGTGTTCTTGAGCCCAGGCTCCAGGAGCGCTAGCGATGAACAGTACGTTCAAAGAGCAGCTACGCATGCAGAATGGGCCAGAAGATCCTCCTCCCCTGTAGCAGTTGCCTTGGGCCTCCTTTTATACGTTCAAAGGGGTCACCACAGTGGCAAAATGTACATACATTGAGGTGTAAAGTAGCTACAGGGTCATCATACCGAACCACTGACGGATTAGGATGAATGCATTTAATGCACCGTGAGGTGTCCGTCTAGGTGTCCTCATTTTCTTGGGGATGGAGAAAGGGGCCATCCCATCAGCACCACTTAAGCTCTCCTCCACTGGTGCGTTGCCACGCATCCAGAGAAGGACCCAGAATGTTAGGCTGGTTGTTGTGCCGAAGCGGTAGCACAGTGGCAGAATCTTGCCGAGCGCTGAATCTTGCCGGGCTTCCCAGGCCACCCCGGCAAGATCTTGCCGGGGAGGATGGCTTTCGGTCTTCAACTCTTCTTATCTGCTAATCCTCAGATCCTTGACTTGGGTGTTTCTTCTATAACTTGAATTAACCTCCAACTGTTCCCCGACAAGCCTGGCCGCGGGTATGGCTACAACTGCCCGTGCACAAGTACGGGGTACTAATGGCCCAATACTTAGTACACCGACAGGAGCCCCCGGGCCTAGGCCACACATGAGTGGGAGGCGTTGTTGGGCTAGGCCCAAACAGTGCACGAGCACGCTTGGCAGGGGATTAACTGCTCGTAAATATCCCGCTTACTGTACCCCCCACTACGCACGCTGAACGCGCGATGTGGGAAGCGTGCGCTGAAAGGCTGCAACTGCAGCGCGCCTGCAGAGGCGTATTTACATTGGGGAGTAAAAGAGGCGGCCTCGCTCCTTCCCCATAAAAAGGGAAACTGCAGAGGCGCAGCCTATTTACCCCCTCTTCTTCTCAATCTGGACTCTGCCATTATCTTCCCCCTTCTCGAGCTCAAAGCCAGACTTCTCCTTATCCGCTCTTCGCTTCCGCTCCCGCTCTATCATCAGCCGCTGCCTTCGCAATCGCCATGCCGCCCAAGGCTAGCAAGGGCAAAGGCAAGAGCAAGGAGACGAAGGCCGATGTCCAGGAGAGCGAGCTGGTGAAGATGCGGAAGAAGTACGTCGTCTTCGCTCCGACGCTCGATGCGAGGGCCTTGAAGAACCAGTATCAGTGCATGTGGGCGAAGGAGACGCAAGCTCACCCCGCAACTTGCGTGATTCCAGGTTCTTGTTCCAAGAGCAGACCTGACAGATATCACTTCTTCACCGCTTATTTCTATTGCGGACTCTGTCCTCCTTTTTCTGACTTCTTCAACGACATTATGTACACATACGGCTTCCATCTTCTTGATTTCACGCCGAACGCCGTAATGTGCATGTCCGTCTTCGCTCATCTTTGCGAAAACTTTGCCGGAGTAATTCCCAACACTGCCCTCTTCCGCCATTACTTTATTCCTCGCATCCAAAAGGGGGAGGCCCTTTTCGGTTCTATCTCCTGGATTCGACGGGCTTGGAATAAGGAGATATATCCAGATGGCGTCTATCACGAGAAGTGGGATAAATGGCGGTCTGAGTGGTGCTGGATCAAGGAAGGAGATCCCCATCCATTCTGTTTGCCTCGACAGCAGAAGGCGGTCCGCGACAGTGACTGGAGCGATCTCGCCGTGGAGGACGAGAGGCTCACAATCGCCACCACCAGGATCCTTCCCCTGAAAGCTGCCGGGCTCACAATGGAGATGATTGGCTTCGATTTCCTTCGCCGCCGCATCGCCCCCCTACAGAGCAGGGGAAGACCAGCTTGGGAGTACCGGAATGCATCGGACATCATGAGGCTGCGCCCTGGATTGAACAACAATTTGACGGCCTTGCAGCTAGGCGCTCTCCGCCACAAACTATTCCAGCGCGATGACAAACATCAGTTGCCGGCAAGAATTGTCCCTTTGTGTAACAACTCCGCCCTGGGGTCAATCATCGCCTTCATGCCAATGTTTAATGCCCATGGTCTTGACGCGACTTGGGCCAAGCAAACCGAGGAGGAAGCACAAAAGTTCTTCGACAACTTGTCAGAGAGGGCCATCCGGGAAGAGACGGACCTCATTCGCGCCACCACTGATGAAGAAGTGGCGTATATTGCCACTAGGGTGGAAGAGGCGAATCTTGCCGTGGAGGCCGGTAGCGTCTATTCCACAGAATGGGAAACCAGCGACGCGGATGTTGTGATGGAAGAAAATCTTGCCGGGGATGCTGAGGCTGCTGGGGAACAGAGCAGCGCGGTCGCCGACGGCTCATCCGACGAGGATGTAGCCGAAGAAGAGCCGCAGGAGGAGCCCCCAGCTCCGAAGAAGACCAAGTGCGTTCTTCGAAAGGCCACTTCTGGCATCCCGGCAAGCCAACCCTTTTCGAGCAGTGAGGCTCCCGACAAGAAGGCGGTCGGCAAGACTGCGCTGCGGCAAGGAGTTCGACAGCAACCTGCGCGGCGCGCGAGACCCGCACCTGCGGCAACTGCTGAGGAGACAGGGGCGTCTCACACAACCGCACCGGAGGCTGAGGTGGCGGAATCACGCCAATCCCCCGCGCCTACTACAGCCAAGCGACCCAGGACCCCTCCTCCGCCCCCTCACACGGACACTGCAACGGAGGTCGATTTCGACATCTCCGGTTTCAGCCTGGAATGGGAAGAGGAAGAGTAAGTATCCTGTCATAGCCTTTATCTCCCAACTTTCAGGGTAATCTCATATCCTTGCTTGTCTGGTCTCTGCAGCGATGCAGAAACCTTGGCGGAAAGGGCGGTGAAGAGGTCGAGGACTTCCACGGGTGACGAGCTCCCGGCTGGCTCTACGAGCGCGCCGGAAATTGTCGTCGTCAGCCCGGGGCTGAGCCCTCAACGCTGCCCCCAGCACAGCCCCCAGCGTGAGTTCTCCACTCGTTTCCCACTGGCAAGCGCTGAGGTTTCTACCCTTGCCGCTGATATCTTCAGGCTTGCAGGAGAAGAACAGCAACAGGGGGAGGTGGAAACCGCCCCCGTCGTGCCTCCTCCATCAACCGCATCGCCCACAAGCGCATCCCCGGCAAGAGTTACCACCGACGAGCCTATCTTGGTTGAGGAGGAGCCGATACGCATGGGTACCGGCAACATTTCCCCGGCAGCCAACGTTGTCGAGAGGGGCGAGGCCACCTCTCAACAACTCAACGCAAGTAACTGTTTGCCTTAGAGCGCTTGCTATCCTTTTCTTTATCTTTCTTTCTTTTTGTCTTCTCGAACTTCAACCTTGACCTTATTTTGTTTCCCTCCTTCGTCCTTCAGAATTCTCTGTGATGGAACACATGGACGTCGACGTTGTTATCGAGGAGACCGCCAGAGACGCCACCGCCGAAGCTGACAGGATCGCCGCTAGCGAGGCCGCCAAAGATGCCACTGTTGAGGTCGGCGAAACTGTTGCCGAGGAAACTGCCAAGGATCCTGCCGAGAGGGCCGGCAAGGAGACTGATGACCACACTGACGGCATTCCTGCCGCAGGAGCGCCAGGTGCTACATCGGCCACAGAGCCCCCAGCCACCGGCGAGACGAACGTCGAGGACCAACCATCGACATCCAAAGCTCCCACATCCAGCAAATATCTCAAGGTTGGCGACAACCTATTCATCAACTTGCCGGGCACGACAAATATTGAAACGTCGGCCGAAGGGGAAACCTTCGATGAAGAAATCATCGCCGCTGCTGGGCTCGAAATCGTTGATGATCCAAGCGCCAGCAGTGGCAAATCTGAAGAGGATCAGCTCCTCCAGGCCATGGGAGAAAATTTCCGCAAGCTCCAAGCACTCCACCGGGTTCGAAAAGAGAAGGCAGATTCCAGAATGGCAGTTGTCGAAGCAGCCGAAGCAGGCCTTCAGAAGCGCGTTGAGCAGACACAGATCTGGTACACTGAGGCCCTTCAGGAGTTGACTGCCAGCCGGGAACAAGTGAGCCAAAGCTGGACGAAGCTCCTCTTTAAACAATCTGACATGGAGAAGGCGCAAGAGGAAGCTGCACAAAGAACTGCCGCTGAAGATGCTCTCCTGACGGAGCGTCGCATTGCGCTTGATTCCCACGAGTAAGATCTTGCCGCACGTGAGTAGGCGCTCGCCGCCAAGCTTCGCGCCAAAGATGAGGAGATCGATAAGCTTGTCGCGCAGCGGATCCAGGAGCTGGAGCAAAAGCAGAAAGAGGCACTCGAAGCTCTAACTGTAGATCACGTCGGCAAACTCAAGGAGGCCGTCAATGCTGCCGAGGCTACAGAGGCTACCAAGAACGAGCTGAGCGACAAAGTGAAGAAGCTGGAGGTGGATCTTGAAGAACACGGCAAGGAGCTCTCGATGCTCAAAGGGGACAGGGAGAAAACTCTCCACAGCCTGGCGGAGATGCAAGTTGCCATGTCTGACAAGACCAAGCAGCTCTCTTCAGCCAATGATACCATTGCCGATCTGAGGCTAAAGCTGACCACACTGGAGAAGTCCCTCAAGGACGCCAGGGCCCACGAGAAGGCCCTAAGCAAAGATCTTCAGGAAGAGAAGAACTTGCTTAAGAGCGCTGCCGCCGCCCAAATTGACTATGAGAAGGGTGTGAAAATCTGGACTGATCGCCTTGTCGACACCGCGGAGAGGCTCACAGCACAATTGTCAACCATGGGCCAGGATGGCCTGCAAAACTTCAGGTATTCCTCCGAAGAAAGAATATCTTCGAGCGCCAGGTTGACCATGTTCTTCGAAAGCATCATTGATGCGTTGAAGCTGCTACAGTCCAACCCAGCGACCCAACTGGCCAGTGAATCCCGCAAACTTTGCCAGGCCATCCTCCGCAAGGTACTCGTCAAGGTGGTGCATAAGAACCTTGGCATTGATCTCACCAACATGCTCGACCGCTTGCCGAAGGATGCAGATCTCAAGGCAGTTGAGGAGATTGTCGCGCCCATCCTCGAGAAGGTAGATTCAATCAAGAGGGTCGAGGGCCAGCGCAGGGACTAGCCGCCTCATTTTCCCTTGTCGCCACCATTCCATGCCAAAAGACAATCAAGTCTTGTGTTAGAACTGCGGCAACTTATTGATGTAATATAACTTGCGTATGTTTGGGTATATGCATGCTATTTCCCTTGTCTGATTCCTTTATGTACGGAGTACACCCTACGCTTACTGAAAACTTGCCGGCGCGCAACCTGCCGCGAGCGCTGGGTGCGGGACTTCAGCAGTCTGCTGGAGGTGCAGCGGTCGGCAAGACACCTTGGCGTTCTCAGCGCAGCCACTTAAATTGTTGAGCGGACTTGAAACAAAATAAGGGCGCAACCGATTACGACAAGGATTCCTTCGCGTGCAGGTTTTCCATACAAAAGTCGAAATCGTCTAAGGAAAATAACTTCATAATAAAAGAAACTTGCTTAAAGTTTTATAACTTAGCTTTCTATCATTGTTTTTCCTCTGGTAAGGCGTCAATTCTGAACGTCGCCCACTGGTACTCATATCTTCCTTCCCCTCCAGCAAACGTGCACATGAGGAATCCTTCTATCTTTTGAGAAAAAGAAAGAAGAGAAAATAAAGATATGGAACCTTGGCGGTTCGTTAGTACTTACCGGGAACAAGTGTCATACAACGTCTTAGACAAGCATGCATATATATATATATATATATATATATATAATATATATATATATATATATATATATATATATATATATATAAACATGGAAATCGATAAGGAAATGCACAACACTTAAACTTATTCATCTGGGCTCAGGGTCTATGCATGGCTTTGTACAAAGGATTACATGCCTTGCCGGCAAGACTTGTACAAAAAGGTGGTTGCCGGGGGCCCCCGGCAACCGCGCCTTATGGGTAGAACTTGCGAAGATGCTCGATATTCCAGGAATTGCTCACTGGAACGCCATCTTCGGTCTCGAGACAGACAGCGCCGGGCCAGGTGACTCATACTACCCAATAAGGGCCTTCCCACTTCAGCGTCAACTTGTTTGAATTCTTGGCGGACTGAATCCGTCGAAGAACAAGGTCGCCTTCCTCAAGACTTCGGGCATGAACTTTGCGGCTATGGTAGCGGCGCAAAGCTTGCTGGTAGCGTGCAGATCGCACAGCAGCCTGAAGAGGATTCTCCTCAAGGTGCCCAGCATCATCTTGCCGCAGTTGCACTTGCTCAAGCTCATCATAAGCGAGCACTCGAGGTGATCCGTATATGAGTTCCGTGGGGAGAACTGCTTCCGCTCCGTAGACCAGAGCGAAGGGCGTCTGGCCAGTGGCTCAATTTGGTGTCGTTCTGATTGACCAAAGAACCGCCGGCAACTCATCAATCCAGCGTCTTCCGCATTTTCTCAGCTTGTCAAAGGTTCTGGTCCTGAGACCGTGCAGCACTTCAGCATTAGCCCTCTTTGCTTGGCCGTTGCTTCTCGGGTGAGCAAGAGAAGCAAAACAAATTTTGCCACCAAGGTCTTGGACGTACTGCATGAAGGTGCGACTTGTGAATTGCGTGTCATTGTCGGTGATGATCCTGTTAGGCACACCGAAATGGCAAACTATTCCTTTAAAGAACCTGATGGATGATTGTGCTGTCACCTTTCTCACCGCTTCCACCTCCGGCCACTTTGTGAACTTGTCGATCGCAACGTACAAGTACTCAAAGCCCCCGGTAGCACGGGGGAAGGGGCCCAGTATGTCGAGCCCCCAGACAAAAAATGGCCAGGAGAGAGGGATCGTCTGAAGAGCTTGAGCTGGCTGATGTGATTTCTTCGAATGAAACTGGCACGCTTCACACTTGGTTACTAGTGCAGTTGCATCCTGGAGAGCGGTGGGCCAAAAGAAACCTTGGCGGAATGCTTTCCCGACAAGTGCTCTTGATCCTATGTGAGAGCCACATATGCCTCCATGTATCTCTGCCAACAGCTCTAGTCCATCCTCCCGAGGAATGCACTTCAATTTCACACCGTTTGGTCTCTTTCTGTATAGGACGTCATCGACGAACTAGTACATAGCAGACTGACGGGCTACTTTTTCCGCTTCTTCCTGTTCCTCAGGGAGTTCTCCTGTCTGAAGGAAATGGACAATGTGCTGTGCCCATGCTGGAGGTTGGGGCTCGACAGCTAGGACTAAAGGCATCTCTTTCGCCGAGGGAACATTTGTCTCGATAGCGAAAGCGTGAGGTTCCGCCGGAGCCTGTTGTTCGCCGGCAGGCTTGTCGCTGATCCCGGCAAGTTCCTTGCCGGCAGCTCCAGGGAGCTCTACCGGAAAGTACTGTCCAAAATTCAACTTTCTTCTCTTTTCTTGTCTCATTGATGGTGCCACAGATGGTTGAGTCAAATGGAGCACAAAAGTTCCTGGTTCCACAGGCAACTTGAGGGCAACGCGCTTTGACAGGTCGTCAGCAATACTGTTTTCGGCACGAGGAATGTGCTCCATTTGCAGACCGTCAAAGCGCTCTTCCATTTTTCTCACTTCATCCACGTAAGCTTGCATCAATGGACTCTGATAATTCTTGTTAACTTGCATGACAACAAGCTGCGAATCGCCTTTGATGACGAGCTTCTGGATACCAAGGTCTGCCGCGATCCTGAGACCAGCAAGCAACCCTTCGTACTCTACAGTGTTGTTTGTCGAACTCTCCCGGGGGAAATGCATTTGGATTACATACTTGAGGTGCTCTCCGGTGGGTGCGACAAGCAGCACGCCAGCACCGGTGCCTTGCAGTGAAAAAGCCCCGTCAAAGTACATAACCCATTCTTGATCAATTTCCTTGCCGGGGAGAGTCGTTTCTTGAACCTCTTCGTCTGGCGTTGGGGTCCGTTCCGCAATGAACTCTGCCAAGGCCCTGCTCTGAATTGTTGAAGTACTTTCAAACTTGAGACCAAAGCTTGAAAATTCCAAGGCCCACTCCACAATCCTGCCGGTTGCTTTTGGATTTCGCAAAATCCGTTGCAACGGAAAGCGAGTGATGACGGTGATTTCATGTGCTTGAAACTAATGGCGCAGCTTCCTCGAGGCCATAAGGAGGCCGAAGAGCAACTTCTGCACACCAGAGTATCTTGACCTAGCTCCTTGCAAAAGGGAGCTAACAAAATAAACTGGGCGCTGCACCATCTTTTTCTTTTGCACTGGTTCTTCTGACTGCGCAGATCCTGTCTTGCCGGGATCAACCCTTGCCGGGGAAGATCCCGCCGCGTCGCTTGGCAGTCCTGCCGCTGGTGTTGCCTCCTCATCAGCTTCTCTCTATGCCACTAACGCAGCACTAACCACTTGATTTGTCGCTGCCAGGTACAGCACCAACGGCTCTTGTGGTTTAGGCACGACTAGTGTCGGCGGAGAAGAAAGGTATCTCTTCAAATCTTGCAGCGCAGCCTCCGCTTCCGGAGTCCATTTCATTGGACCTGCCTTCTTCAAAATTTTGAAAAAGGGCAGGGCGCTCTCAGCAGATTTGGGAATAAACATGCTTAGCGCAGCAACACAGCCGGCAAGACGGTGTACATCCTTGATGCGTCTTGGACCTTCAATCTGCTCAATAGCTTTGATCTTGTTGGGGTTCGCTTCGATCCCTCGTTGAGATACAAAGAACCCGAGAAGCTTGCTGGAAGGAACACCAAACACACACTTCTCAGGATTGAGCTTTAAGTTGATCTTGCGCAGATTTGCAAATGTTTCTTCTAGATCTTGTATGAGCATCGCTTTGTCCTTGGTTTTGACCACTATATCATCCATGTATGCTTCCATATTTCTATGGAGCTGAGGCTCAAAACCAATTTGGACTGCTCTCGCAAATGTAGAACCAGCACTTTTCAACCCGAAAGGCATTCGTATAAAACAATACGTACCACAAGGGGTGATAAATGTGGTCTTTTCTTCATCTTATTTTGCCATGAAGATCTGATGGTATCCTGAGTAAGCATCAAGGAACGACAGTAGGTCACAACCAGCAGTGGAGTCCACAATCTGGTTGATGCGCGGCAAGGGAAAGGGATCTTTTGGACAGGCTTTATTGATGCCTGTATAATCAATACACAACCTCCATTTCCCATTCGCCTTGCGCACTACAACCGGATTGGCCAACCACGTTGGGTGAAGCACTCCTCTGACCAATCCTGCCGCTTCTAGCTTCCTGATTTCTTCGGCAATGAATTCTTGCCGCTCCAAGGCTTGCTTCCTGACCCTCTGCTTGACGGGCTGCGCGTGAGGACAGACAGCAAGGTGGTGCTCAATTACCTCACTGGGAACACCGGGGATGTCAGACGGTTGCCATGCAAACACGTCGACATTCGCCCGCGGGAAGGCAATGAGCGCGCTTTCCTATTTGTCATCTAGGGTGGAACTTATGGTGAAAGTTCCTCCCATTCCGTCCTCCCTGATAGGCACCCTCTTGATATCTGGCGGAGCAGCCTTGGGTTTCTTGTTCTTGCCGGTGGAACTCTCTGGTGCGTCCTCAACGGATGCGCAGCACTCCGAGGAGGTGCGCTTGCTGGAGTTTGCGCCAAGATTCTTGCCGGTCTTCTTCTTCCCCCCAGGAGTTCCAGCGGCAGGAGCAGATGCCTTGACGGCAGGTGCTGCAACTGCTTCCCGGTAGAGTTGGTCGGCACAGATGAGCGCATCCTTTTTGTCGGAATGAATAGTGATGACACTCAACGGCCCGGGCATCTTCAGCACATTATACGCATAGTGTGATGCCGCCATGAACTTAGCGAGCGCTGGGCGGCGAAGGATCCCATTGTATGACATAGGGATCTTGGCAACATCAAACACTACCTTCTCTGTCCTATAGTTGAGCTCGCTACCAAATGTCACCGGTAGCATAATCTTGCCCTTTGGCTGGGTCCTTCCTGGATTGACCCCTTGAAACGTGCCCGTTTCCTCGAGATCTTCATCAGGAATTTGGAGCCTCTTGAGCACGTCCGGCGAGATTAGGTTCAGTCCGGCCCCACCATCAACTAGCATTTTCATCACCTTGAGGTTGTGGATTGTCGGTGAGACCAACAATGGCAAGCACCCGACCGCGGTTGTGCGATCAGGGTGATCCTCGGCATAAAAAATGATAGGCGTGTTGAACCACTTCAGGGGTTTACATGAATTGAACGATGGCTCCATTGCATTAACCTCTCGCACCCACTTTTTAAGTCGACGGTGGGAAGAATGCAACAAGGCGCATCCGTCGATACACATGGCCTCTGTAGCTTTCTGAAATTCTTGCTCACTGGACTCATCATCTTCTTCTTCATCATCATCACCCTCTTGTCTGTCACGGCCTCGAGCGGGCCTCTCCCTCTATTGCTTGGCCTTGCCGCGGCGACCCCCTCGGCCACCGCGCTTCTTGCCGGACCCCTCAGCACCATCCTGGGCCTTCTCCTTGTCTCGTCTCTTGTACTCAGCTCTCTGCTTCTCGACAAGCTGCTCAACTTGCCGGCAGTTTTGGATATCGTGGCCCTTGGTGCGATGGATCTTGCAATACTGCTTGCCGGAGCTTTCCGACTTGTCGGCAGCCGCCAAGGCCTGGCAGGAGGCGCACCCGGCAACTTCCTTGCCGGGGTCGTCAACCTTGGCCTTCTTGGCGGTGTCGGGGTTGCCGGATTCCTCGACAGCAAGCACGGCCTTGCCTCTACGCTTCTTGTTCCGCCGCCGGCCTTTCTTTGGCGGGGTTGCAGCGTCTTCATCTTTTGATTCGTCCCCTGCGCCAACACCCTCGCCAGGGAGTTTTCTCCCTTCTTCAGCCCGAGCGCACTTGTCGGCCAAAGCGTAAAGCTCGGCAATACTCCTGACCTTATTCATCACCAGTTCTTCACGCATTTTGCGGTTACGCACGTTCTGATGAAACGCGCTAACAACAGCGGCAGGGTGAACATCGGGAATATTGTATTGCACTCGGCTAAATCTCTGGATAAACTTGCGCAGGGGTTCGCCCTCCTTTTGAGGGAGGAGATGTAAATCACTCTCTTGGCCAGGAGCTTGGTGGCCTCCAACAAAGGCGCCAACAAACTGATGCCACAGATCTGACCAAGAAGAAATGGAATTCTCCGGCAGATGCATCAACCACGACCTGACGTTGGGTTTGAGCACCAACGGGAAGTAGTTGGCAAGTATCTTGTCATCTCGGCCCCCGGCAGCCTGCACCGCAATGGTGTAGATGCTCAAGAACTCCGAGGGGTGAGTCTTGCCATCATATTTCTCCGGGACCTCTGGCTTGAAGATTCGGGAATTGGGCCACTGGACTTGCCGCAGCTCACGGGTAAACGCTGGAGAATCCACCTCGTAAGGCAAGTCACCTGCGTCCCCTGGCGCAGGCTTGTCGACAGCGGGCCCTGCGCGCTTATCAGATTGATGGCGCGCTTCCCGTTGCCGCTCAATGGTAGTTCGAGCGTCCTCTTTGCTTCGTTCCTGAAGAACTTGACGCTGGTCGCAGCGAATCCGTGGATCGGACGACGCCGTGGAATCATCATCACAGCCATCAGTCCTCCGGGTTGTCGACCGCGGCTAGTGTCGTGGAGGGCAGTGCACCGTGGTCGCTCCGCCTCCAGTCTTTTCCGCATCGGCTCACGCCGGATTGATGGACCGCAGTTGCGAGGGCCCTGCCTGCTGCGGCCCATCTTTGTTGACGAAGCCAATGAGGCTCTGGATAGTAGATCGCCACTCCTCCATCTTCTCCGGAGCAGGAGGGAAATCGAGGAGCAGTTGCGCACGTGCCAAAGCTTCCGCTGGCGTAGGAAGCGGCGACAGGTGCGAGGTATGTGAGGTGCTCTGACTCCTAACAACGTTAGAAGAAGCACCGTCACGATCACGCGACCGTGAGCCACTTCCACCAGCATTTTGACGTGCATGCTGGGCCTGCGCTCCTTGGGATCGATGTGCATAAGTCTTTTCATGGGGACGCCCTGAACCACCAGCGCCATGGCGCTGCTCATCGCACACGACCTGGGAAGGCCGCGACGCTTGCGCCGGCGCGGGAGTCCTAGAAGGCGTCCTCCGATCTCTGGAGTTTGTTGCGCCGCCCGTAGGCAGCACAACCCCATCTCTGGATCCGGCAGCGTGTGGGTTGCCAATGCCATTGCGAACAATGCCGCTCGCCTGGCTTGGATCACCGGAATGCCGTGGAGGCTCTAAACCTCTTCCTTCTACATCCACGCCATCATCCGTACGCGAGGGCGCAGGCAAAACAGACGTAGATGGTAGCGTCATTGCAGCACTCTTCTTCTTGGGTGGCATGATGATGAAGATGATGAAGAAACTAAGGCGCCGATCATTGGATCAGGTTCGCGCAACCTTCTATCCCCCTACCTGGCACGCCAAAGATGTCGGTGTGCGACACCTATGGGATCCCAAAGGACCCCTTTATGATTCGGCAGGGAGAGAGGTATGCGCAAAGAGCAGAACCAATGATCGACGCGGGGCGATTTTACCCAGGTTCGGGCCGCTAATCAGCGTAAAACCCTACTCCTGCCTTGTTTTATTAAGAGTGTTTTTGAGCCCAGGCTCCAGGAGCGCTAGCGATGAACAGTACGTTCAAAGAGCAGCTACGCATGCAGAATGGGCCAGAAGATCCTCCTCCCCTGTAGCAGTTGCCTTGGGCCTCCTTTTATACGTTCAAAGGGGTCACCAGAGTGGCAAAATGTACATACATTGAGGTCTAAAGTAGCTACAGGGTCATCATACCTAACCACTGATGGATTAGGACGAATGCATTTATTGCACCATGAGGTGTCCGTTTAGGTGTCCTTATTTTCTTGGGGATGGAGAAAGGGGCCATCCCATCAGCACCACTTAAGCTCTCCTCCACTGGCGCGTTGCCACGCATCCAGAGAAGGATCCAGAATGTCAGGCTGGTTGCTGTGCCAAAGCGGTGGCACAGTGGCAGAATCTTGCCGGGCGCTGAATCTTGCCGAGCTTCGCAGGCCACCCTGGCAAGATCTTGCCGGGGAGGCTGGCTTTCGGTCTTCAACTCTTCTTATCTACTGATCCTCAGATCCTTGACTTGGGTGTTTCTTTGATAACTTGAATTAACCTCCAACTGTTCCCCGATAAGCCTGGCCACGGGTATGGCTACAACTGCCCATGCACAAGTACGGGGTATTAATGTCCCAATACTTAGTACACCGACAACTTCTAAGGCCATCCCATCAAGGTCATCTCTGCGTATCCCCTGGAGAAGGTACTCCACAACCCCAATGCCGCTGGGAGGGTTGCTGAGTGGAACATAGAGCTGCAGGCATTCCAGCTGGAGTTGAACACCACCAGGGTTATCAAGGGCGCGGCCCTCGCTGACTTTGTGGCGGAATGGACTGACGCCCCTAACCGAGGGGTGGATGAAGACCGCTCCCTCACGCCCGGAGATGAGACACCCGATGGCTGGGTCATGTAATTTGACGGCGCGTTCGCACGCCGGGGCGCGGGGGCTGGAGCTGTACTCAGCTCACCTACCCAGGACAAGCTCTACTACGACGTGCAGCTCTGCTTCCAGCATGGCGAGAAGGTCTCCAACAACATTGCGGAATACGAGGGCCTGATCGCCGGCCTCAGGGCTGCGGCAGCCCTAGGGGTCAAGCGTCTCACCATCAAGGGCGATTCTCAGCTCCTCGTCAACTTCTCCAACAAGGAGTACAAGCGAAAGGACGAGCACATGGAGGCATACCTGGAAGAGGTACGCAAAATTGAAAAATGATTCTTGGGTTTGGAGTTGCAGCACGTCCTGCATGGCACGAACAAGGAGGCGGACGACATAGCCAAGAGAGCGTCCTGACGCGAGCCCCAGAAGCCTGGCGTCTTCGAGGAACAGCTCTTCAAGCCATCGGCGGCCCCTTCATTGTGGGCCCGGCGCTGCTCCGAGAGGAACTGCCCATGGCCCCCTCCTCGGGTGCTCCAGCCTGCGGTCCGACCTCCCGAGCCCACCTGCTCCTTGTGCTTGAACCTCAGGAGGGATGCTGGACCAAGGAGTGCAAGACGTACCTGCTCGGAGGCACCCTGCCGGAGAAGGAGGAAGACGCAGAGCGCGTGGCACGTCAGGCCACCGCTTATTGCCTGCAGGATGGCGAGCTCTACCGAAGGCGCCCAAATGACGTCTCGCTGCGATGCATCTCCAAGGAGCAGGGGTGCGAGCTGTTTGCTGACATCCACAGCAGTGATTGTGGGCATCATTCTTTGTCACGCACCCTCATGGGCAAGGCATTCCATAGCGGTTTCTACTGGCCCATGGCACTCAACGATGCCACTGAGCTAGTGAGATCCTGTGAGGCCTGTCAATTCCATGCCAAACAGATCTACCAGCCCACTCACGGACTCCAGACCATCCCGCTCTTGTGGCCGTTCGCGGTCTGGGGGCTGGATATCCTGGGCCCGTTTCCTCGAGGTGGTCGGGGGCTACCGCTACCTCTACATCACCATCAACAAGTTCACCAAGTGGGCGGAGGTGGAGCCCGTGCGCACCATCCCAGCGGGCTCTGCCGTCAAGTTCATCAAGGGCCTCGTGAGCCGCTTTGGGGTCCCCAACCGTATCATCACTGACAATGGCTCTCAATTCATGAGCAACCTCTTCAAAACATATTGTGCTAACCTTGGAACGCAGATATGCTACGCTTCGGTGGCGCACCCGCGGAGCAACGGCCAAGCCGAACGCGCCAACGCGGAGGTCTTGAGGGGCCTCAAGGAGAGGAGCTTCAAGAAGAAACTCGAGGCCTGTGGCAGGGGCTGGCTCGCTGAGCTTCAGTCCGTGATGTTGTCCATCCGCACCATCGCGACTAAGCTCACCGGCGAGACCCCGTTCTTCCTCATCTATGGGGCTGAGGTGGTCCTCCCTCATGTGGTCAAACATTGCTCCCCACGGGTCTTGGCGTTTGACGAGGAATGCCAGGATGCCTCGCGGGGGATGGACCTCGTGCTTGGGGAGGAGGGCCGCCGCCAAGCCTTGCTCCGTGCCGCGAGGTACCAGCAGGCGCTGCGGCGATAACACTACCGTAGCGTCCGCTCTAGGACCCTCGAGGTGGGTGACCTCGTCCTGAGATGGGTGCTCTCCAGGGACGGGCTTCACAAGCTCTCGCCTATGTGGGAGGGCCCGTTCAGGATCGCCCGTGTCTCCAGGCCTGGCGCCGCGCGCCTGGAGACACAGGACGGGGTCCCCATCCAGAATGCCTGGAGCATCCAGCACCTCCGGAAGTTCTATCCGTGACCAACAAGCGCCATGCGCCTCTCAAGTCTCCACCCGTGACACTCTCACGTAATAATGAGTGGGGTTCTACACGCCCCGGTGTCTCCTAAGTGCCGCCCCAGGGCCTCAAGGTGGCTCCCACCCATGTCCTAGTGGAACCCCCATGCTCCACGCTGGCGGGAAGACCAGAAGAGTAGTATAGATGCCGGACGCGGCTGTTCTTTTTGCTTGCTTTCTGTAGCTGATTTGCCACTTCTTGGAATGATATTTGAAGTTCTCGCGTCCTTATTTGAAAGGATTGGGATTTTGTTTTTGTTTCTCCTCGTAGCATTCGCTATTTCATGTCTCGTTTTAGGGAGAGTGACAGTTGCCTGTCACTCTTCCTCGCGCGTCTCGCGTGTGGGTGCTGGGCACGGTGTGTACGCTTGGGCCCGCCCGCCAACACACCTCGCCAAAGCCTTGGTATCCTGGCCTTTGGCTTCTTAATCCTCGCGCGACACCCTCAAATGAGCCAATGGGCACGCACGCCCCCCTGAGTCCGTGCCTTCGGGCATCGCGACACGGCATACCAGCGGCCCTCGCTCGGCGGCTCGCACGGGGCACGGCACCTCCAGAGGTCCCCTAACCCCACAGCCATCGGTGCAAGCGCCACGGTTCATTACATGCCCCGGCAGGGCTCTCTACTTTTTTTTGGATGCAGGAAAAAGAAAGAAGCAAAAGCGGCCGCGTGACCACCGCGGCTCCCGAGACCTGGCTCCAGCAACGCCCGCGCTCAGCCGGCAATCAGCGCATGTTGCAGCTTCCTTGCCGGGTGCCTCAGTCTTAGCTTTCTTGTTGGCGCTAAGATCACCGGAGCTCTCAACAGCCATCACTGCTTTCCTTTTACGCTTGTTGCACTTTCTTTTCCTCTTCCTAGGGGTGGCGGCATCGTCGTCATCTTGTGAATCGACTTCGACACCAACCTCCTCCCTTGGAAGTCTTCTCCCTTCTTCAGCACGAGCACACTTGTCCGCCAACATATAGAGATCGTTGACGGTCTTAGGTCGACGAACATTCATCTTGGCCCACATCCTCCGATTGTGCACATTCGTATGGAATGTAGCAATCACAACTGCCAGATATATATTTGGAATGTTGTGGTGCACTCGGCTGAATCACTGAAGATACTTCGCAGGCCTTCCCCTTCTTTCTATAGAAGGGACCGTAGGTCACTGGGCTGCCTAGGCTCTTGATAGCAGCCTGTAAAGGCACCAATGAACTCATTGCATACGTCTGCCCAGGAGGAGATGGAATCCTCAGGTAGGTGCTTTAGCCAAGGTCTCACATTGGGCTTAAGTGTCAATGGAAAATAATTGGCAAGCACTTTGTCATCCCTTCCCCCGGCAGCTTGGACATCAATCATGTAAATGCCCAGAAACTCTGCCAGGTTCAATTTTTCGTCATATTTCTCCGGCAGGTCAGGCTTGAAGGTGCGAGACGATGGCCAACGGTCATAGCCCTATCTTAGTCCCTGCTTGTCATTCCATAATCATCCATGCATCATGTTTAAATTCCTGAAGTTTGAATTGGGGATTGATCAAACCCTAGCATCAAAATTGAATTAAATAGGTCCTACTTAAAATATTTTTCAATGAACCAAAATGCTCTTAAAAAATGTTCATCATTTCTGGAATATGGTGGAAGCAACTTCCAAAAATGTTGAACATTTCTCCAGGACATATTTGGGCTTTGAATTAATCTAGTAAGTATTTGAACTAGAGCTAATAAATGCTATAAATAATTTTAGAGCTCGAGTAATTCTGGAACTTTTTGTGGGGATTTGGAATAATCCATAGTGCATCCACAATAATTTTCAGAAGCTACAAAAATAATTTGGTTAGCAAACCAAATTCAAAACAAAAGAAAAAATAGAAAATAGAAACTAAAATAGAAAAAAAGACAGAGACTCACCTGGCCTTGCCTTGGCAGCCCACTAGCGGCCAGTAGACAGCCGGCCTGCTGGGCCCAGCCCACTACTGGCGTTGCGCGTGGCGCGCGCACAGCCGAGCAGCGGCCACCTCCTGCTAGCCACGCAGCTGCTCCCCCTCCCCCTAGACGCCTTCTACGATGCCACGCAACCCCTCTGAACCCTCTCACTCTCCCCGTGCTCTTCCCCTCCTGTGCTCTATCCCCACACGCGCCCGAGCAGAGCTCGTCGCCATCGTCTGCTGTCCGCATGTCCACCGGCCACCCTACCCTTCTCCATACAGTCCAAAGGCTCCACCGTGACGCCCTCTTCCTCATCGCCGAGCCACGCGACGCCGGGAAGCCCGTGCCGTCGTCCTCGTCTTCTTCCACGAGATCCGACGACAACCGCCGATGATTCGACGCCATCCGGCCTCCCTCGAGCTCACCGATTCCTCCGTTCGCCTCGCTGTGAGCTCCCGCATCATTTCCCCCTTCTCCCTGGTCATGCTTGCTCTCTAACCATGAATGCCATCACGGCCGAGAGCTCAGCGCTGCCGCACATGTCACTGCCGTCGTTAGAGCTAGCAAAGTTCTCGTCCGGGCACTCCAACATGCTCAGCACGCTTCCAGCAACCAGGAGAACCCACCAGCTCGCTCGGAGGTTCAACATAGTGCCGTAGTCATTGTTGCCAAACTCCGCCGCCACACCTCATCGCCGGGCTCGATTCCGGCCACCCCGCTCCCTCTCGTTGACTCCCCTGGATGCGCGCGAGCACGGGATACCTCCTTGTGCCGTTGGTGCATCTCTCCGTCGCCTCTGGCGCAACCCCGGTGGACCCCCGCCGTCGGCTAATCTCTGGCCGGCTGACGTGGCCTAATTAGTTTAGGCACTAACGACCCCCTGGTCACTGACAGAGGGCCCCAGGCCCCTAATAGTTATAGTTAACATTAGTTTTAACCTTAATTAACAACTGAGACACTGACTAATGGGTCCCACACGTCAGCTTTGACCCTGGACCGTTCAGTTGACCTGCTGACATCACCCTGATGCATTGCTGACGCAATATTACATTTTATGGATTTATTTTAATTTTAAATAGCCAAGAAATTCCAAAAATTACTCTAAACTTCTAAAAATCATAGAAATTCAACCATAGCTCAAAATGAAATAATTTATATATGAAAAAATATCAAAAAAATCCAAAGAATTTGTTTATTGCATTTCCATGCATGTTTGAACAAGTTATACTCACTGAATTGTACAACTCATTAAAGGACATTATAAATGCTTTAAATGAACCTTGCATTTGAACCTTTGGTTCAAATGAGCTTCATTCAATCTTGCTATTAGTTGCATTAGCTGAAATCACAACATATTGCCATGACATGATCATGCATCATATTGTTGCATTGCATTGATTGTGTTCCTTCTCTATTGCCAGTGTTTATCCCCTCTCAGTAGACGTTGTTTCGACGATGTGATCGATGACACTGATGAAGACCCAATGCTATCTTCAGAAGTGCCAGGCAAGCAAACTCCCTTTGAGCATTCCGATACAATCCCACTCTCTCACTCTTGCTCTCTTTTACTACATTAGGACAACAATGATTCAGCTGTTACATGTTGCGGTAGTTGAACCCATTCCTCTGCATGACCTGTCTTTGCCACAGTAATTAGTAAAAACCCACTAGTATGAGTAGGAGTTGTTTGAGCCATGATGTGCCTACTCATTCATGCTTGCTTGTTATGCCTGCTATGTGAAAGTGCAACTAATCCCCGGGTGGTTTTGGTAATTCATAACAACATATAGATCATTGAACTAATATCCATTCAAGTTAAATATTTCAGAAAGTTCAATGATTGGCATGGCATGGACTAGAGATGTGGACCCCTCAAAATGCCAAGGACAAAGATTGGCAAAAGCTAAGACTCTTCATTTCTATTTTAGTGATCCAAGCTCACATTGAGTCCATAGGAAAGCCAATACTATTAAAAGGGGATGAGGTGTTGCTTAATGCTCTACTTGCACAAAGTGCTTAGTGATATTGCTCCAAAACCCTCAACCAGTTTCTCATTTCCACATATGTCCAAAACTTCCAAGTCAAACTTGGCCCCACCGATTTGATCTATCCGGCGCCACCGAGTTGAGTTGACATAGCCACTGCCAGAAACCCTAGATGATTCGGTCACACCGATAAGGATCTTGGTCTCACCAAGATGGCCCTGCAAACTCTTTGTTTCCCTTTGTAACATTTCGGTCTCACCGAAATGAGCAATCGGTCCCACTGAGTTTGCTTGACCAACTCTCTGTTTGCTCATTGTTGAAATTGGTCTCACCGAGTTCAAGCAATCGGCCACACCGAGATGAGGTTTTGCCCTAGCCCTTGCACATCGGTCCCACCGAGTTGTTCTAGTCGGTCCCACCGAGATTCCCAACGTTCACATTTTGAACTGAATCGGTCTCACCGAGTTCTTCTATTCAGTCTGACCTAGTTGGGTCAAATGTGTGTAATGGTTGGATTTTGCGTGGAGGCTATATATACCCCTCCACCCCCTTCTCCATTTGTGAGAGAGCCATCAAAACGTGCTTACACTTCCACTACACATTTTCTAAGAGAGAACCACCTACTCATGTGTTGAGACCAAGACATTCCAATCCTACCACAAGAATCTTGATCTCTAGCCTTCCCAAGTTGCTTTCCACTCAAATCATCTTTCCACCATATCCAAATCTGTGAGAGATAGTTGAGTGTTGGGGAGACTATCATTTGAAGCACAAGAGCAAGGAGTTCATCATCAACACACCGTCTATTACCTTTTGGAGAGTGGTGTCTCCTAGATTGGTTAGGTGTCGCTTGGGAGCCTCCGACAAGATTGTGGAGTTGAACCAAGAAGTTTGTAAGGGCAAGGAGATTGCCTAGTTCGTGAAGATCTACCCGAGTGAGGCAAGTCCTTCGTGGGCGATGGCCATGGTGGGATAGACAAGGTTGCTTTTTAGTGGACCCTTCATGGGTGGAGCTCTCCGTGGAATCGCGCAACCGCTACCCTTCGTGGGTTGAAGTCTCCATCAACGTGGATGTATGGTAGCACCACCTATCGGAACCATGCCAAAAATTTCCGTGTCTACATTGTGTTTGCCTTCTCCAAACCCTTCCCTTTACCTTCATATGCAATGTTTTACTTTCCGCTTCTACACTATTAGAATTGCATGTGTAGGTTGATTGCTTGAGCTGTACTAGTTGCTAAAATCTGCCAACACTTAAAATTGGGAAAAGGCTAGATTTTTATTTGGTCAAGTAGTCTAATCACCCCCCCTCTAGACCTACTTTAAATCCTACAAGTGGTATCAGAGCTTTGGTCTCCATTTGCCTTGATTTCCATAGCTTTGGTCATCATAGCCTTGTTTTCACAACCTAGGAGAGTATGGCGTCTAGCGAGGGAAATTACCACCGTAGAGGTCCTTACTTTGATGGTACTAATTTTGCTAGTTGGAAGCATAAGATGAAAATGCATATTCTTGGTCATAACCCCGCCGTTTGGGCTATTGTGCGTATTGGCTTGTAAGGTGAATACTTCGAGGATGGAAGAGAACCAGATCGTGAAGCATCCGCGGAAGAGTTGAAGATGTTGCAATACAATGCTCAAGCTTGCGATATTCTCTTCAACGGATTGTGTCCCAAAGAATTCAACAAAATCAGCCGTCTTGAGAATGCAAAGGAAATTTGGGATACTTTGGTTGATATGCATGAAGGTACCGAGTCCGTCAAGGAATCCAAATTGGATGTGCTTCAAAGTCAACTTGACAAGTTCAAAATGAAGGATGGTGAAGGAGTCACTGAAATGTACTCTAGGCTTGCTCTCATCACAAATGAGATCGCCGGCTTAGGAAGCGAAGAGATGACCGACAAATTCATCATCAAGAAGATCCTAAGATCCTTGGATGTAAAATATGATACCGTGTGCACCTTGATCCAAATGATGCCCAACTACAAAGATCTCAAGCCAACAAAAGTCATTGGTAGAATTGTTGCTCATGAGATGTCACTCAAGGCTAAGGAAGATCTCCACAACAAGTCAAGTGGTGCTTACAAAGCCTCATGTGATGCTCCTACAACATCAAGTGAGAAACAAGTCTTCAATGAAGAATTGAGCTTAATGGTGAAGAACTTCAACAAATTCTACAAGAATAGAAGCAAAGAGAGAAGTTCCAAGTCAAGGTCCTACAATGACAAAAGATCTTCTAGTTGTGATCGCAATTGCTACAATTGTGGAAGACCCAGACACTACTCCAATGAGTGTACGGCTCCCTACAAGAGAAGAGAAGATTCACCTAAAAGGAGAAGTAAAAGAGATGAATCACCACCAAGAGAGAGAATGAGTAGAGATGATCATTATGAACGGAGACCTTCTCGTAAAAGCAAGGATTCGGAAAGGAAGGAAAAGTCATCAAAGAGCTACACAAGATGAAGACATCAAGCTCATGTTGGTGAATGGGTATCCGGTTCCGACTCCGACAACTACTCTAAGAGAAGTTATCACTCCGACTCCGAATATACTCAAGATGAAGGTGTTGCCGGTCTTGCACTTGTTTCATCCAACTCCTATGACATATTTGACTCACCAAATGAAGGAATTGGAAGATGCTTCATGGCTAAAGGCCCTAAGGTATCACATCCTGAGTATGTTGATTTCAATAGTGATGAAGATGATTTACTAGCTGATTATGATTTACTTGTTGACAACACTAGTGATGAAAACTATGATGAAATTGCTATTAATCATGCTAATCAAGATGAAACGAATGACAATGATAAGAAGGAGATTGAGCGTCTAACTAAAGAACTAAACACTCTTAAGTTAGCTCATGAAACTACTTTAGAGGATCATTGAGAGCTTTTAAAGACTCATGAGAAGTTACGCTTCGAGAAGCTCAATTTAGAGCAAGAGCATGGGTTCTTCAAAGCAATCAATGATGATCTTCGAAAGAAGAGTTCTTCTTACATTGCCAAGCGTTTACTCTTGTCTACTTATATGCCACAAGTAAAATCAAGCAACAAGAACAAGAAAGATTCTTCTTTTAGTAGTAACAATAACAATGTTAAATCCAATATTGTTGCTTCTAGTAGTTCTCTTGATTCCACTAATGAATCTCTTAGCCAAGTTGCACTTGAGCAAGAAAATAGCTTATTAAAGGGAATTATAGAGAAAGGTGTTTACAAGAGCCTTAACGGAAGTAAGCAATTTGAGGAAATTGTACGCAAGCAAGGAAGGCACCGGAAGAATCAAGGTGCTGGTTTTGAACGAATGTTCAATGCCAATGGAGTTGAGTGGGAAGAAGATCAATACCCCAAGACGAATTTTGTTCCTCAACAAGAGAAGTATGACCCCACTTCTTTCAAGGGAACACAAGCTCGAGATGATCTTCCACCACAAGACCACAAGCTAAAAGGCAAGGACAAGCTTCAAGAAGAGATTAACTCATTTGAAGAAGCTCCTAAGGCCTTGGTCAAGTGGGTTCCCAAGACTACATCAAGTCCACTACATCAAGTACGACTACAACTCCAAGGATTCCCATCAAGTTGATGTGGGTCCCAAAGAAGAAGAACTAGAGAGTTCTTGAGGGTGACTCCGCCAACATACTTCACTCATATTCATTTTGGCAAGGACAAGTGCAATCAACTTCCATATCTTGCACTAGTTCAAGGAGTCACAAACACTTTTGTTGGTAAGACAAGGGACAAGATAACCAAATGCTTTCATGGACATCATCATATGTGTGTTTCACTCTATGTCTATGGATATTCTTGTGTGTTCCTTGTGGGACTAACCCATGTAGGTATTGAAAGTGCAACTCACTCCAATGGATTGCTCCAAATGATCTACATCAACATTGAGCATCCACATCTTCAACACCTACATGAAGTCATCATCGACAAAACCCAAAGTTAGTTCATCCCTCTAAGGGGGGATATCACATCTAGGGGCAGCTTTGCTCTAAGAATTGAGCTAAAGCAACTCAAATGGTGTGAAAACAACAATGCTTTATGTAAAAGTCGTAACCCCACTTGTTCTTAAACGATGAGTATGACCTATGACCAAATGTTCTCATTTGACTCCTAAGTCAATATACTCATATATATATGACCTAGTCATCGCTATTGCTTGATAGATGCTAGAGTGTTTGTGCATGCTTTGTCACATGTTTTATTTTCTATCTTAATGTGTGAGCATGTTGGTTGCATAATTTTCTCCATTCTAGGACATCCATTTGTTGCTTTGGTTGTTTGGTTTTTATTTTGCCAAATGGATGGACAAGAATGCCTAAGTACACCCTCTAGCTATCTATGATTTTCTCATCTCAAACTCTATTCATGCTACATCACAAAGTTTGAACAAGTCAAATTCGGACCCTCCAGGTGAGGAGCACTCGGAGCCACCTATCCATCAAGGGCTTAACCTCCAAAACCTCTTAATGCTCTTTGGTCAGACCAACTCACTCTAATTCGGTCTCACCGAACTCATTAAGTTGATCTAGGTTTTCATCTCGGTGCAACCAATTTGAACAATTCGGTCACACTGAGTTGCGGCAACTGCTAGCAGTTTTGCATCTCGGTGCCACTGAGTCGTTCCAGTCGGTCACACTGATAGTGACTGGGTATATATACCGCGGGTTGAAAATATGGAAATTCCTCCAAACACTCAACCGTGCCTCCCAGCTCTTCCGCCCCCTTGGTCTCCGGATCGTCGCCGTCGTCGTCAATGACGCCCTGCCGCTGGTCTCCGCTGCCGTCAACGGGATTCTCACTGCCGTTGCCGCCGTAGCAAGTTCGTCGCCAAGTTAGGGTACGGATTTGACCTCTTTGTGCGTTCTATTATTCCGATTCTTGCACAAAGATCATTTCCATTGTTCTTCACACATATGAGACAAATCTATCCACCAAAAGAATCCATTAGAATAGATTTGATGCAAAAACTTAGGGTTAGGTTTCCGCCGAACTCATCTCGGACCGACCGATCTGAAGATCTCGGTCTCACCGATTTGGCCCTGGGCCATTGCACAAGTACAACTCGGTCTGACTGAAGTGTACTAATCGGTGCGACCGAAATCACTTACTCTGTGAAACCCTAGCATCTCGGAGTCACCGAACTGCATTTCGGTTTGACAGAAACTGTGTGTTTAGCCTCTGTTTGTGCTTCGGTGTCACTGAGTTTGTCAAATCGGTAGCTCCAAAATGCTTTCTGTAGAAAACTAAAATTAAGTTTTTGACTCAATAGTTTTGCAAAATAGCTGTACTTTGTGATGCTCATCCACTCTATCTATACCCAACTATTCACAGGGACAGTTTCAGCTATGTCAGAGGGCAGTGATAGTCAGAACAAGTCTTAGGAGCAGGTCAAACTTAGTGAGGGCACTAGTCCCTCAAGTAGTTATGATGAGGGGAGCAGAAGCACTCACAGCAATTTGCCAAAGGTAGCAACTAGGCAAAGGAAGAAGAAAACTTATGAATCTGAGGATGAGGACTTTGTCATTGAGGAGGAGGTGACCTCCAAGAAGAAGATACTCAAGAAAGAGTATGCTGCTGCTGCTACTGTCACAAAACCTGGAATGAAGAAGAAGGCTCCTGCTAAGAGAGCTCCAATGTCAAAAGCCAGAGCCTCAACTCAAGAAATCATGGAATTCACTCTTGAACCAAGAGAGGAAGAGGCTGCTGGAGGAAAGAAGAGGAGGAAGAGAGTCAAAAAGACTATTGCCAGAGTCATTGGAAGATCTTCTATGATGAGAGAGTCTGATGAGGAAGAAGATGAGGAGGAGGAAGAGCCTGGTGCACCTCCTGCAAAAACTCAGAAGCTTATGGGGAATGCCATAAGGACTAGGGCTACTCCATCTAAGCCCAAGTCTGCCCCCAAGCCTTCAGCTCAAGCTCAAGACCCCGAACCATCTGCACCCAAGAGATCAACGAGGGACATATCTGCTGCTGAGAAGAACAAGGCCCCAATGCCTGAGGTTCAAGAAGAAGAAGAGCAACAAGTGCTCAAAAAACTGAAGCCCAAGATTCCAGATCATAGTGATGATCATCCTGTGGCAGAAAACATGAAAGAAAGGAAGGATGCAGGTCTGAGACTCTGGAGACAGACTGGTCCCTATGCCACTAGGAGGAGAACTGCTGTAGACTATCGTTTCCACACCAAGGAACAACATGATTTCTATGAGACAGTATTGTTAGACAAGAAGCCCATTGTCTGTGACATGAAGTGGGTTGATTGGAAATTCATTGATGACAATGAGGACTACTTCCCAGGTGTGCATGGGAGCTTCAAGATGAATGAAGTGGACAAGTTTGTTGGTCAGAAGTTGACCAAGTGGAATGATGAGATGATCATGCAATTCTACTCCACTGCTCACTTCTACCCTGATGGAAGGATTGTCTGGATGACTGAAGGTACAAGGTATCAATCAACAATCTCTGAGTGGGACAAGTTGATCAATGCCCCAAAGGAAGAGGAGAATGACACTGATGTATACGCCAAGCCTAGGAAGGACCACAACTCCATGGCCAACATGTACAAGGAAATTCCTGATAATGCCTTGGAGACACACAAGCTTGGATCTATCTACTTCCTGCTTGCTAGCTTGACCACTATCAACACTATCTTGAGGCACACCCATTTGCCCAAGTTAGGAGATCATAGGATGATCCGTGGTCACTCAATCAACTTGCTCCACATGTTTGATGTACCTCGGAAGTTCAAGGTGATGAGCCTGATTATTGAAACAGTGAAGAGAACAGCTGCTGATCAGAAGAGATCATGTGGGTATGCCCCTCACATGCAGATGTTGATCAATTCCAAGATGGGAACCGGGACATATCTTCTTGATAAAGAGCATCTTCCCCTGAGGCCAGATTTTGAGGACAATGAGGTTGTCATGGATGCATCCCATCCAACTTGTGCAGAAGCTCAGGAGAAGAGAGAGAGAGAGAGAGAGAGAGAGAGAGAGAGAGAGAGAGCAAAGGCTGCAAAAGTAGCAAAGGCAGCCAGTGCACCAGATGCTTCTACAGTGATGCTCAAGATCAAGCAGGATCAACTCAGTTATCTGCTTCATGCTACAGTGAGAATTGAGAAGGGCTTGGCCACCCTGACTCAAAATCAAGAGAGTATTGAGAGTATCATTGAGACAAAATTTCATGATCAAGATGTGAAGGTCACAGAGATACAGACAACTGTGGAGAAGCTCCAGGAAGAAGTTGAGGACAGGAATGACAGACCTACCACAGATACTTTTCACAGAGTGCCAAGGGCACAAAGGTCTTCAGCAGTGCCAGTTGTCTGTGACACCAGGACTTCTATTTCAGCACCTGCAGCAACTGCCATGATTGCACCTCTAGTTTCAACTCCTCCAGCTCCACAGACCTCAGCTGAAGCATTTGCCGATGGACTCCTCTCCACGCCATCTACACACACCGGAGCAACCAGCCAGAAGACCCCTTCAGCAGCTCCCGAAGATCGTGCCTAGAGTGCCACATAGCACTATACGTTTTCAAGATTTTGGGTAACTTGTTACCAAAGGGGGAGAAAATGTATTGATCATTAGGCTTCGTGAGAGAGAGAGAGTGTTTTGCCTTTTGTTGGTTTTATTTGCCTCTCTTGCTACTTTGATCATTTGCTTGTTTGACTCCTATGCTACTATATTTTTTATGCTCGTGAGATACTCTTGTGATCATGTGTTTGATCATACTATGCCTTAATGAGTGCTTGCATGATGATATCTATGATATTTGTGTATGATCAATCATGTTTACCATTGGTGATGAGTGCATGTTATTTAACTCTTATCATTTTGAGCGCTCCACCAAGATGTATGTGACATGGAAGAGTGACCCATGACCCTAATCGATTATGCATTTGCATTCAAATGCAAATTTTAAATAGTGCACAAATTTAGGGGGAGCTCTTGCTTATCACATACTTCTCAAAGCGACGATGTATTTCATTCATATTATCATTTGTCGAAGCTTTGATCTATATGTTGTCATCAATTACCAAAAAGGGGGAGATTGAAAGGGCAACTAATCCCCGGGTGGTTTTGGTAATTCATAACAACATATAGCTCATTGAACTAATAACCATTCAAGTTAAATATTTTAGAAAGTTCAATGATTGGCATGGCATGGACAAGAGATGTGGACCCCTCAAAATGCTAAGGACAAAGATTGTCAAAAGCTAAGACTCTTCATTTCTATTTTGGTGATCCAAGATCACATTGAGTCCATAGGAAAGCCAATACTATTAAAAGGGGAAGAGGTGTTGCTTAATGGTCTACTTGCTCAAAGTGCTTAGTGATATTGATCCAAAACCCTCAACCACTTTCTCATTTCCACATATGTCCAAAACTTCCAAGTCAAACTCGGCCCCACCGATTTGATCTATCCGGCGCCACCGAGTTGAGTTGACATAGCCACTGCCAGAAACCCTAGATGATTCGGTCACACTGATACGGATCTTGGTCTCACCGAGATGGCCCTGCAAACTCTCTGTTTCCCTTTGTAACATTTCGGTCTCACCGAAATGAGCAATCGGTCCCACCGAGTTTGCTTGACCAACTCTCTGATTGCTCGTTGCTGAAATCGGTCTCACCGAGTTTAAGCAATCGGTCACACTGAGATGAGGTTTTGCCCTAGCCCTTGCACATCGGTCCCACCGAGTTGTTCCAGTCGGTCCCATCGAGATTCCTAACGTTCACATTTTGAACTAAATCGGTCTCACCGAGTTCTTCTATTCGGTCTGATCGAGTTGGGTCAAATGTGTGTAATGCTTGGATTTTGTGTGGAGGCTATATATACCCATCCACCCCCTTCTTCATTTGTGAGCGAGCCATCAGAACGTGCCTACACTTCCACAACACATTTTCTGAGAAAGAACCACCTACTCATGTGTTGAGACCAAGACATTCCAATCCTACCACAAGAATATTGATCTCTAGCCTTCCCCAAGTTGCTTTCCACTCAAATCATCTTTCCACCATATCCAAATCTATGAGAGAGAGTTGAGTGTTGGGGAGACTATTATTTGAAGCACAAGAGCAAGGAGTTCATCATCAACACACCGTCTATTACCTTTTGGAGAGTGGTGTCTCCGAGATTGGTTAGGTGTCGCTTGGGAACCTCCGACAAGATTGTGGAGTTGAACCAAGAAGTTTGTAAGAGCAAGGAGATCACCTACTTCATGAAGATCTACCCGAGTGAGGCAAGTCCTTCGTGGGCGATGGCCATGGTGGGACAGACAAGGTTGCTTCTTCATGGACCCTTCGTGGGTGGAGCCCTCCGTGGACTCGCGCAACCGTTACCCTTCATGGGTTGAAGTCTCCATCAACGTGGATGTACGATAGCACCACCTATCAGAACCACGCCAAAAATCTCCGTGTCTACATTGCGTTTGCCTTCTCCAAACCCTTCCCTTTACCTTCATATGCAATGTTTTAGTTTCCATTGCTACACTCTTAGAATTGCATGTGTAGGTTGATTGCTTGACTTGTACTAGTTGCTAAAATCTGCCAACACTTAAAATTGGGAAAAGGCTAGATTTTTATTTGGTCAAGTAGTCTAATCAGCCCCCTTCTAGACCTACTTTCGATCTTACACTATGCTTAGAGTTGTGTCAGGTCTGATTCATTTGGGATGGATTGGGATGGTGATGAACATGTCCTACTGTTGAGAGCTAAGTGTGTGAACAAGATTTGATAAAGGTAGCGATGCGAGGCCATGTAGGAGTACATGGTGGGTTGTCTCATTGAAACGGTTCTCAGGAACTGAGTTCTGTGTTTGTGGTCCAAGACAGTTACTACCACACATTGGGTTCCGGTAACTTGACCCCTCTCTGCTTATTAATCGCCTCGATCTCTGTCCAGGAGTTGCAACTAGTTTCTGGTGTTTGTAGGTAGTGCTATTTGTCTACCAAGTGGCACCCGGTACAGGTGGGCTTTGGACAGACTAGGCACAGTGGCACGGTGTACCAAGTGGCACCCGGATGGTGGGCTTGGGAACCCTGCTCACATTGTTTAGGGTTGTGATGGAAACTTCGGCCGGACTTCCTTTGCGGGTTCAGCCTCGGATATGTGATAAACCTGGACTAGAGTCTTGTGTAGTTAGTCAGGTCGTGGCCGACACCCTTGCTAGGCTTCTGCTTGAAGGTTGCCGAGATACATGACATGTACATGGCGGTTAGTGGCGAGAGCGTGTGTGAAGAAGCACACCCCTGGAGGGTTAATATGATCTATTCGAATAGCCGTGTCCTCGGATATGGACTACATGGAAATCTTATATGGTTCATAGATAACTGGAACTGGATACACTAAAATGTGCAAGATAAGCGTGAGTGCTATGGATGGCCTTCTCGTAGGGAGACGGGAGCAGATCCATAGTGATGTATTGATATGGTGAATATGTGGACTCGTGTGCGCTTTCTCACCTCAAAGAAAATGCTGGTAGTTGTAGTATAGGATAGCCACTGAGTCAAAGTTGGCTTGCTGCAGTCAAACTCCACTACCCCTTTGTTGGCACCTGATGCATAAGTAGTTAGTTCTGATGTAAGTCTTGTTGGGTACATTTGTACTCACGTTGGCTTAATTTATGTTTTTGCAGAGAGACTTCAGTCTCACTAGTAGTTCTTCATGGGCTTCGACAATTAGCTTGGGAGTACCATATAGAGGTCTGGTTCCTATGGAGGGTCTTGTAGATAGTCAGGATTTCTAGCCTTCTTCTTTTCAGATGTCTGTACTCAGACATGTTTATGCTTCCGCTTATTGCTTGTATGACTTGTATGTTGGGTCATGAGACCCATGTTTGTAATATCTGGCTCCCCGAAGCCTATTGGATAAATACTTTGAGTCATAGAGTTTTGTTGTGATGCCATGTTGTATTTACACATATCGAGCATATTGTGTGTATGTTATTGAAATGCTTGGTATGTGTGGGATCCGACACCTAGTTGTTTATTCTTGGTAGCCTTCCTTATGGGGAAATGCCTCCTAGTGCTTCCACTGAGCCATGGTAGCTTGCTACTGCTCCGGAATACATGGATTGACCGGCATGTGTCCTTCTTTGCTCCTATGTCTGTCCCTTCAAGGAAATGTCACGTGGTGTCTACAGGAGTCCTGATAGCTTGCTACAGCCCGGTTGCACTCGTTGCTGACCGACACGTGCGTTGTTGGGTCATGTATGCCTATCCCTGTAGGTTTGTGGCACCTTGGGTTTATGACTAGTCATGTCGGCCCGGGTTCTCTGTCATATGGATGCTAGCGACACTATCATATATGTGAGCCAAAAGGCGCAAACGGTCCCGGCCTAGGTACGGCTGCAACCATGGGAATATCGTGCGTGAGGCCGCAAAGTGACATGATGTGTTACATGATAGATCGGTGTGACTTAGGATCGGGGTCCCCACAGCTTTGGTATTAGAGCCTGACTGCCTGTAGGATTACCAAGCCAAACTGGTCGAAGTCGAGTCTAGAAATGCTTCAATTATATAGGGGAATTGATTGTGGAAGTGAACGTAAGGCTCTTTTTACTCCTTTACCCTATGTCCTTCTGACTAAGTCACCCTCTTCTTTCCTACGGGGATTAAGAACTAGGCTTCTCATTTTTTCTATCAGGATCACATGTTACTAATCTGTAGACTTATAGGAATGATGGATTCGAGTCTCAGTTCAGTTTCTAGTACTTCCGTGTGTTAACAGTTGGTCTCGGAACTTTGATATTGTGATGTTGAGTGGTTATGCCACCATTTTGCAGGATGTCTCAAATATTTCTAGGCATTTACAACCGTTATGCTATCCGAGTTATCCCAGATCTCCAAGTAGTCTGATGCATTTGCAATCTTTCCTCTCTGTTCTCGATGTTCTTTTGGGCCGGATAAAGCACACTAATCGGTATGTTGAGGTACCCCATTGCCTTGACATATATGTTGTAGCTATTATTATGACACTAGGGTATCTTAGAGAACCACCTAGTAATCTAGCCATGCCTTGTATTCTCAGTGTGATAATTCTGGCCATCATCCTCGAAAGCATCACGTGAGGCCATTTAGTTAGCAGGTATTCCATTTCTGGGTTCTTGAACCCAAGATTCACTCGGCTTACTTCCTGTTGATAGTGTTTGCTCGTTCCTTTAGGTTATTAGTAACCTTTGTGATAGTCTTCGAGGTTCATGGTATATTACCATGAACCAATATGGCATAAGTTCTTTTGAACCAAAAGATCACAACCAGAGTGCTCTGATGAGTTCTCCATCCTATATTTGTGACTCTGCCAATTCTTCCTTCTGCATGGATTATCCGGAAGGATTATGTTGAACTTGTTTGACATGCTAATCCACGCATCCACAACTCAGATAATCATATGTTCTTTGAGTTGTCCCTCCTCGTCTACATTCCGACCTTCATCTATCAGTTGATAGTCAGGAGTAGTTCTGCATTCGTGTTCATCGATGACTAATACTCTTATGGTCCGTCGAGCCATTCTATTTCAGAATGACTAGGAGAAACAAACTCCAGTACCTCATCATTTCTAGGATTGGGTCAAAGCAGTTGTATTCTGCAGATCAGAATGCCAATCCAGCTTTTGTTCTGTTCTACCCTGGAGTATTACCATCTATACGTCAGGAATATTACGGGAATTGCACACCATCCTATGAATTCTTGATGCAGTGATACTTCTCGCCATCATCATTCATTTCTTGGTCTCCGCATTATTGTAGCCGGAATGCCAACAAGTAAACCTTCCAACTGTGATGCGTGAAATCAATACTCTTAGCAACCCCGTTGCTTGGTAGTTTATGGACAATAATCTCATTCTTAGCGTGTTGGTTACTGAATCACCATTCTAAGATGCTACCTAGTCCATTTTTCCCGGTGCACACTTCTATCAATGAGTTAGGATTGTGTCAATCCCTCGCTCTTTTGATCATATCGTCTTGCCCTGAAGAGAAAGATTGTTCTCGAACTTAGTAACATAATGGTGGTTCGAGAATTTTCGAATATCTTCTCGGAAGTATCACCAGGTTGTCCCCTGACCGTTATGTTGAGCTCGTGATCAAGTTGTTGTTTTTCCATAAAACACCCTTCTCCGAGAATCCATGTTGGATATCCCTGAGCTAGTTCGTTAAGCTAAACAACAACTTGGAGAGTTGGAAGATAAAAGCTTGCCCGACTTAGTTCATTTCAAGGGATACCTTTTGTGGGGTGTGAGTTTTGAAGAAAGATGATATGTTCATTGATTGATCCTCTGATCAGCTGTTGGATTTATGGATCTATTGTCTTGTCAAAACTTTGATTTGAGTGTGGGCTATTGTCAAGTCAAGTCAGAACCAACGATGTTCGTAATGTTGTCTTACTCGTGGTTTTCCTTGAGCATGCATCACTATATTCTTTTGGTCTGACCAATGCTATCACCTTGCTCACATAGTTGTGGAATTCCATCTCCATTGGAATTTTGATGAGTTATTGTCGAGCCCATCAGCAATATTTTCATCTTCTCCTTGATTCATGATGAACATTAAAGCTAGCGTTGAAAACTTTGTAGCATTGCCTTCATGTTCCGCTCATGACGTATATGTTTTGATGAAAGAAGAGACTTCCTCCAATTCACGTGCACTTGATGTAAGTTGCCGCCGTGGATCCGAAAAAGATTGTTTTTGCTTCCTCTGGAATCATCCCAAGTCAGTCATGCATATGTGCGAAGTATTCTGTGGTCTGGAGACTTGCAACCTTCACTCTATATGTATCCCTAGCACACCAAGCCACTGATTGATTTGTTCTAGGAAAATAAGTTAACTGCAGCTTATCTTGCGCACGGGCAGGTTCCTTGTGCCTGTGCATGCTTTTTCAGGGGATGGCATTCTCCTAGCTTCGGGATCTCCCGAGGCGTTTGGCGCCGGCCCTGGTCACCCTGGTGGGGGCTCATGTGACGGTAGGCGCGCCTCTTCAAGTGACAGCGATGAGGAGGGAGGCGACAACCCACGACGCGTCAAGAGCGAGGACGACCACTCCGACGTGGCGCAATTGCCGGCGACACTGTCATCACTGGCTGGGCTTCGACAGCACCACCATCTGCACCCGCCCTCCAGTTTCTTCCTCCCTGCCAGGCCTTCCCCCCGTCTTGTTTGCCTTCCCCTGTGATTCCGAGGAGGAGAGGGATGGAGCAAAGGCATCACAGGTCACTTATCTCTTTTCAGTTTAAAACATGTAGGCATGGGCCAAACTTTAGTCTAAATAATGTAAATTTCCTTATCCATGTTTGTGTTCTGTAAGATCTGTACTTGATTATCAGCATATTAATGAAAAAGACAAACTTTGCCGGGCACTTGTGCATGTACCATCTCCATGCAGAGGTGAAATGCCTTGATACATTTAAGTAAACAAGTTTCTCCGGCAAGCTATCCTACCGTACCCTTAGTTTGTTGCCGCAGGGCTAGGCCTGCTGGGCACAACCATGAAAAAGGGGCCAGCCCCCCACCGAGCCTTTTCCATCAAAGGCCAATGCGACCACCATGACCGAAGCAGCATTCAAGTCAATGGGTAGGAGCACCTATGTTTCGAAGGTGGCAGGGTTTTCATATGCACAAGTTTGCAAATTACAGAACAAATATGGATAAGAAAGAACTTATCTGTTTGGCTTTCCGGGGATCATCACGTGGGCTCATCTTCATTCCTTTTCCTTGGGACCAAGTCCATGGCAAGAATCCTGCAACTTAATGCTGATGAAAACAATGCCACATGCGCCCTCTTCTACATGATCATGCTATGCTCATGATATGCTTATGCATGCATGCAAGTTTCGGGGGGCCCCCCAGCACTTCGTTTATTTCTCTGTTGCTTAGGGTCTGCGCCTGGCTTTGTACAAAGGGTTACATGCAACTTCGGCAAAGCTTGTACAAAAGGGTGGCTGCCAGGCAGGGCCCGACAGCCGCGCCTTATGGGTAGAACTTACGGAGATGCTCAATATTCCATGAGTTTTGCAATTGAATGCCATCTCTGATCTCCTGACAGACTGCGCCAGGTCTGGTGACTCGTACTACCCGGTAAGGGCCTTCTCACTTCGGCGTCAACTTGTTTGCACCCTTGGCGTACTAAACACGCCTAAGGACAAAGTCGCCTTCCTCAAAACTCCGGGCATGAACCCTGCGGCTGTGATAGCGACGCAGGGCTTGCTGGTAGCATGCAGAATGCGTAGCAGCATAGAGACAGTTCTCCTCAAGTAGCACAGCATCATCATGCCGGTGCTGTTCCTACGCTACTTCATCATAGGCAAGCACTCGAGGAGACCTGTATATGAGTTCCGTGGGGATAACTGCTTCTGCTCCATAGACTAGAGGGAAGGGACCCAGGATGTCGAGCCCCCAGACCGAAAATGGCCATGACAAAGGGATTGTTTGGAGAGCTTGAGCAGGCTGATGGATATTCTTGGAGTGGAACTGGCAGGCTTCACACTTGGTAAACTAGCTCAATTGCATCTTGGAGGGCAGTGGGCCAGTAGAAACCTTGCCGGAAAGCTTTCCCAACCAAGGCCCTAGATCCGATGTGGGAGCCACACATACCCTTGTGTATTTCTGCCAGCAGTTCCTTTCCTTCTTCCCGGCAAATGCACTTCAATTTCACACCGTTGGGCCTTCTTCTGTATAGCGTGTCATCAACGAACTGATACATACTGGCCCTCCGGGCTACTCTTTCAGCTTCTTCTTGTTCTTTGGGAAGTTCTCCTGTTTGGAGGAAACGAACAATGTGCCATGCCCAAGTTGGAGACTGGGGCTCGGCAACAAGGACTAGCAGCACCTCCTCGTCGACAGGAGCGCATGCCTCAACCGCAAAGACTAGTAATTCGGCAGGAGGGTGCAGCTCACTGATCAAAGGGGAGTTGTTCCCGCCAAGCCCACTGCCGGTGGCTTCTGGAAGCTCTGCCGAGAGAGGCTTGCCGGAGTTCAATTTCCTCCTCTTGCTGGCCATTGTTGCCAGGGATACGGAGGGTTGAGTCAGATGGAGAACAAAAGTCCCTGGTTCCATAGGGAGTTTTTGCGCAGCGCACTTTGACAGATGATCAGCAATGTTGTTTTCCGCATGTGGTACGTGCTCTGTTTGCAATCCATCAAAGCGCTCCTCCAACTTTCTCACTTCCTCGATGTATGCCTCCATCAATGGGCTTTGGTAGTCCTTGTTGATTTGCCTCACCACAAGTTGTGAGTCTCCACGGATGATCATTTTCTTGATTCCCAACTCTGTCGCAATCATGAGCCCAGCAAGGAGCCCTTCATACTCTGTAGTATTGTTGGTAGCCTCCTCCCGGGGGAAATGCATTTGAACGACGTACTTAAGGTGCTCCCCAGTTGGAGCAATGAGAAGCACGCCAGCTCCTCCACCCTGTAGGAAGAAGGCGCCATCAAAATACATAATCCATTCTTGGGGCGCTTCCTTGTCGGGGATAACTGTTTCCAATACTTCCTCATCAGGGGTTGGCCTCCAGTCTGCAATGAACTCTGCCCGTGCTCTGCTCTGAATAGTTGATGTGCTATCAAACCTCAAACCAAAGCTGGATAACTCCAAAGCCCATTCCATGATCCTGCCAGTAGCCTTGGGGTTTCGGAGTATGCGTTGCAAGGGGAAGCGGGTGACAACGTGAACTCGTGGGCTTGGAAGTAGTGACGCAGTTTTCCTTCAGGCCATGATGAGGCCAAAAATCAACTTTTGCACACCAGAGTACCTCGACCTAGCCCCCTGCAGTAGGGAGCTGATGAAGTACACTTGGCGCTGCACCACCTTCTTCCTTGTCGTGATCTTGGCACTGTCTCCGCTACTTTGCTCTTCTTTGTCTTGAACTGCTTCTGATCTTGTCGGGACTGGTCCACTTTCCTCTCTAGAGGGGACGGTGGTGGCGATTGCTGCTTCATCTACCTCCCGCTGTGCCACCAGTGCTGCGCTAACCACTTGATTGGTCGCTGCTAAATATAGCAGCAACGGCTCTTGTGGTTTAGGAGCGACTAAGGTGGGAACAGAGGAAAGGTAGCACTTCAAATCTTGCAGCACAGCGTCTGCCTCCGGGGTCCACTCCACGGGCCCTGCCTTTTTCAAGATTATGAAAAATGGCAAGGCGCGTTCAGCGGACTTGGAAATGAACCTGCTGAGCGCGGCAACACATCCAGTCAAACGCCTCACGCCCTTGACTGTCTTTGGTGCTTGAATCTGCTCGATAGCCTTGCTCTTGTCTGGGTTGGCCTCTATCCCCCGGTGGGACACAAAAAAGCTAAGTAGCTTGCCGGAAGGAACGCCAAACACACACTTCTCCGGGTTGAGCTTCAAATTAAGCCTGCGCAGATTTGCAAAGGTCTCTCCCAAATCCTGAATGAGAGTCATTCTGTCCTTGGTTTTGACCACAATATCATCCATGTAGGCTTCAACATTTCTGTGCAGCTGGGACTCAAATCCTATCTGTACTGCCCTTGCAAAAGTGGATCCAGCGCTCTTCAACCCGAAGGGCATCCGTACAAAACAGTACATGCCACATGGAGTTATGAATGCGCTTTTTTCTTCGTCTTCCTTGGACATGAAGATCAGATGGTATCCAGAGTAGGCATCCAGGAAGGAGAGCAAATCACATTCGGAGGTGGAATCCACAATCTGGTCGATGCGCGGCAAGGGGAATGGGTCCTTCGGGCATGCTTTGTTAAGATCCGTGAAATCTATGCAAAGCCTCCATTTCCCATTTGCCTTGCGCACCACCACTGGGTTTGCTAACCACGTTGGATGCAATACTCCTCTGACCAATCTAGCTGCCTCAAGTTTCTTGATCTCCTCGGCAATAAACTACTGCCGCTCCAAAGCTTGCTTCCGGACCTTCTGCTTGACGGGCCGGGCATGTGGGCAGACAGCAAGGTGGTGCTCGATTACCTCCCTGGAAACACCGGGGATGTCAGATGGTTGCCAAGCAAACACATCGACATTCGCCCACAGGAAGGCAACGAGCGCGCTTTCCTATTTGTCATCGAGGGTGGCACTGATGGTAAAGGTACCACCAGCGCCAGCTAGCCCTGCCGGGACCTTTTTCACAGATGGTGCAGCAGCCTTGGATCTCTTGCTATTGGAACTCTCCGGCAAGTCATCAACAGGCGCAGCGCACTCCGGAGAGGCATGCTTCCCGGATTCCTCGCTGGCATCCTTGCTTCCTTTCTTCTTTTTCTTGCTTTTCTTGGCGGAAGCAGCAGCTTCCACAGCTTCTGCAGCAACTGCCTCCCGGTACGTCTTGTCCACGCATATGATTGCGTCTTTCTTGTTTGATGGGATAGAAATAATGCCCATTGGTCCTGGCATCTTCAAAGTGTTGTAGGCATAGTGGGATGCCGCCATGAACTTGGCCAGGGCAGGACGACGAAGGATTTCGTTGTATGGCAGGGGGAGGTCAACCACATCAAACACGATCTTCTCAGTCCGGTAGTTCAACTCCCCCCCCCCCTCGAATGTTACCGGCAGTGTGATCTTTCCCTTAGGATGACTCCTGCCGGGGTTGATCCCTTGGAACGTACCAGTAACCTTGAGCTCTTCATCTGCTACCTGGAGTTTGTTGATGACCTTTGGAGAAATCAGATTCAATCCGGCCCTGCTGTCAACCAACATCTATGTGACCTTGAGGTTGTGGATTGTTGGTGAAACCAACAATGGCAAACATCCCACCGCGGTAGTGCGGTGAGGGTGATCCTCCTCATCAAAGACGATGGGCGTGCGGGACCACTCAAGCGGCTTCCAAGAATCTGCCGCTAGCTCCACGGCATTGACCTCACGCGCCCACCTTTTAAGTTGGCGGTGAGAGGAGTGCAGAGATGCACCCCCGTCAATGCATAGGGCCTCGGTGGCTTTCTGGAATTCCTGCTCACTGGTTTCCTCTTCATCTCCTTCATCACTTCCGTCATCGCAATCCTTCTTCTCACGGCCCTTGGCGTGTTTCCCTTGATACTGAGGAGCCTTGCCGGGGCGACCTGTTCTGCCCCCTAGGCCCTTCCCGCCAGCGCCATCTTGGTTTTTCTCCTTATCATGCTTCTCGTACTCAGCCCTCTGCTTCTTGACGAGCTGCTCAACCTGATGACACTCCTGGAGATCGTGGCCCTTGGTCCGATGGATCTTGCAGTACGGCCCATCACTCTTCCCAGCTTTCTCGGCAGCCGCGGCTTCCCGGTAATCAGCGCACGCGGTAGCTTCCTTGCCGGGGACCTCGGTCTTGGCCTTCTTCCAAGTACCAGGGGCGCTCGACCCTTCAACGGTCATCACCACTTTATCATTGCGCTTCTTGTTGCACTTCTTGCTCTTCTTCCGGCTGGTGGCGGCCTCATCATCTTCTGAGTCGATGTCGACGCCATCTTCTTCACCTGGGAGTCGTCTCCCCTCTTCTACTCGGGCACACTTATCCACCAGAGTGTATAGCTCATTCACAGTCTTGGGCAAATGCACGTTCATTTTAGAATGTATCAGGCGGTTGCGCACGTTGGACTGGAACGCGGCTATCACAGCTGCCGGGTGGATGTCTGAGATGTTCCTGTGCACCTGGCTGAACCTCTGCATGTACTTCCACAGGCTCTTTCCCTCCTTTTGCGGGAGTAGCTGCAAGTCGCTGGGCCATCCTGGTTCTTGGTGGCCGCCCGTGAAGGCGCCAACAAACTCATGGCACAGGTCAGCCCAGGTCGAAATGGAATTCTCTGGCAAGTGCATCAACCAAGACCTCACATTTGGCTTGAGTGCCAAGGGGAAGAAGTTGGCGAACACCTTCTCATCTCTTCCCCCGGCAGCTTGAACATCGATGGTGTAGATGCTCAAGAACACTGCCGGGTTCAGTCTTCCATCATACTTCTCTGGTATTTCTGGCTTGAATGTGCGGGCAGATGACCAACGGACTTGCCGCAGCTCACTAGTGAAGGCGGGGCACCCAACCTCGAAAGGTAGGCACCCACCCTTACAGGGCGTAGGCTCGTTAACGTGGGAGCCATTGCGCCTATCAGACCGGCATTGGGTTTCGCGGCGTCATTCGATGGTGACATGCGCGTCTTCCCCCCGCCTATCTCCCAGGACTCGCCACTGTTCTTGTCGTGCTCGAGGATCAGACGAGGCCATCGATACATTGTCGGGATCTTGGTTGCGTTGCTCTGGCCGTGGCCTCTGTGCTGGCTGCCGCGAAGGGGATTGTACTGTGGGGGTGGCCCCTTCGGTACGGCCAGCAGCTTGGGCCGTTGCCGCCGCCTGTGGAGGTTGTGACGGGCCTGCTCACTGCGATTCTCCCGCCTCGGTGAAACCAATCAAGCTCTGAATGGTGGTTCTCCACTCATCCATATGATCAGCTGCCGGCGGAAATCTCAACAGGAGTTGGGCCCGCGCCATGGCCTCCGAAGCAGAGCTCGGCATGGATGATGACGTAGATCGTAGCGTCGCCTGGCTTCTAATGGTGCCAGTAGTAGCAGCGCCATGCTCCTGTCGCCGTGAACCAGTCGCCAGGGCGGCGTGGAGGCGAGGTGGATGTGCTTGGGGATCGGCAGCTCCGTTAGGCGCATCAGCTTGGCCAGCCCGTCCTAGGGGTGACGCATGCCCTGTGGCCACATCCGCAGCGGGGGCGGCCAGAGGATTGTGGTTCGCCCCATGGCGAGCATCACCGTTGTGGTCGCGTCCTTCAGCGGGGTGGAGAGGCTTGGATGGAATGATCTCTCCTCCCAAACCTTGTGGAGCGTGGCCGTCGGGATGTTGTTGGCTCTTTCCTTCTCCGGTTCCTCCTGCTCCTGTTTCGGCTACGGGGGAGGTGGTGACAACGCCGCCTACGCCGGTCACGTCCCCCACAGCGTCCACGTCCCCGTGCGCCCCCGTAGCCCCCACGGCGTCAGCAGCACGTGTGGAGGGGCCTTCAAGGTGGACGGGTGAGCTGCGACACCGGTTTTCTTCTTGGGCGCCTTGGATGATGAAGCCATTGCCGAAGAAGACAATGATGAAGATGGCGCGCTACGTACGCTCTCGGATTCGCGCAAGCGCTTCCCCCTACCTGGCGCACCAAGGATGTCATGGGAAAACACGGCCACCTATGGGGCCATCGGCCCCTTGTGGTTCGGCAGGGGGGAGGGACGCATTGCACAAAGAGCGGAGGGCGTGGGGCAGCGCGACAGCGATCACACGGGCAGTTTTTACCCAGGTTCAGGCCACCACGAGCCGTAAAACCCTACTCTTGCTTTAGTGGATTGATGAGAGGACCGTGGTGGAGATGCAGCGCTCTAGCCCGGCAAGGTCGCCTCGTGGCGAGAGCAGCTACGCGCGTATGAGTGTACAAGGGTCCGAATCATTTCTAAGGTTGCCATGGCCCTCCTTTTATAGATCAAGGGGTCACCACAATGGCAAATCAGTAATTGTGCACCTGATTAGATAGCAAACAGTGCCATCATACCTAACTCTGTAGACTGGACAGAGCGCATTAAATGCACCGCTTAGTGTCACATCGTAGCCTAGCCCGGCAAGCCTTGCCGTGCTGTTTTGCCACCTTCTCGCCTGCCTGCATGACACGTCGCCAGACGAGTGTCATTTGGAGGTGATTTCCTCTAGGGATGGCAGCCACGTGCCAAATAACGGCCACTTAGCATCTTGTGGGCTCGACACCTCACCGATCGGTGACTTGCGTTGCTGTGAGGTGGAGCGGTAGAGCCTTGGCGGGGTAATCCGCCCTCAGCATCCCCGGTAAGCTTGAGATTTGTCTTCGGGGCAACCTCGTCCCCGCCAGGCTCGTCTGCCCGGTGGGGGAGGTTTTCCCATCATGGTATTTTACTCCTTGGGTTGGTCTTGGTCTTCTTGATCCGCCCTTTGATTCTTCAAAGAGCTGATCTCTTCTGCTTGGCCTTGTCCTGGATGCTGCAATCTCGTTCTTGAGCCTGTGTACAGTCTGGGCAACATACCTGGGGTTAGTTGCACCGACACGGTGGCCTCGAGAAAATAACATGAATGTGTGGCGGTGTCAATGGTGGCCTCGAAGACGAGGTGCTCCTCCAAGATCTGGCGGTCGGCACGCATGGCAACCATAGCAACCTCGTCTGCGTGTGCGGCTGCAATTTTCTTCTCCGCTACCAGATGCTACTGAGCTCCACGTTATACTACGTGCAAAATGGCTGTGGGCAGCGCTTAATTGGAGGACGGGGCTAGTGATTTCGGTGGAAGGTGTCACGCCGTCGGTCGGGGCATGTGGGACGGGGAAGGAGGAGGATGGTGTGGGTGGGGTGTGGATTACCTGACCATATCGACAAGGCCACGCAGCAAGAAGAAGGGTTGCCGGCGAGGAGGCTGTGCAGCAAGAAGAAGGGTAGCCGGCGAGGAGGCAGTGCTGCAAGAAGAAGGGTCACCGGTGAGGAGGCGGCGCTGCAAGAAGAAGGGTCGCCGGCGAGGACGTTGAGCTGCCAGTAAGCAGCAGTGAAGGTTTGAACTTGGAAAGCAAGGAGGAACGGTGGACATGTGGCTTTTGGTGGGAGGGAGGGGGCGGGGAGATAGATATTTCTGCGGGTGGTAGAAAAATTTCACTCGATGACGCGAGAAACTGGCGCACAAGTGTGGTTCAAGCACGGGCGGTGGACTGTAGACGACCAAGCTTCCTGCGTAAGCCAGACAAGACGGTGCGCAAAGATATTTTATATCACATCCCACACGATTCTTGCTAGTAAACTGTTTGCGGTATACCTGATTTTTTCATTATGTTTTGAAAGACAAAATGGTGTTACAGAGGGAAAGGATGGTGTTTGAATTGCTAGAACATTTATCTACAGTGAACATGCAACTACATGAGTGTCGTGTTAAAATTTGAAATTATTCCGGGTTCGTTTAGCATTTTTATACATTAATTGTGTTTCTAGGCATTTAATGTGCATAATTCAAATTTGAACTACAAGCACATGCTCCAGTGCACCAAAGTTTGTTGAAAACTCACATGTGTGTCTTTGGGTGAATTTATAGGTCCCATGCAAGAATGGGAATGGAATTCAGATATCTGGGCGTCATGGCTCGACCGGGAACATTGAGAAACTTGGTTTTTAAATTCCTGTAAATCCCAAACTCGCCTGAAAATCATGAAACTTGGCATGGAGACAATTCATGGCACCAGCATGCTGTGGTAAAAAAATTGGCCGAATTGGGACAAGTTTTGGCATAAGCATCTTGCAAATTGTAGCTTCTCTGAAGAAGGCGTGTGGTTTTGAGAGGGAACGTGTCACCTTTGTGTGCAAAACGACATACGCTGCCCCCCCCCCTCTTGATTTTTGTACAAAGCAAACATAGAACTATATGAGTGTCGTGTTTAAATTTGGAATTATTCCAGGTTCGTTTGGCCCTTTTTATGCATTAATTGAGTTTCTGGGCATTTAATTTGAATAATTCAAATTTGAACTACAAGCACATGCTCCAGTGCACCAAGGTTGGTTGCAAAATCACATGTGTGTACTTGGGTGAATTTCTAGGTCCCATGCAAGAAATGGGAATGAAATTCGAATATCTAGGCGACATGGCTCGGCCGATAACATTGAGAAACTTGGTTTTTTAAATCCTGTAAATTCAAAACTCGCCTGAAAAACATGAAACTTGGCATGGTGTCATTTCATGGCACCAACATGCTGTGGTAAAAAAATTGGCCGCATTTGGACAAGTTTTGGTATAAGCTTCTTGCAAACCGGAGCTTCTCTCAAGAAGACTCATGGTTCCCGAGGGGGGACATGTCACCTTTGTGTGGAAACGATATACGCTGCCTCCCCCCCTTGATTTTTTACAGAGGCAACATAGAACTATATGAGTGCCGTGTTAAAATTTGGAATTATTCCGGGTTCGTTTGGCCTTTTTTATACATTAATTGAGTTTCTGGGCATTTAATATGCATAATTCAAATTTGAACTATAAGCACATGCTCCAGTGCACCAAAGTTGGTTGAAAAATCACATGTGTGTCCTTGGGTGAATTTCTAGGTCCCATGCAAGAAATGGGAATGAAATTCAAACATCTGGGCATCATGGCTCGGCCGGAAATATTGAGAAACTTGGTTTTTTAATTCCTGTAATCCAAAACACGCCTGAAAAGCATGAAACTTGTCATGGTTTCATGACATGGCACCAACATGCTGTGGTAAATTTTTTGGCCTAATTGGGACAAGCTTTGGTATAAGCTTCTTACAAACTAGAGCTTCTCTCAAGAAGGCTCGTGGTTCTGAGAGGGAACATGTCACCTCTGTGTGTGAAACGACATACACTACCTTCTCCTGCCTTGATTTTTTTACACAGGCAGCTTAGACCAAATATGAGTTTTGTTCTAAATTTTGGAATTATTCCAGGTTTGTTTGGCCTTTTTTATACATTAATTGAATTTCCAGGCATTTAATGCACATAATTCAAATTTGAAGTACAAGCGCATGCTCCAGTGCGCCAAAGTTAGTTAAAAAATCATTTATGTGTACTTGGGCGAATTTCTAGGTCCCATGCAGGAAGTGGGAATGGAATTCAAACATCTGTGCGTCTTGGCTCGGCCGGAAACATCGAGAAACTTGGTTTTAAAATTCCCGTAAATCCAAAACTCGCCTGAAAATCATGAAACTTGGCATGGTGTCATGACATGGCACCAACATGTTGTGGTAATTTTTTTGTCCGATTTGCGAAGGCGCACCCATTAACAATAAACAAAGTCATTTTGGAACAAGTGCTATCACGTTACAAATCGGAAACACAAGTATTATTGAAACCGTGGGTGTTCTACTTACCATTTATGTGCCGCCACGTGTCCCCTTTTTTATTAGCTAGGAGGTGCCATGCGGGGTAGCTATTTGACTACGGGAGGAGTGCGATCAGACCCCTACGCGTGCTCATTGGGAGGAGAGCCCTTTGACCTCTATCCGCCGCCCACCTCTCTCCCAACATCTCCATTAATGGCGCCTGAGCCCATGTTTCATGGCATGGCTATGTCTCACTCGACTGAGATTTAAGAGAGAAAAAAGAAAATTGAAAAGAAAGTTTTGCATGGATCTTGATGTAAGATCCGACGGACCTATATAGCATCGACTGCGACTTATAGCAAGACTGATGAATATAAAGACGATGACAGTGTTAATAATTGTCTTACATATGTAGGAAGATAATTAAAAAGGCCACATGAGGCAACACCCAAAATACACAAGGGCAAAAGAAGAAGGAAGACAACGATCTGGCTAGGTGATCTCTACTTTCTCAATGCGTTGCTACAGGCCGCGGAGACTAGTTCCCGCGGCGAGCGGCGATGAGCTCTTTCCTGTCCTCAAGACGCTGCTTGAGAGCATCCACGGATTCCTCCACCAGCCTTTGGCGCTCGATGCGGAGCATGGCATTCTCGTCCATAATTTTTTTGACGATGATGTTGGTCCTCTGCAACAAGGCAGTGGTCTCCTCGTGCTGCTTCATCATTCTAGCGATCTTCGCCCTCAGCAGGTCGCACTCGATGCAGAGCTTCGCCTTGTCCTCCCCTAGTCCCTGGATGATGCTGGTAGCATTTTCAAAGGAGGCATTCATCTCGTCCTGCTACTTCATCCAGTCGGAGATCCGACCCATCAAGTCATCAAGCATAGCGCGCATGCGCCTGTGAGAGTCCTCGCCTGCCCGCGAGATGTTTTCCCAGGCCGCCGCGGCACGGGAGGACATCTCTGCTGCATTCGCGGCGCGACGGGACATCTCTGCTGCTTCCACGGCACGGCCGGACCAGTGTACTGCATCGACGGCGCGGCGGGACCTCTGTGCTGCTTCGGCGGCAAGGCAGGACCTCTGTGCTGCTACGGCCGCACGGCAAGACATGTCGGCTGCTTTCGCGGCAAGGCGGGACATCTCTTGTGCTTCCGCTTCCATGCTCGCCTCTCCCTGGTGGTAAATTCTCGACCCATAACTCACGCTGGCCATGGCAGACGCAAGGGAACGACGATGAATGACTTGTTTGTTTTTGTGGATGAGGAGTTGAGGAGGAATGTGCAGTCATCTTGGAGTAGTAGTATTTATAACCGAGTACTAATACGCTCCTGAGTGGGAAACCGTTTAGGTTTTGATCGGTGTGAACAGGATTGCAATTAAATATAGTGTGGTAGTAATTTGGAATGTGACGGGACGCAGGCTCAAAATTTATTGACGGTTCTATAATTTCTTAGTGCGGCACTATTCCCGGACGGCGTATTGTGGGTACACTTTCTCGGCCACGTAAGTGGCGTTTGCACCATAGAGTGCACCGCAATAAGCGATGTCAGCACACGTCTTGTTCCAACAACTATGCGCGCTCGTTATTACCATCGCGCACCCTAGTTTAATTAGAATGTGTGGCCATCTAGTGCACACATGTAGATCTGTCTAACTGTTTCTGTTTGTTGTGGCTAATCGCAAACAGTTCATCCGTGTTAAGTGTATGCCGTCAATCGTAGACACGTTGATCTGGCTGACCGTTTATGTTGTGTTGCCTAATCACAAACAGTTCATCCGTCTGAAGTGTATGCCCTCAATAACACAAACCTTCATCTGGCTGCCCGTTTCTGTTGTTCCGCCTCATCACAAACAGTTAATTTGACTAAACTGTATGCCATATATCGCACACGCCATCATTTGGCTGCCCGTTTATGTTCTTCTTCCGCATCACAAATAGTTCATTGGACCGAACTGTATGGCCCGCATCACACACGCAACTAAAATCTGAACCGTGTTTAATGTATCCGCCATAACAAACGTTTTGCATCTTTTTTGACAGTTTCTTTACATCACCGTTTGCGATTAATGCATCGCACACAGTTTCGTTGAAGGGTCTCTGATTGTATTGCCGCGTTAGCAGTATCCTGCAGTAGTGCCCCTACCTGGCGCGCCAAAGATGTCGTGGGGGATGCATGATCACCTACGGGGCAGGGTTTCCCCTTTGTGGTTCGGCGTGGGGACGATCACATTGCACAAAGAGCAGAAACAACATGACAACACGGTGATGGACTACTCTCTTTTACCTAGGTTCGGGCCGCTTGGCAGCGTAAAACCCTACAAGCCTGGCAAGTGTGGCTCGGGGAGGGTGTTGAGGGATCAAAGATTCGAACCCTTTGCTCGGTTGCCTCTGGCCTCCTTTAATAGCTTAAGGTGCGACCATAGTGGCATAATAGTCATTACGGCATGATTGGATAGCTAACAGTGTTATCATACCTAACTCTGGCAGTTAGGACAAAGTACATTAAATGCATTGCTAGGTGTCATGCTGAGGTTGAAGCCTGACAAGACTGCCACGCCGCTTATCCATCTACCTCTTATTAACGTGACACGCCATCAAGACGGGTGTCAATAAAGTTAATCTCTTCTCCAGCAGGTTGCCACGTACTCGACGGGATCCACCTAGCCATTTGGGAGCACGACACCGCACTGATTTGTGACTGGCGTACGATGAGGTGGAGCAGTGGCGTCTTGGTGGTGGCTTGCCGGCACGGAACCTACCGGGACTCTCTCTTGGGGTCTTGGCGGCCCCGGAAACCTTGCCGGGGCAATCCGGACTTGGCCCCAGGCGTAGTCTCAACCCTGCTGGGCTTGCTTGCCCGGCAAGGGAGACCTTCTTGGGGATTCTCTGGTCATTTTGGTCTTCTTAATGCATTCCTTGATCTCACGAAGAGCACTTTCTCTGGCTTATCCTGAGTCATATCTTGGTATTCGATGTATGGGCGGTCGTACGTTGGTGCATAAGTCAGGTTAGCAAACACACATGTTTGTTGCACCGACATCCCCCAACATCAAACATATGACAATTTGGATCCCCCATGTCAAATTCCATAGTCTCCATAGGCTCTTGCCCCTCCTTGATCATGTCTGACTACTAATAAACTAATGAAATATGCAACTAATTGATTCAATGGCATATGCGATTAATTGACCCAATGGCATAACAAATATAACGAACAAAGCAATACAAAATGGAGCAAAATTTGTACCATATCCCGCTAGGACATTCCGTCGAACAGGACCTTGGCAGACCTGGCATCGGCACTGCACGTTGTTGTCCGTGCCCGTTGTAGTTGTAGTGAGTCTCACCGTCCGGCATCTTCGGTTGTGTAAATGCATCCAGAATCAGCCAATCAGCCGTCAGATCATTATCGGTCACGGGCGGGGTGGACGATGACTTCCTTGTCGGTGGCCCAATGGACGGGTGGGTGATTGGGCGCAGCGTAGGGGACACATCCTTCCCGGAGTCCACAACATCCTAGGCCGGAAATTCCTTTGCTGCTTCTTCTCGTGCATGGTGCTTCCTTTCCGAACGATGGGAGCCACAAAGGACGACGCCAAGCAACATCCGTGGTGAACTTTGTGAACAAGAACACAAAAGATAGAACTATGTTGAACTCACCCATAATCTTAATGTGAACATCTCACATATGGCTAAATCTTCAATAATGGCCACACACTCGGGGTTCTCGATAGATTAACAAAATATCTAGATAACGCAAAATAATGGCCATACAATAAAGCTTATGTACCTTTTTTTCTTTTTTTGCTATTACATCATATTTTGGATCATAGAGAACATATCATAATAGCAAAAAGAGAATGAATGTGCACTCTATTTAGTAGGAATACTATAGTCTTCCTTTGTGAAATAAAAGTTTTCAAATTACTGGCAATGTTATCAAAATTTCCTACATAGAATAACTAAAAGTTCTTCACTCATTTACAACCTACAATACATATCATAGGGAAAAAATCTTCCCCCCAAGGAACAAAATGTGCTTCATCCAGGGAATAATTTGTTTTGCTGGGTAATCAACAATCTGCACAATACCATATAAAAAAATTTCTAGATCATGCCACACATTCATGGCAATTCAGATTCAATCGTAATCATAACATCCGCTAGAAACTAGATCAATTCTTAGATTTAGAGAAACAAAGTGAAACAAACGACACCATGTAATCACAGTCAAATTCAGACACAGAGAAAACTTTAGGCAAACCTTAAATTCACGTGCGCCCAGAAAGGGGAGCATCAGAACAGAGTAGAGCTGCAACACTACATGGGTGGTCACCAGGGAAGGGGGGCGTGACGCTGGTCAGCACACCAGGCAGTCGATGGCACAAGGTGCGTCCCTTGGTCCTCGCCATTTTCTGTTAGCGAGCTCCCGGCTGGAAATCTACGTGGAGTGGAAGGGACCACCCGGAACCGGTACATGGTGGCTCCAGGTGGTCAGATACGACCTTGGTTGGCTTTGCTGAATGGACTAGGATCGTAGTTGTCAACAGCCCCGGACTAGACCAGAGGGCGTTCAAAAAGACCTAGATCTCCCGCATGCTAGTTTTCATAGGCATCCACCAGATCTCGGCCGTGGTGGACACTGGAGCTCACGGGAGCAGGCGAGCCCATGGGGCTTGTTCCGGCTGTAAGTGTGTCTAGTGCCCCTGGAGTACTGACGACAAACTTGGTTAAGGAAATGATATGTTTGTCAGTATACAAAAGATAATGTCCCTCGAGATTTGGTCTAATTGTCGAAGATGAACCGTAAAAATGTTTGAAGACATTGAATGCTTTGGTGTCTCCGTGAAGACTCAGCTTGAAGATGATGGCCTGCAATACACACAGGGCGGTGTAGGACATTCATGTAAGTATGCTAGTAGTAATCGTCCCAACGAAGAGCGGAGAATAGTATTTACGATTAGAATTTCGGTCACACATGAGTTTTCACCAGTCTCATATGAAGTAACTATTTGAGTATTTGTAGAAGCTATTGGTGTCCTTTGGAACAAAATAAACTAGAGTATTAAATGGTTTGATTGTAGCAGCTTGAATAATAACAACTTGAAAATAAAGAACATAAATAAGATACGAAAATAGAGTTGATTTCCTGCAAAAGAGAGATTGGCGCGGAGAGATTTCGAATCATGGTTTACATCGAGTGTGCCACTGTTACGGTAATACTAGTTACCTTGTATCATGAGTCTAGCATTTGGATTGCTTGTACAGTAGGAGGATCACCCTAGAATTGTGAATCTCCTCCACGCGGGATTATATTTCACTCTATGGTCCTGCTTCCACATTGCCACAATGTGGTCTTCTCCACAATTAAGGTTGTTAAACTAAAACCATGCATTAAGTTTGGTGGTTCACCTTTATCTCATATTATCTTTGTTCCTCGTAGATATTTCCACCTGTGACATTAAAGGTCATAGATTCCCTAAACAATATGTGTTACCTGGATAGTTCTTTTGATCATGTTGCCTGGGCTCTTAAATTGGACAATACACATTGCACTCACCATAAAATACCAACTTACTAAACAATCATAAGACTAGAAATACGAATGGCGACATATAGAATAGGCACGAATGAATCTTACATTTCACCTACATCTCCACCCGTAGGGGAATTATTCGCACATCATAGGGCAATAATCAAATCAAAACCATATCGATAATACCGTGAAGGTGAACAATCAGATGAATGATTAGAAAGTGTTCTCGAGGCGTTCGGAATCATTACTACCCGCACGTCCTACGAACACTTAAGCCACTTTTCATGTTGTTATTAGAGGGTATAGCCTGGTACAAATGTTGGGTCCCCGATTCTAAGTCTCACAGATCTAGCATAAAGACACACCATATCACTTTGTGGCCTCACGCACGGTAACCCACGGCTGTCGCCTTTACCTTTGACGGGACCATTTGGGTCTTTTGGCTCACATATATGATTGTGATGCTAGCATCCATATGACAGAGAACCCGGGTCGACATGACTAGTCATAAACCAAGGTTGCACAAACGTACAGGGACATGCATATGTAACCCATTAATGCATGTGTTGATCATCAGCGTCTGTAACCGAGTTGTAGCAAGCTACAAGGACTCCAGTAAAACACCTCATGACATTTCCCCATAGGTACAGACACGTGAGCAAAGAAGGATACATGCCGGTCAATCCATGTGTTTTGAAGCAGTAGCAAACTACCAGGCTCAATGGAAGCACTAGGAGGCATTTCCCTGTAGGAAAGGCTACCAAAGGCAGATAACTAGGTGTCGAATCCCACACATACCAATGCATTTCAAACATACACACAATATGGATGATATGTGTAGATACAACATGGCATCACAACATCACTCTATGACTCAAATTATTTATTTAAAAGGCTCTGAGGAGCCATACATAACATGATATTACAAACATGGGTTTCATGACCCAACATACAAAGTCATACAAACAACAAGAGGAAGCATAACCTGTCTGAGTACAGACAGCTGAAAAGAAAGAAGGCTAGAAAGCCTTTCTATCTACAGGACCCTCCATAGGAACAAGACCTTGGGATTCCCAAGTTAATCATTGAAGCCCATGTGGAACTACTAGTGAGACTGAAGTCTCCTCTGCAAAAACATAACTTAGCAAATGTGAGTACAAATGTACTTAGCAAGACTTACATCAGAACTAACTACATATGCATCAGTATCAACAATGAGGTTGTGGAGTTTAACTGCACCAAGCTTGCTTTGACTCAGTGGCTATCCTATACTACGACTACCAGTAAGCACTTTGGGGTGATAGAGCACACACGAGTCCACACAGTCACCACATCAATACACCACTATGGATCCTCTCACATCTCCCTACGAGAAGGCCATCCATAGCACTCACACTTATCTTGCGCATTTTAGAGTATCCATTTCAACTTGTCTATGAATAATGCAATCTTCCATGTAGTCCATATCCGCGGACGCGGCTATTAAAATAGTTCAGTTAACCCTGTAGGGGTGTACTTCTTCACACACACTCTCACCACTTACCACCATATACACATCATGTATCTCAGCAACCTTCAAGCGGAAGCCTGGCGAGGGTGTCGGCCACAACCTGACTAACCACATCATTTGGAGTTGTGCAGAAAAGGTAGCCTGACATAGCTTTTTCAGGTCCAGATTTCTAGCTGCCGAAATTCTCCCTCTTTGTGTGAACCTTGCATATTATGAGAGAAAAGGCATTAGAATTACTCCAAAAATCATTATTATGCATAAAAACATCATAAATGACTGTAGGAAAACATGATGCAAAATGGACGTATCAACTCCCCCAAGCTTAGACCTCGCTTGTCCTCAAGCGAAAACCGAAATCGAAAAACATGTCCACATGCTTAGGGAGAGAGGTGTCGATAAAAACAAAATACAGACATAGAAGCATCATGTATATTATTATAAAAGCAACAAACTTTAACATAGAACTTTTATCATATAACTTCTCATGAACAAGTAACAATTCATCACAACATCGAAGTATAAAGCATAAACTCTATTGAAAACCAACAAACTATGTTTTCAGTCAACTTTGCAACTACAATTCATCATCTTTTCAGGAAGGGTCATGTATCGGAGCCTTTTTGTCAAGTCCACATACTCAACCATCATATTGTCTTCTATGATTGCTAACACTCACCGCATACACATGAGCAAAACGTTTCAACCGGACACATAGAAAGATAGGGGCTTATAGATTCGCCTCCCAACATACTCACCTCGAGGGTGATGTCAACAATAATAACTCATGCTACTCATATCCAACTGGATATATGTGCCTAGATCTTTCCTCACCACATGATGCTTGCCAGAAGAGAAAATAAAAAGGAATAGAGAGAAGAACTTTGACTCTTGCATAAAAGTAAATACATAAAAGTAAAAGATAGGCTCTTCGCAGAGGGAAGCAAAGGTTGCCATGCGCTTATTTGTTTGTATGCTCAATTTATTAGTGCAAAAGAACGTCACGTTATATTGCCCCTTGTGATAGCAACCTTTATTATGCAGTCTGTCACTTTTATTCTTTGCCATCAGAAGTTCGTACAACGCTCAATTTTCTCTTACACTAAATGATCCAACACTTCTAGAAGCAATTTTTATTGCCCTTTTTGGACCCATGACAACTTACTTGAAGGATCTTACTCAATCCATAGGTAGGTATGGTGGACTCTCAAAATAAGATTTGGGTTTAAAGGTTTTTGGATGCACAAGTAGTATCTCTACTTTGTGCGGAATTTTTGGCTAGCAAAGATGGGGGCAAGCACCACATGTTAAAGGATCTATGACAATATAACTTCTATGTGAATATGATCAAACATAAATCATTATGTTGTCTTCCTTGTCCAACGTCAACAATTTTGGCATATAAAATTTTGGTGGGGGCTCACAATCACAAAAGATGTCCAAGATAGTATATTTGCATGTGAATCTTCTCTTCCCTTATTAATTCTTTCATGAGTTGCATCATTGACCAATGCTATGTTTGTCAATCTCCAATAAAATTTTCTACTTATACTCTTCCTTATGTGATGTCATTACTTACCATAAAAGTAGCATATGATCTTTTTCATTTATTTCCTTTCTTTTTATTGAACATGAAAGTAAAGAAAACAAAACTCAAACAAAACTTTATTATATATATCTTGCAACACGATTACAAAGATAGATCACTAAGCAAACACTCGAAAAAAAGGATCAAACTAAACTTTTATTCATCTAAAGCAAAAGATAACTATGGATCGAACTAAGATATGTAAAGGCAAAAGATAGTGGAGGTGATACGATACCGGGGCACCTCCCCCAAGCTGGTCACAAGCCAAGGGGAGTGCCCATACCCGATACTCAATTTTCATTTGGTGATGAAGAAGGAGGTGGTGGTGATGAAGTAGAGGGTTTGTCTTTCTTCCTTAGCTTAGGCTTGAGGACAGAATTTTCCTCTTTTAAATCACCGATCTCCTGCTCGAGCTCTACTATCCTTTTGCATAATTCTTGCTTGTTTTCCTGCAAGAGACGAAAAGGGATAAAGTCGACATTAGGTTTCTTTACTTTGCTGGGGAGACTTGATTTCTTGAATTCCACGTGCATGTCCCCAGGTTGAGGCAATGGAACTTCAGCTTCATCTGAGCTTGTCTCCTCCTCCCTTTTAGGGTCATAGTCTTCTTCTTCCTCTGAAGTCTAGCTATAGTGTTCCACATCCCCATAAACCTTGGGGTTTGTGATATAATCAGCAACATAGCTCTCACCTTCCGAGTCTTGGGATGACATATTTTCAGATCTGTCAGGAAAACAGCGAGAACAGAAAACAGAGGATTTCTCCGCGATACGGTGGTCAATAGGTTCGGGGGGTATATAAAGATTTTTTATCTTGGGAAACAAGCAAGCTGAAGAAAAACGGAGTCCGGAAGGTACCCGAGGTGGGCACACCCACCTGGGCGCGCCTGGCAAGCTAGGCGAGCCCTGGTGTCTTGTGCCCACCAGGGGTGCCTTCTTGGTTGTTTCTTATTTTCCTAATTTTTGTTATATTCCAAAACAGACAGAAAATATTTTTGCAGATTTTTCGGAGTCCGTTTACTTACCGTATCACGTACCTCCCCTTTTTCAGTTATTCTGGAGTGTTCCGAAAGGTTTCCTTTATGTGTTCTTCCGGTGTCATAGTTTGGATAATATTGCTTTCAACATTAATGGGCATACCTGAGATATAATGTTTTATTCGTTGCCCATTAACAACCTTCAGGTTAGTACATTCGGCATTATTTATCTTGACGGCTCCGGATCGATAAACCTCCTCGATAACATAGGGTCCTTCCCATTTGGAGAGGAGTTTTCTTGCAAAGAATCTGAAATGAGAGTTGTACAAAAGAACATATTCTCCAACTTTGAACTCACGCCTTTGGATTCTTTTGTCATGCCATCTTTTAACTTTTTCTTTAAATAACTTGGCATTTTCATAGGCTTGGCTTCTCCATTCATCTAGTGAGCTAATATCAAATAACCTCTTTTCACTAGCAAGTTTGAAGTCATAGTTGAGTTCTTTAATTGCCCAATATGCTTTATGTTCTAACTCAAGAGGCAAATGACAAGCTTTTCCATAAACCATTTTATATGGAGACATACCCATAAGATTTTTATATGATGTTCTATAAGCCCAAAGTGCATCATCTAACTTCTTAGACCAATTCTTTCGGGACCTATTGACAGTTTTTTGTAATATTAATTTTATTTCTCTATTGCTAAGTTCAACTTGACCACTAGACTGAGGATGATAAGGTGATGCAATTCTATGGTTAACATCATATTTAGCAAGCATTTTACGGAAAGCACCATGAATAAAATGTGAACCATCATCAGTCATTAAATATCTAGGGACTCCAAACCTTGGGAAAATGACTTCCTTAAGCATTTTAATAGAGGTGTTGTGATCAACACTACTAGTTGGAATAGCGTCTACCCACTTAGTAACATAATCAACAGCAACCAAAAGATGTGTATACCCATTAGAGGAAGGAAAAGGTCCCATGTAATCAAATCCCCAAACATCAAATGGTTCAACAGCAAGAGAATAATTCATAGGCATTTCCTGACGCTTACCAATATTACCAATTCTTTGACATTCATCACAAGATAAAACAAACTTACGGGCATCCTTGAAGAGAGTAGGCCAATAAAAACCAGATTGCAATACCTTGTGAGCAGTTCTATCTCCCGCATGATGTCCTCCATAAGCTTCGGAGTGACATTTTCGTAGGATTTGTCCCTATTCATGCTCAGGTACACAACGTCTAATAATACCATCTACTCCTTCTTTATAAAGATGTGGGTCATCCCAAAAGTAATGTCTTAAATCATAGAAGAATTTTTTCTTTTGTTGGTATGTGAAGCTAGGTGGTATACATTTAGCAACAATATAATTGGCATAGTCAGCATACCAAGGAGTGTTATGAGAAACATTTATTGCAGCTAATTGTTCATTAGGAAAACTATCATTAATAGGTTGTGGGTCATCAAGAATATTTTCTAACCTAGACAAGTTATCAGCCATGGGGTTCTCAATTCCCTTTCTATCAGTGATATGTAAATCAAATTCTTGTAACAAAAGAACCCACCTAATGAGTCTAGGTTTAGCATCCTTCTTTTCCATAAGATATTTTATAGCAGCATGATCGGTGTGAACAGTCACTTTAGAATCAACAATGTAAGATCTAAATTTATCACAAGCAAACACAACTGCTAAAAATTCTTTTTCAGTAGTAGCATAATTTTGTTGAACACTGTCCACAGTTTTACTAGCATAATGAATAACATTTAATTTCTTATCGACTCTTTGTCCTAGAACAACACCAACAGCATAATCACTAGCATCACACATAATTTCAAAAGGCAAGTTCCAATCAGGTGGTTGAACAATAGGTGTAGAAATCAAGGCTTTCTTAAGTGTTTCAAAGGCTTCTACACAATCATCGTCAAAAACAAATGGAACATCCTTTTGTAAAAGATTTGTAAGAGGCCTAGAAATTGTAGAGAAGTCTTTAATAAACCTCCTATAGAAACTAGCATGACCGAGGAAACTATGGATACCTTTGATATCTTTAGGGCATGACATTTTCTAAATTACATCAACTTTAGCTTTATCCACCTCAACACCACGTTCAGAAATTTTATGTCCCAAGACAATACCTTCATTAACCATAAAGTGGCACTTCTCCCAATTCAAGATGAGATTAGTTTGCTCGCATCTCTGCAAAACTCGATCAAGGTTGCTCAAGCAATCATCAAAAGAAGTTCTGTAAACGGAGAAATCATCCATGAAAACCTCAACAATCTTTTCACAAAAATCAGAGAATATAGCAGTCATACATCTTTGAAAAGTAGCAGGTGCATTGCATAAACCAAAAGGCATACATCTATAAGCATAAGTTCCAAAAGGGCAAGTAAAGGTGGTTTTCTCTTGATCAGGTTGTGAGACAGGTATTTGAGAAAAACCAGAATATCCATCAAGAAAGCAAAAATGTGTTTGCTTTGATAGTCTTTCTAACATTTGATCAATAAAAGGCAGAGGGTAATGATCTTTTCTAGTAGCTTTATTTAGTTTTCTAAAATCAATTACCATTCTATAGCTAGTAACAATTCTTTGTGGAATAAGTTCATTCTTATCATTAGGAACAACGGTAATACCTCCTTTTTTAGGGACACAATGATTAGCTAGCAGTTCGAGATGTTCGGTTCCATCTCCTGCATAAGGATTAGCTAGCAGTTGTTCTATCATACCCGAAGGAATTTCATAACCAATATTTTCAGTCGGTGCAGTAGGTTGAGGGGTAACTAATTGTGGTTCTGGTCGAGGTGAAGATACCACGAACAAACCCCTAAAAGGATTGTTCTCCATAGTAGCAAGTGACAATAAATTTCAGCACATAGTAATAATTTTTCCTTACCGATTTCCACTTACCAAGAGCGCTTCAATCCCCGGCAACAGTGCCAGAAAAGAGCCTTGATGACCCACAAGTATAGGGGATCAATCATAGTCCTTTCGATAAGTAAGAGTGTCAAACCCAACGAGGAGCAGAAGGAAATGACAAGAGGTTTTCGGCAAGGTAATGTTTGCAAGCACTAAAATTATAAATAACGAGTAGTTTGGTAGCAAGATAATTTGTAACGAGCAAGTAACGGTAATGGTAGTAAAAGTGCAGGAAGGTAGCCCAATCCTTTTGAGGCAAAGGACAGGCCAAAACAATCTCTTGTGATAAGCAAAGCGTTCTTGAGGGTACACGGGAATTTCATCTAGTCACTTTCATCATGTTGGTTTGATTTGTGTTCGCTACTTTGATAATTTGATATGTGGGTGGACCGGTGCTTAGGTGCTGTTCTTAATTGAACAAACCTCCTGCTTATGATTAACCCCCTCGCAAGCATCCGCAACTACGAGAAAAGTATTAAGAATAAATCTAACCATATCATTAAACTTTTGGATCCAAATCAGTCCCTTACGAAATAGCGCATAAACTAGGGTTTAAGCTTCTGTCACTCTCACAACCCATCATCTAATAACTACTCCACAATGCATTCCCTTAGGCCCTAATAAGGTGAAGTGCCATGTAGTCGATGTTCACATGACACCACTAAGGGAATCACAACATATATATCATCAAAATATCGAACACATATCAAGTTCACATGATTACTTGCAACAAGATTTCTCCCGTGACCTCAAGAACAAAAGTAACTACTCACTAATGATAATCATGCTCAAGATCAGAGGGGTATTAAATAGCATAATGGATCTGAACATATAATCTTCCACCAAATAAACCATATAGTAATCAACTACAAGATGTAATCAACACTGCTAGTCACCCACAAGTACCAATCTATAGTTCCGGTACAAAGATTGAACACAAGAGATGAACTAGGGTTTGAAAGGAGATGCTGCTGTTGAAGATGTTGATGGAGATTGCACTCCCCAAGGTGGGAGAGTTGTTGGTGATGATGATGACGATGATTTCCCCCTCCGGGAGGGATGTTCCCCCGGCGGAATCGCTCTGCCGGAGGGCAAAAGTGCTCCTGCCCAAGTTCCGCCTCGAGACGGTGGCGCTTCGTCCCGAAAGTTCTCCCCTTATTTTTTCTAGGTCAAAATGACTTATATACCAGAAGAGGGGCACCGGAGGTGGGCCGAGGAGGGCACAACCCACCAGGGCGCGCCTGGGCTCCCTGGCATGCCCAGGTGGGTTGTGCCCACCTGCTGGGTCCCGTCTGGTACTTATTTGCTCCAATAATTCTTATTTATTCCATAAAAATTCCTCGTGAAATTTCCGCTCATTTGGAGTTGTGCAGAATAGGTAGCCTGACGTAGCTTTTTCAGGTCCAGATTTCCAGCTGCCGGAATTCTCCCTCTTTGTGTGAACCTTGCATATTATGAGAGAAAAGGCATTAGAATTACTCCAAAAAGCATTATTATGCATAAAAACAACATAAATAATAGTAGGAAAACATGATGCAAAATAGACGTATCACCACACAAGACTCTAATCCAGGTTTATTGCCTATTTGAGATTGAACCCGCAAGGATGTCTGGCAGAGTTTTTCGTTACGGCCCAAACGATGTGAGCACGGTTCCCAAGACCACCAAATGGGTGCCACTTGGTACACCGTGCCATGGTGTATATACCCCATCATAGGCTATCCCTAAGGTCAGCACTACACACGACCTCCAACACATATCCTACAAACACTAGAAACTAGTTGGAACTCCTCGACAGAGATCAAGGTGATTAATAAGTCGAGAGAGCTTGGAGTGCCTGGAGCCCAGTGTGTGGTAGTAGTTGTTCTTCAATCACAAACACAGAACTCATTTCCTGAGGATGGTCCCAATGAGATAACCTACCATGTACTCCTACATGGCCTCTCATCGCTACCTTTACCAAATCGTGTTCACACACTTAGCTCTCACATGGTAGGACATGAACACAACCATTCCAATTCATCGCCCAGATGGATCAGATCCGACATAAGTCTAAGCATAGCAGGCATACCAAATAAGCATGAATGAGTAGTCACAACATGGCTCAAGAAATTTCTACTCATGCTAAGTGGTTTTAACTATTTACAGTTGATGAGGACATCAATACTACAGCTACACCCATGATCCTTGTAGCTACATATACTGGACCAATTATTAGAACTCGCGCACGCCAATTAAATTACCAGGTACGTTCAATTCTTGGTAACGATTCTAATGTTCGTAAGAATATCATGGGGTGGCCCAATCTTCTAACTGAGCGGATGATGTCGCTGATGAACATGCTGTATAACTTGTGAAATGCTCTTGAAATCTCCGGTTGTTCCCCCGTTGCCAATGCGATGGATTTTCAACCCTATGGATATTCGCAACACCACACACTTGAGCATATAGCCGCTGACCACGAAGCAGTTCTGCAATCTCCCAATTCCCAATGGAACGACAGACAGCACTTGACTTTCAGTAGCACATACACCCTATCAAAACAAATTTGGTGTAGATAAATATCCCTGATCGATGCAAAGAGGAATATGAATGCAAAGGAATGCTTAAAGCAATTCAGTCTGGTATGAGTTTAATCAAAATGTGGTCTAACCATAAAATCCATGACTTACAAGGGTATATAAAGACCCCTAGATGTCCAACCTAGTGTTGGAGTCAAAATCAACCATATCTCTAACTTTCCTAACTTAAACGACTCTATTTGCAAAACTGGCAAAAACAACCGCCGTATTGTTTTGATGACTGCGACTCGGTCAATGTTAATCATAGGCTGAGGTATACAGTTTGGAAAGCACAATACCCAAGCTTTCCAAATTGTACTTACACGCCTTATTTGAGAGCGGACATGGATTCTGCACATATATCAATTTTGGGCATCCTGGCAGTCAATCCGCGTATGGTTCTAATTTTCCTTCTTTTTATGTTGTGCACCTGCCTCCCTCTCCTCCCTCATGCACTTGCTGATACTAGACAATGGTAGGCCTTCTTCTTGTTGCAATGCTTCATCTTTGCATGCCAAGCTTGTCTTCTCTTCAAATCTGATCATACAAACATGCAAAGACTTAGGCAGTATAAAATTCTCATTAACACAAATGTCAGATTCAACTAACAGTGAATTCACCTGTTGTTCTAGTACTTTTGCACGTGCTCTAGTAATTGGTCCAATTCTGATTTCATTGGACTTGTCGTGTGCAGCAGCATCATCAATGGAAAAGGATGGTAAAAGACTAGGGATGTCCTCATGATCCCCCATTGAAAAGGCATCGACCCCGACGCGCCAAGGTCATCTCCATTATATGGCAACAAATAAGCAACGTTGAATGTATTACTCACGCCAAACTCTTTAGTGGGAAGATCAATTTTGTATGCATTATCATTAATCTTAGCAAACACATTATATAGTCCATCACCTCTTGGCTTCGACTTGGACTTGCATCGTTCAGAAAATCTATCTTTGCGAAAGTGTACCCACACCATGTCGCCCGGCTGAAACAACACCTCCTTTCTCTTCTTATTAACACGATTAGCTGTTTACTTGCCCTTCTTTTCAATTGCTTCTTTAGTCTTCTCGTGTATCTTCCTCACAAAATCTGCCCTCTTGGATGCCTCCATGTTCGCTCTCTCTTGCATTGGATAGGGCATCAAATCAAGTGGTGTAATGGGTTTAAAACCATAGACCACCTCAAATGGACAGAACTAAGTTGTGGAATGTACTGCCCTGTTATATGGAAATTCCACATGCGGCAAACACTCCTGCCATACATGCAGGTTCTTCTTTATCATGGATCACAACTATCAGTTTGGGGGTGACAAGTAGTGCTGAATACTAACTTTGTCCCCAGCTTTCCCCGAAGTGTCTTCCAGAAATAGCTCATAAACTTCCCATCATTATCAGAAACAATTGTCTTTGGTACTCCATGTAAGCGCATGATGTCCCTGAAAAATAGATTAGGAATGTGCGACACATTGTCACTTTTGTGGCAGACAATAAAACGTGCCATCTTAGAAAAATGGTCAACTACCACAAAAATTGAATCATGTCCTCGCCTGGTCCTAGGCAATCCTAACACAAAATCCATGCTTATGTCTTCCCATGGTGTAGTAGGAGCAGGGAGAGGAGTATACAAACTGTGAGGTTTCAGCTTGGACTTCGCCTTATTACAAGTAATGCAATGCTTAAAAAATCTCTCCACATCATGCCTCATCTTAGGCCAATAAAAATGATCAGCGAGCATAAGCAAAGTCTTCTCACATCCAAAGTGACCCATCAAACCTCCAACACGTGATTCCTGCAACAATAGCAAAGGCATGGACAATTCTGGAACACATAGTTTGTTAGCTCTAAACAAATAGTCATCATGTATGTGATATTTTTCCCATACTTTTACATTAGAACACAATTTATATGGTTCTGAAAAATATGGATCAATAGCATATAAATCACGCAAACTCTCTAAACCAAGAATTTGAACATCCAATTGTGTCAACAACATGTTTCTCCAAGAAAGAGCATAAGTATCAGCAACAACATTATCTTTACTCTTTTTATATTTAATAATGTATGGGAAAGATTCAATAAATTCAACCCATTTAGCATGTCGTTTATTCAAATTGCATTGGCTTTTCAAATATTTCAGAGCCTCATGATCAGAATGTATGATAAATTCTTTGGGTCACAAATAATGTTGCCAAACCTCAAGCACACGAACTAGAGCATACAATTCTTTAGCATAAACAGGATAGTTGAATTGTACACTATTCAGTTTTTCAGAAAATATGCAATGGTCTTGCATCGACACACCTCCAATACCAATTCCAATAGCATCACATTCAATCTCAAATTGTTTAGTGAAACAAGGATGTACAAGCAAAGGTGCAGTAGTCAAATGATGTTTCAACTCATCAAATGCAATATCTTGGGCTGCGCCCCACACAAATTCAACACCCTTTTTAGCAAGCGTGTTTAAAGGTGCAGCAATGGTATTGAAATCTTTCACAAAATGTCTAAAGAAACCAGCAAGACCGTGAAAGCTTCGTACTTGACTAACATTCAGAGGAGTAGGCCAATTTTTAGTAGCTTCAATTTTTGATTCATCTACCTCAACTCCATGCTTAGAAACAACATATCCTAGAAATATGACTTATCTTTGGAAAATGTGCACTTATCAAGATTACCATATAGCTAAGCATCACGCAAAACTTGCAAAACTTGTTGAATATGATCACTATGTTCAGATTCATTGCGGCTGTAAATAAGTATATCATCAATATATACAACCACACATTTACCAATGAAATGCCTCAAAACATGGTTCATTAATCTCATGAAAGTACTAGGTGCATTAGTTAACCCAAAAGGCATGACTAACCACTCATATAAACCAAACTTTGTTTTGAAGGCTGTCGTTCATCCCCTTCTTTCATCCTAATTTGATGACAACCACTATGCAAATCAATTTTAGAGAAAAACAGTAGCACCACTCAATTTGTCTAACATATCTTCTAAATGTGGAATAGGATGATGGTATCGAATAGTGATGTTATTTATAGCTCTACAATCTACGCACATGGGCCATGTACCAACTTTCTTAGGAACTACAATTACAGGAACAACACAAGGACTTAAGCTCACACGAATATAACCTTTGTTGAGTAGCTCTTGTACTTCTTTATGAATTTCCTTTGTTTCCTCGGGGTTGGTGCGGTATTGTGCTCGATTGGGCAATGATGCTACTGGTATCAAATCAATTTGATGCTCTATACCTCAAAATGGTGGTAAACCAGCGGGTACCTCCTCTGGAAACACATCGCTGAATTCCTGCAATACATTAGAAACACAAATAGATAGAGGGGTCATATCATTAGAAACCAAAATTTGACCCTTGCACATCAGCACAACTGGTACAATGGTGGGATCCTCACAAAACTCTCTCAAATCAGATTTAGTGGCTAACACAACTAAGGAATTCACTCCTTCACTTTCATTTTTACCGCTCAGTTTTGGCTTGTGGCTCTCACTCACCGGAAGTGTAGTCTCTCACATATCTAATCTCTCACTCTCCTTTTCAAGATTCACTTCAATTTTTTGACAAGATTCATTTACAATTTGTTGCGGTGTCATCGGCCTCAAAGTAACCGCCTTGCCATGCCAATTCAAATGATATGTGTTGGCACTCCCATTGTCGGTGTCAAAACAGGCGGATCTCGGGTAGGAGGTCTCGAACTATGGACCTTGGATCGATGGGGAACAGTGGACGTGGGACACGATGTTTACCCAGGTTCGGGCCCTCTCTAAGAGGTAAAACCTTACGTCCTGCTTGATTATATTGCTTGTGTATAAGGGGGTTACAGAGTAGATCTACCACAAGATCAGACAAACTAAACCTTAACCAGCAGGATGGTGATTGTTCTTCTAGCCTCTACGGACTAAGCCCCTGGTTTATATAGACACCAGGGGTACTAGGGTTTATAGATAGTCGGTTACATCAAGGAAACATCGGATCTTCCATCTTGACATGGGGTACACACCAAGGCACAAAAGGTCTTCGGTCCGGTGCGGCCCAACAATTCAGCCCATGTGAGATGAGCCGGCACCCCGAGGACCCCGTAGTCCAGGACTCCCTCAGTTGCCCTCGAACTAGCCTTTAACACTGTCTTCTTTTAACTCCCAATACTGCAGGCTCCCGCTTGCAGTCGAGTTCCCTTTTTCCCGAGTACTAGGTATGGTTCTCCTCCAGTTAAGCCTTTGAATAGTACTTGATTCAGTTCGACCATACGCCGAGGCGTATCCGGACTCCTAACTATCCGCTTTACTTAGCCTCGAAGACCAGCCGTTCGAATGCGAACAGTATCTTGGACTGACAACTTTAGGCGAAGGGCCGCGGCCGGTCATAAAAATGAAGACTCGATACACGACTCGAGGCCGCTCTTTTGATGACACATCCCTCTAAGGTGGAGATCGTGCCCCATTTTTTAAGGGATTTGATCAATGATTCACAGTATCTCATTCGTGCATAACGCTACGAGTATATCGGGAAGAGGCAAGGTGGGCGGCGAATTTATAGGACTCCTGGTATTACAACTACTTATAAAAAGGGCAGTCACGGTCATCCTCGTACGCCTTCTTCCACCTCTCGCCACAGCCTTTCCCAATCTTCAATGCTCCAGCACTCCGGTTCAAACCTCCACAAAACTCCCTTCCCCCAAACTTGGCGATGGCCGGATCTGGCGTGGGAGGCAAGTGGGAGGCCTCGATTGTCACTAATAAAGACATTGAGGATCTGAAGCGCCCCGGCTATCTCACGACCGCCGTTGTCCACCGGGACCCAGAAGCGGGCAAGGCCATTCCCACACCACAACCCGGCAAAAGGGTGGTGTTCGTCCCCCACTTCATCCGAGGACTAGGCTTCCCCCTCCATCCCTTCGTCCGAGGGTTGTTGTTCTTTTACGGATTGGACTTTCATGACTTGGCTCCAAATTCCATTCTCAAGATCTCAGCCTTCATCATCATCCGCGAGGCCTTTCTACGGGTCCCTCAGAATTTTGGCATATGGCTAATTTTTTTTAATGTGAAGCCGAAGATCGTGGACGGCCAGCAAGCGGATTGCGGGGGGGGGGGGGGCATCGTGAGCAAGGTTACTCGCGTTGAGTGGCCGGTGGGGACATTCATACACACTATCAAAATTTGGCAAAAAGAGTGGTTTTATATCACGGAACCACGTGATGCAGCCTGGGCGGCCGCCCTCGAGTTTAGATCCGGACCACCCACGAGGCTAACCTCATGAACCAAAAAGAGCCTCGATTGGGGCCACCCGGAGAGGTGGACCTGCTACAGAAGCGCATTATCCGCGTGAAGGAGGCAGGTGTTGTCGGGATCGGGGCTCCGTAGACCCAAACAAGGTTTGAACTCTGGGGCATGTGCGAAGGATCTTGCCTAGCCACAGCTCACTGCTCACCACCCCACGACTTGACTCTGACGAGTTCGTGCGAGCGAGAAGAAGTGACATGGTGGTTTACCCAGGTTCGGGCCACCTTGTGGTGTAAAACCCTACTCCTGCTTTGTTGTGGATTGCCTCGTGAGGAGGATGAGGATGAACTAGTACAGTGGATGAGCTGCCTCGGGCAAGCTCAATGGGCGAGGGGTTGGATCGGCCCCCTCCCTATGGTGGAGACTAGCCTATATTTATATTGGCCTTGGTCCTCTTCCCTCATAGCTTAGGAGGGAAGGGATACTACAACGGCCAATTTGAAGGGGGACAGGAGTACACCCTATCCTGACTAAAGGTGGTCTTTGTCTGCAAAGCCTCTGGTCATCACGCTATGGTGGGCTCGGCGATGACCTCCGTCCTGCCGAGCCAGTGGCCTTGGTCTTGTTGCACCAGAATGGAAACCTTTGGGGGATTCCTTGGGAACCCACGTATGTACTTGCCTCCTTAGCACCAAAGAGGAAATTGTCCTCTCCTACGCCTGCTGGTGCCCTTCTGGCCTTGGTCGTCACGGCTCACATCATCGTGCGCCTCGCGAGGTGGGACGGTTGCCTGAGATATCCGCTCCTCGGGAGGCATCCTCGGGAGGCCGCTCCTTGGGAGGACATGATGTCGTTCGCCTTGCGAGGAGGGGGCCCTCGTGAGGGTCTTGCCCATGGAGTCTTCTAGCTAGGTCGTACCGGGCCATTGATGGAGACACGTGCTGGGCCTTAGGCAGACGAGTCTGGGTACCCCCGGTCCCAAAATGCCAACAGGTGTCAAGCTAACCAGCGTGATACAGGTGATGCTCTATCATCGCCTCCTCCCTTGCCAGCAAAGGGAGGATCCAATGTGGGCGTACAGGTCCGAAGACCCCGTCACCCTGCGCCATTTCCTCGGCACTTCTTATGAAAAGCTATGGAGGGCGCTATTCAAGCCCCAAGAAGAGGATTGGCCAGCCAAAAACAAGGAGGATGTCATCCTCGACGCCGAGCCCGCCCCTAAGAAGGTAACAAGACTCCCATCTGCTTTTAAATTCGGATGTTCGTGTCTCCTTAGATTCATCTCTCATATTCTTACCTCGACAGGGATGGCTTGCGAAGGCCAAGAAGATCAACAGCCCGGCCCCGCTACCCGAGGACCCCAGGTCACCTCCGCTGGAGGAAATGCTGACTGCGGTACCCTATAAGGTACCAGAGTAAAAGGACAAGACAAAGAGAAACCCCACGAGGAAAAACCGTGTGGGCCTCCGCTCACGAATTCCTCCGGACACCATGTTCGGAGACACTCATGCCCCTTCTACACACGAGGGTGAGCAAGATGGCAAAGAAGAGGAGGGGAAGGGTGACACTTCCCACCGTAGGAAAAGAGCCGCGTCAGCCGAAGCAGAGGGGGATCATCCTGCTCTAGCTCCGAAGAAAAGGAGCCGGGGCAAGTTGGTCATGCCCAATGACAGTTCGGACTCCGAAAAGGAGTCCGCGGCCTCTGAGAGGATCCTGGAGAGAGTTTCCTAGGTCAAACCCTGCGCCGTGAGGTGAGGTTTCCGAAGATTATCCGAGCGCCGGTCTAACCGGCCTATTGCTAATGGTGTACACTTTTTTCTTTTTGCAGCCCGCCACGCGACCTTCCCACCGATCAGATTTCAGAGGGCACCTCTCCGCCTACCGATCCGGCGGAGAGTGGAGGCGCATCGCACTCTGCACCTCCCCCGGTCATCAGGGAAACCGGGGAGGTATTGTCCCAAAGGACCCCCTCGTGCCAAGCACGGGGGGTGGTGGTGACATCGACATGGCCAAAGCTAATGTTTCGGCCGTCAAAGACCAAGAGGGGCAGTTTGGGCAATCTGAACCTTCTCCGAAGGCAATTTCAGAGCCTTCACAGCCTTCCAAAGCATCATAGCCACCCCCCTCTAAAGGGGGGCGGGGGCCCCACCACCAGCACCAAATACTGGGGGCCGGGCCGTGGTAGAGTGGCCGGACAAGATGGAGGAGGCTGTGAACAGCTCCTCCGTAGTCGCGGAACACCGTTCTCTGATGAGCGCGGTTTTGCATAGCATTCGGTCTGATAACAACAGACCTAAAGAGGCTTTTGGTAGCCTCTTCACAGGCTTTGAGGTAAGCAAACTAATGCTTTTTGTTCATAAAAATATATTTGATGGACAAGATTTGAGCCGCCCGTATATGTCGCAGCCCGTTAGACTCTGTCAAGTTTTAGAAAAACCTAGCAGAGGATCGAAGATCATGAGGACAATAACCTAAGTATCTTGTTTTCTTTATACTACAGGCTTCGGTAGTGGTCGCCACAGCCAATGTCGCGGAGCTTGTTGATATAAATCAGAAACTGAAAAGTTCCAAGGAGGAGCTGAACCTCGTCAACAAGCGTTTTCACGAAGCACAAGGTTGGTCTATTCAAAGCACAGTCTTTTGCTTTCTTTCCCGTTAAAAAGAGTATTCGGGTTTATCCCTGAGTAAGAAAAAAGATTGCAGCTATTGCCGCGGAGGTCGAGAGCCTCAAGGCTGAGCTGCAGAAGGCCAAGACCGAGGCGGCCGAACAGAAGGCTCACATTGGTGAAAACTGACAGTGAGAAGCATAAGGCCAGGGTGGCAGAAGTGCAACAAGAGCTCAAGGATGCCGTCACTAAATGTGAGGACCTTGAGAAGAAGAATAAGGAGCATGCCGCCGAGCTGGAAAAGATGAAGAAGGAAGTCCACAAGGCGCGGACAGAGGCGCGAGGTGCTCGGGAAGACCTCCGGAAGTGAAGCAAATCATGAATGGTAAGCAGTACTTATTCCAGAGTGTCATATGTGGCTAAAAGTTTGCATTGCATACCCAGGTGTGGCATTCCATAGGCGCCTTCACGGAGCTCACGAGGTGTGCAGCAGATGCGTCAAGGTAGTATGCAGCTCGGGAGGGTGATGCCGATCTAAGGTTGTTTTGGGCGCAGTTCCAAGTGCCCGAGCACCCTCCCCTTCTTGTTAACCAAATGAAATAGTTGATGGAGCTGCACCGGATGGTGGAGCTGGCCATGAAAGACATCTGTGTCTGGTTGTGGCCTTTCGAGCCCATACCCAGCCGTTATTTTGGCCTGGTTGCGAGGCTGTGCGATGTCGTCACCCGAGTTGACGCCATGAAGTACTCGGTGTGCATTGAGGGGGCTCGGATGGCATTTTTGAAGACCATGGTGCACTGGCTAAAGATCAAACCCGTCGAGATGGCCACCGGACCTCCTCCAACCGGAAAGGAGCATAGGCGCCCGAAGCAATACTTCTCCGCCATGATGGGCGGTGCTCGGGCAGTAAAAGCACTATGTCCGAAGGATGTACTCCTGTATCAATTATGCCTTTATGTATTAAACTGTGATCAAACCTTTGTGCCATTATGCGGTTGTTTTTGTATGGTTTATCATACTTGTGTCTTTGCATGTTTTCATTTTGACTCCTATATGGCCGTTTTATCCTGAAAGTTACCAGTCGTCGGCTTCAGCCCCCACGTAGATGCTACGAGGGGTGTTCCGCCTCCGTACTATAACCCTTACCAATGTCTCGGTGCCTGGGGGGTAGTGTAGGAGGGGAACGAGGCAATCAGACTATGCAGATTTATTACCTTCACTTAGCCATAGGAGCTTGATTGTGGGGGCTCGTGACTAGCCCCCGGTGTGGTGAAATGTTGGGCGAACCTTAGGGCCGAACATTGCTCACTTAATTTGTTAAAAGACAAATCCTTTGTATTACATGGTACAATCGCTAATGATTCTTGGTTCAAAGACGAGTCATCGGATCCCCGACCAGTTCTCGCTTATTATGACAGTTAGTTTTCAGCTTTCTCCACTAAGGTACTTTACCGAACTAGGCAAAAGTACAATCACAGTGGTTCTCCCTTTACCTTCTTAGCCGAACATGCGAAATGTAAGAAGGCAAGCACAGGAGCGGGGCAACCCAACTACTGACCCAAGACATAATTTGGAACCGGTGCATATAATGCAGTATCCGATACACCGAAAACAGTGAACAGAGGAAAGGTGTCGGTCTTTAATGTATAGGGCGAGCATCTAGGCTGAGCCCCTGGTCTAATAACCGGCATATAAATGATGTCCGAAGTGTATAACACTTGATTGAGGCAGATTCAAAGAGCGAAAAGGAATAGCCAGGGAAAAATACAACATAAGGAATTGTAGTGGAACCGTAAAAAGGTTTGCTTTATTTCCAATAAGCTCATGACGTCTAGCCATACAATTCGAACAGCTGAACAATCATCAGATAGGGATATGTTTATAAAAAAAGAGATAAATTTATAGATGAAAGGTTTACGCAGGGCCCTTATGTGTGGGTTAACACCCAATCTGTGCCCTACTGCACGTCTGCGCCTTTAGTTCTACTAAGAGGAACAACTCTGTTGGGTGGTTGTCCCATGATGAGTCCTTGACAGGGATTTCTTGAGAGGTTGCTATGTTGGTGGGGCTTCAAGCGGGATAAGTCCTAGATGGTACCTTTACGTCATCTGAAGACGCGTTGTTCTATAGTGCGGTCGAACCGAACTCTTGGTTGAGGCCCCACAACTGACCATGGTATTTTGTGTGCAAAGTTGTGATATCGAGGCATGTGATACGCTCCTATGGTGGGCAGGTCATGGGGGTGTATTCCTATGTGCGTCGAACACATGAAGGCCCCTTGGTCGGAGATGAGGCCCGTGCTCTCTTGTTCGCTTCATGCGCCTTGGTGGAGAGCAGGCACTTCGGCCCTTCATATTCGGCCGCCAAGGCTGCAGTGTGTTCCTTCATCCGAAGAGAGTGCTCTATGTTGCCATGGACTGTGATGACGCCTCTTGATTCAGGCATCTTCAATTTGAGGTAGCCATAGTGGGGGATGGCGTTGAAACGAGCGAACACCATTCGGCCTAGGAGGGCGTGATAGCCGCTGCGGAAGGGGGCGATATCGAAGATCAAGTCTTCGCTCCATAAGTTATCCGGAGAGCCGAATACTACTTCAACAGTGAGAGTGCCAGAGCAACGGGCTTCGATGCCGGGGATAACCCCTTTGAAGGTTGTGTTGCTGGGTTTGATCCTTGATGGGTCGATTCCCATTTTCTGGACTGTGTCTTCATAGATCAGGTTAAGGCTGCTGCCACCATCCATTAGGACTCTAGTGAGGTGGTAGCCATCAATAATTGGGTCGAGGACTGATACGTCTCCAACGTATCTATAATTTATGCAGTATTCATACAATGTTTACAACAATTTTATATGGTTCTGGTATGATTTGCATGGAACTAACCCAGACTGACGTTGTTTTCAGCAGAACTACCGTGGTGTTGTTTCTTGTGCAGAAATGAAAGTTCTCCAAATGAGCTGAAACTTTTTGATGATTTTTTTGGAACAAAAGAGACCCCCAAAGCTTCGTGGAAGGACCAGAAGGTGAAGGAGTAGGGCACAAGACACCGGGGCACGCCTGGGCCCTTGCCCGTGCCCCGGTGGGTTGTGCTCACCTCGAGGCCCATCTTAGCGTGAAACCAACGCCAAAAATTCCTATAAATAGATAAACTGTCAGTGGTAACCCTAGATCAGAAGTTTCACCACCGCAAGCCTCTGTAGCCACGAAAAACCAATCTAGACCCCGTTCCGGCACCCTGCCGGAGGGGGAAATCATCATCGGAGGCCATCTTCATCATCCCTATGGCCACCATGATGAGGAGGGAGTAGTCCACCCTCGGGTCTGAGGGTTTGTACCAGTAGCTATGTGTTTAATCTCTCTCTCTCTCGTGTTCTTGAGATGTCACGATCTTGATGTATCACGGGCTTTGTTAATATAGTCGGATCATATGGTGTTTTCCCCCCTCTATCTTGTTGTGAATTGAGTTTTCCCTTTGAGATTTCGTTCTTATCGGATTGAATACTTTTATGGATTTGAGAACACTTTATGTATGTCTTGCTATGTATACCCATGGTGACAATGGGGTATCATATTGATTCACTTGATATATGTTTTGGCACTCAACTCGCGGATCCCCGAGGTGACATTGGGGTAATCTATGCATAGGGGTTGATGCACGTTCTTGTCTTTGTTTCTCTGGTAGAAATCTTGGGGCACTCTTTGAGGTTCTTTGTGTTGGATTGAGTATTATGAATCTGAAATTGTTTGATGCATATCGTATAATCAAATCACGAATACTCGCGGTGACATTGGAGTATCTAGGTGACATTAGAGTTGGTTGATGTGTATCATATGGTGTTATTTTAGTACGAACTCTTGGTTAGATCGATCGGAAAGAATAGCTTGGTGTTATTTTAGTACGAACTCTAGGATAGATTGATCGGAAAGAATAGCTTTGAGGTGGTTTCGTACCCTACAAACAATTTCGTCTTATTTTCTCCGCTAGATAGGAACTTTGGAGTGATTCTTCATCGCACGTTGAGGGATGGTTATATGATCCAATTATATTAGCATTGTTGAGAGATTGCACTAGCAAAAGTACGGACCCTAGGCCTCATTTTCAAGCATTGCAATACCGTTTATGCTCCGTTTTATCACTTGCTACCTTGCTGTTTTTATTTATTCAGATTATAAAAATATATTTCTACCATCCATATTACACTTTTATCACCATCTTTTCGCCGAACTAGTGCACCTATACAATTTGCCATTGTATTGGGTGTGTTGGGGACATAAGAGACTTTTTATTATTTGGTTGCAGGGTTGTTTGAGAGAGACCATCTTCATCCTACACCTCCCACGGATTGATAAACCTTAGGTCATCCACTTGAGAGAAATTTGCTACTGTCCTACAAAACTCTGCGCTTGGAGGCCCAACACGAGTCTACAAGAACAAGTTGTGTAGTAGACATCAAGGACCAAGGCCGCTGATCCTCCATGACGGATACTAATCGGGTGGTCCTTTGCGGTCAAAGGTGATCAGACATGCCTACCATGGGTTGATTTTCGGGGCGACAGGCTCTAAGGCATAGACATCCCGAAGTGCGCGTTTCCTCTCCTTCTTGGGTATGTGAGTGGCATAAATCATATTTATGGTTTTAACCTCATGAGGGAATTGTTTTTGGCCTCCATTGTTCGGCCTGCGAGGCTCCTCGTCATCCTCGCTGCGGGGACTTTTGACCGCGTCTTCGGGTGTAGCCTTGCTAGTCTGCTTAATTACCCAACAATTACGGTTGGTATGGTTGGCAAGCTTATTTGAGGTGCCATATATCTAGCACAACCTATCCAAGATAACATCCAACTTGGAGGGTCCGTCTTGGTTTCCTTTAGAGGGCTTCTTACGCAGCCCTAACATGGAATTATGGAATCCGGCATTTACTGTCGTGTCATCAGCCTCAGTGTAGGTGTGGCGATGCTTATTTTTGTTGCGTCGTGGCTTTCCATTGCCATCCCGTACTTCTGAACTGCTGGGGTCTTCTGGGTTGGTCCTTATACGATCCAACTAGCTATCCTTGCCCGCGCAAAAGTGGGTCATAAGGGAGGTAAGGGCCGCCATTGTCTTCGGCTTGTCTTGGCCGAGCTGGCGTGCCAACCACTCGTCCTGGATACTGCTCCTGAACACGGCTATGGCTTCGGCATCCGGGCAGTCAACTATCTGATTCTTTTTAGTCAGGAACTGATTCCAGAATTGCCGGGCTGACTCCCCGGGCTATTGGATCACATGACTCAAGTCATAGACGTCCGGAGGCCGAACATCGGTGCCTTGAAAGTTGGCTCGAAAAGTGTCTTCGAGCTCTTCCCAGCTCCCTATGGAGTCTTCGGGGAGGCTATTCAACCAATGCTAAGCTGGTCCTTTGAGCTTTAATGGCAGATATTTGATGGCGTGGAGGTCGTCTCCTCGTGCCATATGAATGTCGAAAGAAAGTCCTCAATCCACACAGTCGGGTCCATAGTCCCATTGTATGGATCGATATTTACGGGTTTAAACTGTTCTGGGAATTGATGCTGCATCACCTCATCCGTGAAGCACATTGGATGAGTGGCGCCCCTTATTCGGGCCACGTCATGTCGACTTTGAAATCCATTCGTGCACGGCGTTGATCGCGAGCTCTATCATTTCGGTCGAGCCATGCTTGGTATCTGTTTCTTCTTTCGTGAGGGTAATCTCTTGATCCATAAATGGACCTTGATTGACCCGCTCCAACGGCTAGGTCATGTCATAGATCGTATTGATATGCTGGTTGTGCCGCCTCCTTGCCTTTATGGCGAGGGGGGGCTGGTGGGTATTTGGGGGTCTCCAGCCGGCCTATCTCTTCCTCGAGGTGGGTGGTCAGGCTGGTCGCCTTGAGTGCCTCTAGGTAGTACAGGCTCGAGGGCCTCGTCGTTGAACTGTGGCAACAATTTGCACTTGGGGTAGCTCTTTGTCTGTCGCTCATAGTTGTACCCTTCTTCGGCTTCTAGGACTTTCGTCAATCTGTTTTTGAGGGAGTCTTGTTCGGCCTTTATCTGTTGCTGCTTCTTCTTCAATCTTTGCGCAATAGCTATTAGCTGTTGCTTGAACCTCTTTTGCTCCAATGGATCTTCTAGGACGATAAAGTCCTCAGGTCCAAGGCTGACCTCCTCTTCAGAGAGGGGCATATAATTTCTGTCTTCGGAATCGTTGGGGTCCTCGGGAGTATGCTGACCCTCATGTCCCTCTAAGCCGTCCGATTGGTGTTCACGGGTGGGGTCGCCGAGGTCTTCCGCATTGTCCAGGGTGCCGCCTTCTATGGTGCCCGTGTTGCTTTCCCTGCTATGTCGCCCCTTGGAGCGTCGGCGTTGCGTCCGGCGCTTGGGGGGCTCCTCTCCAGGGTTAGCATCCCTTCTGGAGGTGCCGTAACCATTGGCGCCATCGCCGTCGTCCTTGGGGGTGTCCACCATGTAGATGTTGTAGGTGGATGTGGCCATCCATCGGTATGTGACGGGAGGGGCTGTGGCCTCAGCATCGTCGTCCATGTCATCAGCCTCCTCGGAGGCATAGTCCAGCATGTCGGTTAAATCCTCGACCGTGGCTATTAGGTGGGTGGTGGGTGGGACGTAAAATTTCCTGTGGCCTGCCTCAAGGCTCCGTTGAGGGTGGGCCGAGTACTTGCCATTGACAATAGCCATCATCTGGATCTGGTCCAGTGCCTCGTTCAATAAGGCTAGGCTGGCCGGATCTGCATATGAGGCCTCTTCGGAGTTGACCTCCGTCGTGATGGTGGAGCAGGGCACAAGTCCAGCCAAGGCCGAACCCGGGTCTTCGGACACCATACAAGTGTGAGGGCTCAAAGCCGAGTCAGTAGCAGGGAGGGTGAGTCTGGCTGGGGTCGATTCCCCGTCTTCGGACGCCGAACACCCCAAAAGGCTAAAGGCCAAACCTGCAATAGGGAGGGAGGGTCTGGATAGGATTGATTCCTAGTCTTGGGATGCAGGTAGTGCCTCTGAGCTCGAGGCCAGTAGCGCAGTAGGGGCCGATCTGAAGATTGGACCAGGGAGAGGGCCCGAAGTCAATGCTTCGGGGGCTTAGTTTGTTGAAGGTACGGCTGAAAAGCCAGCGAAGATCAGATCGCCCCGAACATCGGTGACATATTCGAGGCTGCCAAACCTGATCTGCCGCTTGGGGGCGAAATTGTCGACCTGGCTGAGACGACCAGTCAAGTCAGCGTGCAGGGAAATGCTGCTGAATGCGAAAAGTTGCCCGAGGACAAAGATGTCTCCGGTGTTGATGCCGTCTCTGATGATTGGGCGAGCCATCGATCCTTCGGCGATCCAACAGTGGAACTTTCAATGAAAGCACCAATGTCGGTGTCAAAACCGGCGGATCTCAGGTAGGAGGTCCCGAATTGTGGACCTTGGATCGATAGGGAAAAGTGGACGTGGGACATGATGTTTACCCAGGTTCGGGCCCTCTTTGAGAGGTAAAACCCTACGTCCTACTTGATTATATTGCTTGTGTATAAGAGGGTTACAGAGTATATCTACCACGAGATCAGATGAACTAAACTCTAACTAGTAGGATGGTGATTGTTCTTCTTGCCTCTATGGACAAAGCCCCCTAGTTTATATAGACACCAGGGGTACTAGGGTCTACAGATAGTCAGTTACATCAAGGAAACATCGGATCTTCCATCTTGACTTCGGGTACACACCAAGGCACAAAAGGTCTTTGGTCCGGATACGGTGCGGCCCAACAGTTCGGCCCATGTGAGATGAGGCAGCACCCCGAGGACCCCCTAGTCTAGGACTCCCTCACCCATTGTGACGAACATCTCTATCATACTGCCATGGGCGTCCCAACAACGAGTGACACACGGTCATAGGAACCACATCACACTCAATGGTGTCTTTGTATGGTCCAATATGAAATTCCGCACGCACCATGTGGCTGATCTCCATGTCTGCACTATCACTTAGCCACTAAATAAAATATGGATTGGGGTAGGGTAAATATTTCAGTTTCAGCTTTTGGCATAACTCCTTACTAGCCAAATTGTGACAACTACCACCATCAATTATAAAGTTGCACGCCTTACCAGGACCAACACCAACCTTTGTTTGAAACAAATTGCACCGCTGTTCTGCAGGACTAGGAGTAACATGTAGCACTTTGGGCGAGCAAACAATTGTAGGATAGTGTGTAGCATAAGCATCTATTGAACCATCTTCATCTTCCTCCCAAATTTCAGAATCAGGGTCAGCATCATCACCGGTTTCATATTCTCATGTATCCTCATTAATCAACATTACCTTTTTATTGGGATAATCTCTCTTAAAATGACCCCTTCCACCACATGTATGACAACTCATGTCCCTGTTTCTTGCTGTAGAATTATTAGAACCAGCAACACTAGCAGTAGGTTGTGCTAGTTTCTTCACATTAGAGATCACTGAATCTAATTTGGAAGAAGCATTACCACGAAAGCCAGAAGTGGAACTAGGAGTAGGCTCCATATATACTAGGTGCTGTTCGTGGTGTAAAAGGACCTATACTCGCTGTTGTGCGAGATGTAAACTTAGCATCCTCAGCCACTTGCAATTCAGCCTCTCGTGATTGGTGTAACAAATCTGTCATGTCATAATATTGGTGAAGATGAACAATACGCTTGATGTTATAGTTCAGACCAGAGAGAACTCACTGCATTTTTTGTTCAGGCTCTTCACGCACTCTAGCAGACTGCATAATAAGCTCCATCTCCTGAAAATATTCATCCACAGAAGAAGTACATTGCCTCAAATTCTGCAATCTCTCATAGAGAGAACGAATATAATTGAGTGGAACAAAGCGAGCACGCATCCCTTCCTTTAGCTGTCCATGTAACAATGGGATGTTCACCATCTTCAATTCTGGATTGTACAATATTATCCCACCAAAGCAAAGCATAGTCATCAAATTCAGAAGATGTTAGTTTTATTTTCTTTCCTTGGTGTACTCATGCATGCGCCATAATTTTTCCACCTTCAGCTCCCAATTGAGGTACTCTTTAACATCAGTAGAACCAACAAACTTGGGGACAGTGAACTTTGGTTTGCCCATCCCATCATCATCACGGTTGGCCGGTTGTCAAATATCATCATCATCAAATCGACAGCACACACCAAGAGGAGCAAATCCATGGCCTACGGGCATGGCACCAGCATGGCCACCACCACGGCCTCCATTACCACGACCACCATCTTGGTCAGCAACAACCAGCTCATGTGGAGCTTGCCGGTCATGATTAGCTTGCTATAATTGTTCATGTTGTGCTGCAGCACCTTCAACATTGGCAGCATTAGCAGCTGCAGCACCACCATGAACACTAGCTTCACCATCATCATCATTAAGCTGCTGATTTTGTTGGCGATCGACGGACTGTTGCAATGCGGCAAAAGCTTGCTGCAAGGTAACTAGAGTCCCCTGAATTTCAGCAACTTGTCGTTGTATTACTGTGATGGTTTCAGTGGCATACTTCAGGTCCAACTCCATGTTCTGCACATTCTCATTTATAGGGTTAGTTGCACACTGAATTTGTCGCTGAAGATGATCACGAAGAGCTTCATATTCATTCCAATGCACCACGGATTTAGGATCCTTTTTCTGATGTACATCAATAGGCTCAGTAGACATGATTAGTAGACACAACAATCTGGATATATGTGGAGGACTCTCAACTCACTCAGAACTGAAAGAAACAAGGTATCTTACCGTTCGAAAGTGAATTAGAAAAGCTTACCAACTTGTATGGGCAGAACATGCACGGATGTGATGTAGCGAATACCGAGGGTGAAAACTATAACACAACAAACCAGGCTATATGGCGGAGGTTGTTTGGATACCTAACAACACCAATTCACAAATCCTAGTGCTGATCGTATGACAAAAAGACCCACGGAAACACACACGATGGAGATTAATGGGGCAAATGCAACAATGAAACTGAGCTCAAAATTCTGGAATGTCGGAGTAATGCTTGTGTTGCAAATGCACAGGAGAGACGCTGGAAAAACGCTCAATTTATACAGGCACAAGATTGCTCAATCTACGAGTGCAATGAACGTGGCAGAAAAATTAAACAAACTCTCCAAACTTATATGCAACTTTCACGTGTAGCTTTATTTTTCTCCGTTTTCTTTCTTTCTTTCTTTCTCTCTTATTTTCGTTCTGTTGTCCTCAACAAAAACCTGAGCAATTAGTAACCAATCTGAATTTGGCGAAACAAATGATGCACTCTCCAAATTCCTATGTGAGCAGCCCATAGAGCAAAGGATATGCTAGTCTCAATAGGAAAGTGTTACGCAAAAGAAGAAAGGCTAACTATGGTTATCAAAACGAAGACACTATCTGATTTTGATTGTTAAGCTAAGAAAACTAAAACTATGGAGGACAAACTTGATCAACATATCTGATTCGCGTGAAGCACACCAATGACTCCAACTTGAAAAGGAAAACCTAAACAATATACTACGACTTAGATCAGAAAATAAGTTACACAAAGAAAAGACTATGATCAGCAACTAAAACTTGGAACTGCTGCTATCTAGGCTATGGCAGCAAACTCTAAACATAATCTTTTTGTATGGAGTTTTCTATATAGGATGAAAACAAAACTAATCTAAAGGATTGATGGATGCTCACCGAGTAAGTGCTGGAAATCTGATACCAAGATGATATGGGGTGGCCCGATCTTCACAGTGAGCGGATGATGTCGATGATGAACTTGCTGGATAACTTGTGAGATTCTCTTGAACTCTCCGTTTGTTCCCCCGTTGCCAATGTGATGGATCGTCAACCATATGGATATTCGCAACACCACACACTTGCACACGTAATCGCCGACCACTAAGCAGCTTTGCAATCTCCCAATTCCCAATGGAACAACAGATAGCACTTCACTTTCAGTAGGAAATACACCCTATCGAAACAAATTTAGTGTAGATAAATATCCCTAATCGATGCAAAGAGGAATATGAATACAGAGGAATGCTTAAAGCAATTCAGTCCGGTATGAGTTTAATCAAAGCATGGTCTAACCCTAAAATCCACGACTTACAAGGGTATATAAAGACCCCTGGACGTCCAACCTAGTGTTGGAGTCAAAATCAACCATATATCTAACTTTCCTAAGGCCGTATTGTTTTGATGACTGCGACTCGGTCACCACGAATTACGGGTTGCGGGTATATAGTTTGGAAATCACACGACTCAAACTTTCCAAATTGTATTTACACGCCTTATTTGGAGCACGAACACGGATTACACATGTATATCAATTTTGGGCCACCTGGCAGTCAATTCGAGTCTGATTCTGATTTTCCTTCTTTTTATGTTTTGCACCTACCTCCCTCTCCGCCCTCGTGCACTTGTTGATACTAGACAATGGATGCCTTCTTCTTGCTGCAATTCTTCATCTTTGCATGCCAAGCTTGTCTTTCTCTTAAAATATGATCATACAAACATCCAAAGACTTATGCAGTATAAAAATCACATTAACACAAATGTCAGGTTCAACTAAGAGTGAATTCACCTATTGTTCTACTTGTTTAGCACGTGCCCTAGTAATTGGTCCAATGCTGATTTCATTGGACTTGTCATGTAGAGCAACATCATCAATGGAAAAGGATGTTAAAACACTAGGGATGTCCTCAGCAATGATGCTACCTAAATTGGATACATTTGTTTTGCTTAAAAATGAAGAACCTAGCTTGGACAAGAAGGATGAACATTGGAGCAAGATCAAGCATGGAGATGATGGCATGCGCAAGTGGAATAAGAATGGAGTTTCAAGTGATAATTTCAGGACTTTGAAGCCACCATAAGGAGTGCATGAAGGCTTGGACGAAATATACAAGATTCCACATCATAAATTTCGTCCAGAGGCTATTATCGGTGTTGCATCACCTTATTATTGGGCTAGGCCCATGTAATTTCGAAATACTTCAGTATAGGCTGTTTTTAGAGTCCGTATGCGTGGGGAAATAGACTTAGAGTTGGTTTCGGACCACTCCTCTAAGGGGTCACGAAATTCTCCCCTATTCCTCCATATATACAGCCCTTAGGGTGTCATTTAGACTTTGGGTTTTGATTAGATTAAAGTTCACCATAGCTGCAACTCGCGTACTTCGTTTGTGTTAAACAATCAGACCAAGACGCCACATAACCCCACTTTCATCAGTTTAGCTTTCATCTTGTATTCATAATATCCAGATTGCAATCTCAGTTTCTTGCTTGTTCTTTGTTTGCCTATAGGAGATAGACCCTTGTGGTCAGGTTGATCCTGCTTAGGCGTGGTCAATAACCTTTCGAAGTTGGTTCAGCGATTGCTAAGGCGCGACGTCATCGCACGTTCGTAGACAGATCCTAAAGTCAACTTCCACCAAAATGATAGCCATCATCTCATCGAAAGATGAGACACCTTTGCCTCTATCAAGTGGTATCAGATTTCTAGGTTGCCCGATGAGATTTTACTAGTTTTTCATTGTCTAGATTGCATTTGTTCTTCATACCTACTATCTTGGTGGAACACGATCACGTATGGGGCCATCAGCCCCTTGTGGTTCGGCAGGGGGGAGATCACGTAGCACAAAGAGCGGAAGCCATGGAACAGCACGACAGTGGTGACGCTGGTGGTTTTTACCCAGGCTCGGGCCGCTGAGAAGCATAAAACCCTACTCCTGCTTTGGTGGATTGAAGGGAGGACCGTACTGGAAACGCAGCGCTCAAGCCTAGCAAGGTCGCCTCGGGGAGAGCAACTACGCGCGTGTGAGTGTACAAGGGTCCGAATCCTTTTTTAGGTTGCCATGGCCCTCCTTTTATAGGCAAAGGGGTTACCATAGTGGCAAAACAGTCATTATCTACTGATTAGATAGCCAACAGTGCTATCATAACTAACCCTGGCAGTTAGGACAAAGTGCATTAAATGCACCGCTCGGTGTCACGCTGAGGATGCAGCCCGGCAGACCTGCCGCACCTCTTAACCATCTTCTACTTGTCTGCATGACACGCCTCTGGACGGGTGTCATATAGGGGGAATCTCCCTTCCAAATGGCTGCCACGTGCCAAATGACAATCACTTAATCACTTTGGGGCTCGACACCACACTGATAAGTGACTGGTGTCGCTGTGCGGTGGAGCGGTGGAGTCTTGGCGGGGTGGTTTGCCCTTGGCGGCCCCGGCAAGCCTGCCGGGGAAATCTTGGGTCTTGTTTTTGGTGAGGCCTCGACCTGACCAGGCTCGCCTGCCAGGTACGGGAGGTCTTTTCTTAGGGATAACTTGTTCCCTTGGCTTGTCTTGGTCTTCTTGATCCGCCCTTTGATTCCTCAAAGAGCTATCTCTCTAGCTTGGTCTCGTCTTGGGAGCTTGGCGCTGTTGTATCCTCGCCATTGCGCCTGTGTAGAGTCTAGGCAACATACGTGAAGGTTTGTTGCACCAACATGAGACCCCGGGCCTGGCCCGAACATGCTGTCGAGCACTGTTGGGGTAGGCCCTATCAGGTACACAGGCGGGGCACTTGCGGTAGCTCTCTTGATATTTTCCTTGCTTCTTCATTAACCTGTGCTTGATTCAGTTTCTGGTTTTCCCATGGGTCGTGCAAGACGTCGTGGGGGAGATTTATGCCATGATCCATGGGCTGCCCATGCCCCATGTTCACGGGGTGGTAACTGCCATTCCACTAGTTCCCCCGCTCCTGCAGTTTTCGCTACGTATGCCGCATGCATTGCGCAGGGTCGGTGGCGGACACGGAGGGCATGGGGATGAGTGTCATGGCAGAAAGCCAGGCGCCGTGGATAGGCGCAGGAGGTCGGTCTTGATTCTGTGTGTCGTTGGTGATGCACAGGAGTCAGATTGGTGCAGCGGGGCGGTTGCCTCCTTGGTGAGGAGCCAGCCCCCGGCCCCATTTGCTTATAAAAGGGGACGTGGGCGAGGTGCTCGCTCACACCCATCTCCTCCTCCTCCCATCTGTCATCTTCTCTCCACCATGGTAAGGGGGAGAGGGCGTGGTGGTACTCCAGCGGTGGCGACGAGGGTTTTCGCTCGACAACGTCTTCCTCCTCCCGCTGGGGATGCAGGGACGAAGCCTAGCGTAAGAGGAGGCGGTAGAGGACGAGCATGTGGCCGCCGTGGCGCCCAGGGGCGAGGAGGGAGGGGCGGTGCCTTGATCGCTCCTCCTACAGTCACCCTGGGCCCGAACGAAGGCCACGCCGGGGACCAACCACTGGAATTCATTGTCAAGCTGCGCGGGCCTCTGCGCAGTCGTCTTCGGCTTCCATCTTCATTCGCAAGAGTGATGGAGGTTGAACAGCCATCGGGGCTGAGGTTGCACATGAGGGGCTGCTGCAATGGCAGCATGCGGGTGGACGTAGAGTTCCCTGCACCTCACGTCATGCTTCTCTGGCGCGGCTGGAAGACCTTCGCTCGTGCCCATAGCTTGGCGGCGTGGCATGTCCTTCACTTCAAGTTAATAAACGCCACCCTGCTCTCCGTCAAGGTCTTCAGGCGTTCGGGTGCTCGCTTATGGTGCTGCGCGGAGAGCTCAACTGACAACAAAAGCTCCTCCTCGAGCGGCAGCGACGAGGAGGACAGTGATGACGTCGGCACTGATGGGGAGGATGATGGCTCTGACTCTGGCTGAACACCAGCCGCGCTCTCACCATCAGCGGGGGGCCGGCGGCACCACCATCTGCACCTGCATCTCCCCCCTTGCAAGGTGATTTGCCGGGGTGTTGGGTGTGGATGGTGTCTCCGCCTCCTATAGCAATCTTCCAGCTGGACCTCGGCAGGCTTCCCCGTGGACTCCGGCTTCGTCTTTCCTGCCGGTGTCCATGCCGCCGTGTCCTGCTGGCCCTGGTGGCGGTGACCAGGGCATCGCCTAGCCGCTCTCCCCACCCATCACCTTCGTCTGCGCCCTCTCGATCTTGTCAGGCTGCGTCCCGCGGGTCTTGACGGGGTCAGGCTGGGCTTCTGCCCAGGCACTCCTTTTGCCCTCTTCGCCTCCCACCGTAGTTCCTAGTGGGACAGGGACAAGAAAGGGATTACGGGGCACTTATCTTTTTTCAGTCTAAAACATGTAGGCATTTGCCAAATTTTAGTCTTAAATACGAAATCTCTTTTATCCAAGTTTGTGCTTTGTAAGGTTTGTACTTGTTTATCCGCATATTAATGAAAAAGACAAGCCTTGCCGGGTACTTGTGCAGAGGAGGAACACCTCTATACTTTTTAGTAAACAAGTTTTCCTGCCAAGCTATCTTCTCGGTGCCCTCCGTTGTTGCCTTGGGGCTTGGCCTGCCGGGCTTAAAACTACAGAAGGGAACCGGCTCCTTGTCGACCCTTCTCTGTCAAATGCCACTACAACCATCTTGACCGAAAGAACATTTGGATCGGAGCACAAATGTTTTGAAGGTGACAAGGTGTCTCTATGCACAAGTTTTCTTATTACAGAGGCATGTATGGATAAAAAGAAACTTATTTGTTTGGCTTGTCGAGGTCAATATGTAAGCTTGTTTTCCGTATCTTCTTCCCAGGATCAAGTCTGCGGCAAGAGCCCTGTAGTTAGTGCAGATGAAAACATAGCAACATATGACCTCATCTAAATGATCATGACAAGTTTATGCTAAGCTAATCATGCATGCATGTTTTTAGGGCGCCATCGCTTCGTTTTATTATCTGTGCTCAGGGTTTGCACCTGGCTTTGTACAAAGGTTTACATGCGCATCGTCAAGGCTTGTACAAAAGGGTGGCTGCCAGGGCAGGGCCCGGCAGCCGCGCCTTACGGGTAGAACTTGCGAAGATGTTCAATATTCCATGAGTTTTGCATTTTGATGCCATCTTCGGTCTCAAGCTGGACTACGCCAGGTCTGGTGACTCGTACTACCCGGTAAGGGCCTTCCCATTTTGGCGTGAACTTGTTGGAACCCTTGGCTGACCAAACACGCCTAAGGACAAGGTCGCCTTCCTCAAGGCTCCAGTCATGGACCCTACGGCTGTGATAGCGGCGCAGGGCTTGCTGGTAGCGTGTAGACTCACAGCAGCCCGGAGATGGTTCTCCTCAAGGAGCACAGCATCGTCATGCTGGTGCTGCAATTGCTCTACTTCATCGTAGGCAAATACTCGAGGTGACCTGTATATGAGTTCCGTGGGGAGCACTGCTTCTGCACCATAGACTAGGGAGAAGGGAGTCTAGCCGGTAGCTCGATTTGGTGTCGTACGGAGGAACCAAAGAACCACCGGCAGCTCATCGATCTAGCGTCTGCCGCACTTTTGTAGCTTATCAAAAGTCCTTGTCTTGAGCCCACGCATCACTTCAGCATTCGTCCTCTCAGCTTGTCCATTGCTCTTGGGATGAGCAACAGAGGTGAATGAAACCTTGCTTACGAGGGTTTGAACATATTGCATGAAGGCGGGGCTTGTGAATTTGGTGCCATTGTCAGTGATAACTCTGGCAGGTACTCCAAAACGATACGCCAATCCCTTCAAGAACTTGATAGCTAATTGTGCGGTTACCTTCCTCACAGGCTCCACTTCCGGCCACTTTGTAAACTTGTCGATTGCAACGTACAACAATTCAAAGCCCCCGATAGCATAGTGGAAGGTGCCCAAGATGTCGAGCCCCCAGACCGAAAATGGCCATGACAAAGGGATTGTCTGGAGAGCTTGAGGAGGTTGATGGATATTCTTGGATTGGAACTGGCAGGCTTCACATCTGGTGACTAGCTCAATTGCATCTTGGAGGGCCGTGGGCCAATAGAAACCTTGCCAGAAAGCTTTTCCAACCAAGGCTCTTGATCCAATATGGTAGCCGCACATCCCTTTTGTGTATCTCTGCCAATAGTTCCTTCCCCTCTTCCCGGCAAATGCACTTCAAGTTCACACCGTTGGGCCTCCTTCTGTATAACGTGTCATCGACAAACTGATACATACTAGCCCCTGAGCTACTCTTTCATCTTCTTCTTGCTCTTCGGGAAGTTCTCCAGTTTGGAGGTAGCGGACAATGTGTCGCGCCCAAGTTGGAGCTCGTGGGTTGAAAACTAGGGCCAACGGCACCTCCTCACTCGTGGGAGCACCTACGTCGACCGCAAGGACCTGTGGTCCCGCGAAAGAGTGCAACTCACCAAGCGAAGTGGAGTTATTCCCAGCAGCTTCTCTACCGGGGACCTCTGGAGGCCCTACTGGTAAAGGCTTGCTGGAGTCCGGCTTCCTTCTCTTCCTAGCCATCACCAATGGAGGTACTGATGGTTGTGTCAGATGAAGGACAAAGGTCCCTGGTTCCACAGGGAGCTTTTGTGCGGCACACTTTGAAAAATAATTAGCAGTGCTGTTTTCCACACGCGGCATGTGCTCTGTTTGCAATCCGTCAAAGTGTTCGTCCAACTTTCTCACTTCTTCAATGTATGCCTCCATCAATGGACTCTGGTAATCCTTGTTAACCTATCTCACCATAAGCTGCGAATCCCCACGGATGATCAACTTCTTGATCTCTAGCTCTACAGTAATCCCGAGTCCGGCAAGGAGCCCTTCATATTCTGCAGTGTTGTTGGTAGCTTTCTCCGGGGGAAAATGCATTTGGACCACATACTTGAGGTGCTCCCCGGTGGGCACAACGAAGAGCATGCCAGGCCCCGCACCTTGCAATGAGAAGGCACCATCAAAGTACATGATCCACTCTTGGGGTGCCTCCTTGCCAGGGATAACTGTTTCTGGCATCTCTTCGTCTGGAGTAGGTGTCCATTCTGTAATGAACTCCGCTAGTGCCATGCTCTTAATGGTTGAGGTACTTTTATACTTCAGACCAAAACTTGACAACTCTAATGCCCATTCAACTATTCTGCTGGTGGCCTCAGGGTTCCTCAGTATGCATTGCAAAGGGAAACGAGTGACAACCGTGATCTCGTGGGCTTGGAAATAGTGGTGCAGTTTCCTTGAGGCCATGATGAAGCCAAAGATCAATTTCTGCACTCCAGAGTACCTAGACCTAGCCCCCTGCAACAGGGAGCTAACAAAGTAAACTGGTCGCTGCACCACCTTCTTTGCCGTGGCCTTGGGAATGCCTTTGCTGTCCTGTTCTTCTTTCTCCTGATCCGTACCCAACCTTGCCATGACTGGTTCACTTCCTTCTTCGGGGAGGATAGTAGCTGCGGCTGCTCCTTCATCTACTTCCTGCTGCACCACCAACGCTGCACTAACCAATTGATTGGTTGCCGCTAAATATAGCAACAATGGCTCTTGTGGTTTAGGAGCAACCAAGGTGGGAGCAGAGGAAAGAGAGGCTTTTAAGTCCCGCAACACTGCTTCTGCCTCCGAGGTCCACTTCATGGGCCTTGCCTTCTTCAGAATTTTGAAGAATGGTAGGGCGCGCTTGGCAGACTTGGAAATGAACCTACTCAGCGCAGCAACACATCCAGTTAAATGCTTCACGTCCTTGACTGTCTTGAGTGCTTGAATCTGCTTGATCGCTCTGATCTTGTCGGGGTTGGCCTCTATCCCCTGGTGGGACAGAAAGAAGAGAAGTAGCTTGCCGGAGGGAACACCAAACACACACTTCTCAGGGTTCAACTTCAAGTTGATCTTACACAGGTGTTGGATTCAGGGCTCCGCAGACCCAAGAAGGTTCGAACTCTGGGGCGTGTGCGAAGATCTCAACCTCTCAAGCCTCGAGCTCATTGCCCTATAGCCTAGCCTTGCCAGATTTGCGTGAGCAGGGAAGAAGATGGACACAGCAGTTTAACCAGGTTCGGGCCACCTTGCGATGTAAAACCCTACTCCTGCTTTGTGGTGGATTAGCCTCACGAGGAGGTTTGAGGATGAACTAGTACAGTAGATGAGCTCCCTCGCGAGGGCTCGGGGGGTGAGAATGAGTCGACCCCTTCTACGGTGGTGGCTAACCTATATTTATAGTGGCCTCAGTCCTCTTCCCGAAAACTTAGGTGGGAAGGGATTCCACAATGGCCAATTTGAAAGGGGACAAGAGGTACATCCTATCCTAATAAAAGGTGGTCTTCTCCCGCAAAACTTTTGGTCGTGACGCAGCGGTGGGCTTAGCGATGACATCCATCTTGTCGAGCTCATGGTCTTGGTCTTGTTGCACCGGAATGGAAACCTTTGGAGGGCTCCTTGGGAACCCACGTTTGTCCTTGCTTCCTTAGCAACAAAAGGGAAACTGCCTCATCTGCGCCCACTGGCGCCCGCCTGGCCTTGGTCGTCACGGCTCATGTCATCATAGCCTCACGAGGCTAAGCACCTGCATAAAAATATCTGCTCCTCGGGAGGCCACCTGGGGAGGCTGCTCCCTCTGGAGGTCTTGGTGTCGTCTGCCTCGCGAGGTTCTTGTCTTAAAGGTCCTACCACTCGACCGTACAAGGTCATCGAGGGAGCCACGCCTTGGGCCTCAGGCAGGCAAGTCTGGGTACCCTAGTTCCCAGAACTACGACAGTAGCCCCCAGGCCCAAGGCGCGCTCGGGCTGGCTTCGAGGCAAAGCCAAGGGGCAAGGTTGAAGCGCCGCGGGACCCAACCACCTGCGGGCCAGGCTGACGCGTGGCGCCCGACGGGATGCAGACGACTCCGCTTCCCCACTCCGCCTCGGCAACTGCCCCGACTTGATAACTACTGGTGCATGCAGCATGGCCATCATCGCTCAAAACGTGGAGGGACGCTGGTTGGCCTTCGACTTCCTATAAGAGGGCGAAGTGGGTGGAGCCCCTAGCCCGTCTTCATCCTCTCGCCTGCAGTCCCCTCTTCTCCTACCTCTGCCACGCCGTCACCTCGCCGAAGAGACCATGGCGCAAACGAGGAGGTTCTCGGCTGAAGAGAAGGGCAAGGCCCCAAAGGAGGGGCTGGGCTCACCGCCACCCAAGAGGGGACACAGCCGTCCCTGCAAATGTGCGGCCGCATCAACGGCGCCATCGCGGGGGCGCGGGCGGCCACACCTACCAGCCTGCGTTAGCTCCAACAACCGGGGGAGAGGCCTCTCCCGCAGAGGCAGTTGTGGGGGCCCCACAAGCCACGGCGAAGGGGGAAGGCGCACCGCGGCCGCCTGGCTACCACGCCCGCATGCCTGCTCGGGTGACACGGGACGCGAGTTCGTCATACGAGTGGAGGGCCCTCCGGGCACCTTGCTTCTACTTCCAAGCTCCTTCACGGAGGAGCTGCCGGCAGCGGGGCCATTGGCCTATGGCTGTAGCCGGACGGCTGCTGCAACGGGTCGTCGTGGGTGGAGGTCGATGTCTCCTCCATCGGGCACGTGTTCCTGACCCGCGAGTGGCAGTCGTTTGCCCGTGCCCACTGTCAGGATGGGAGACACACCCTCCATTTTAAGTACGATGGAACGACAATGCTCTTCGTCAGGGTCTTTGGGGAGGACGGCAGCCACCTGGGGTGCTACTCGGAGGGCGACAACGATGGCAGCGACCACTCCTCCTCCAACAACGGTCAAGGCGGTGGCGGCGTCCTCCACGATGAACTTGCCCTTGGCGATGGCCACTGCTCCTCCAGCAGTGACGCTTCCTCCGAGGAAGGCTCAAGCGATGACGACTACGACGGGCCGCCTGGCCGCCGTGCGCAGACCAAAGAGGATGGCATGACGCCACGCCACCGCGTCCCCGCTCCGGAGGATGCCGAGCCACCTCGCCATCACGCCCCCGTCAAGCAGGAGGAGCACTCTGACTAAATGCGGGCGACGGTGAAGCCGGGCCTTAGGAGCAACAGTCCTCAGGAGGCCGCCTCTTCAGTTTTTCCTTCTTTTGCTTCCTGCATCACAACTTATGAAGAAGACCCCTGGGGGCACGTAATGAACCACGGCACTTGCGCCTTTGTGTCAGTATTTCCTGTTTGCATTCTAATACTCATGTTGCTATTAATTAGAAGCTCCCATTGGGCGCGATTAGAATAACTTAGCTTGGTGCGCTAGTGACCCTTGGCGGGTCCCTTCATCATGGTGGCGCGCTCCTCCGGAGCTTCTCTTGGTGAAGACCTAGGGAGGCCCCTCGACAAGCTCCGAAGCCTTGAACGGCATGCCCCCGCGAGGCCTACGGGGGCAATTTGTGTAGGCCTCTGGAGCCCTCGAGTGAGGGTTGGCCGTTATTAGCACGCCGGGGTTTGATGCCCGGCATGACCAGGAGGCGAGCACTCCTGAGGCCGAGGGGCCGAAATCGGTGCGTGCCCGCTAGCTCGCTCGAGAGCGCCGCGTGAGGATTCGGACGCCAAGGCCTTGGCGAGGTGTGCAAGTGAGCAGCCTAAGCCGGCTCAGGCGTACCATGCCCAGCCCCTGCTCGCGGGGCGCGATGGAGTGAGCTACGGGCAACCACTACACCACTCAAGAATGAAATTCAAGAGACGAAACACTGCATGGAGCAACAAGAAGAAAAAGAAGAATTCCCTCCCTTTTTGAATAAAGACGCGAAAAACTCAGATTCATTCCAAGAAACAGCAAATTGGGTTACAAGGGCAAGCAAAAGAACAGCCGCATCCGGCGCCCACACTAGTCTTCTAGTCTTCCCGCCAGCGCGGAGCATGGGGCTTCCACTAGGCGTGGGCATAGTCGCTGAAAGACCGTGTCGTCCGCCAGCGCGGAGCTTAGGGCTTCCACTTGGGCGTGGGTAGGAGCCCTCGCGGGGTCGAGGAGCAACGCACCGGGAGACTCCGGGGCATGTACAGCCCCACTCATTATTACGTGAAAGTGTCACGGGTTGAACTTGCAGAGGTGCTACCGCACGGAGCGAGGCTTGGCGGCGGGGCTCCTCCCCAAGCACGAGATCTGTCCCCCGCGAGGCATCCTGGCGTGCCTCGTCAAATGCCAAGAACCGCGGGGAGCGATGCTTGACCTCATGCGGAAGGACTGCCTCTGCTCCGTAGACGAGGAAGAACGGGGTTTCGCCGGTGGGCTTAGTCGCGGTGGTGCGGATGGACCATAACACAGACTGAAGCTCACCAAGCCAACCCCTGCCGCAGGCCTCAAGTTTCTTCTTGAATCTCTTCATCTTGAGGCCCCTCAGGACCTCCGCATTAGCGCATTCAGCTTGGCCATTGCTCCATGGGTGTGCCACCGAAGTGTAGCATATCTGCGTTCCAAGGTTAGCACAATATGTCCTGAAGAGATTGCTCGGGAACTGGGAGCCATTGTCGGTAATGATACGGTTGGGGACCCCGAAACAGCTCATGAGGCCCCTGATGAACTTGACGGCCGAGCAACCGGGGATGGTGCGCACGGGCTCCACCTCCGCCCACTTGGTGAACTTGTCGATGGCGATGTAGAGGTAGCGATATCCCCCGGTCACCCGAGGGAACGGGCCCAGGATATCCAGCCCCCAGACCGCGAATGGCCATGAGAGCGGGATGGTCTGGAGACCTTGTGTGGGTTGGTGAATCTGCTTGGCGTGGAACTGGCAGGCCTCGCAGGACCACACTAGCTCATTGGGGTCGTTGAGCGTGGTGGGCCAATAGAACCCACTGCGGAACACCTTGCCAACGAGAGTGCGTGATGAAGAATGGTGTCCGCAATATCTGCCGTTGATGTCGGCCAACAACTCGCGCCCTTGCTCCTTGGGTATGCATCGCAGCGAGACGTCGTTGGGGCGCCTTCGGTAAAGCTCGCCATCCTGCAGGCAATAAGCGGCGGCCTGGCAAGCTACACGTTCTGCATCTTCCTCCTTCTCTAGTAGAGTGCCGTGGAGTAGGTACGCCTTGAACTCCTCGGTCCAGCAGCCTTCCTGAGGTTCCACCACCAGGAGCAGGCGGGCTCCTGAGGTCGGACCGCAGGCCGGGGCGCCCGAGGAAGGGGCTAGAGGGGGCTCGTCCCGAAGCAACGCTGGGCCCGTGGTGGGGGGTGCTGCCGACGGCTTGAAGAGCCTTTCCTCGAAGACGCCAGGCTTTTGGGGCTCGTGGCGGGATGCCCTCTTGGCGATGTCGTCCGCCTCCTTGTTCATGCTGCACGGGACATGCTGCAATTCCAAGCCCAAGAAGGGTTTTTCAATTTTGCGTACCTCTTCCAAGTATGCCTCCATGTGCTCGTCTTTGGGCATGTATTCCTTGTTGGAGAAGTTGACGAGGAGCTGAGAGTCACCCTTGATGGTGAGGCGCTTGACCCCCAGGGCAGCCGCGGCCTTGAGGCCAGCGATCAGGCCCTCGTATTCCGCTATGTTGTTGGAGACCTTCTTGCCATGCTGGAAGCAGAGCTGCACAGCGTAGTATAGCTTGTCCTTGGTCGGTGAGATGAGTACGGCTCCAGCCCCCGTGCCCTACCACGCGAAAGCTCCGTCAAAGTACATGACCTAGCCGTCGGGCGCCTCATCACCGGGCGTGAGGGATTGGCCTTCGCCCATCCCCCGGTCGGGGGCATCCGTCCATTCCGCCATGAAGTCAGCGAGGGCCGCACCTTTGATGACCCTGGTGGTGCTAAATTCTAGCTGGAAGGCTTGCAGCTCGATGTTCCACTCCGCAACCCTCCCCGCAGTGTTAGGGCTACGGAGCACCTTCTCCAGGGGGTATGCGGAGACGACCTTGATGGGGTGGCCTTGGAAATAGTGGAGCACCTTCCTAGAGAAGACGAGGAGTGCGAGCAGGAGCTTCTGCGGCATGGGGTAACACGTGCGTGCATCGCGCAGCACCGTGCTGACGAAGTATACTAGGTGCTCGACGAGGGACGAGGCATCGATGACGTCTAGCTCTGCTTGGGACGAGGGGGCCTCGGGAGCCTCGCTGTCCGGCGGAGTGGTGGAGGCCTCAGGAGTGCCATCCTGAGGCGGCGATGGCACGACCTTACGCGGGACGCCTCATCATGCACCCGCGCCTGTGCACTCCTCCCTGACCGCCATCAGTGCTGCAACGCCAAACACACACTTCTCTGGGTTTAGCTTCAAGTTGATCTTGCGCAGATTTGCAAAGGTCTCTTCCAAGTCCTGAATGAGAGTTGACTTGTCCTTGGTTTTAACCACTATGTCATCCATGTAAGCTTCAATATTCCTGTGCAGCTAGGACTCAAAACCAATTTGTACTACTCTTGCAGAAGTGGCTTCAGCGCTCTTTAATCCGAAGGGCATCCGTATGAAGCAGTACATGCCACAAGGGGTTATGAATGCTGTCTTATCTTCATCTTCTTTGGATATGAATATCTGGTGGTACCCGGAGTAGGCATCCAAGAAGGAGAGCAGATCACACCCGGAGGTGGAGTCCATGATCTGGTCGATGCGCAGCAAGGGAAACGGATCCTTCGGGCATGCTTTATTCAGGTCTATGAAATCTATGCAAAGCCTCCATTTCCCATTCGCCTTGCGCACCACCACTGGATTAGCCAACCATGTCGGGTGCAATACTCCTCTGACCAAACCAGCCACCTCAAGTTTCTTGAACTCCTCGGCAATGAACTGCTGCCGCTCCAAGGCTTGCTTCCGGACCTTCTGCTTGATGGGCTGAGCATGTGGGCAGACAGCAAGGTGGTGCTCGATTACCTCCCTAGGAACACCGGGGATGTCAGATGGTTGCCAAGCAAACACATCGACATTCGCCTGCAGGAAGGCAACGAGCGCGCTTTCCTATTTGTCGTCAAGGGTGGAGCTGATAGTGAATGTACCTTCAGCACCAACCAGCCCTGCCGGGACCTTCTTCACAGCGGGTGCAGCAACCTTAGATCTCTTGCTAGTTGAACTCTTCGGCAAATCATCGACGGGTGCAGCATACCCCGGAGAGGCGCGCTTTCCGGATTCCTTGCTGCCATCCTTGCTATCTTTTCTCCCTTGTTTGTATTCCTTGGCGGGGATTGCGGCCTCCATAGCCTCGGCAGCGACCGCATCCCGGTACATCTTGTCCACGCATATAATTGCGTCCTTCTTATCTGATGGGATGGAAATAACGCCCATTGGTCCTGGCATCTTCAAGGTATTGTAGGCATAGTGGGATGCTGCCATGAACTTTACTAGGGCAGGTTGTCCAAGTATCCCATTGTACGGCAACAGAAGCTCGACCACATCGAACACAAGTTTCTCAGTCCGGAAGTTTAATTCTCCTCCAAATATCACCGGCAGCGTGATCTTTCCCTTTGGACGACTCCTGCCGGGGTTGATTCCTTGAAACGTGCCAGTAACCTTGAGCTCTTCATCTGTTATCTATAGCTTGCTGAGAACCTTGGGGGAAATCAGATTCAACCCGGCCCCGCCGTCAACCAACATCTTTGTGACCTTGAGGTTACTGATTGTTGGTGAAACCAACAACGGCAAGCACCAACCGTAGTGGTGCGGTCAGGGTGATCCTCTTCATCAAAGATGATGGGCGTGCGAGACCATTTGAGCGGTTTCCGCGAATCTGCCATTGACTCCAAAGCATTGACCTCATGCACCCATTGTTTCAGCTGGCGGTGGGAGGAGTGCGAGGATGCACCCCCATCAATGCACAGGGCGTCAGTGGCTTTCTGGAACACTTGCTCACTGGTTTCCTCTCCATCCCTCTCATCGCTCTCGTCACCACATTCCTTCTTCTCAAGACCTCTAGCAGGTTTCTCTTGATGTTGGGGAACCTTGCCGGGGTGGCCTCCTCGGCCGCCTCGGCCCTTCCCGCCAATGCCATCTTGGTCTCTCTCCTTGTCGTGCTTCTTGTACTCAGCTTTTTGCTTTTTGACAAGTTGCTCAACTTGATGACACTCTTGGAGATCATGGCCCTTGGTTCGATGGATCTTGCAGTACGGCCCATCTGACTTCCCAACCTTCTCGGCAGCCGCAGCTTCCTGGCAATCAGTGCACGCGGCAACTTCCTTGCCGGGAGCCTCGGTCTTGGCCATCTTTCCGGTACTAGGAGTGCTTGATCCTTCAATAACCAGCACTGGTTTATCCTTGCGCTTCTTGTTGTGTTTCTTGTTCTTCTTCTTCTAGCTAGCAGCATTGTCGTCATCTTCTGAGTCGACGTCAACGCCATCCTCTTCTCCGGGGAGACGCCTCCCCTACTCCGTATGGGCACACTTATCCGCCAAGGTGTAAAGCTCGTTCATAGTCTTGGGCAACCGGTCATTCATTTTGGAACGTATCCTGCGGTTGCGCGCATTGGACTGGAATGCGGCAATCACAGCTGCCGGGTGGATATCTGGAATGTTCCTGTGCACCCAGCTGAACCTCTGCATGTACTTCCATAAACTCTCCCCTTCCTTTTGTGGAAGGAGCCGCAAATCACTGGGCCACCCTGGTTCTTGATGGCCGCTCGTGAAGCCACCAACAAACTCATGGCACATATCAGCCCAAGTTGAGATGGAGTTCTCCGGCAAGTGCATCAGCCACGACCTCACATTTGGCTTGAGCGCCAAAGGGAAGTAGTTGGCGAATATCTTTTCATCTCTTCCCCCTGGCGGCTTGAACAGCAATGGTGTAGATGCTCAAAAACTCTACCGGGTTCAGTCTTCCATCGTATTTTTCTGGTATCTCTGGATTGAACGTACGGGCAGATGGCCAACAGACTTGCCGCAGCTCACGAGTGAAGGCAGGACACCCAACCTCGAAGGGTAGGTATCCGTCTCCACCCGGCGCAGGCTCGTCGACGTTGGGGCCGTTGCGCCTGTCGGACTGGCGGTGGGTTTCGCGACGCCGTTCTACGGTGACGCACGTGTCTTCCCTCTGCCTGTCCTCCAGGACCTGCTGCTGATCTCGATGGGCTTGAGGATCAGATGAAGCCATTGACACCTCATCATGTTCCTGGTTGTGCGGCTCTAGCCGCGGACCCTGCACTGGCTGTCGCGGCGGAGACTGCACCGTGAGGTTGGCCCCTTCAGCATGGCCAGCGGCTCGGGCCGTTGCCGCTGCCTGCGGATGCCGCAGCGAGCCTGCCCGTTGCGATCCCCCTGCCTCAGCGAAACCAATCAAACTTTGAATGGTGGCTCTCCATTCATCCATTTGGTTGGCAGCTGGCGGGAATCTCAACAGGAGTTGGGCTCGAGCCTTGGCCTTCGAAGCTGTGCTTGGCATGGACGATGACGCAGATCGCGACGTCGCCCGACTCCTGACGGTACCGGCCATGGCAAAGTCACGCTCTCATCGTCGCGAGCCAGTCACAAGGGCGGCGGCACGATGAGAAGGACGCGCTTGGGGGTTAACGGCTCCGTTTGGCGCTTCGTCTTGATTGCCTTGTCCTGCGAAAGGCGTGTGTCTCGTAGCTGCACCCGTAGCTGGGGCTGCGTTCTCGAGTGAGGTGGAGAGGCGGGAATTGGATGTTCTCCCCTCCCGCATCTTGTGGAGCATGGCCGCTAGGATGTTGTAGACGCTGTCATCCTCCGGCGCCTCCCGCTCCCACCTCAGCCACGGGAGGAACGACGACGGCGCCGCCTGTGCTGGTCGCGTCCCCTGCGGCGTTTGCGTCCCCTGACGCCACTGCAGCCCCCATGGGATCAGTGGCTGCATGCGAGGGGGCCTTCGAGGTGGAAGGACGAGCTGCTGCACCGGACTTTTTCTTGGGCACCATGGGTGATGACACCGTCGTCGATGGAGATAGTGATGGAGATCGACAAGCTACTTACGTCCTCGGGTTCGCACAAGCGCTCCCCCCTACCTGGCGCGCCAAAGATGTCTTGGTTAGACACGATCACCTATGGGGCCATCGGCCCCTTTGTGGTTCGGCAAGGGGGAAGGGCACATTGCACAAAGAGCAGAGGTCATAGAATAGCAAGGCAATGGTGACGCAGGTAGTTTTTACCAAGGTTCGGGCCGCCGCGAGGCGTAAAACACTACTCCTGCTTTGGTGGATTGAGTGGTAGACCGTGGCGAACACGAAGTGCTCAAGCCCGGCAAGGCCGCCTCGGGGAGAGCAGCTACGCGCGTATGAGTGTACAAGGGTCCGAATCCTCTCTAAGGTTGCCCAGCCCTCCTTTTATAGGTAAAGGGGTTACCATAGTGGCAAAACAGTCATTATCTAGTGATTAGATAGCCACAGTGCTATCATACCTAACTCTGCAGATAGGACAAGGTGCATTAAATGCACCGCTTAGTGTCACGTCAAGGATGCAGTCCGGCAAGCCCTGCCATGCCAACCAACCACCTTCTCGCATGTCTGCTTGACATGCCCATGGACGGGTGTCATTTAGGGGTGATCTTCCTCAGGAATGGCTGCCACGTGCTGAATGACTGCCACTTATTCACTCGAGGGCTCAATGCTGCACCGACAAGAGGCTTGCATCACTATGAGGTGGAGCGGTGGAGCCTTGGCGGGATAACCGGCCGCCAGCGCCCCGACAATCCTTGCCGGGGAGGTCTTGGGACTTGCTCTTAGGGTGGCCTCGACCTGACCAGGCTCACCTGCCCGGCAAGGGAGGCCTTTTCCCTTGGTGATATCTTGCTGTCTAGGCTTGTCTTGGTCTTCTTGATCCGCCCTTTGATTCTTCAAAGAGCTATCTCTCCCGCTTGGCCTTCCCTTGGACGCTCGAACCTTGCCCTTGAGCCTGTGTATAGTCAGGGCAACATACACCAGGGTTTGTTGCACCGACATCTTGATTTCCATATCACGCCATACTATGTGTCATGACCAAGTTGGACTCCCTATCTTATGTGCCACACATAGAAGAAAAATAGTTCCAGTTTAAAAAAAACTAAGTCTCGAAAATTCTGGCAAGGTAATTTTAGACCATTTGTAGACTTTTTCGAAAAAAATGTTGCGGAACAAAAAAATAGAGGAAAAAAGTGCAAAAAAAGAGTGAAAAATGAAAAAAAAAATGAGATTCAGAGTGTGCTCCTCCTTTGTTTATGTGCAGCGCCGTGATTTTGTTAGGGTTCTAGGCTCGCGTCTCTAGCACGGTCTAGCCTAGGACCAGCACAGTACTGTCGTTGAGCGTTTACTCCACTTTGCATCTCTGAATCGATTATTGCTGACATTTTTGCTACCATATCATAAGCCTTCCCGGCTCCACATACATCTACATCATGCATTTGACATCATGGCAATCGCTCTATCCAAGCTTTGAGAGTTTTGACTACAAGGTTGCCGATCACCGCCTGCTGCTTGGTAAGACCTAGTAAGAATTTGAGATTTTGCTTGATGGATTTGTGACTCACCACCACCACCACTTCCTAGTAGTCTATAGGACCATATTCTTGTGTGTTTCTATTACTGCTAACCATGACAGGATCACAAGCGGGAGAGATTGACTGGCAGAATATGACAAACAAGGCGTTACATGATAAATTCCAGCAAATGTTGGGTCAACAGGTGGAAGACGTGATGAGCAGTTTTCGATAGGCACTAGAGAGGATAGATGACATTGAGAAGACAATTGACACCAAGTTGGATCCCAAGTTCCCTAAAGTGCTCGCATGTCTACCACCACCTGCTGCCTCTGCTGCATCATTGCAGCAACAACAACAACACCAACAACAACCACAACCATCTCCACGTCGCGATCTAGTACTCCACTGAGTGAAGCATGTTCCTCTTGAGAAAGGCAAAAATTCTGGTGCTGCTGCTACTATTGTTGCTGCTTTTGTGGCTCCTGCTGCTATAGAGGAGGAGGACGATTGCAAGGACGATTATGAGGGCAATTATGAGGATGAGGTTGGTCAAAATCATAACTACATACAACCACCAACACCACCACCAGGTTGTCCACATGCAAATAATTGCAACGGTAGGGCTGCACCACCACCTCAGGTACGACATCACGACCACTTTCTAAAATAAAGTTGAATATTCCATCATTTGAGGGTAGATATGTTCCTGATAAATACCTTACTTGGGAGTTAGAAACTGAACAACGTTTTACATACTTACAATATTCCAAGGAGAGACGTGTTGCTACTGCTGTTTGTGCTTTCACTAGTTTTTCTTGTGTGTGGTGGTCTAAACATTGTAGATTATATCATGATAATATTCCCACTACTTGGGCTACTTTGAGAAATTCTATGCATACTCGTTGGGTTCCACCATATTATCAACGTGAAATGCAGGATCGATAGGCATTGGCGCGAACTAACTTTTCTGCAGGTCGAACTTCATCATGGACACTGCATGCATCCTCTACTTCGACGCGTTCTGCTGCACCGGCACCTCTGTTAGCTGCCACCTCTAACCGTGATACAAGAAAGTAGGCACAACCACCACTATCTGCCAAGAGCATACCTTCCGGGCCTGCACAGAGCTCTTCTTCATCCATGGCATCAATAGGACAAACACATGACATTATTTGTTGTCATTGCAAGGTTGGAGGTCATTATGCGAGAGAATGCCCATCTAAGCGTGTGATGATTGCTACTGAGGATGGTGGGTATGAGTCTGCTAGTGACTATGATGAGGGGACTTTGGCTCTTATTACAAGTGAAAAACACGGTGGAGATGATTCTGAACAAGAGACGCAATACATGGCGGCTGAAGACACTGACATGTATGAAAGTTTAGTTGCTCAACGTGTTTTGACTATGCAGGTCACACAAGCTGAGCAAAATCAGAGGCACAATTTGTTCCATTTAAAGGGAGTTGTGAAGGAACGTTCTATTCGCATCATCATAGATGGAGGGAGCTACAGCAACTTGGCTAGCATGGAGATGGTGGAGAAGTTGTCTCTCACCACAAGACCACATCCACATCCTTACTACATCCAATGGTTCAACAAAATTGGCAAGGTTAAGGTAACACGTACTGTTCGCGTGCATTTATTATCGCTACATATGCTAATTATGTTGATTGTGATGTGGTACCCATGCCAGCATGTTCCTTATTACTTGGTAGACCATGGAAATTCGATAAAAATTCTGTACACCATGGTAGAAATAATCTGTATACTCTTGTTCATAAGGATAGACATATTACTTTGTTTCCTATGACTCCTAAAAATATTTTGAAGGATGATATTAATAGAGCTAGTAAAGCAAAACAGGAGCACAATAAGAGTGAAAATCAGATTGTGGCCAAAGAATTTGAGCAACAAATGAAGCTTAATAATAAACCCTCTAGTGTTTTCTTCTAAAATTAAATTGAAATGTGGATGTTTACTTGCCACCAAATCTGATATTGATGATCTAGATTTCAGCAAATCTGTTTGCTATGCTTTCGTGTGCAGAGAGGCATTATTTTCATTCGAGGACATGTCTTCCTCTTTGCCTCCTGTTGTCACTAACATTTTGCAGGAGTTCACTGATGTCTTTCCATAAGACGTGCCACCGGGATTACCATCTATTTGAGGGATTGAGCATCAGATTGACTTAATTCCCGGTGCTTCACTGCCAAACAGTGCGCCATACCGTAAAAATCCAGAGGAGACGAAGGAGATTATGCGTCAAGTACAGGAGCTGCTCGATGAAGGTTATATACAAAATCTCTTAGTCCTTGAGCTATTCCTATTATACTAGTGCCAAAAAAGGATGGTACATCATGTATGTGTGTTGATTGCGGAGGCATTAATAATATTACTATTCGTTATCATCATCCTATTCCTAGGCTAGATGATATGCTTAATGAATTGAGTGGGACTAAAATATTCTCCAAAGTTGATTTACGTAGTGGATACCGTCAAATTCGTATGAAATTGGGAGATGAATGGAAAAAACATTTAAAACTATGTTTGGATTATATGAGTGGTTAGTCATGCCTTTTGGGTTAACCAATGCTCCTAGTTGTTTCATGATATTAATGAACGAAGTTTTACGTGCTTTCATTGGATGATTTGTGGTTGTATACTTTGATGATATACTGATTTATTGCAGATCTTTGGAGGAACATTTGGAACATTTACGTGCTGTTTTTATTGCTCTACGTGTTGCATGCTTGTTTGGTAACCTTGGGAAGTGCAACTTTTGCACCGACAGAGTATCTTTTCTTGGCTATGTTGTTACCCCACAGGTAATTGAAGTTGATAAAGCCAGGATTTAAGCTATTGAGAGTTGGCCGCAGCCCAAAAAGTTCACACAAGTGAGGAGTTTCCTTGGCCTTGCTGGTTTCTATGGGCGTTTTGTGAGAGATTTCAGCACCATTGCAGCACCTCTCAATGAGCTTAGAAAGAAGGATGTGCCTTTTGTTTGGGGTACTGCACAGGAAGAAGCTTTCACGGTATTGAAAGATAAGTTGACACATGCTCCTTTACTCCAACTTTTTGATTTTAATAAGACTTTTGAGCTTGAATGTGATGCTAGTGGAATTGGATTAGGAGGTGTGTTATTACAAGATGGCAAACCTGTTGCAAATTTCTCTGAAAAGTTGAGTGGGCCTAGTATGAACTATTCTACTTATGATAAAGAATTACATGCTCTTGTTCGGACTTTAGAAACATGAGAACATTATTTATGGCCCAAAGAATTTGTTATACATTCTAATCATGAATCTTTGAAACATATTAAAAGTCAAGCCAAACTGAACCATAGACATGCTAAATGGGTTGAATTCATTGAGACTTTCCCTTATGTCATTAAACACAAGAAGGGTAAAGAAAATGTTATTGCTGATGCATTGTCTTGTCGTTATACTATGCTTTCACAACTTGACTTTAAAATATTTGGTTTGGATACCATCAAAGATCAATATGTGTATGATGCTGATTTTAGAGATGTAAAGCAGAATTGTAAAGATGGAAGAACATGGAACAAGTTCATCATTAATGATGGATTTTTGTTCCTTGTTAATAAGCTATGCATTCCAGCTAGCTCTGTTCGTCTTTTGTTGTTGCAGGAGGCACATGGAGGAGGATTAATGGGACACTTTGGCATGAAGAAGATGCAGGAGGTAATAGCTACACATTTCTTTTGGCCAAAGATGAGACGGGATATTGAGCGTTGTGTTGCTCGCTGCACTACATGTCAAAAAGCTAAGTCATGACTCAATCCTCATGGTTTATATATGCCTTTGCCTATACCTAGTGTTCCTTGGGAGGATATATCTATGGACTTTGTTTTAGGTTTACCTCAAACAAAGAAGGGGCGGGATAGCATATTTGTTGTCATGGATAGATTTTTGAAAATGGCACACTTTATACCATGTCATAAAAGCGATGATGCTGCTAATGTTGCCGATTTGTTCTTTCGTAAAATTATTTGCTTGCATGGTGTGCCAAATACTATTATTTTAGATCATGATACTAAATTTCTTAGCCACTTTTGGAGATGTTTATGGGCTAAGTTGGGGACTAAACTGCTTTTTAGTACTACATGTCACCCCCAAACTAATGGACAAACTGAAGTAGTCAATAGAACTTTGTCTACTATGCTTAGGGTTGTTTTGAAGAATAACCTTAAAATGTGGGAAGAATGCTTGCCTCATATTGAATTTTCTTATAATTGTTCACTGCATTCTACTACTAAGATGTGCCCTTTTGAGATTGTGTATGGTTTCCTACCTCGTGCACCTATTGATTTGTTGCCTCTTCCATCTTCGGAGAAGGTTAATTTTGATGCTAAACAACATGCTGAATTGATCTTAAAAAAGGATGAGTTAACTAAGGAAAATATTGAGCACATGAATGCTAAATATAAACTTGCTGGAGATAATGGTAGAAAATGTTTTGTCTTTGCACCTAGAGATCTAGTTCGGTTACATTTCCATAAGGATATGATAGAGGCAAAGGTGTCCCGATGTTTCGATGAGATAGCGATCGTTTTCTGTGGGAGTCGACTTTGATGACCCGACTACGAACGTGAGAGATGTCGCGCCTTAGCAATCGCTAAACCAACTTCTGAGGGTTAGTGACCACGATGGAGCACGATCAACCTGACCACGAGGGTCTATTTCCTTTGAGCAAACAAAGAACAAGCAAGAAACTAAGTTTGCAATTCTGGATAATGCGAATATAAGAGGAAAGCTTTATTGATGAAAGTGGGGTGCTGTGATGTCTTGGTCTGGTCGTTGAACACAAATGAAGTACGCGAGTTGCAGCTATGGCTAACTTTAATCAAAATAAACCCTAAGTCTAAATGACACCCTAAGGGTTGTATATATGGAGCAATAGGGGCAATTTCGTCACCCCTTGGAGGAGGGGCCCGAAACCAACCCTAACTCTGTTTCCCCATACATACGGACTCTAAAAACAGCCTATACTGATGTATTTTGAAATTACATGGTCCTGACCCAATAATAAGGTGATGCAGCACCTATAATAGCCTCTAGACGAAATTTATGAATTGGCATCTTGTATATTTTGTCCAAGCCTTCATGCACTAATTATGGTGGCTTCAATGTCCTGAAATCATTACTTGAAACTTCGTTCTTGTTCCCCTTGCACATGCCATCCTCTCCATGCTTGATCTTGCTCCAATGTTCATCCTTCTTGTTCAAGCTAGGACCTTCATTTGTAAGCAAAACAAATGTATCCAATTTAGGCAACATCGTATTCTCATGAACATAATAATCGTTACCAAGAAACAGAAGTACCTGGTAATTTAATTGGCACGCACGAGCTCTAGTAATTGGTCCAGTATATGTAGCTGCAGGGATCGTGGGTGTAACTGTAGTATTGATGTCCTCATCATCATCCCCTTCTTGAATTGAAGTCGTCATCGACGGAAGCTCATCTTCCTCACCCAAGTAAGGCTTCAAATCCCCAATGATAAAGTGGGACTAACCCCAATATCTGTAGGCAGCTCAAGTTTATATGCATTATCATTTATTTTCTCTAACACCTTAAAAGCATCATCAGCATGTGGCATTAGCTTTGACTTGCGCAAATCAGGAAAACTATCCTGACGCAAATATTACCAAACAAGATCTCCAAGTGCAAAAATAACACGTTTTCTTCCCTTATCTCCAGCAAGTTTATATTTAGCATTCATGCGCCCAATATTTTCTTTAGTTAACTCATGCATTTTTAAGATCAATTTAGCATCTTGTTTAGCATCAAAATTAACCTTCTCCGAAGATGGAAGAGGCAACAAATCAATGGGTGCTCGAGGTAGGAAACCATACACAATCTCAAATGGGCACATCTTAGTAGTAGAATGTAGCAAACGATTAAAAGAAAATTCAATAAGAGGCAAGCATTCTTCCCACATTTTAAGATTATTCTTCAAAACAGCCCTAAGCTTAGTAGACAATGTTCTATTGACTACTTCAGTTTGTCCATCAGTTTGGGAGTGACATGTAGTACTAAAAAGTAGTTTAGTCCCCAACTTAGCTCATAAACATCTTCAAAAGTGGCTAAGAAACTTAGTATCACGATCTGAAACAATAGTATTTGGCACACCATGCAAACGAATAATTTCACAAAAGAAAAAATCAGCAACATTTGGAGCATCATCGATTTTATGACATGGTATAAAGTGTGCCATTTTCGAAAATCTATCCACGACAACAAATATGCTATCCCTTCCCTTCTTTGTTCGAGGTAAACCTAAAACAGAGTCCATAGTTATATCCTCCCATGAAACACTAGGAACAGGCAAAGGCATATATAAACCATGAGGATTAAGTCGTGACTTAGTTTTTTGACATGTACTGCAGTGAGCAACAAAACGTTCAACATCCCGCCTCATCTTTGGCCAAAATTAATGTGTAGCAAGCATGTACTCCTTCTTTTTCATGCCAAAGTGTCCCAATAATCCTCCTCCATGCTGCTCCTGCAACAACAAAAGATGAATGGAGCTAGCTGGAATGCATAGCTTGTTAGCACTGAACACAAATCCATCATTAAGGAAGAACTTGTTCCATGTTCTTCCTTCTTTACAATTCTGTATTACATATTTAAAATCAGCATCATGCACATATTGATCTTTTATGGTCTCCAAACCAAATATTTTAAAGTCAAGTTGTGAAAGCACAGTATAACGACGAGACAATGCATTAGCAATAACATTTTCTTTACCCTTCTTGTGTTTAATGACATAAGGGAGATTCTCAAGGAATTCAACCCATTTAGCAAGTCTACGGTTCAGTTTTGTTTGACTTCTAATATGTTTCAAAGATTCATGATTAGAATGTATAACAAATTCTTTGGGTCATAAATAATGTTGCCATGTTTCTAAAGTCCGAACAAGAGCATATAATTCCTTGTCATAAGTAGAATAGTTCAGACTAGGCCCACTCAATTTTTCAGAAAAGTATGCAACAGGTTTACCATCTTATAATAACCAACCTCCTAATCCAATTCCACTATCATCACATTCAAGCTCAAAAATCTTATTTAAATCAGGAAGGTGGAGTAAAGGAGCATGTGTCAACTTATCTTTCAATACCATGAAGGCTTCTTCCTGTGCGGTACCCCAAACAAAAGGCACATCCTTCTTTGTAAGCTCATTGAGAGGTGCAACAATGGTGCTGAAATATCTCACAAAACGCCTATAGAAACCAGTGAGTCCAAGAAAACTCCTCACTTGTGTGACCGTCTTATGCTATGGCCAACTCTCAATAGCTTCGATCTTGGCTTTATCAACTTCAATTCCCTGTGGAGTAATAACATAGCCAAGAAAAGATACTTGGTCGGTGCAAAAGGTGCACTTCCCAAGGTTACCAAACAAACATGCATAACGTAGAGCAATGAAACAACACATAAATGTCAGTGCAACAGACCCTGGGTCCATTGCACAGACTGTGCACAGGCCAGAGACAAGATTACAAGACCAAGATCAGACCAAACAAGGAGGATCAATTCCCTTGAAGGATCCAAGTGCAAGTCGAGAAGGCCAAGGTGAGCCAGAGGAACAAGGCATCACTAAGGGAAGGCCCTACCATGCCGGGCAGACGAGCCCGGTAGGGTTGGGTTTTGCCCCGGAAGCAAGCTCCCAGATCATCCCGGCAGGCCTGCCGGTGCTGCCGGAGGCAAGCACCACTCCACTGCTCCACCTCACAAGCGACGCAAGTCATTAATCAAAGCGGTGTCGAGCTCCAAGGTGACTAAGTGGCTGCTTTTTGCCACATTGCAGCCACTTCCTACAGCAAACACCTCCACATGACACCCGTCCTGAGACGTGTCAAACAAGCAGGCGCGAAGCTGGTAAAATGGCCAGGCAGGGCCTGCCGGGCGGGCTGTGATGTGACGCTGAGCGACGCATTTAATGCGCTCTGTCAGCCCACAGAGTTAGGTATGATAGCACTGTTAGCTATCTAATCAGTATGCAAAGACTGATTTGCCACTGTGGTGACCCCTTAATCTATAAAAGGAGGCCCATGGAGACCGTAGAAAGGGTTGGACCCTCGCATATTCATATGCGCGTAGCCACTCTCGCCCCCAGAGCGACCTTGCCGGGCGAGTGTGCTACGTCCACCACCATTATCCACCATCAATCCACCAAAGCAGGAGTAGGGTTTTACGCCTCGCGGTGGCCCGAACCTGGGTAAAGACTGCCCGTGTGATCTTTGCCGTGCTACGCGATGCTTCTCCGCTCTTTGTGCAACGTGCCCATCCCCCCGCCGAACCAAAAGGGGCTCATGGCCCCATAGGTGGCCGTGGTTTCCCACGACATCTTTGGCGCGCCCGGTAGGGGGATCACTTGCGCGAAACCAAGAGCGTACGCTGCGCGTCATCTTCATCGACATTTTCATCGTCGACGGCGTCATCGACTATGGCGCACAAGAGGAAGCCCGGAGCTGCAAATCACCCATCCACCTCAAAGGCTCCACCGCCCGCGACCGCCGATGTCGCGGGGAATGCGGGGGCTCGCCAGGGTGTGGATGCTACGGGGGACGTGGTCGGCGCAGGCGGCGCCGTCACCACCTCCCCCATGGCCGAAGCAGGAACGGGAGGTACCGGGGAAGGACAGCATCAGCAACATCCCAACGGCCATGGTCCATGAGGTACGGATGGAGGGATCATTCCGCTTGAACCCCTTCTCCTCGCCAACGGGCACAGCCGCAGTGATGTTGCTCGTTCTGGGGCGAATCGCAACCCTCCGACCGCCCCCACTGCGAGCGCGACCGCAGGGCACGCGCCACCCCTGGGGCGGGCTGACCTAGCTACTGTGCCCAACAGAGCCGCTGGCCCTCAGGCGCCTCCGCCGCGACACCATGTCATCCAAACGGCTGGTTCGCAGCAGCAAGGGCGTGGCACGGTCGCCACCGGCAACGTCAGGAGCCGAGTGACACTACGATCTACATCTTCATCACCTATGCCAAGCACTGCCTCAGAGGCCATGGCGCGAGCCCAACTGCTGTTGAGATTTCCACCGGCGGCAGACCAGATGGATGAGTGGCAAGCCACCATCCGAAGTCTGATTGGTTTTGCCGAGGCGGGAGGATCACAGTGGGCCGGACCGCCACGGCCTTCCCAGGCAGCAACGACGGCTCGTGCGGCTGGTCGTGCGGGAGGGGCCACCCTCACAATGCAATCCCCACCACGGCAAGCCGCCCGGGAGCCGCAAAACCAAGCACCCGATGACGTCTCGATGGCCTCGTCAGACCCTCGAGCACGTCAAGGACAATAGCGTGCCCCGGAGGGCAGGCGAGGGGAAGGCGCACATGTTATCAATGAGCGGCGCCGTGACAACCCCCGCCGGTCCAATGGGTACGATGGCCCCGATGTCGACGATCCCGCGCTCGGAGATGGTGGGTACCTGCCTTTCGAGGTTGGGTGCCCTGCCTTCACCCGTGAGCTGCGGCAAGTCCGTTGGCCGTCCACTCGCTTGTTCAAGCCAGAGATACCCGAGGAGTATGATGGGAGACTAAACCTGGCAGAGTTCTTGAGCATCTACACCATCGTTGTTTAAGCTGTCGGGGGAAGAGATGAGAAGGTGTTCGCCAACTACTTCCCTTTGGCCCTCAAGTCAAATGTGAGGTCTTAGCTGATGCACCTGCCGGAGAACTCCATTTCGACCTGGGCTGGCCTGTGCCACGAGTTCATTGGTGCCTTCACGGGCGGCCATCAAGAACCAGGGCGGCTCAGCGACTTGCAGCTTCTCCAGCAGAAAGAGGGAGAAACTCTACGGAAGTACTTGCAGAGATTCAACCGAGTCCACAGAAATATCCCAGATATCCACCCAGCTGTCGTGATAGCTGCCTTCCAATCCAACGTGCGCAACCGCATGATATGCTCCAAGATGAACATTCGGTTGCCCAAGACTGTGAAGGAGCTCTACACTTTGGTGGACAAATGTGCTCAGGTGGAGGAGGGGAGGAAACTTCCTGGAGAGGAAGATTGCGTCGACATTGACTCAGAAGATGACGACGAGACCATCAGTAAGAAGAAGAAGAACAAGAAGCACAACAAGAAGCGCAAGGATAAGACAGTGGTGAAGCACAACAAGAAGTGCAAGGATAAGACAGTGATGACTGTTGATGGGTCAGGTATGCCTATTACCGGCAAGAAGGCCAAGCCTGAAGCCCCCAGCAAGGAGGCTACCAAATGCGCTGACTGCCGGGAGGCGCCGGATGCCGAGAAAGCTGGGAAAAGTGATGGGCCGTACTGTAAGATTCATCAGACCAAGGGCCATGATCTCCAAGAGTGTCATCAGGTTGAGCAGCTCATCAAGAGGCAGAAGGCTGAGTATGACAAGCATGATAAGGAAAAAGGACAAAATGGCATTGGAGGGAAGGGCCGGGGTGGTGAAGCAAATCACCCCGGCAAGGCTCCTCGGAACCAAGGGAAACCCGCCAAAGGCCGAGAGAAGGTGGATTGCAGTAATGAGAGTGATGGAGGGAATGAAGAGGAAACCAGCGAGCAGGAATTCCAGAAGGCCCCTGACGCCCTGTGCATTGATGGGGGTGCATCTGTGCACTCCTCTCACCGCCAACTTAAACAGTGGGCGCGTGAAGTCAATGCCGTGGAGCCAGCGGCAGATTCTCGGAAGCCGCTCAAGTGGTCACGCACGCCCATCATCTTTGATGAAGAGGACCACCCCGACCGCATTACTACGGTAGGGTGCTTGCCGTTGTTGGTCTCACCAACAATTCGCAACCTCAAGGTCACAAAGATGCTGGTTGACGGTGGGGCTGGTTTGAATCTGATTTCCCCAAAGGTTATCAGCAAACTCCAGATAGCGGAGGAAGAACTTATGGCCACAGGCACGTTTCAAGGAGTCAATCCGGGCAGGAGCCGTCCCAAGGGAAAGGTTACGTTGCCAGTGAAATTTGGAGGAGAGTTAAACTATAGGACTGAGAAAGTTGTGTTTGATGTGGTTGACCTCCCCCTGCCGTGCAATAGGATCCTTGGGCGCCCGGCCCTGGCCAAATTCATGGCAGCATCCCACTATGCCTACAACACCTTGAAGATGCCAGGGCCGATGGGCGTCATTTCCATTCCGCCGGAAAAGAAAGACGCAATTATTTGCGTGGATAAGATGTACCGGGACGCGGTCGCGGCAGAGGTCGCGGAAGCCACAGTTCCCGCCAAGGGAAAGCATAGCAGAGGCACTGGCAAGGAATCCGGGAAGCGTACCTCTGCGGAATGTGCCGCGCCCGTTGATGACATGCCAGAGAGTTCCAACAGCAAGAGATCCAAGGCTGCTCCACCCCAAGTGAAAAAGGTCACGGCAGGGCTGGCTGGCGCTGACGGTACTTTCACTATCAGCTCCACCCTTGATGACAAATAGGAAAGCACGCTCGTTGCCTTCCTGTGGGCGAATATTGATGTGTTTGCCTGGCAACCATCTGATATCCCCGGTGTTCCCAGGGAGGTAATCGAGCACCACCTTGCTGTCTGCCCACATGCCCAGCCCGTCAAGCAGAAGGTTCGAAAGCAGGCCTTGGAGCGGCAGCAGTTTATTGCCGAGGAAATCAAGAAACTTGAAGTAGCTGGTTTGGTCAGAGGAGTACTGCATACAACATGGTTAGCAAACCCAGTGGTTGTGCGCAAGGCTAATGGAAAATGGAGGCTTTGCATAGATTTCACGGATCTGAACAAGGCATGCCCAAAGGACCCACTTCCCTTGCCGCGCATCAACCAGATCATGGATTCTACTTCAGGATGAGAGTTGCTCTCTTTTCTGGATACATACTCTGGATACCATCAGATTTTTATGTCCAAGGAAGACGAAGAAAAGACCTCATTCATCACCCCATGCGGCACATACTGCTTTGTGCGCATGCCTTTCGGGTTCAAGAGTGTTGGGTCCACTTTTGCAAGAGCAGTCCAGATTGGCTTTGAACCACAGTTGCACAGGAACATTGAATCCTATATGAATGATATTGTGGTCAAGACCAAGGACAGATCAACCCTCATCCAGGATTTAGAAGAGACATTTGCTAATCTGCGCAAGATCAACTTGAAACTGAATCCGGAGAAGTGCATGTTTGGTGTTCCCTCCGGAAAGCTACTTGGTTTATTTGTGTCCCACCGTGGGATAGAGGCCAACCCCGATAAGATCAAGGCCATTGAGAAGATACAGGCACCCAAAACAGTTAAGGACGTGAGGCGTTTGACAGGATGCGTTGCCGCGCTTAGCAGATTCATCTCCAAGTCTGCCGAGCGCGCCTTGCCGTTCTTCAAGATTTTGAAGAGGGCAGGACCCATGAAGTGGACCCCGGAAGCAGATGCAGCGCTGCATGATTTGAAGGCCTACTTGCCTTCTGTGCCTACTTTGGTCGCACCCAAACCACAAGAGCCGTTGCTGCTATATCTGGTAGCAACTAATCAAGTGGTTAGTGCGGCCCTAGTAGCGCAGCGGGAAGTAGAAGAAGCAGCCACCTCAGCAAGTGTCCCTCCCAGGGAAGAGAAAGAGAGCGGCCCGGCAAGGCCAGATACGGATCAGGACAAAGAGGAGCACGGCAGCGGAAGCAACCCCAAGGACACGGCAAGGAAGAAGGTGGTGCAGCGCCCAGTATACTTCGTCAGCTCCCTATTGCAGGGGGCTAGATCCAGGTATTCTGGCATGCAAAAATTGATCTTTGGCCTTGTCATGGCCTCAAGGAAACTGCGCCACTACTTCCAAGCCCATGAGATCACGGTTGTCACCTGCTTCCCTTTGCAAAGGATACTTCGAAACCCAGAGGCCACCGGCAGGATAGTGGAGCGGGCATTGGAGTTGTCCAGCTTTGGCCTAAAATTTGAAAGCACATCAACAATCCAGAGCAGGGCGTTGGCAGTGTTTATTGCAGAATGGACGCTAACCCCTGATGAAGAAGTACTGGAAACAGTTATCCTCGGCAAGGAAGCGCCCAAAGAATGGATCATGTATTTCAATGGTGCCTTCTCCCTACAAGGTGCAGGGGCTGGCGTGCTTCTCGTGGCTCCCACTGGAGAGCACCTGAGGTACATCATCTAGATGCACTTTCCTCGGGAGGAGGCGACCAACAATACAGCAGAATATGAAGGGCTTCTTGCCGGGCTCAGGATTGCCATAGAATTGGGAATCAAGAAGCTGATCATTCGAGGAGATTCACAACTGGTGGTGAGACAAGTCAACAAGGATTACCAAAGCCCATTGATGGAGGCATACGTCAAGGAAGTGAGAAGATTGGAGGAGCGCTTTGATGGGTTGCAAACAGAGCACGTACCCCATGCGGAAAATAGCATTGCTGATCACCTGTCAAAGTGCGCTGCGCAAAAGCTTCCTGTGGAACCAGGAACTTTTGTTCTCCATCTTACTCAGCCCTTCGTATCCCCGACAACAATGGCCCGAAAGAGGAGGAAATTGGACTCCGGTAAGCCTCTCCCGGTAGAGCCTTTCGGGGCTCCTGGTAGGGACCCTGCCGGAAACAACTCCCCTTCGATTGCCGGGCTGCACCCTCCTGCCGGGCCACTGGTCCCCGCGGTCGAGGGATGTGCCCCCACGAATGAGGAGGTGCCGCTAGTCCTCGTTGCCGAGCCTCAGGCTCCAACTTGGGCAAGGCACATAGTCCATTTCCTCCAAACCGGAGAACTCCCGAAGAGCAAGAAGAAGCTGAAAGAGTAGCCCAGAGGGCCAGTATGTATCAGTTTGTCGATGACACACTATACAGAAGAAGGCCCAATGGTGTGAAATTGAAGTGCATTTGCCGGGAAGGAGGAAAGGAACTGTTGGCAGAGATACACAAAGGCATGTGCGGCTCCCTCATTGGATCAAGGGCTTTGGTTGGGAAAGCATTCCGGCAAGGATTCTATTGACCCACAACCCTCCAAGATGCGGTTGAGCTTGTCACCAAGTGTGAAGCCTGTCAGTTCCATTCCAAAAATATCCATCTGCCTGCCCAAGCACTCTAGATAATCCCTTTGTCATGGTCGTTTTCGGTCTAGGGGCTCGATATCCTCGGCCCTTTCCCCCGAGCTACCAGGGGCATTGAAATCTTGTTCATTGCAATCGACAAGTTTACAAAGTTGCCGGAAGTAGATGCCCTGAGAAAGGTGACTGCTCAGTCAGCTATCAAGTTCTTGAAAGGATTGGTGTGCCGCTTCGGGGTCCCTGCCCGGATCATCACCGACAACGGCACCCAGTTCACGAGCCGCGCCTTCATGAAATATGTTCATCCCTCAGAAGCAAGATCTCATTTGCCTCTGTCGCACATCCCAGAAGCAATGGACAAGCTGAGAGGGTGTCGGTGTAATAAACAGGGGGGTGTTCACTACCCCTGGAGACGCACCGGCAAGTCGCAGCCTCCAGGCGGGAAGGACATGGCAGAGGAGGAATCCACCCAAGAGTACATTCGAAGCCCGGTTCCCGGCAAGGTCTACTTGCCGGGAATGGGTCCACGCAATGCCGACAAGGCAGAGCTGGCGAGACAAGACTCCAGGCGGATCGACCAGAAGATCAAGTCTACTACTGCTGGCGAGATCAGGGCCGGCAAGCTCAGGACTCGACAAGACTAAAGATAAGGCCCCGGCAAGGTTCTTGCCGGGATGACCAGCTGAACCCGGCAAGGCTTGCCGGGGGACAGCTAGACTGGAGACAATGCCCCGGCAAGGTTCTTGGCGGGATGACCAGCTAAGCCCGGCAAGGTTCCTGCCCGGCAAGGTTATGCCACTATGCTGCTGCTCCAGTGCGGCCGCCAGCATGGCACTCTGGACCCTTCTCCAGGCATGCGTGGCAGAGCACTGTGCCAAGCGGCGCTGATAGGATGGCCCCTTTTCCCATCCCCAAGAAGCTAAGGGACACCTAGATAGAGCATTTAATGCACTTGTCCTGACCCGTCAGTGATAAGCATGTAAATGCTGTAGCAGAGTACTTGCCGCGGCAAGGTACTTGCCCCGGCAAGTCATTGGCTGCGGCAAGGTATTGGCTGCGGCAAGATAGCAGCTGCGGCAAGGTACTTGCCCCGGCAAGTTACCTTGCGCGGCAAGCTATGGGTTGCAGCAAGCTGTCAGGTGCGGCAAGGTCTTGCCGCGGCAAGCGTTACTGTACCACTGTGCTACTGTGCTGCTCCGGTGCCTCTGCCAGCGTGGCGCTCTGGGTCCTTCCAAGCGTGTGTGGCAGGGCACTGTGTAGACGGTGGTACACTATAGTTAGCGGTGCAGGAGCAGGTGGGATAGGCTTTTCCCACGCCCAAGACGTCCGGGTACATGTATGTGGACAGCAAAGGCATGGGCATTTAATGCCCTTGTCCCCTGCCGTCAGTGGTAGGTAGGACATGTCATCCTGGTAATAGTGGCCTTACTGTAGCAACTTTCCACCTCTACCTTTACTGTTTGCCACCTGTTGGTGACCCCTTTGTGCGTATAAAAGGAGGCCCATAGGCAACGTGGAAAAGGGAGGAGGAACTGGGAGATGGAGAACTCCAGTATTGTACGCAGCTACTCGGTAATGTAGCGCTCCTGGAGCTAGAACAATCATACAGATAATAAACCAAAAAGCAGGAGTAGGGTTTTACGCATCCGTGCGGCCCGAACCTGGGAAATCTCTCTCGTGCACTGTCGTGTTCTTCGCTAGATTTGCTCTTCGTGCGACCGTCTCTCCCTGCCGAACGTAAAGGGGTCCTTCCCGGGGTCCCATAGGTGATCGCGGATTCATCCCCGACATCGTTTTCTAAGCGGAAGGCCGTAGGTTCGACCCCTACCTGGCGCGCCAAAGATGTTGGGGACGAATCCGTGATCACCTATGGGACCTAGGGAAGGACCCCTTTACGTTCGGCAGGGAGAGACGGTCGCACGAAGAGCAAATCTAGCGAAGAACACGACAGTGCACGAGAGAGATTTCCCAGGTTCGGGCCGCACGGATGCGTAAAACCCTACTCCTGCTTTTTGGTTTATTATCTGTATGATTGTTCTAGCTCCAGGAGCGCTACATTACCGAGTAGCTGCGTACAATACTGGAGTTCTCCATCTCCCAGTTCCTCCTCCCTTTTCCACGTTGCCTATGGGCCTCCTTTTATACGCACAAAGGGGTCACCAACAGGTGGCAAACAGTAAAGGTAGAGGTGGAAAGTTGCTACAGTAAGGCCACTATTACCAGGATGACATGTCCTACCTACCACTGACGGCAGGGGACAAGGGCATTAAATGCCCATGCCTTTGCTGTCCACATACATGTACCCGGACGTCTTGGGCGTGGGAAAAGCCTATCCCACCTGCTCCTGCACCGCTAACTATAGTGTACCACCGTCTACACAGTGCCCTGCCACACACGCTTGGAAGGACCCAGAGCGCCACGCTGGCAGAGGCACCGGAGCAGCACAGTAGCACAGTGGTACAGTAACGCTTGCCGCGGCAAGACCTTGCCGCACCTGATAGCTTGCCGCAACCCATTGCTTGCCGCGCAAGGTAACTTGCCGGGGCAAGTACCTTGCCGCAGCTGCTACCTTGCCGCAGCCAATACCTTGCCGCAGCCAATGACTTGCCGGGGCAAGTACCTTGCCGGGGCAAGTACCTTGCCGCGGCAAGTACTCTGCTACAGCATTTACATGCTTATCACTGACAGGTCAGGACAAGCGCATTAAATGCTCTGTCTAGGTGTCCCTTAGCTTCTTGGGGATGGGAAAAGGGGCCATCCTATCAGCGCCGCTTGGCACAGTGCTCTGCCACGCATGCCTGGAGAAGGGTCCAGAGTGCCATGCTGGCGGCCGCACTGGAGCAGCAGCATAGTGGCATAACCTTGCCGGGCAGGAACCTTGCCGGGCTCAGCTGGTCATCCCGGCAAGAACCTTGCCGGGGCCTTGTCTCCAGTCTAGCTGTCCCCCGGCAAGCCTTGCCGGGTTCAGCTGGTCATCCCGGCAAGAACCTTGCCGGGGCCTTATCTTTAGTCTTGTCGAGTCCTGAGCTTGCCGGCCCTGATCTCGCCGGCAGTAGTAGACTTGATCTTCTGGTCGATCCGCCTGGAGTCTTGTCTCGCCAGCTCTGCCTTGCCGGCGTTGCGTGGACCCATTCCCGGCAAGTAGACCTTGCCGGGAACCGGGCTTCGAATGTACTCTTGGGTGGATTCCTCCTCTGCCATGTCCTTCCCGCCTGGAGGCTGCGACTTGCCGGTGCGTGTCCAGGGGTAGTGAACACCCCCCTGTTTATTACACCGACAGGAGCCCCCGGGCCTGGGCCGGACAGGTGTGCACAGTGGTTGTCCGGGCTAGGCCCAACGACGCACACCGGCAACATGTAGATCTGTTCCCTGCCGTTCCTCCTGCCTGGAGGTCGCAACCCTGTTGCTGCAATGGCACGCATAAAGAAACAATTTACCTTGCTTAGGCCAAGCTTTATGGCACAAGAGATATTCCTTCATGCTAAATGAATGCATGCTTCCCCCTTGATTGATTCCGTCCTTGCACGTATCTTGTACCCTACGCTGTCTAGAAACCCTGCCGGTGCGCACGCTTGGCGCGAGCGCTAGGTGCGGGTCTTTAGCAGCCTGCTGGAAATGCCGCCGCCGGCAAGGCGACTTGCCGGGCCAGAACGCAGCTGCTAAGTTTGCCGAGCGGACTCGAGGCGAAACCAGAGCGCGGACTAACCACGGCAAGGTCCTTTCGCGCGCAGGTCGATATACGAGAACGAGGAATCAATCAAGACGACCCACGCTTGCTGGAAAGCTTTCCGGTGCGCACGCTCCAGGCAGCGGCGCTTGGGGATCGGGTCCTTAGCAGCTCACCGGGAACGCCGCCTCCCGGAAAGGTTTACCTTCCCGGTTCTGGTGCAGCTGCTCACATCGCCGAGCGGACTCGAGGCGACTAGCCCCGAGAAGGCCCCTTCGCGTGTAGGTGTAAGAAGCGAGTGAGGACAGTAAAATGAATGCAATTGCCAAAAAAATCTGTGCAACTTAGCTTTTTCTGCTAGGGCGCCGCTAGCCCCCGAGCTTGTTTCTTGCTCAAAGAGTGGTCGTCGGAGCCCCCGGCAAGGGAGGCTCTTGACTCTGGCGGAGAACCTTGACGTTCTCAATGCCAGCTTTCGGCAAGCTTGTTGCCGGGGAGGCTCTTGACTCTGGCGGAGAACCTTGACGTTCTCAACGCCACCTTCCGGCATGCTTGTTGCCGGGGAGGCTCTTGACTCTGGCGGAGAACCTTGATGTTCTCAATGCCAGCTTCCGGCAAGCTTGTTGCCGGGGAGGCTCTTCAGGGGGTTACTCTCTGGGGCGTTGCCAGCCCCCGAGCTCGCCTTCCATGCGTGTTCCTGCAACACTGACTGGGCATGAAATGCCACAACAGCGTTTGAGCACAACAAGTTGATTAGCTTCTGGTTAATGTCGGATTCGCTGCAATCTTGACTCCTGCTGAATATTCCTTGCTTGCCGGAACACTTTCCGGTGCGCACGATCCAGTCAGCAGCGCTTTGAGGAATGGATCCTTAGCAGCTTGCCGGGAACGCCGCCTCCCGAAAAGGTTTACCTTCCCGGCTCTGGCGCAGCTGCTCAGGTTGCCGAGCGGACTCGAGGCAACTAGGAGCGCGACTAGCCCCGGGAAGGCTCCTCAGCATACGGGTTTACGCAGGAACCTTAGAATAAAACTCGCTAAGTCCTTCTCCTTAAACGACTGCATTTTTGCACAGTGAGCCCCCCACGCTTGCCGGAATACTCCCCGAATGCGCACGTTCCGGTCGATGGCGCTTAGGATCGGGTCCTGTTCAGCAGCCTATCGAGAACGCCGCCTCTTCGGGAGCTTAACGCCTTAGAAACAATCGCAGCTGCGTCTGCATTGTTGGGCGGACCCAAAACAACCAGGAGCGCAGAATGTTTCAGGAGCGCTCCTTCGCGCATAGGTTATGCACAAAAATATCGTCCAGGATAAGACTTAACAGCAGAAAGTAATTAAAGCTTTAAAACTTAGCTTTTTGTGAAGGTTCAGGCCCTTCTTCTTGGACGCTATGGCGGTGAAGATGATGAAGAAACTGCCGCGCTGATCGCCAGATCAGGTTCGCGCAGCCCCTCACCCCCTACCTGGCGCGCCAAAGATGTCGGGGACGAATCCGCGATCACCTATGGGACCCAGGGAAGGACCCCTTTACGTTCGGCAGGGAGAGACGGTCGCACGAAGAGCAAATCTAGCGAAGAACACGACAGTGCACGAGAGAGATTTACCCAGGTTCGGGCCGCACGGATGCGTAAAACCCTACTCCTGCTTTTTGGTTTACTATCTGTATGATTGTTCTAGCTCCAGGAGCGCTACAGTACCGAGTAGCTGCGTACAATACTGGAGTTCTCCATCTCCCAGTTCCCCCTCCCTTTTCCACGTTGCCTATGGGCCTCCTTTTATACGCACAAAGGGGTCACCAACAGGTGGCAAACAGTAAAGGTAGAGGTGGAAAGTTGCTACAGTAAGGCCACTATTACCAGGATGACATGTCCTACCTACCGCTGACGGCAGGGGACAAGGGCATTAAATGCCCATGCCTTTGCTGTCCACATACATGTACCCGGACGTCTTGGGCGTGGGAAAAGCCTATCCCACCTGCTCCTGCACCGCTAACTACAGTGCACCGCCGTCTACACAGTGCCCTGCCACACACGCTTGGAAGGACCCAGAGCGCCACGCTGGCAGAGGCACTGGAGCAGCACAGTAGCACAGTGGTACAGTAACGCTTGCCGCGGCAAGACCTTGCCGCACCTGACAGCTTGCCGCAACCCATAGCTTGCCGCGCAAGGTAACTTGCCGGGGCAAGTACCTTGCCCCAGCTGCTATCTTGCCGCAGCCAATACCTTGCCGCAGCCAATGACTTGCCGGGGCAAGTACCTTGCCGCGGCAAGTACTCTGCTACAGCATTTACATGCTTATCACTGACGGGTCAGGACAAGCGCATTAAATGCTCTGTCTAGGTGTCCCTTAGCTTCTTGGGGATGGGAAAAGGGGCCATCCTATTAGCGCCGCTTGGCACAGTGCTCTGCCACGCATGCCTGGAGAAGGGTCCAGAGTGCCATGCTGGCGGCCGCACTAGAGCAGCAGCATAGTGGCATAACCTTGCCGGGCAGGAACCTTGCCGGGCTCAGCTGGTCATCCCGGCAAGAACCTTGCCGGGGCCTTGTCTCCAGTCTAGCTGTCCCCCAGCAAGCCTTGGTTGGTTCAGCTGGTCATCCCGGCAAGAACCTTGCCGGGGCCTTATCTTTAGTCTTGTCGAGTCCTGAGCTTGCCGGCCCTGATCTCGCCGGCAGTAGTAGACTTGATCTTCTGGTCGATCCGCCTGGAGTCTTGTCTCGCCAGCTCTGCCTTGCCGGCGTTGCGTGGACCCATTCCCGGCAAGTAGACCTTGCCTGGAACCGGGCTTCGAATGTACTCTTGGGTGGATTCCTCCTCTGCCATGTCCTTCCCGCCTGGAGGCTGCGACTTGCCGGTGCGTGTCCAGGGGTAGTGAACACCCCCCTGTTTATTACACCGACAGAGGGCAAACGCTGAAGTGCTGCGAGGACTCAAGACAAGAACGTTTGATAAGCTGCGGAAGCACGACAGGCGATGGATCGATGAGCTACCGGTGGTTCTTTGGTCCCTCAGAACGACACCAAACCGAGCTACCGGGCAGACTCCCTTCTCCCTAGTCTATGGGGCAGAAGAAGTTATCCCCACGGAACTCATTTACGGGTCACCTCGATTGCTTGCCTACGATGAAGTAGCGCAGGAACAGAACATGCGTGACGACGCCGTGCTTCTCGAGGAGAACTATCTCCGGGCTGCTACGCGTGCTGCATGCTATCAACAAGCCCTGCGTTGCTATTAGAGCCGCAGGGTTCATGCCCGGTGTTTTCAGGAAGGCGACCTGGTCCTTAGGCGCGTTCAGTCCGCCAAGGGTACAAACAAGCTGTCACCGAAGTGGGAAGGCCCTTACTGGGTAGTACGAGTCACCAGACCTGGCGCAGTCCGTCTAGAGACCGGAGATGGCATTCAATTGCAAAACTCATGGAATATTGAGCATCTCCGCAAGTTCTACGCCCGACAGCCACCCTTTTGTACAGGCCTTGCCTAAGCTGCATGTAACCCCTTATACAAAGCCAGGCGCAGACCCTGAGCAACAGAGAAATAAATGAAGCGCTGGGGCCCCCGACAAGTTGCATGCATGCATGAGCATATCATAAGCATCGCATGATTCATGTAGATAGGTTGCATGATCATGTAGATAGATTGCATCTGGCATCATCTTCATTTGCATAAAACTGCAGGCTCCTGCTGTGGACTTAGTCCTAGGAAGAGGATGCGAAGACAAGCCAGCACTGCAGTCTCCGGCAAGCCAAACAGATAAGTTCTGTCTCTTATCCATACATGTTCCGTGAGTAGGACTTGTGCATATGAAAACCTCGCCGCCTCGGAAACAAAGGTACTCCCATCTCCTGACACGAACGTTGCTTCGGTCAGGATGGTCGTAGTGGCCTTTGGCTGAAAGGGGTTGGCGGTGGGGCTAGTCTCTCCCAATGGGTTCTGCGCCCGGTAGGCTCAGCCTCACGGTAGCCGTCCTATGGGGTGCCGGCAAGGTAGCTTACCGGGATCTACTTGTTTACATGAAAGTATGGAGGTGTTTCACCCCTGCATGGATATCGTACATGCACGAGTGCCTGACAAAGATTATGTTTTTCATTAATATGCTGATCAACAAGTACAAATCTCACAGAACATAAACATGGATACGAGATATTACTTTATTTGAACTAAAATTTGGCAAGTGCCTACAGGTTTAAGATTAAAAAAAGATAAGTGCCCCGTGATCTCCTCTTTTCGTTTTCCCTCCGAAAGGTATTGCGGTGGGAAGAGAAGACGGCTAAAAGAGCACCCAAGCAGGAGCCCACCCCCGATCCCGTCATGGCCTGCCGGGCGCGGCCTGACAAGATTGGGAGTGGCGAGGCTGCGAAGGAGGGGCACAAAGAGCAGCTCGGCAGTGCCCGAGTCACGACCTCCAGGACCAGTAGGAAGCCCCAGCTCGAGCACCGGAGGGATCAACCACTGACACCCAGCTGGAAGACTACTGGAGGAGGGGGAAGGCACCAAGGGAACATCCCTCCCTGGCTATCACCCGAAGAGGCTGGTGATGATGGTGCCGGGGAGGGAGGGGAAGAGCGGAAAGACGAGGCAGCAGGTCGCCAATACAAGACGAAGGCGTCGGTGCCATCGTACTCCGACCAGACGCCTTGCCTCTCGCCTCCCCCATCTTCCCTCGATTTCTCTCCATCACCGTCGCTCCATGATGACGCCGGGCCCCCAGCCCGGCACCTCCCCCGAAGAGACGGCGAGCGACTGCGACGACCAGGACACTCGATGCGCGCCGCTCCCCACCTTGGCGGGCAGGAAGATGCCGCCGTCCTTAGCAAGAATGCAAGATCCGCCGGAAGGAGCAGTGCTGGGATTACCAAGGACCCCATATACTGCATCCCAGGCAAGCATCAAGAGCGCCGGACACCTCGCCAACAGGGTGGCGACCCCCGGCGACGCGCGGCACCAGACCAGACTCACTCCCCAAGCATCAGCACGAGCATTTGACATCGTCAGCAACTCCAAGCTAGGGCCCAGGGCCTGGCCCCGGGCTCTTCCTTTCAGCATACCCAGAAGAAGCAGAAGGCGGAGGAGGAGAAGAATGTGGATGAATGCCTCCGCTCCTCCTTTTATAGGCGAGCTGGGGCTGGGGGCTGATTCCCCGGCGAGTAGCCACCGTCCTCCTCCACCAATCCAAGAAGATCGGGCCCTGCCTTGATGCTCTCCCGCACCACGCGCCTCCATTGCCTACCCCACTCAATGCATGCAACATGCGTGGCTAAGGATAAGGGCGCGGTGGGAAGAGTGAATTGGCAGTTATCCGCCCGTGCGTTAAAGTCATTCATGGGCCATTACAAGAATGGCCCCACCACAATTGGCGTTGCACGACGTGCGGGAAAATCGGAAACTGACCCAAGCTCAGGTTAATGAAGAAGCAAAGAAGATCTCAAAGGGCGGAGCTGCCCTTACATTTCTGCCTGTGCACTGGTTAGGGCTTACCCCAACGACGCCCAGCGGCGCGTTCGTGCCAGGCCCGGGGGCTCCTGTCGGTGCAACAGACCCTGGGTCCGTTGCAGCGACTGTGCACAGGCCAGAGACAAGATTACAAGACCAAGATCAGACCAAACAAGGAGGATCAATTCCCTTGATGGATCCAAGTGCAAGTCGAGAAGGCCAAGGTGAGCCAGAGGAACAAGGCATCACTAAGGGAAGGACCTACCTTGCCGGGCAGATGAGCCCGGCAGGGTTGGGTATTGCCCCGGAAGCAAGCTCCCAAATCATCCCGGCAGGCCTGCCGGGGCTGGCGGAGGCAAGCCACTCCACCACCCGACCTCACAAGTGACGCAAGTCATTAATCAAAGTGGTGTCGAGCTCCAAGGTGACTAAGTGGCTGCTTTTTGCCACAGGGCAGCCACTTCCTACAACAAACACCTCCATATGACACCCGTCCTGAGACGTGTCAAACGAGCAGGTGCGAAGCTGGCAAAATGGCCCGGCAGGGCCTGCCGGGTGGGCTATGATGTGACGCTGAGCGGCGCATTTAATGCGCTCTGTCAGCCTGCAGAGTTAGGTATGATAGCACTATTAGCTATCTAATCAGTTCGTAAAGACTGATTTGCGACTGTGGTGACCCCTTAATCTATAAAAGGAGGCCCATGGCGACCGTAGAGAGGGTTGGACCCTCGCATATTCATACGCGCATAGCCACTCTCGTCCCCAAAGCGACCTTGCCAGGCGAGTGTGCTACGTCCACCACCATTATCCACCATCAATCCACCAAAGCAGGAGTAGGGTTTTACGCCTCGCGGTGGCCCGAACCTGGGTAAAGACTACCCATGTGATCTCTGCCGTGCTGCGCGATGCTTCTCCGTCTTTGTGCAACGTGATCATCCCCCCGCCGAACCAAAAGGGGCTCATGGCCCCATAGGTGGCCGTGGTTTCCCATGACAATAAATGTTCCAAATATTCCTCCAAAGATCAGCTATAAATCAGTATATCATCAAAATAGACTACCAAAAATCGTCCAATGAAAGCACATAAAACTTCGTTCATTAATTTCATGAAAGTACTAGGTGCATTAGTTATCCCTAAAGGCATGACTAACCACTCATATAATCCAAACTTAGTTTCAAATGCAGTTTTCCATTAATCTCCCAATTTCATACGAATTTGATGGTATACACTACGCAAATCAACTTTGGAGAATATTGTAGAGCCACTCAATTCATCAAGCATATCATCTAGCCTAGTAATAGGATGACGATAATGAAAATTAATATTATTAATGCCTCTACAATCAACACAAATACGCGATGTACCATCCTTTTGTGGCACTAGTATAATAGGAACAATACAAGGACTAAGAGATTCGCGTATACAACCTTTGTCGAGTAGCTCCTGTACTTGATGCATAATCTCCTTCGTCTCCTCTAGATTTGTACGATATGGCAACAAAGCACCGGGAATTAAGTCAATCTGATGCTCAATCCCTCAGATAGGTGGTAATCCTGGTGGCACGTCTTGTGGAAAGACGTCAGCGAACTCCAGCAAAATATGAGTGATAGCAGGAGGCAAAGTGGGTGGGAAGTCCTCAAATGAAAACCTCTTTGCACACAAAAGTATAACAAACAAATTTGCTGAAATCTAGATCATCACTATGAGATTTGGTGGCAAGTAAACATCCACTTGTCACCTTAATTTCAGAAGCAACACTAGATGGTTTATTATTAGGCTTCATTTGTTGCTCAAATTCTTTTGCCACAATCTGATTTTCACTCTTATTTTGCTCCTATTTTTCTTTACTAGCTCTATTAATATCATCTTTCAAAATGGAATCAGAAGACATAGGAAGCAAAGTAATATGTGTATCCTTATGAACAAGAGTATACTGATTATTGTTTCTACCATGGTGTACAGAATTTTTATCAAATTGCCATGCAGAGCAACAAAAACAACACGTAAATGTTCCAAATGTTCCCCCAAAGATCTGCTATAAATCAGTATATCATCAAAATAGGCTACCACAAATTGTCGAATGAAAGCACGTAATATTTCGTTCATTAATCTCATAAAAGTACTAGGTGCTTTAGTTAACCCAAAAGGCATGACTAACCACTAATATAATCCAAACTTAGTTTTAATTGTTGTTTTCCATTCATTTCCCAATTTCATACGAATTTGATGGTATCCACTACGCAAATCAACTTCGGAGAATATCGTAGAGCCACTCAATTCATCAAGCATATCATATAGCCTAGGAATAGGATGATGATAACGAATAGTAATATTATTAATGCCTCTACAATCAACACACATACGTGATGTACCATCCTTTTTTGGCACTAGTATAATAGGTACAACATTGGACTAAGAGATTCACGTATATAATCATTGCCGAGCAGCTCCTGTACTTGACGCATAATCTCCTTCATCTCCTCTGGATTGGTACGGTGGCGCATGGTTTGACAGTGAAGCACTGGGAATGAAGTCAATCTGATGCTCAGTCCCTCAAATAGGTGGTAATCCCGGTGGAACGTCTTGTGGAATGACGTCGGCGAACTCTTGCAAAATGTTTGTGAAAGAAGGACGCAAAGAGGGTGGCACGTCCTCGAATGAAAATAATGCCTCTTTGCACACAAAAGCATAGCAAACAGATTTGCTGAAACCTAGATCATCAATATCAGATTTTATGGCAAGCAAACATCCACTTTTCAATTTAATTTAAGAGGCAACATGAGATGATGGTTTGTTATTAGGCTTCATTTGTTGCTCAAATTCTTTTGCCACAATCTGATTTTCACTCTTATTTTTCTCATGTTTTGCTTTACTAGCTCTATTAATATCATCTTTCAAAATAGAATCAGGAGACAAAGGAAGCAAAGTAATATGTTTATCCATATGAAAAAGAGTATACTGATTGTTTCTACCATGCTGTACATAATTTTTACGGCATTTCCATGGTCTACCAAGCAATAGGGAACATGCTTGCATGGGTACCACATCACAATCAACATAATAAGCATATGTATTGATACTAAAATTACGAACAGTACGTGTTACCTTAACCTTGCCACTGTTGTTGAACCATTGGATGTAGTAAGGATGCGGATGTGGTCTTGTGGTGAGAGACAACTTCTCCACCATCTACATGCTAGCCAAGTTGTTGCAGCTCCCTCCATCTATGATGACGCGAACAGAACATTCCTTCACAACTCCATTTGTATGGAACAAATTGTGCCTCTGATTTTGCTCAGCTTGTGTGACCTACACACTTGAAACATGTTGAGAACCTAAACTTTCATACCTGTCAGCATCTTCAGCACCCTTGTATTGCGTCTCCTGTTCAGAATCGTCTCCTCCATGTTCTTCACTTGTAATAAGAGCCAAAGTCTCCTCATCTTAGTCACTAGCAGACTCATGCCCACCATCCTCAATAGCAATTATCACACGCTTATATGGGCATTCTCTCACATAATGATCTACACCCTTGCAACGATGGCAAATAATATCATGTGTTTGCCCTGTTGATGCCATGGATGAAGAAGAGCTCTATGCAGGCCCGGAAGGTGTGTGTTGGCACGCGAAATTGCCGCGCAACACCAGGATAACCGTTGTGCTTTCGTGACGACGAACGATTGCTTTCTGGGTAAAGCAACAAAGAATCCCTCGCTTTTGTGGAGGAGAGACGACCGTTTTTCAGTGCAAAATGGCGAAGATCAACCAAACCCTAGGGCTGCTAGGGCTCGGCCGGAGAAGAACAAGGAAAATAAATGTACGCGGAAAAGTAGTGTTTTTTGTGAATAGATCGATTGTTATTTTTTCTTCAGTCGGCCAGGACCCTTATATAAAGGGCAGGCAGGGCTTGGCGTGTACAACCAAAACATCAATTCCAAACCGAACTGGACTACCTTGATTTGTTTACAAATACAAAGTTGTACCTACCTGATCGAGTGTGAGTACAGCGGGGTTTTATGCCCCAAACTGCGGATGTCGTGTTCTCCACAGGGACTAGACGACGGCGATTATGCTCGGCAAAATCTAGGTAACAAAATTTTAAGAGATGATTGCAAAAAAAAAACCTAAACTAACAAGGTTGTTCCCGAAGATCGTCGATAAAGAAAATGCAAACAGCACAGGGAGATTCAGATTTTTCTTGCTATCTTTTTGGTATTTTCGTAATGCTTGAGAAATTAAAATACTAACACAAACTAACATCAATGACAACAGAAGTAAAAGAATATGAACGTAACACACACATATGTATACATATCACAAGAACAAAAAATTGGACACTAATCATCGGCAAGTACAGAATATATATGACATATATAGCTAGTTCTCATACATTCTAAATGAGAGTCACAATGTAACAGTACAAATCTCACTGGTCAACAAAATAAGTAAGAACATCACATGTCTTTGGACTAAACAAATATCATCATCACACAGTAATATTTCACAAGAATTACACACACACACACATATTTATATAACACTGGTACTTGAGCTAACACATTGACTATAAAATCGAACAAGTTGGATGAACACACACACACACACACAAAATACGAATATGGTATTATAGGGCACTGTTCTAATACTCTGAGATGAACAAAATAAGTACTATTAATGAAGCACAAGTCTAAAACTGAACAAGTTTCAAGCACTACTCAAATCTAAACATTACAAGGCATTACACATCTCAGCTTACAGAAAATTTAGAGAAAGATAACGAGAGAAACAACAGTAGTAGGGGTTCAGAAAAGAATAGCAACAAGGTTAGGAGAATAAGAAGAACAGCAGTAGGTGTTGAAAGAGAGAGGAGTAGCAGAGGGGCAGCAGAAGAGTGAAGGAACAACAGTAGAGAGGGTCGAGAAAGAGAAGCAGCAGGGTTTGGGGAAGAAGCAGTACCAGGTTTAGGAAAAGGGAGGTTGAGAGGAGGAGGAGCAGTAGCAAGTTCAGGAAAAGGGAGGTTGAGCAGCAGGGTATGCAACAGGAAGAAGCAGCAGCGAGCAGAGTTAGAAGAAGCAGTGAGGTGCGTGTGGTGGATGGAGTGCTCGCGCGGGGCACCAGACACACCCGCTACTTTGTCTGGCTGGGCGCGCGAGGTAGTTCTGGCACTGGTGGCTGGATGTGATGGCGCTTGTGGATGGATGATGCTGGAGGTGGGAGGCGCACCGGTGGGTGGCGGCGGCACTGGTGGAGGTGCACCGGTGCGTGGCGGCGCTGGTGGAGGCAGAGTGTCAGCGACCCGATGGACAGCAACGGCACTCCTGGCGATCCGGATGGTGAACAGGACAAGGTGGCTGCCGACAAGCGCATGACGGCTACAGTAAACCAAGACAGGCCCAAGTCAACTCGGCCCAAGAGGCCTCCCCAGTGGCTTGCAAGCCCAAACTGGGCCCGCTAAGCGGGTGTACGCTTTACAAATAGCCGTTGACTCCTTCGTCTCGGTTTGGCTAGGATTTGGATGGCTGAGGCCGGTCTTGTAACTGGATAGAGTTGTGGGAGGCTGGGAGGAATTCCTCTATCTAATTCAAATTCGTAGTTCAATCTGCCATGAATCCTTAGATCGAGAGAGCTATATGCAAGTTCCTCACATCTGGTATTCAGAGCCTTCGTCCTGGAGTTTCCCCTTCACCACCATCGGACCAGGCTCGGCGACCGCCGGCGTCGGCAAGCCATGGAGAGCCTCAGCGCGGACGGGCGCGCCGTCTACAATCTCCTGCGCCACGAGCTCGCCAACGACATGGATCAGCGACTTAAGGAGCACAGTGAGTCGCTGATCTCGTCCATGAGCAAGCTCATCAAGGAGAACAACACCGTGCTCGACAACCTCATGTCGTCACGGACCGACTGCATCAGCGAGGAGTTGGCGCTAGATCTGGAGCAACGCAAGGTGGATCTGAGCAGGGAGTCACCGGAACCAAGGCCCAAGGGAGGCGGGAATTTGCCATATCTGCAGAGTCAGGGCGGTGCCGTCAGCGATGCCGCAGGCTTCAACCACGAGCACCGGGCAAAATCACACAACATCTATGTTCCTTCCCCGGCCAGAGGTGCGAGTGAACACAATCCTTCCCCCAGAAATTTTTTCGGCCGCGATTCCTGTGTTCTGGATACTACTGAGCATTCGACTTATTCTCTACATATGGAGTTGCCGAAATTTGATGGTACCAACCCAAGGCTGTGGCAGAATCGCTGTGAAGATCAATTCCGACTGTGGAACATTCCGAATCATCGTTGGATTTCTCTGGCTTCGGCACATTTTGAGGGCGCAGCGGCCAGGTGGCTTGAGTTAGTGCAGAGACGGATGCCAAATTCTTCCTGGACTGAATGTTTAGCAGCGCTACAGAGCAGGTTTGGCCGGAACCAGCATCAGACACTGCTTCGCAAGTTATTTCGCATTGCCCAAGTTACTACTGTGGAAGATAATGTTGACAGATTCTCTGAACTGTATGATCAGCTTACTGCTTATGAGGATGCACCTAATTCTTTGCATTACATGACTCGTTTCCTTGACGGTTTGAAACCAGGTGTCAGAATTGCAGTAGCATTGCAAAAACTGAAGGACCTTGACGCAACATATGAATTAGCCCTTTTGCATGAGGAATTGGGAGAGGGGGTCACTCCTATGAACAGTTTTCCCCAGAAGAGATCATCAGTTCCTTCAGTCAACAGAACTCGCTCTACTGACGAGCAGCGGCCTTCTACTGCAACATCTACAGCTAGTACTGATGATAAATGGGCAGCGCTGCAGAATTATAGGAAATCTAAGGGTCTTTGCTTTGTTTGTGGTGAAAAGTGGGCAAAGGATCATGTGTGCAAGTCCACTGTGCAACTTCACTTTGTGCAGGAACTAATTGAACAGCTACAGTCACAGTCATCTAAAGATTCTGAAACTTCTGATACTGAATCCCCTTCTTCAGTGCATTCTATGAAACTTTCTGCTGCTGCAGTAGGTAGAGAACCTGAATCACCAGTCCTCCAACTAGAAATCTCTTTACAAGGCCATCTCATGCATTTCCTAGTAGACTCTGGCAGTACACACTCCTTCCTTGATCATAAGTATAGTGAATTACCAGGAGTGACAGCCACTGCACCTATGATAGTTCTAGTGGCTGGTGGAACTACCATACAATGTAAGAGTAAACTGATAGGCTATTAGTGGAACTACAATGGACATGAGTTTCAGTCTGATTTCACAGTTCTTCAGCTTCAGAACTATGATGGCATTTTAGGTCTGGATTGGTTAGCTCAACATAGTCCTATGTATGTTGACGGGGCTCAGAAATGGTTGTCTTTCCATCATAAAGGTTCAATGGTGACTCTGCACAGCACAGTGCCAGAAGAATTTACATATACTTGTGTGTCTATATCTGTTGTACAGTCAGATGAACAGTTACCTATTCCTCCTGAGATACAACAACTTATAGAAGAGTTCCCTACAGTGTTTGAAAAACCAACAGGTCTTCCTCCTAGAAGAGCTTGTGATCACACAATTCCACTGATACCAGGAGCTAGACCAGTCTCTGTCAGGCCTTACAGAATTGTACCCCATTTGAAGGATGAATTGGAAAAGCAGATAGATGAAATGCTCAAAGCTGGCTTGATCAAACCCAGTACAAGCCCATTTTCCTCCCCAGTTCTTCTAGTGAAAAAGAAAGGTGGAGAATGGAGATTGGTCATTGACTATAGGATGTTAAATGCTATTACAATTAAGGGAAAATTTCCTATACCTGTGATTGATGAGTTGCTTGATGAATTAGCTGGAGCAGCATGGTTTACTAAATTGGATCTTAGAGCTGGTTACCATCAAATTCGCCTTGTACCTGGAGAGGAATATAAGACAGCTTTGCAAACACATCATGGTCACTTTGAATTCACAGTGCTTGCCATGGGTCTCACAGGTGGACCAAACACATTCCAAGGAGCAATGAACACTTCCTTGTTCCCAGTAAACAGGAAAAATACCTTGGTTTTCTTTGATGATATATTGGTATTCAGCAAGACTTACAAAGAGCATATACTCCATGTCAGGCAGGTCCTCTCTATTCTGCAAGCTGATCAATGGCATGTCAAGTTATCCAAATGTGCTTTTGCACAGGAACATATTGCTTATTTGGGGCATGTCATTAGTGCTGCTGGTGTGGCTACAGACCACAGTAAGATTCAGACAGTGCAAAAGTGGCCAGTTCCTGAAAATGTTAAGGAGGTCAGAGGATTCCTAGGGATCAGTGGATATTACAGAAAATTTATTAAGCACTATGGCATCATTAGCAGGCCTCTGACAGAGTTGCTCAAGAAGGGAGTTCCTTTTGTGTGGACCTCAGTTACAGAACAAGCATTTAATGTTCTGAAAAAGGCTCTGGTGGAAGCACCAGTTTTGGCTCTCCCTAACTTTGAGAAACCTTTTGTTATTGAAACAGATGCCTGTGATATAGGGATTGGAGCTGTACTCATGCAGGAAGGGCACCCCCTAGCATATGTCAGCAGGGCCCTTGGACCAAAAAACAGGGCTCTGTCTGTATATGAAAAGGAATACATGGCCATTCTCCTTGCAGTGGAGCAATGGAAACCCTATTTGCATGTGCAATAGTTTACTATTAGAACTGATCAGAAAAGTTTGGTTCATCTGCAGAACTAGAAACTTCACACAGTCTGGCAGCAGAAGGCTCTTACCAAATTAATGGGGCTTAATTATCAAATTGTGTACAGGAAATGGGTTGAAAATTCAGCTGCTGATGCTTTGTCCAGAAGGCCACCTAATTCCCAAGTGCTCAGTATTTTTAGAGCTCAGCCTGTGTGGATGGAAGAAATCATTGCCAGTTATGAGAATGATGATAAGGCAACTAAATTATTGCAACAGCTTTCTGTTGATCCAGAGACAAAACCTAAATATCAATTAATCCAAGGGATTATTAGGTACAAGGGGTGTATATGGATTGGTAATCACCCTGAACTACATGCCAAAGTATTTTTTGCATTCCATGATAGTCCAGTGGGGGGGCATTCAGGTTTCCCTGTAACTTACAGAAGAATACACTCCCTCTTTCAACGGGTTGGCATGAAGTAGTTCATTAAAAGCAGAGTACATTCTTGCATGACTTGTCAGCAATCTAAAGCAGAGAGAGTTAACTATCCAGGGCTTCTATCAGCTCTGCCAGTTCCTAAACAGGCCTGGGAAACTGTTACCATGGATTTTATTACAGGATTGCCCTTTTCCTTTTCATATGACTGCATCCTGTTGGTTATTGACAAGTTTACTAAGTATTGTCACTTTATGGCCCTCAAACATCCCTACACTGCTCAGAAAGTTGCTGAAATTTTCTTGGACAATGTTTACAAATTGCATGGAATGCCAACAACTATTGTGTCAGACAGAGATCCTATATTCACTAGCTCTTTTTGGCAATTGCTTGTTAAAAGAACTGGTGCTCATCTCAATATGAGTTCTGCGTATCACCCAGCAACAGATGGGCAGACAGAGCGAGTGAACCAACAAGTGGAAGGGTATCTACGCAGCTTTATCAGTTCTCACCCTACAAAATGGAGCAAGTGGCTCTCTATGTGTGAATTCTGGTATAACACCAACTGGCATTCAGCTGTGGGGAAATCACCTTTATAAGTGCTCTATGGACACCCTCCACAATACTTTGGTATATCTGCATCAGACTCTGTGGCTCCTATTGATATCCAGGTGTGGCTGGAAGAAAGACAAGTGGTAGTGGAATCTGTCAGGCAACATCTGCTGAGAGCACAACAACGCATGAAAAATCAGGCAGATAAGCATAGAACAGAAAGGCAATTTGTAGTGGGAGACGAAGTGTTTCTGAAGCTTCAGCCTTATGTTCAATCTTCAGTTGTGCATCGATCCAACCACAAGCTTGCCTTCAAATACTTTGGGCCTTATGAGGTTCTGGAGAAGATTGGAGAAGTGGCTTATCGTCTGGCACTTCGACCAAGCAGTAAAATACATCCTGTTTTTCATGTCTCACAACTAAAACAAGTTGAGCACCCTGACTGCACAATCTAGAAAGTGCTTCCCTCTGTTACTGCTCATTTGCAGGTTCCTGTCAAGATTCTGCAGAGACGTGTGCGTCAAAATGGCAAACGCACCGTTACTCAAGGCCTTGTACAGTGGAGTGGCACTTCGCTGGAAGAGGCTACATGGGTGGACATCGATTCTCTACGTCAGCAATTCCCTCGTGCGCCGCCTTGGGGACAAGCTGCTTCTCAACGGAGGGAGGGTGTCAGCGACCCGATGGACAGCAACGGCACTCCTAGCGATCCGGATGGTGAACAGGACGAGGTGGCTGCCGACAAGCGCATGACGGCTATAGTAAACCAAGACAGGCCCAAGTCAACTCGGCCGAAGAGGCCTCCCCAGTGGCTTGCAAGCCCAAACTGGCCCGCTAAGCGGGTGTATGCTTTACAAATAGCCGTTGACTCCTTCGTCTCGGTTTGGCTAGGATTTGGACGGCTGAGGCCGGTCTTGTAACTGGATAGAGGTGTGGGAGGCTGGGAGGAATTCCTCTATCTAATTCAAATTCGTAGTTCAATCTGCCATGAATCCTTAGATCGAGAAAGCTATATGCAAGTTCCTCACACAGAGTGGATGGATGGCGCACCGCCACCTGGCCGTGGCGGCGGTCGGTGGTGGAGAAGGAGGGGTGAGGGAGAGATATGTGTGCCAGGCCCGATGGGGATCAGCTGCTGCTAGGGATTTTGACCCCCTCCTGTGATATGCCATTTTTCACTTTGGCCCTCCTCCTTTCTTCTTTCTTCTGAAGTAGATCCCCTCTAACTTTAGCTTGGCCCCTCTGGTTACTTCTTTTCTTCATGGTCGGGTCCCTCCGTAAATTATAGCAACCACAGTTTCTTGACACTCTCCATTATAGAAGGATTTTGGGCCTTTTCGCCCGTTTCTGCAAAACATGGAGGAGTGTTTTAAATGTAGCATAATGGGGGCATTTGAATATTCTCAAGTAAATAATGTGAAAATATTATTACAATGTGATGCGAAAAAGGCTAAAAAGATTATATGAAGAAATGCTCTATCAAGTTCCCCCACACTTAAATCTTTGCTTGTCCTCAAGCAAAGTCATATGACAAGAGCAAGAGACTGGTTATATCCTGAGGCATCATTAATAACCTGCATTACCATCTAAAAAGCTAATTACTTTATATCCTAAGGCATCATTAATAAGCATGTCAGCTATAGGCATAGGATATTCATCTTTTGGAGTAGCCTTATTCAAATCTCTACAATCAACACAGATTCTAATATTACCAGTATTTTTCTTTTCCACAGGTACAATATTAGAAACCCAATCTGCATATCTACACGGCCGAATAAACTTAGCTTTTATCAACCGATCAACATCTTCTTTGATGCAGTCATACAAATTAGGATTGAAACTTCAATGAGGTTATTTATGCGGCCTAAAATCAGATTTAATAGGCCATCTATGTTCTACTAAATCTCTACTCAAACCGAGCATCAAAGTATAATTCCAAGCAAAGCAATCAACGAATTCTTAAGTAATAAACTTACCTTGCTTTTCTGATCGGATTTCAAGCTAGCTTTGATAAATGTAGGCCTCGGAATACTTCCATCACCAATATCAATTTCTTCAAGTGGATCAGCCAATGAGAATCCTTGTCCAAGCTTTTCCATGTCATCAAAATCTTCAATTGTTTCATGAATATTGCTCTTTCCGAAATGATACTCCTCCGTGCATCTTTGCAACCACTTAATACTATCGTCTTGATTCATCATTTATATAGATAAATCATTAACCTAAGCTATGTCAGCCGGCTGTGCATTTATAGGTACAAAACCATCCCTACCAATAATGATATAATCATAATCCGATAAATCTCTACCGGTCAAACATCGCATGTCACCATGTTGCCAATCAACTGGCGCCTCCATCAAAGCAATGCTAGAAGAATTGTCCGCCTCAATCACCTCGACATCATCATTAACCCTCTGAATTAAGCATTGATGAAGAGTAGAAGGGATGCAAAAATTTGCATGAATCCAGTCGCGTCCCAAAAGAATATTATACCGGCTTTTGACATCGACAACAAAAAATGCAGTCGGCAACATTTTGCTTCCGACCGTGAGCTCCATAGAAATAACACCCTTAGCCTCGAACAATTCCCTCGAGAACCCACTAAGTCCCATGTTGGTCTTCATTAACTCGCTCTCTTTTCGGTTTAGTTTAGAAAATACCCAAAAGGGCATAATATTAACACCTACACCACCATCAACAAGCATGCGATCAATAGGCTTACATCAATGTGACCTCTGATAAATAATGGCTTTAGGTGTTGTCCATGCTTCTGTGGTTTCACAAATGTTGAATTATTTGGGCCAAGAACAAGTTCAGCAATTTCAGTCTCGGGCGCGCGAAAATCAGGAGGCAACGTGAACACCATATTAACATCCATATCAGTTGGTACATCTCTATCATTCTCTGATTTTTTTGCAATAACTGTGTCATCCGTATTTTTATTTTCCTCCCCTGCGATGCGCTTCTCCTTCCAAGTTTTTGTGGGTATCATTGTTTTATCTTGGTTGAACCATTTATTGCTCTTTTTCTCATCTATCTCTTCCTTTATTTCCAATGTCCATAGTCGTTGTACACGTCATTTCTGAGTGTGGGTAAGTCCCTTCAGGCACCACTGAGGTGCTGGTTTAGTCCCTAGCGCGACTGACTTAATTTTGCTGCCCCCCGGGTCCTTTGGCCTGTACTGATGTACTGTTCTTCCTGGGACAAATATTTTGTCTTTAGCCGACAAACCTCCTTGCTGATCATATACTTTACTAGCATTAAAATTATGTTTGCGTACATTGCTGGAACCCCAACATGTGCATGTGTTGTTGTTATACTTGAAATCCATTGGAGGCGAACTCTTGGACGTTCCTGGACCAGAAGTTCCCTTAACAAAATCAGCATACGAACCATGTGATTTACACTGTTGATTAGTGTGTGAGGATACAACATATGCCTTGTCTGATTGTGCATGCATGCTATGCCCAGAATTAGTTTCTTTCTCACATTGACTAGATTGGCCCATTGGTTGCACCTTCACATCATTGTTTTCTTCTGTACCAATAATCTTCTTGGGGACTGATCCTAGTGCACCATCATCGGTTGATTCTATATTACTGACAACACCTTCAGCCTGGTGTTCAACAATTTCCAGACCATGAGCAGCACTTAAATCATCTGAATTTTTTGCCGCTTTAATTTTAGCATGCTTCACCGGCACCCACACGCGCTTGTGACCTCCCTTATAGTTTTTATCATCTGCATTCCATACCGGTGATCAATTTCCTTGAATCTCGATTGAACCGAGCCCTTTTCTCATGCATGTTTGGTCCGAACATAGGCCTCGGTGGGATCCATCCCGGATGAAAATAACCTGCTGGCCCTGTAGGATATGGTGCCCAAGGATTAAACCCCCATGGAGGAAACTGCAGAAACATAGGAGGTGCACAACCCCAATATGTCGGATCCATTGCAAAATACGGCTGTTGGTTATATGCACTTCCTTGCCATTGCTCATGACCGCGAGGTCCAGAAGGAGACCTAGGACACTTATTACTTCCGAGCCGATTAAACACATTGCTGGTCTTGCATGAGGTATATTTTTCCAACAACATGCTAACTATCGGCTTTGGCCTTGGAGCTTGTCTCCTTCCTCCGTTGACTTTCCAAACTCCTATTTTTGTATTTTTTTGGTTTGATCATCCTTGGAGGAGAACTGTCATCAACAACATTTTCTTCTCTTGCGGACTCGATCAGATCTGACCGAATAAGCATTTTCTTACTCTCAAGCTCAACCACATTGATATGAAAAGGGTCGATGTCGAGCTTCATCTTAGAACCTTCTATAAACGTCAATCGTCCTTCATTGATGGCCGATTACACCTGTCGACAAAACACGTTACAATCATTAGTAGCATGAGAAAAAGAATTTTGACACTTACAATAAGCTCTTCTACCCAATTCTTCTGGAGGTGGAATTACAAGACCCTCTCTCACTCTAATTAATTGATTTTGCAGTAATATATCAAATATTCTATCACACTTGCTTACATCAAAAGTATATTTAATTTCGTCTCTTCTAGCAGGTGTAGGTTTCAAAGTAGAACATGCAAAAGGTTTTGACTTTGGCGCTTGAACCCATTCGGCTACACATATATGAACATCATCCTCACTAGCCGAATCACTATCATAATCTAAAGCATTAATCGCATGCTTATCTTTCTCTTTATTTCTATTATCTTTAAACCAGCTATATTGTTTAATTTCCTTAGCCCGGTTTTCTTGTGCCAAAGCCTTTTGTAAAATTTTATTAACATCTAAAAATTCTTGCCCTTCTAGTTTATCCTTAATATGAGCGAGTTGACTTGAAAAGGCAAGATCGGCTAAATCCTTTTCGGCTACGGTCAAGCTGAAACATCGGTTCTTGACATGCCTAAACCTCCTAATATAATCGTGAGCATGCTCATTATATTTCTGCCTAACCATAGTTAAATCTGAAAGCCGAAGTTCTGTGTCACCGCTATAAAAGTACTCATGAAATTTTTGCTCCAATTGTGCCCATGTCGAAATAGAATTAGGAACAAGCGATGTAAACCAAGTAAATGCAGTACCAGATAAAGATAATGGAAATAATTTTAATCTAAAAACATCCAATATGCTGACCTCGCTGTATTGTGCTAAAAATTGTCCTACATGCTCAAAAGTAGATCTACCGTCTTCCCCTGTAAATTTAACAAAAGCTGGAATTTTAAACCACGAGGATATGGTGTCGAGTCAAAGTAATCAGGCTATGGTTTTTGATATGCACGTGCTCTACCCTTAGGTTCTAAATCAAATTCTCTAAGTATACTAGCAAGTTGATCTTTAAAATTATTATTGGGCTGTAGAGAAACTGGCTTCTGGAGCAGATGGAACACAAGCACGTGGCAGAAATTCCGGCAAGGAAATTGGAGCATGCGAAGTTTGCAACGGAGGCCCACTAAAATATGAATTAGGTACCAGCCCATACGGAAACCCGGTACCGACAGGTGGCAGTGGTGGTGTACTATATGCCACTGTCCGATAACTAGGATGTTGCATATTAGAATTAAGCCCAAAATTTTGATTATTGCTACTTGGATTTTGTGGAACCGAAACTGAAACAATAGGAGAAGTGACACTAGGAATAAAATTATTAGCCGAACTACCAACATAGTTCTGGCCATCCAGATTATTGTTTAATGGGACGTGAGGCTGCATAGCATTAGCCGATGCACTAGGCGTATGTATATTACTTGGTAAATTGTTGAATCTGCTACTGTCTGGTGGCATCGGTATTTTTCTAGAATACTCATCATTGACTTGCAGCACTAATGAGCGTACAAGACCAGGTAGACAATTTTCAAGATCTTTATAAAACTGCACCTTAAATTATTCAAGTCTATTAGCTACTGCTTGAGTAATTATACGCACCATATTTTCCATATCAGGACAATATTTACTAGCTACGGACACATCAATTAGATGAGTAATTTCTTCAGTTGAGTTTTTTACCTGAGTGTTGAACGCATCGGAAGGGCTCGGAACTACCTTTTTGATGACACCGTTCCTCGTCTTCGCGTATCCAGCTAACTTCAGCTTCAACCTATCAACCTTCTCTTTCTCAAGCTCCACTTCAAGCTCGCACCAATCATCTTCTGACAAATCATCGAGTGTGATGACGATGACATTCTCTGAGTCGATGTCGCTCCCGTTCCTGAACTCGGTACTCATTGTGTGCCTCTTCTTCTTCTCGTCCCCAGCGGAGTCGCCAATTGTGTTGGCACGCAAAATCGCTGCGCAACACCAGGATAACTGTCGTGCTTTTTGTGACGATGAACGATTGCTTTCCGGGCAAAGCAACAAAGAATCCCTCGCTTTCTTGGAGGAGAGACAACCGTTTTTCAGTGCAAATTGGCAAAGATCAACACAACCCTAGGGCTCGGGCGAAGAAGAACAAGGAAAATAAACATACGCGTAAAAGTGGTGTTTTTTGTGAATAGATCGATTGTTATTTTTCCTTCAATCGGCCAGGACTCTTATATAAAGGGCACGCAGGACTTGGCGTGTATGACCAAAACATCAATTCCAAACCGAACTGGTCTACCTTGATTCGGTTACAAATACAAAGTTGTACCTACCATGTCTGCTTGCTAATTTGTACCAACACGTAATAGTTCCTAGTCCAAACTATACTCACGTACAAATATGTCTTGGTCCACAAGGAAAATATTAAAATATTCCTGCAAGGTCGCTAGTCACACCAGATAATAATGATGATCGTTCATCATGTATTGCTGCACCTTCTCATATGTGACTCGATAGCTCATGCCAAAAAACCTTTAGCTTGGTAGCCGAGGCTTGTTAGGACTTGTCCTAAGGAGCGACATTTTAGCTCAGCATATCATAATCTGTCCAGAACTTGTCCTTAGTGGCTGCTAATCCTTGCAAAATTGCAGATATTCATCCTGGGTAAATAACTTCAGTACGCCTGATCTCCTAATGTGGCATACTATGATCAAGCCTGCATTTTGAATTAAACAGCAAGGGGAAATATATATGTGAACCAATAATCTGACCGCAACCATTTAATTAAATTTGGGCTAAAATACCTAGTAGCCAAATTATACATTCAACAGTGTGCTCTTGGCAGATAGTGACAGTTGTTCTTGCTTTCTTGTATCATGGTTGGAGGTGGCAGCTGATGGAGGTGCCGGTGTAGCAGAACGTGTGGAAGTAGAAGATGCATGTGGTGTCCATGATGATGATCGACCTGCAGAATAATTTGTTCGCGCCAATGCCTGTTGATCTACATTTCATGTTCAGCTTTGCAACCAAGATGGAATAAATGAGTGATATTGTTATATTCCTTATACTCGAAGATGGTCTGAATCTCTCTATTTAACACACTCATGAAACATGCAAGCATAGCTTCATTATCCTCAACAATACCACAACTAATCTTGCGAGTATGCAATTCCTGATAATATTCGTCTACATAATTTTTTCCTTGTCTTAAACGCTGCAATTTTTGAAATAATTCACATTGATAATGTGGTGGAACCCAATGAGTACGCATAGCATTTTTCAACGCAGCCCAAGTAGCTAGAATATGATATAATCTACAATGTTCACACCACCACACACAAGCAAAACTAGTGAAAGCACAAACATCAGCAGCAACACATCTATCCTCAGGATATTGTAAGCATGTAAAATGTTTTTCAGTTTCTAATTCCCAAGTAAGATATATATTAGGAACGTATCTACCCTCAAATGGTAGAATATTCAATTTTAGTTTAGGAACATGGTCATGATCTCGTAACTGAGGTGGTGGTGCAGCCCTACCGTTACGATTATTTGCATGTGGACAACCGAGTGGTGGTGCTGGTGGTTGCACATAGTTCTGATTTTGATCAACCTCATCCCCGTAATCGTCCCCCTCTTCGGCAGCAGGAGCAGCCACAACGGCACCAGAATTTTTGCCTTCCTCAAGAGGAACATGCCTCGCTTGATGGAGGGCTGGATCACGATGTGGAGGTGGTGGTTGTTGTTGTTGTTGTTGTTGTTGTTGCAGCGGTGCAGCAGAGGCAACAGATGGAGGTTGACGTGCAAGCACTTCAGCGAACTTGGCATCCAACTTGGTGTCAATAGTCTTCTCAATGTCATCTATCCTCTCTAATGCCTTGCCAAAGCTGGTCATCACGTCTTCCGCCTGCTGACCCAACATTTGCTGAAATTTATCATGAAGCTCCTTCTTCGTCATGTTCTCCCTGTCAGTGTCGTCGGCTTGTGATCTTGCCATGGTTAGAAGCAATAGAAACAAACAATAATATGATCCTATAGACTACTAGAAAGTGGTGGTGGTGGGGTGTCACAAATCCGTCAAGCAAATCTCAAATTCTTACCAGTTCTTACCCAGCAGCAGGCCATGATAAGCAACCGTTGTAGTCAAAACTCTCAAAGCTTGGATAGAGCGATTACCACGGAGACTCAAACGCATGAAGTAGATGTATGTGGAGCTGGGATGGCTTAGAATATAGTAGCAAAAATGTCAGCAATAATCAATTCAGAGATGCAAAGTTGAATAAACGCTCAACGATAGTACTGTGCTGGTCCTACACTAGACCGTGCTAGAGACGCGAGCCTAGAACACTAACAAAGTCACGAGGCTGCACGAAAACAAGGGAAAAGTACACTCTGGAAAAAAATTGCGCTCTTTTTTTGCAGAAAATTACTATAATGGCGAGTGTCTCAAAACTCTTACCAAGTCAAAATAACAGGATAGGTACGGAATTTTTTTGACTGCCCAGGCCAAAAATTGGAAACTGCTCAAAAAAAACTTTATATAATGGCGACTGTCTCAAAACACTCAGGAACACCTCATAATAGGATTGCCATAATTTTTTTTGACAAGTGCTTTTTTGGAAAATTTTGGGCCTAAACAGAGGGTGGTTTTCAGACTCTTTTTTTGGAAATCACCCCTCTTCTACGGATGAAGAAATACTAATGAAATCTGAAACCTACTCAAACAAGGAAACACGAATATGGAAATAGGTGGATCTCAAAAGCAAACCCAATATGAGATGGACTCGGATGGGGAGGTGTTATATGGACTCGGATCGGTGGTGGTATATGGACTCGGATCAGTGGTGGTATATGGACTCGGAGCGATGGTGGTATATGGACTCGGATCGGTGTTGGTATATGGACTCATAGAAGTGGCGGATAAGAGGTGGTGGTATATGGCAGGGTCGATGACGATGGTGCAGCGGTGACATGGCAACTTGTGAACAGAACTCGAAAATCTAAAGAATTAGACGCTAAGACCAACAACTTGACACGATGACGCAACCGCAAATTCAACAAAGCAAAACATTGAAAAGATTATGCAATGGCTCAGACTGGTTCGAATATGATGAACTAACCCTAATTTTTTTGTTGGCTTTTTCGTGGACTGTAGGTATGAAAAACAGATGCAGTCTAGACTATGAAAACTGGTAAAACCTCACCGAGCAATCTAGAAATCTGATACCACTTGATAGAAGGTGTCTCGATGTTTCGATGAGATAGCTATCATTTTCTGTGGGACTCGATTTTGATGAACTGACTACGAACGTGCGAAGATGTCGTGCCTTAGCAATCGCTAAACCAACTTCCGAGGGGTTATTGACCACGCCGGAGCATTATCAACCTGACCACGAGGGTCTATTTCCTCAGAGCAAATGAAGAACAAGCAAGAAAGTGAGATTGCAATCTAGATATTGCGAATATAAGAGGAAAGCTTTATTAATCAAGTGGGGTTCTGTGATGTCTTGGTCTGGTCGTTGAACACAAATGAAGTACGCGAAGTTGTAGCTATGGCGAACTTTTAATCTAAACAAAACCCAAAGTCTAAACGACACCCTAAGGGTTGTATATATGGAGGAATAGGGGGGATTTCGTGACCCCGTGGAGGAGGGGTCTGAAACCAACCCTAACTCGGTTTCCCCACACATACGGACTCAAAAAATAGCCTATACTGAAGTATTTTGAAATTACATGGGCTTGACCCAATAATAAGGTGATGCAGCACCTATAATAGCCTCTGGATAAAATTTATGAAGTGGCATCTTCTATATTATATCCAAGCCTTTATGCACTCATTATGTCCAAGTCCTGAAATCATCACTTGATACTCCGTTCTTGTTCCCCTTGCATGCACCATCTTCTCCATGCTTGATCATGCTCCAATGTTCATCGTTCTTATCCATGCGTGGCCCTTCATTTATAAACAAAACAAATGTATCCAATTTAGGCAGCATCATATTCTCATGAACATTAGAATCCTTAACAAGAAACGAAAGTACCTCATAATTTAATTGGTGTGTGCGAGCTCTAGTAATTGGTCCAGTACATGTTGCTGCGGGGATCGTAGGTGCAACTGTAGTATTGATGTCCTCATTAGAGGAGAGAGCTCTATTTATAGTGCTAGTACACGTTGGGGAATAATGGATGGGTACATGGGCCTTCGGCCCATCCTTTGCGCACAGGCAGGTGCCGGATGTCTGTGCTTTCATGTCAGTCCGGATGTTCGGGCAGGGCCCGGATGTCTGGGCTTGCTTTTGGTCACTCTCTCGACAGGATTGGCCGGATTTCTATGGCCGGGTCGGATGTCCGTGCGGCTCAGGCCAAATGTCCAGGGCTGGGCCGGATGTCTGGGCCCTGCAGCTTCGCGGCTGCTGGGCTGCTACTGTTGTTGTGGTCGTCAGGGGCCGGATGTCTGGGTCCCGTAGACTTTCGGCGATCCTTTTTGTCGGTCCTTTTCATACATGTACTTGGGGACTTGTCCATCATCATGAGCATCTCCGAGTGGGCTTTCTTCATACCTAATCACACATATAATTCCGGCTTTAGGTAGTAGCCATGTCTCACGTGTGTCATATGGTATATCACTAAGGAGAGATATCACCTTGGTCTCGAGAGCTCTTGTATGTGCTCATGCCATCGGTCCACTTGGCACTTGAGTAGGCGACGGTTGGTGATGCGGAGCATCCTACGGTTATCCCAATGGACCTACCTCCATCTCCCACGATACCATGTCGACCAATGAATAGAGCTCGAGCAAGGGCTGTCGAAGCCGAGGTGAACTCACTCCTCTCCGAACTTTACATATTCCGCATGTGAGACATGGCTACGACTTCAAGCAGAGACACTATGTGTGATCAGGTACTTGGAGGAAGACCATGGAGCAACTACACCAAATGGACAAGATGGCGAGGACATCAAGTGCGAGGAACAAGAGGAAGATCTATGATGCGGAGCATCCTTCCATCATCCCCATGGACTCTACTACAACTCATCAAGCACCACATGGACATATGACAAGAGCTCGAGCTCGCGCCATCGAAACCGAGGTGAACTCACTCGTACTCGAGATCGATATGGATATAAATGGAACTTGGATGCTACCTCACCAAAACATGCTATGTGTCATTAGGTACAAAGATGAATGCCACCTAGCAGCTAAGGGACACCCAAAAGGAGTAGGAGAAGCACCCCAAGTCCACGAGGAAGAAGGAGGACTCCAACAAGATCAAGACAGCACCTCCCAGGCGACCCCATGCGCATGGGCCATCCAGACCCCGTGCACACGGGCCGCCCTGAAGGCTTCTGTAGACGAGACACGCACCCTCGTGTGCACGGCCTCCAGACCCCGTGCGCAAGGGCCCTCACCGGTGTAGCACCCCGTGCGCACGGGCGTGTGCCTTGCCCACGGGACGCCCGTGTGCACGGACCCAACTTACCCTGTGCGCACGGGCCCATCAGGTTTCTAGCCGAGACCGCCTGTTTGGGCTTCCACTTCGTCCTCCTCATCCACCTACCTATATATTTTGTACTTGGACCATTTTTTATGGTTAGCAAAGTATATGTGAGACATTGATAGAGTTTTGCTCCATCTACCACTCCTCTTGGAGATCAAGACCTCTTAGGAGAGGATCCCAAGTGGATATCAAGACCTCCTTTTGGAGAAGACTATCATCAAGACCTCACCTCCTTAGGTGTGGGAAGAACCTTACCTTTGTGCTTGGTTCCTTCAATTGTTCTTGTATTCTTCTGGATCTTAACTATGCTATTCTAGTGGATGTGTGATTGGGTTTTGTTTGAGTGAATTCCCCTTTGGTGTTCTTATTGTTCATCCTTTTCCCCCTCCAAGTGTGAAAAGATCTCCACTTAGGGTTCCACCCTACAACATCTTGGTATCATGAGCAAGGTTGATTCACATCTTGGAGTCCCTACCCCCCATATTCTAGCCTAATTTTGTTGCTTTTTGTACCAATTCGAAAATCCCCACAAAATAGCCCCAAAATTTTTCTTGCTATTTGTTCGATCTTGTGAGATTTTGTTGATTTGGTCCACGAATTTCATGTTTGACAAGTGGATCTAACCCTTACCACCATTCCCCATCCATCCCACCACCGATTTTGGCCGAATTTTGGTGATTACCCATGGATCCCTGTGTGTTCTTGCATAGGCAGAACACTCCGTGCGCACGGGCCATCGGGACCTCGTGCCCACGGGACCCCGTGCATACGGGCGCCACTTACCCTGTGTGCAAGGCCCCTCCTGTATAGTTCGGCCACAGACCATTTTGCATCTTTTTGTCGTTCTACCAGCATGATTCGCTCTCCGCACTACTTCCCGTTGGTGTTTGAGCTTGTGAGTTGTAGTTCACCGTGTCCTAAGGTGTTTCGGCTACTTAGGGATGGTTCGACTTCGACGTCATCGCCACTCGTCATCGCCTTGGACTCCACATCGACATCGACCGTTTCATCTTCATACTAACCGTAAGCAAGGACGATAACCTCAATGACATCTTGTACTCATACTTTGCTGTTATGTTTGTTAGCCTCGAGCCATTTTGCGTCACTTACCCATCGACATTAGCAAGTTGTGAATTGCCAGGTCACACTATTTGCGCACCTTTAGTGATATGTCTCTCTCGTGCAGATCATACTTTTTGTCTCATACTCTAGCTCGAATATCAAGCATTGTGGCATAGTAAAAAAAGCTTCTAAGCAAAAGAATAGAAATGAAGAGCTTGTAACCAATAGCATTGAGCCATCTTACATCATTTCATCATAGTGATCCATACATACTTGGGATTGAAGATGACACGTTACTCTCATAGGTTGGTGCACAAGCGTATCTAGCTCATTTGAGCAATCGGGATAGCGTCTCTCTAGTATCCGCACAACAATAGCATTTTTTGTGGTTACACATTTTGAGCTCACACCTTGGTTGTGCAGGTCCCATTTATCTTTCGTGTGTGTGTTCCTAGTGATATTCTTGGGTTTGATCTATTTGTCTTACATGCAATTTGTGCATCTTTTCAACATTATCAATATCTTGGCTAACACTTGCTTGAATTTTGTGCTACTCTTCCAAACCAAGCTACTCCATAAGCCTTTACTTGTAGGTGTGAGAAAACAAAACCCGGTACCAATTCTCCTATTATAGCATTCCGTTGAGTGATACTTGATACATCCGCAATCTTCGGAAAAGGTAACTTTGGTATTGTTCTCTCATTTTCCTGCTCACCAGCACTTGGTTATGATGGATAGGCCAAGTTCTTCGGCGAACCCACTCTTCGAGGATCAAGATGACGAACGCGACTACGTCACCAAGAATCACTTCTTGGTCGCCCAACGAGCTCTCCATCAAGAAAGTGAAGCTTTGGGTGATCGCATCGAGAAACTTGCCATTGATCTACACCAATTGAAAGCAAGACAATGGGACTATCTTGATGCCAAGCTCAACACTCAAATGGAGGAATTTCACAACATGATCATGAGCCACGCATCCTAAACCACCTCTTCATCAAGACAGCGCCACTCAAGTCGTCACTCTTCGGCCAATTCTTCTTCTGATGCTAGTCCTCCTCGAACTCGATCCCCTCGCCACGACGGCAACCAAAATCCATTCCATGGAAATTGTTTGCAAGACCGAGTCCAAGAACGTGAAAGAGCGCGCCGCCAAGAACACGACACCGCGGACCAAGAGCAACCTCCAGAACCACAATGTCAAGCACCTCAAGACAGCGATATGATTTGACAAGAACAAAGATGTCGTGATGAACAAGCTCCCGAAGCACAACACACACTCCGCCAGGCCACTAGAGCTGTTGCCCAACGCAACCGTCCAGAGCTTGAACAAGAAGAAACACTTCGCCAAAAATGACAAGATGAAGCCGCTCGCCTTGAGGAGCAACAACAAAGAAGGAACCAGCCACGTCTGCCTCGTCCTCCTCCACGCCAAGAGAGCCATCAAGAGGAGCGTGAAATTGAAAACCCTCCTCCACGCCAAGTGTGACATCACCATCGTCAACATGATGAAGAACTATGCTACGGCAAGCTCAAGTTCACCATGGCCAAGTTCTCCGTAAGCAACGATCCCGAGGAATATCTCTCATGGGCATTGAAGGTCGACAAGATATTCTGTCTTCACAATTATTAAGAGGAGAAGAGAATCGCCATGGCCTCCCTCGAGTTTCAAGACTATGTCCTCATTTGGTGGGAACAAGTGCTTGCAAGACGAAGGGAGAGAGGCGAACCACCCATCACGACTTGAGCACGAATGAAGGATGTCATGAGAGCTCGCTTCGTGCCCACGCACTACACTCTCGATCTCTTCAAGAAGTTGTAATTTCTCAAGCAAGGCACAAAGACGGTGGAAGAATACTACGAAGAAATGGAGATTGCCATGATAAGGGCCAATGTCAAGGAAGATGATGAGCAAACTATGGCACGATTCTTCAACGGCCTCAATCATCGAATAAAGAAGATTGCCGACTTTCAACCATACTCCAACCTTCCTGAGCTAGTTCATCAAGTGACCAAGGCCAAGCGACAAGTGCAAGATGACTTCAAATACGCCAATTACTCTTCCAAGACCTATGGCTCATACACTCAAGCTCCCACGACTTTGGCATCTCCTACCTCGACTAGAGCATCACCAAGAAACGGAGACAAGTCAAGTTACAAGAAAACTTTGACATCTTCAAGTCATCCTCCTACTACAAGCAACTTCAAGATGCGACCTTAATCATCATCTACTCCAATGAATGAGACGGTCAAGATGAGTTCCATCAAATGCCTCACATGTCAAGGCCACGGCCACAAGACATTCGAGTGCCCCACTCGGTGCACCATGATTGCCAACAACGATGACATATATTACTCCATGAGCGAGGAAGAAATGGAAGCGCTTGAGCACGTGGCCATGCACCGGCGAGTGAATGAAGTGGAAGATGATCAAGTCTTTTGTGACAATGATTAAAGCCCCGCTCTTGTTGTCTCCAAGGTCTTGACGCTTCAACACCAACAAGACAAAGACCAATGCTGCCAAATCTTCCACACAAAGCAGGCATGAATGGACGTTCCGTGAAGGTCATCATCGATGGAGGAAGTTGCCACAATTTGGCAAGTGAAGAGCTATGTTCCAAGTTACAATTGGTTAAGATGAAGCATCCTCGCCCCTACAGGGTCCACTGGCTTAGCGACTCCGGCACTATTAAAAAAGAGCATTCCGTGGAAGTTTCCTTCAAGGTCGACGCATATGAAGACACCTTGGAGTGTGATGTGGTCCCTATGTCCGTGTGCCATTTCCTCTTAGGAAGACCTTAGCAATTCGACTGCGGCATCATCCACAATGGAAAAACAAACCACTATAGCTTCAAGATGAAGGGCACGGAGTACGTGCTATGACCTATGTCGCCAAGCCAAGTGATCACCGATAAGGAAGACTCAAAACAGCATGGAGAGACTAGTGAGCAAGTGAACCACCACAAAGAGAGTGAGCACCACAAGCCCAAATTGAGTGACTCTACAATGAGAGATAAAAACATAGTCCTCCTAGCCACCAAAAAGCAAGATGAGAGAAGTGTGTGAGAAGCCATCTAGTGTTCTCCACTATGTCCTACTATGCAGCAAGGACTAACACCTCTAATCAACTACCTCTAGTGTTGTCTATTCTTTTGCCGGAGTTCGCGGATGTATTTCCCGATGAGCAACCTCCCGTCCTCCCTCCTATATGTGGCATCGAGCACCGCATCAACCTGATCCCCGGCGCACCCCTACCGAACAAGGCTCCCTACCGCGTCAACCCTGAAGAAACTAAGGAGATTCAAAGGCAAGTACGAAACCTCATTGAATGGACATGTATGTGAAAGCTTAAGCCCTTGTGCTGTTCCGGTTATTCTTATGCCTAAGAAAGATGGTAGTTCTCGCACGTGTTCTGATTGTCGTCCCGTAAATGCTATCACCGTTCGCTATAATCATCTGAGGGAGTCCTGGACTAGGGGGTCCTTAGGAGGCCGGCCTATCTTTCATGGGCCGGACTGTTGGGTCGCACCGTATCCGGACCTAAGACCTTTTGTGCCTTGGTGTGCACCCCAAGTCAAGATGGAAGATCCGATGTTTCGTTGATGTAACCGACTATCTGTAAACCCTAGTACCCCTGGTGTCTATATAAACCAGGGGCTTAGTCCGTAGAGGCTAGAAGAAAAATTTCTATCCTACTAGTTAGGGCATAGTTCATCTGGTCTCATGGTAGATCTACTCCCTAACCCCCTTATGCACAAGCAATATAATCAAGCAAGACGTAGGGTTTTACCTCTTAGAGAGGGCCCGAACCTGGGTGAACATCATGTCCCACATCCACTATTCCCCATTGATCCAAGGTCCATAGTTCAGGACCCCCTACCCGAGATCCGCTGGTTTTGACACTGACATTGGTGCTTTCATTGAGAGTTCTGTTGTTGGATCGCCGAAGGGTCGATGGCCCGCCTGATCATCGGAGAAGGCATTAACATCGAGGACATCTTCATCCCCGGGCAACTTTTCGCATTCGGCAGTGTTGTCTTGCATGCCGACTCGGCTGGTCATCTCAACCCGGTCGACAGCTTCACCCCCCAGCATCAGATCAGGTTTGGTAACTTCGAATACATCACCGACGCTCGGGGCGATTTGATCTTCACTAGTTTCCCAGCCTCACCTAGGACCACCACGGCTCCTGAAGCTTCAACTTTGTCGCCTCTTTCCGATCTGATCTCTGGATCGGCCCTTACCGCCCTGTCAGCTTAGAGCTCGGGCGTGGCCCTTATGTCTGAAGACCAGGAATCAATCCCGTACGGACCATCCTTCCTCGTCGAGGATCTGGCTTTGAGCCCTAACGGGAGTTCGGCGCCCGAAGATTGGGAGGCAGCCCCAGCCGGACCCACTATAGATCCGGCGGCGGGCTTTCACACAGGTACAATGTCCGAAGACCAGGATCCCGCCCTGGCCGGACTCGCACCCCTCCCCACCATTGTAATGAAGGTCAACTCCGAAGAAATCTCTTCCACTGATCCAACCAACCTCGCTCTATTAATTGAAGTGCTCGATCAGATCAGACAATGACTATTGTCAATGACCCATCCTCGGCTCACGCTCAAGAGAGCCTTGAGGCAGGCCACAGGGAATTTTACGCCCCACCCACCACCCACTTAGTAGCCACTGTTGAGGATTTAACCGACATGCTCGACTATGCCTCTAAGGAGGCTGATGACATGTATGATGACGACGAGGCCATGGCCCATACTGGGGCCACCCCTCCCATCACCGGCCGATGGAAGGCAACATCCACCTACGACTTTTACATGGTGGACACCCCCAAGGATGACAACGATGGCGCTAATGGGGATGGCACCCCCAGAAGGGTCAATGACAAACCTGGGGAGGAGCCCCCCAAACGCCATAGACAACACCGACGATCCAAAGGGCGGCGTGGTTGGGAAAGCTACACTGGGACCGGAGAGGATGACACTCCGGAGAATATGGGAGACCCCGCCCCCGAGCAGCAATCCAATGGCTTGGACGAGGAAACAGGTCACCATAATGCCTAGGACCCTAATGACTCCGAAGACAGCAATTACATGCCCCTCTCAGAAGAAGAAGTCAGCCTCGGGGCTGAAGATTTTATTTTCCCTGAAGACCCACTTGAACAGGATAGGTTCAAGCAACGGCTAATAGCCACTACTCGAAGCCTAAAGAAGAACCAGCAATAGATCAAGGCCGAGCAAGACACCCTCAACGATAGATGGACGAAAGTCCTAGCAGCCGAAGGGTGATACGACTATGAACGACAAACGAAGATTTACCCCAAGCCCATATTGTTGCCAAAATTCGACGACAAGGCTTTCAAGCCCGCACAGCCCAAACAAGCCCGAGGCAACCAGCCCGACCGCCCCCCTCGAGGAAGGGACAGGATGGCTCGGGAGGCCGAACACCTACCTGCCCCTCCCCGCCATAAAGGCAAGGAGGCGGCACAGCTAGAATATCAATACGATCTTCGGCACGACCTGGCTGTCAGAGCAGGTCAGTCATGGTCCATCTATGGATCAAGAGGATACCCTCTAGAAGGAAGAGACGGATACCAAGTATGGCTCGACCGGAACGATAGAGTTCGGGAACAACATCGGGCTAGGACGGACACTGAGGTTCGACACGATGTGGCCCGAATAAGGGGCGCCGCTCACCCAATGTGCTTCACCGATGAGGTGATGCAGCACCGATTCCCAGAAGGGTTTAAACCCTTGAATATCGAGCCATACGATGGAACTACAGATCCAGCAGTGTGGATCGAGGATTTTTCTTCTCCACATTCATATGGCATGAGGAGATGACCTCCACGCCATCAAATATCTGCCACTAAAGCCTAAAGGACCGGCCCGGCATTGGCTAAACAGCCTCCCCGAAGACTCCATTGGGAGCTGGGATGCCGACGGAACGGTTAGTCATGGTCCATCTATGTTTGGCCTCCGGATGCCGACGACCTGAGTAATGTGGTCCAGCAGCCCGGTGAGTCAGCCCTACAGTTTTGGAATAGGGTTTTGACCAAAAAGAATCAAATAGTCGACTGCCCGGACGCCGAATCCATAGCCGCATTTAAGCATAGTATCCGGGACGAATGGCTCGCCCGCCAGCTCAGCCAGGACAAACCGAGGACAATGGCGGCCCTCACCTCCCGTATGACCCGTTTTTGCATGGGTGAAGACAGCTGGTTGTCTCGTAGAAGCACCAACCCAGAAGACCCCAGCACTTCGGAAGTCCGGGACGGCAACGGAAAGCCAAGGCGTAACAAAAATAAACGCCAACATAATGGAGCTGAGGCCGATGATATGGCAATAAATGCCGGATTCCGCAATTCCATGTCCGGACCACGGAAAAAGCCCTCCAAAGGGAACCAGGACAGACCCACTAAGTTAGATGCCATCTTGGATAGGCCGTGCTAGATCCACGGCACCTCGGACAAGCCCGCTAACCACACCAACCGTAATTGTTGGGTAATCTAGTAGGCCGGCAAACTTGTAGCCGAGGACACGGGCAAAAGCCCCCGCAGCGAGGACGACGACGAACCTCGCAGGCCGAATAATGGAGGCCAAAAGCAATTCCCTCATGAGGTTAAAACAGTGAACATGATTTATGCCACTCATATACCCAAGAAGGAGAGGAAACGCGCACTTCGGGATGTCTACGCCTTAGAGCCTGTCACCCCAAAGTTCAATCCATGGTCAGCATGTCCGATCACCTTTGATCGCAAGGACCACCCGGTTAGTATCTGCCATGGAGGGTCGGCGGCCCTGGTCCTTGACCGAATTATCGATGGCTACCACCTCACTAGAGTCCTAATGGATGGAGGCAGCAGCCTTAATCAGATCTATGAAGATGCAGTTCGGAAAATGGGAATTGACCCATCAAGGATTAAACCCAGCAACACAACCTTCAAGGGGGTTATCCCAGGCATCGAAGCCTATTGCTCCGGCACTCTCACCCTGGAAGTAGTATTCGTCTCTCCAGATAACTTCCGGAGCGTAGACTTGATCTTCGACATCGCCCCCTTCAGCAGTGGCTATCACGCCCTCCTAGGCCGAACGACATTCACTTGTTTCAATGCCGTCCCCCACTACGCCTACCTCAAATTGAAGATGCCTGGACAAAGAGGCGTCATTGCAGTCAATGGCAACACAAAGTGCCCTCTTCAGATGGAGGAACACACTGTGGCCTTGGCGGCCGAATACGATGGGCCGAAGTGCCTCCTCTCCTCCAATGCGCGTGAAGCGAACAAACGAGCACGAGCCATATCTCCCACAAGGGGGCCTTCCTGCACTCGACGCACGTAGGAATACGCCTCCCACGGCCTGACCACTACAGGAGCATTGCACATGCCTCGACGTCACAACTTCATGCTCAAACCTCCATGGGCAGCTATGGGAGCTCAACCAAGAGTTCGGTTCGACTGGACTATGGAAGAACGCGTCTTTGGATGACGTACAAGGTACCATCTAGCACCAATCCGGCTTCAAGCCCCACCAACTTAGCAACTTCTCGAGAGCTCCCTTTCAAGGACCCGTCATGGGGCAACCATCCAACAAAGTTGTCCCTCTTAGCAGAAGCAAAGGCGCAGACGTGCAGTAGGGCACAGTTCGGGTGTTAACCCACACATCAAGGCCCTGTGTAAACCTTTCATCTGTAAATTTATCCTTTTTATATAAATGTATCCATATCCAATGTCTTGTTCGGCAGTTCGAATTGTATGGCTGGACATCATGAGCTTATTGGAAATAAAGAAAACCTTTTTGCGGTTCCCTTATAGTTCCTTATAATCTAATTTTCCTTGGTTGTTCCTTTTCACTCTTCGAATCCGCTTCATTCAAGTGTTATACGCTCCGGATTTCATTTATATGCCGGTTATTAAACCGGGGGCTCGGCCTGGACGCTCGCCTTATACATTCAAGACCGACACCTTTTTTTCTCTTTTCACTGTGTTTGGCATCTCGGATATTGCATTATATGCACTGGTTTCGATTTATGTCTTGGGTTAATAGTTGTGTTGCCCCGCTCCTGTGCTTACCTTCTTACGTTCCACATGTTCGGCTAAGAAGGTAAGGGGAGAACCACTGCGATTGTACTTCCGCCTAGTTCGGTTAAGTACCTCAGTGGAGAAAGCCGAAAACTGACTATCATAATAGGCAAGAACTGGTCGGTGATCCGATGACTGGTCTTCAAACCAAGAATCGTTAGCGATTGTACCATGTAATACGAAGGATTCGTGTTTGAACAAATCAAGTGAGCGATGGTCGGCCCTGATACGTCCATTTTGCATCATGTTTTCCTACTGTTATTTATAATGTTTTTATGCATAATAATGCTTTTTGGAGTATTTCTAATGCCTTTTCTCTCATATTATGCAAGGTTTACACAAAGAGGGAGAATGCCGGCAGCTGGAATTATGGACCTGGAAAAGCTACGTCAGAGTTACCTATTCTGCACATCTCCAAATGAGCTGAAAATTTACGGAGAATTGTTTTGGAATATATGAAGAATATTGGAGCAAATAACTACCAGAGGGGGCCCACCAGGTGGGCACAACCCACCTGGGCGTGCCAGGGAGCCCAGGCGCGCCCTGGTGGGTTGTGCCCTCCTCAGCCCACCTCCGGTACCCCTCTTCTTGTATATAAGTCATTTTGACCTAGAAAAAAATAAGGGGAGGACTTTCAGGACGAAGTGCCGCCATCTCGAGGCGGAACTTGGGCAGGAGAACTTTTGCCCTCTGGCGGAGAGATTTCGCCGTGGGAACTTCCCTCCCGGAGGGGGAAATCATCGTCATCATCATCACCAACAACTCTCCCATCTTTGGGAGGGCCATCTCCATCAACATCTTCAACAGCACCATCTCCTCTCAAACACTTTTTCATCTCTTGTGTTCAATCTTTGTACCAGAACTTTAGATTGGTACTTGTGGGTGACTAGTAGTGTTGATTACATCTTGTAGTTGATTACTATATGGTTTATTTGGTCGAAGATTATATGTTCAGATCCATTATGCTATTTAATACCCCTCTGATCTTGAGCATGATTATTATTTATGAGTAGTTACTTTTCTTCTTGAGGTCACGGGAGAAGTCATGTTGCAAGTAATCATGTGAACTTGATATGTGTTCGATATTTTGATGATATGTATGTTGTGATTCCCTTAGTGGTGTCATGTGAACGTCGACTACATGGCACTTCACCATATTTGGGCCTAAGGGAATGCATTGTGGAGTAGTTATTAGATGATGGGTTGCTAGAGTGACAGAAGCTTAAACTCTAGTTTATGCACTACTTCGTAGGGGACTGATTTGGATCCAAAAGTTTAATGCTATGGTTAGATTTTGTCTTAACTTTTCTTGTAGCTGCGGATGCTTGCGAGGGGGTTAATCATAAGTAGGAGGTTTGTTCAAGTAAAAACAGCACCTAAGGACCGGTCCACCCACATATCAAATTATCAAAGTAGCGAACACGAATCAAACCAACATGATGAAAGTGATATGATGAAATGCTCGTGTACCCTCAAGAACACTTTGCTTATCATAAGAGACCGTTTTGGCCTGTCCTTTGCCACAAAAGTATTGGGTTACATTGCTGCACATTATTCACCGTTACCGTTACTTGCTCGTTACAAATTATCTTGCTATCAAACTACTTGTTACCGACTATTTCAGTGCTTGCAGAAAATATCTTGCTGAGAACCACTTGTCATTTCCTTTTGCTCCTCGTTGGGTTCGACACTCTTACTTATCGAAAGGACTACGATTAATCCCCTATACTTGAGGCTCATCAAGGCTCTTTTCTAGCGCCGTTGCCGGGGAGTGAAGTGCTCTTTGTAATGGAAAATTATTATTACGTGCTGAAATTTATTGTTACTTGTTACTATGGAGAATCATCCTTTGAGGGGTTTTTTCGGGGTATCTTCACCTCGACCGGAACCACAATTAGCTGCCACTCAACCTACTGCACCTACTGAAAATATTGGTTATGAAATTCCTTTGGGTATGATAGAACAACTGCTAGCTAATCCTTATGCAGGAGATGGAACTAAACATCCTGATATGCACTTGATATATGTGGATGAAATTTGTGGATTATTTAAGCTGGCAGGTTTGCCTGGAGATGAAGCTAAGAAGAAGGTTTTCCCTTTATCATTGAAGGGAAAAGCATTGGCATGGTATAAGCTATGCGATGATATTGGATCTTGGAACTGGAATCGATTGAAATTGGAATTTCACCATAAAAATTATCCTATGCATCTAGTTCATCGTGATCGGAATTATACATATAATTTTTGGCCTCGTGAAGGAGAAAGTATCGCTCTGGCTTGGGGAGGCTTAAGTCAATGTTATATTCATGCCCCAATCATGAGCTTTCAAGAGAAATTATTATTCAGAATTTTTATGCTCGGCTTTCTCATGATGATTGATCCATGCTCGATACCTCTTGTACGGGTTCTTTTATGAAGAAGACTATTGAATTCAGGTGGGATCTTTTAGACAGAATTAAATGCAACTCTGAAGATTGGAAACTCGACAAAGGTAAAGAGTCAGGTATTAACCTTGAATTTTATTGTGTTAAATATTTTATGAACGCTGATGCTTTTCACAAGTTCAGCACTAAATATGGACTTGACTCTGAGATAGTAGCCTCCTTTTGTGAATCATTTGCTACTCATGTTGATCTCCCTAAGGAGAAGTGGTTTAAATATCATCCCCGTATCAAAGAAGAAATTAAAGAACCCGACATAGCTAAAGATGAAACTATTATTTATAATGTTGATCCAGTTGTGACTACTGCTTATATTGAAAAACCACCTTTCCTTGTTAGGATAAAGGAACATGCTATGGTTTCAACTGTGGTTCACAAAAGTAATATTAGAGCACCTAAACCTTCTAAACAAATTAAAGTAGAACCTAGTGTTGCTATGGTTAAAGATCTCTTGGTAGAAAATATTGATGGGCATGTTATTTACTTCTGTGATGAAGCTACTAGAATTGCCAAACCCGATGAAAAAGATAGACATAGACCTGTTGTTGGCATGCCTGTTGTCTCAGTTAAAATAGGAGATCATTGTTATCATGGTTTATGTGATTTATGTGCTAGCGTGAGTGCGATTCCTTTTACCTTATACCAAGAAATTATGAATGACATAGCACCCGCTAAAATAGAAGACATTGATGTTACTATTAAACTTGCTAATAGAGACACCATCACAACACTTGGAATTGTTAGAGATGTTGAAGTCTTGTGTGGGAAAATAAAATACCCCACTGATTTTCTAGTTCTTGGTTCCCCACAAGATGACTTCTGTCCTATTATCTTTGGTAGACCTTTCTTGAACACTGTCAATGCTACTATATATTGTCATAAACAAACCGTCAATGTTAGCTTTGGTAATGAGTCTCATGAGTTTAATTTTTCCAAGTTTAATAGACAACCTCAAAAGAAAGAATTACCTAGTAAGGATGAAATAATTGGTCTTGCTTCTATTGCCGTTACTCCTACTGATCCACTAGAACAATATTTGCTAGACCATGAAAATGATAGGCATATGCATGAAAGAAATGAGATAGATAAAATTTTCTTTGAACAACGACCTCTACTCAAACATAATTTGCCTATTGAAACTCTAGGAGGTCATCCTCCACCTAAAGGAGATCCTGTGTTTGAATTAAAAAAATTGCCTGACACTTTGAAATATGCTTTTCTCGATGAAAAAAAGATATATCCTGTTATTATTACTGTTAACCTTTCAGAACATGAAGAAGAAAGATTTTTGAAAATTCTGAAGAAGCACCGTGTTGCTATGGGATATACTCTTGATGATCTTCAGGGCATTTGTCCCACTCTCTGTCAGCACAAGATCAATATGGAACCTAATGCTAAACCCGTTGTTGATCATCAACGACGTTTGAATCCTAAGATGAAAGAAGTGGTAAGAACTGAAATATTAAAACTTCTGGAAGCAGGTATAATCTATCCCATAGCTGATAGTATATGGGTGAGTCCCGTTCATTGTGTCCCTAAGAACGGAGGTATTACCGTTGTTCCCAATGATAAAAATGAACTCATTCCACAAAGAATTGTTACTAGCTATAGAATGGTTATTGATTTTAGAAAATTAAATAAAGCAAATAGAAAAGATCATTACCCCTTGCCTTTTATTGATCAAATGATATAAAGATTATCAAAGCACACACACGTTTGCTTCCTAGAAGGATATTCAGGGTTTTCTCAAATACCTGTTTCACAACCTGATCAAGTGAAAACCACCTTTACTTGCCCTTTCAGAACATATGCTTATAGATGTATGCCTTTTGGTTTATGCAATGCACCTGCTACCTTTCAAATATGTATGACTACTATATTCTCTGATTTTTGTGAAAAGATTGTTGAGGTTTTCATGGATGATTTTTCTATTTATGGAACTTCTAATGATGATTACTTGAGCAACCTTGATCGAGTTTTGCAGAGATGTGAGAAAAGTAATCTTGTCTTGAATTGGGAGAAGTGCCACTTTATGGTTAAAGAAGGTATTGTCTTGGGACATAAAATTTCTGAATGGGGTATTGAGGTGGATAAAGCTAAAGTTGATGCAATTGAGAAAATGCCATGTCCTAAAGATATTAAAGGTATTCATAGTTTTCTCGGTCATGCTGGTTTCTATAGGAGGTTTATTAAAGACTTCTCTAAAATTTCTAGGCCACTTACAAATCTTTTACAAAAGGATGTTCCATTTGTTTTTTATGTTGATTGTGTACAAGCCTTTGAAACACTTAAGAAAGCCTTAACTTCTGCACCTATTGTTCAACCGCCCGATTGGAACTTGCCTTTTCAAATTATGTGTGATGCTAGTGATTATGCTGTTGGTGCTGTTCTAAGACAAAGAGTTGATAAGAAATTAAATGTTATCCATTATGCTGGCAAAACTCTAGACAGTGCCCAAAGAAATTATGCTACTACTAAAAAAGAATTTTTAGTAGTTGTGTTTGCTTGTGATAAATTCAGATCTTACATTGTTGATTCTAAAGTAATTGTTCACACTGATCATGCTGCTATTAAATATCTTATGGAAAAGAAAGATGCTAAAGCTAGACTCATTAGTTGGGTTCTCTTGCTACAAGAATTTGATTAACATATAACTGATAGAAAAGGAGCTAAGAACCCCGTAGCCGATAACTTATCTAGGTTAGAAAATATCCTTGATGACCCACTACCTATTGATGTTAGCTTTCTTGATGAACAACTAGCTACAATAAATATTTCTCACAATACTCCTTGGTATGCTGACTATATATGCTAATTATATTGTTGCTTAATACATACCACCTAGTTTCACATACCAACAAAAGAAAAAGTTCTTCTATGATTTAAGACATTACTTTTGGGATGACCCACATCTTTATAAAGAAGGAGTAGATGGTATTATTAGATGTTGTGTACCTGAGCATGAACAGGAACAAATCCTACGGAAATGTCACTCCGAAGCTTATGGAGGGCATCATGCGGGAGATAGAACTGCTCACAAGGTATTGCAATCTGGTTTTTATTAGCCTACTCTCTACAATGATGCCCGTAAGTTTGTTTTATCTTGTGATGAATGTCAATGAATTGGTAGTATTGGTAAGCATCAAGAAATGCCTATGAATTATTCACTTGCTGTTAAACCATTTGATGTTTGGGGTTTTGAGTATATGGGACCTTTTCCTTCCTCTAATGGGTATACACATATTTTGGTTGCTGTTGATTATGTTACTAAGTGGGTAGAAGATATTCCAACTAGTAGTGCTGATCATAACACCTCCATTAAAATGCTTAAAGAAGTTCTTTTCCCGAGGTTTGGAGTCCCTAGATATCTAATGACTGATGGTGATTCACACTTATTCATGGTGCTTTCTGTAAAATGCTTGCTAAATATGATGTTAACCATAGAATTGCATCACCCTATCATCCTCAATCTAGTGGTCAAGTTGAACTTAGCAATAGAGAAATAAAATTAATATTACAGAAAACTGTTAATAGGTCCCGAAAGAATTGGTCTAAGAGATTGGATGATGCACTTTGGGCCTACCGAACAGCATACAAAAATCCTATGGGTATGTCTCCCTATAAAATGGTTTATGGAAAAGCTTGTCATTTGCCTCTAGAGTTAGAACACAAAGCATATTGGGCAATTAAAGAACTCAACTATGATTTCAAACTTGCCGGTGAAAGGAGGTTATTTGATATTAGCTCACTCGATGAATGGAGAACCCAAGCCTATGAAAATGCCAAATTATTTAAAGAAAAAGTTAAAAGATGGCATGACAAAAGAATCCAAAAGCGGGAATTCAAAGTTGGAGAATATGTTCTTTTGTACAACTCTCGTTTCAGATTCTTTGCAGGAAAACTTCTCTCTAAATGGGAAGGACCATATATCATCGAGGAGGTTTACCGCTCTGGGGCTATTAAAATAAATAATGCTGAAGGTACTAACCCGAAGGTGGTCAATGGGCAAAGAATTAAACACTATATCTCAAGTACGCCTATTAATGTTGAAAGCAATATTATTCAAAACATCACACCTGTGGAACACATAAAAGAGACCTTCCGGAACACTCCAGAATAATTAAAAAGGAGAAGGTACATGATATGGTAAGTAAACAGACTCTGAAAAATCCGCAAAAATATGTTCTAACAGTTTTGGAATATTTTAAAAATTAGGAAAATAAGAAACAACCAGGAAGGCACCCGAGGGGGGCACAAGACACCAGGGCGCGCTAGGGCGCCCTGGCGTGCCCAGGTGGGTTGTGCCCAACTCGGGAACCTTCCCGACTCTGTTTTCCTCCCGTTTGCTTGTTTCCCAAGATAAAAAAATCTTTATATACCACCCGAAAGTATTGAACACCGTATCGCAGAGAAATCTTCTGTTCTTCTTTCTTGCTGTTTTCTGGCAGATCTGAAAATATGTCATCTCAAGATTCGGAGGGAGAGAGCTGAGCTATGTCGCTGATTATATTGGAAACCCCAAGGTCGATGAAGATGTGGAACATTATGGTTGGACCACGGAGGAAGAAGAAGACTATGATCCAAAAGGGAAAGAAGAGACAAGCTCAGATGAAGATGAAGTTCCATTGCCTCAACCTGGGGACATGCATCTGGAATTCAAGAAGTCAAGTCTCCCTAACAAATAAAAGAAACCTAAGATCCAGTTTATCCCTTTTCGTCTCTTGCAGAAAAATAAGCAGGAATTATGCAAAAAGGTACTAAGGCTTGACCAGGAGATCGATGACTTGAGGGAGGAAAATTCCATCCTCAAGCATAAGCTGAGGAAGAAGAACACTCATACCTCATCACCACCACCGCCTTCTTCATCACCAAAGGAGACTTGAGTTCATGGTATGGACACTCCCCTTGGCTTGTGCCAAGCTTGGGGGAGGTGTCCCGGTATCGTATCACCACCACTATCTTTGCTTTCATCTATTTTAGTTCGATCTTTAGTTTTCCTATGATATAGTTGAATAAAATTTTACTTCGATCCTTTCTTTTCGAGTGTTTGCTTAGTGATCTATCTATCTATGTAATCGTGTGCGAGATATATAATAAAGAGTAGTTTGAGTTTTGTTTCTTTACTTTAATGTTGCAATAAAAAGAAAGGAAAATAAATGAACAAGAGCATATGCTAATCTTATGGTAAGTAATGACATCACATAAGGAAAAGTATAAGTGGAAAAATTTGTTGGAGATTGACAAACATAGCATTGGTCAATGATGCAACTCATGAAAGAATTAATAAGGGAAGAGAAGATTCACATGCAAATACACTATCTTAGACATCTTTTATGATTGTGAGCCCCCATTAAATATTGTGTGTCAAAATAGTTGACGTTGGACAAGGAAGACAACATAATGATTTATGTTTGTTAATATTCACATAGAAGTTATATTGTCATAGATCCTTTAACATGTGGTGCTTGCTCAATATCTTTTCTAGCCAAAAATTCCGCGCTAAGTAGAGATACTACTTTTGCATCCAAAAACCCTTAACCCAAATCTCATTTTGAGAGTCCACCATACCGACCGATGGATTGAGTAAGATCCTTCAAGTAAGTTGTCATCGGTGCAATATGGCAATAAAAATTGCTTCTAAATGTGTTGGATCATTTAGTGTAAGAGAAAATTGAACGTTGTACGAACTTGTGATGGAAAAGTAATAAAAGCGACGGACTGCATAATAAAGGTTGTTATCATAAGGAGCAATATAATGTGACATTCTTTTGCATTAAGGGATTTGGCATACAAACAAATAAGTGCATGACAACCTCTGCTTCCCACTGCGAAGGGCCTATCTTTTACTTTTATGCATTTACTTTTATGAAGAGTCAAAGTTTTCTTCCCTATTCCTTTTTATTTTCTCTTTTTGCCAGCATCATGTGGTGAGGAAAGATCTAGGCACATATATCCAGTTGGATATGAGTAGGCATGAGTTATTATTGTTGACATCCCCTTGAGGTGAATACGTTGGGAGGCGAAACTATAAGCCCCTATCTTTCTATGTGTCCGGTTGAAACTTTTTGTTCATGGGTACGCTGTGAGTGTTAGCAATCATAGAAGATTAAATGATGGTTGAGTCTGTGGACTTGCCTAAAGGCTCCAATACGTGACCCTTCCTGAAAATATGATGAATTATAGTTGCAAAGTTGATTGAGAACATAGTTTGTTGTTTTCAATAAGGTTTATGCTTTATACTTCAATGTTGTCATGAATTTTTACTTGTTCATGAGAAGTTATATGATAAAATTTATTTGATAAAGTTTTATGTTAAAGTTCTTTGCTATTATAATAATATGCATGATGCTTCTATGTCCGTATTTTGTTTTTATCGACACTTCTCTCTCTAAGCATGTGGGCATGTTTTTCGATTTTGGTTTTTGCTTGAGGACAAGCGAGGTCTAAGCTTGGGGGAGTTGATACGTCCATTTTGCATCATGTTTTCCTACTATTATTTATAATGTTTTTATGCATAATAATGCTTTTTGGAGTATTTCTAATGCCTTTTCTCTCATATTATGCAAGGTTTACACAAAGAGGGAGAATGCTGGCAGCTGGAATTCTGGACCTAGAAAAGCTACGTCAGAGTTACCTATTCTGCACATCTCCAAATGAGCTGAAAATTTATGGAGAATTGTTTTGGAATATATTTAGAATATTGGAGCAAATAACTACCAGAGGGGGCCCACCAGGTGGACACAACCCACCTGGGCGCGCCAGGGAGCCCAGGGGTGCCCTGGTGGGTTGTGCCCTCCTCGGCGCACCTCCAGTGCCCCTCTTCTTGTATATAAGTCATTTTGACCTAGAAAAAATAAGGGGAGGACTTTCGGGACGAAGCGCCGCCATCTCGAGGCGGAACTTGGGCTGGAACAATTTTGCCCTCCGGCGGAGCAATTCCGCCGGGGTAACTTCCCTCCCAGAGGGGGAAATCATCGTCATCATCATCACCAACAACTCTCCCATCTTTGGGAGGGCCATCTCCATCAACATCTTCAACAGCACCATCTCCTCTCAAACCCTAGTTCATATCTTGTGTTCAATCTTTGTATTGGAACTTTAGTTTGGTACTTGTGGGTGACTAGTAGTGTTGATTACATCTTGTAGTTGATGACTATATGGTTTATTTGGTGGAAGATTATATGTTCAGATCCATTATGCTATTTAATACCCCTCTAATCTTGAGGATGATTATTATTTGTGAGTAGTTACTTTTGTTCTTGAGGTCATGGGAGAAGTCATGTTGCAAGTAATCATGTGAACTTGATATGTGTTCGATATTTTGATGATATGTATGTTGTGATTCCCTTAGTGGTGTCATGTGAACGTCGACTACATGGCACTTCACCATATTTGTGCCTAAGGGAATGCATTGTGGAGTAGTTATTAGATGATGGGTTGCTAGAGTGACAGAAGCTTAAACCCTAGTTTATGCGCTACTTCGTAAGGGACTGATTTGGATCCAAAAGTTTAATGCTATGGTTAGATTTTATCTTAACTTTTCTTGTAGTTGTGGATGCTTGCGAGGGGGTTAATCATAAGTAGGAGGTTTTTTCAAGTAAGAACAGCACCTAAGCACCGGTCCACCCACATACAAATTATCAATGTAGCGAACATGAATCAAACCAACATGATGAAATCCCCGTGTACCCTCAAGAACACTTTGCTTATCATAAGAGACTGTTTTGGCTTGTCCTTTGCCACAAAAGAATTGGGCTACTGTCATGGGAAACCACGGCCACCTATGGGGCCATGAACCCCTTTTGGTTCGGCGGGGGATGGGCACGTTGCACAAAGAGCGGAGAAGCATCACACGGCGCGACAGAGATCACACGGGCAATTTTTACCCAGGTTCGGGCCGACGTGAGGCGTAAAACCCTACTCCTGCTTTGGTGGATTGATGGTGGAAAAATGGTGGAGGAACGCAGCGCTCTTGCCCGGCAAGGTCGCCTCGGGGCGAGAGCAGCTACGCGCGTATGAGTGTGCAAGGGGCCGGATCAGCCAACCCCTTCTACCGTTGCCATTGGCCTCCTTTTATAGATCAAGGGGTCACCACAGTGGCAAATCAGTCATTACATACTGATTAGATAGCAAACAGTGCTATCATACCTAACTCTGCAGGCTGATAGAACGCATTAAATGCGCCGCTCAACGTCACATCTCAGCTTGCCCGGCAGGCCCTATCGGGTTGTTTTGCCAGCTTCGCGCCTGCTTGCTTGACATGTCTCAGGACGGGTGTCGCCTGGGGGTATTTTCTGTAGGAAGCGGCTGCCATGTGGCAAATAGCAGCCACTTAGTCACTTTGGAGCTTGACACCGCACCGGTCGACGACGTGCATCATGATGAGGTGGTGCGGTGGAGTGGTTTGCCTCCGTAAGCCCCGGAAGGCCTGCCGAGACGATCCTGAGACTCGCTTCCGGGGGTAACTCCATCCCCGTCGGCTGGCCTGCCCGGCAGAGGAGGTTCTTCCCTTAGCGATATCTTGCTTCTCTGGCTCATCTTGGTCTTCTTGATCTGCACTTTGGTCCTTCAAAGAACAGGTCTCTCATGCCTTGATCTGATCTTGAGTTTGTAATCTTGTTCTTGAGCCTGTGCACAGTCTGGGCAATGGACCCAGGGTTTGTTGCACCGACAGGAGCCCCCGGGTCTGGCACGAACGCGCCGCTGGGCGTCATCGGGGTAGGCCCTCACCAGGGCACAGGCAGGAGCGCAAGGGTGGCTTTGCCCTTTGAGATCTTCTTTGCTTCTTCACTGACCCGAGCTTGGGTCAGTTTCCAATTTTCCCTCGTGTCGTGTAACGCCAATTGCGGTGGGGCCACTCTGGTAATGGCCCGTGAATGACTTTAACACACAGGCGAGTAACTGCCAATTCACTCTTCTCACCACGCCCTTATCCGTAGCCACGTATGCTGCATGCATCAAGTGGGGTAGGTAACAGAGGCGCGTGGTGCGGGAGAGCATCAAGGCAGGGGCCTGGTCTTCTTGGATTGGTGGTTGGAGGACGGTGATTATCCACCGGGGAATCTGCCTCCAGCCCCAGCTCGCCTATAAAAGGAAGAGCGGGGGAGGAGCGGAGGCATTCATCCACACTCCTTTCTTCCTCCATTCCTGATTTCTTCTAGTTATGCCAAAAGGGAGATCTCGGGGCCAGGTCCCGGGTCCTAGCTTAGAGCTGGTGATGCTAAATGCTCGGGCTGATGCTTGGGGAGTGAGTCTGGTCCAGGTCCAGAGGTGGCGCAGTGGGCGAGCCATCCGTGGTGCACGAGATATCAAGCTTTCCCATTGTGGTGGAATGCTTGCCTCCTCTCTCTCGGCCGGCCATCTGGTGGGGAGCGTCGCGCCTTGCCGTGAGCTACTGCAGCTCGTCAGCCTGGTGACCAGGTTCTCGGATCCTTCGACTCCCATTCGGGATGCAGGGCTTGGGATCGTTGGTAATCCCAGCACTGCCCCTTCCGTTGGGACCGGGGCTAATGTCGAAGAAGGGGGCGCCTTCCTGCCCGCCAAGGTAGGGAGTGGCGCACCCCGAACCCCCTGGCCGCTTCTCCAGAGAAGGTGTCGGGCCGGGGGCCCGACGTCTTTCTGGAGTGGTGGTGATGGAGGGAAAACGAGGGAAGACGGAGAAGGCAGGTGGCAGGGCATCAGGTCGGAGTACAATGGCACCGACGCCTTCGTCTCCTTCTGGCGACCTGCCGCCTCATCTTTCCGCTCTTCCCCTCCCTCCCTGGCACCATCCTCACCAGTCTCTTCGTGTGATAGCCGGGGAGGGATGTTCCCTTGGTGCCTTCGTCCCCCTCCAGCGGTCTTCCAGCTGGGCTTTGGTGGATGACTCCACTGGTACTCGAGCTGGGGCTTCTTGCTGGTCCTGGAGGTGGTGACCAGGGCACCGCCGAGCTGCTCCGTGTGCCCGTCCTTTGCAGCCTCGCCACTCTCGATCTTGTCAGGCTGCGCCCAGCAGGTCCTAACAGGACCAAGATGGGCTCCTGCTTTGGTGCCCCCTTTTTAGTCCTCTTCTCTTCCCACTGCAATACCTGGCGGAGGGAAAACGAAAAGAGGAGATTACGGGCACTTATCTTTTTTCAATCTTAAATCTGTAGGCACTTTCCAAATTTTAGTTCAAATAATGTAACCTCTTGAATCCATGCTTGTGTCATGTAAGGTCTGTACTTGTTTGAAGCATATTAATGAAAAAGATAAACCTTGTCCGGGACTCGTGCATGTATATGTCCATGCAGAGGCTGGATGCCTCTATATTTATAAATAAACGAGTTTCCCCTGGCAGGCTATCCTGCCGGTACCCTCTGTTTTGTTGCCGGGGAGTTAGGCCTATCGGGCACAAATCATGAAGAGGGACTAGCCCCCCCGCCAGTCCTTTTTCAACAAAGGCCACTGCGACCACCCTGACCAAACCAACATTCGAGTCGAAGGGCGGGAGCACCTAATTTTCAAAGGGTAGCAGGGTTTTCTCATGCACAAGTCTTTACTTACAGAACATGTATGGATACAAGGAAGAACTTATCTGTTTGGCTTGCCGAAGATCGCAGTGTAGGCTCATCTTTTTATCTCCTCTTGGGCTGAATCCACGATAGGAGCTTGCAGTTTATGTAGATGAAAATGATGCCAGATGCGATCTTTTCTACATGAACATGCGATGCTCATGATATGCTTATGCATGCATGCAACTTGTCGGGGGCCCCCAGCGCTTCATTTATTTCTCTGTTGCTCAGGGTCTGCGCCTGGCTTTGTACAAGGGGTTACATGCATGAGCCGCGCCTTACGGGTAGAACTTGCGGAGATGCTCAATGTTCCATGAGTTTTGCAATTGAATGCCATCTCCGGTCTCCAGACGGACTGCGCCAGGTCTGGTGACTCGTACTACCCGGTAAGGGCCTTCCCACTTTGGTGTCAACTTGTTTATACCCTTGGCGGACTGAACGCACCTAAGGACAAGGTCGCCTTCCTCAAAACACTGGGCATGAACCCTGCGGCTGTGATAGCAGTGCAGGGCTGGCTGACAGCGTGCAGCACGCGTAGCAGCCAATAGACAATTCTCCTCGAGAAGCACAGCGTCGTCACGCCGGTGCTGATCCTGCGCTACTTCATCATAGGCAAGCACTCGAGGTGACCCGTAAATGAGTTCCGTGGGGATAACTGCTTCAGCCCCATAGACTAGGGAGAAGGGAGTCTGCCCGGTAGCTCGACTTGGTGTCGTTCTGAGGGACCAAAGAACCACCGGCAGCTCATCGATCCATCGCCTGCCGCACTTCTGCAGCTTATCAAATGTTCTTGTCTTGAGTCCTCGCAACACTTCAACGTTCACCCTCTTAGCTTGTCCATTGCTTCTAGGATGTGCAACAGAGGCAAATGAGATCATGCTTCTGAGGGCATGAACATATTGCATGAAGGCACGGCTCGTGAACTGGGTGCCATTGTCGGTGATGATCCGGGCAGGGACCCCGAAGCGGCACACCAATCCTTTCAAGAACTTGATTGTTGACTGAGCAGTCACCTTTCTCACGGCATCTACTTCCGGCCACTTTGTGAACTTGTTGATTGCAACGAACAAGAGTTCAAAGCCCCCGGTAGCTCAGGGGAAAGGGCCGAGGATATCGAGCCCCCAGAACGAAAATGGCCATGACAAAGGGATTTTCTGAAGAGCTTGGGCAGGCAGATGGATGTTCTTGGAATGGAACTAGCAGGCTTCACACTTGGTGACTAGCTCGACCGCATCTTGGAGGGCTGTGGGCCAATAGAATCCTTGCCGGAATGCTTTCCCAAGTAAAGCCCTTGATCCAATGTGGGAGCCGCACATGCCTTTGTGTATTTCCGCCAGTAGTTCCTTTCCTCCTTCCCGGAAAATGCACTTCAATTTCACACTATTGGGCCTTCTTCTGTATACTGTGTCATCGACAAACTGATACATACTGGCCATCCGGGCTACTCTTTCAGCTTCTTCTTGCTCTTCGGGAAGTTCTCCGGTTTAGAGGAAATGGACTATGTGCCTTGCCCAAGTTGGAGCCTGGGGCTCAGCAACAAGGACTAGCGGCACCTCCTCATCTGCGGGAGCGCGTTCCTTGACCGCGGGGACTAGTGGCCTGGCAGGAGGGCGCAGCCCGGCAATCGAAGGGGAGTTCTTTCCTGCAGGGTCCCTGCCAGGAGCCCCGAGGGGCTCTACCGGGAGAGGCTTACCGGAGTACAGTTTCCACCTCTTTCAGGCCATTGTTGTCAGGGATACGGAGGGCTGAGTAAGATGGAGAACAAAAGTTCTTGGTTCCACAGGAAGCCTTTGCGCAGCACACTTTGACAGATTATCAGCGATGCTGTTTTCCGCACGGGGTACGTGCTCTGTTTGCAATCCATCAAAGTGCTCCTCTAATCTCTTCACTTCCTCAACGTATGCCTCCATCAATGGGCTTTGGTAATCCTTGTTGACTTGTCTCACCACAAGTTGCGAGTCTCCTCGAATGATCTGCTTCTTGATTCCCAATTCAGTGGCAATCCTAAGCCCGGCAAGGAGCCCTTCATACTCTGCTGTATTGTTGGTCGCCTACTCCCGAGGAAAATGCATCTGGACGACGTACTTCAAGTGCTCTCTAGTGGGAGCAACAAGAAGCACACCAACCCCCGCAACTTGTAGGGAGAAGGCACATCGAAATACATGATACATTCTTGGGGCACTTCCTTGCCGGAGATAACTGTTTCAAGAACTTCTTCATCAGGGGTTGGCATCCATTCTGCAATAAACTCTGCCAATGCCCAGCTCTGAATTGTTGATGTGCTTTCAAACTTCAAGCCAAAGCTGGATAACTCCAATGCCCATTCCACTATTCTGCCGGTAGCCTCTGGGTTTCGGAGTATCCTTTGCAACGGGAAGCGAGTGGCAACCGTGATCTCATGGGCTTGGAAGTAGTGGTGCAGTTTCCTTGAGGCCATGATAAGGCCAAAAATCAACTTTTGCACACCAGAGTATCTTGATCTAGCCCCCTGTAATAGGGAGCTGACGAAGTAGACTGGGCGCTACACTACTTTCTTCCTTGCCGCATCCTTGGGGTTGCCTTCGCTGCCTTGCTCTTCTTTATCCTGATCCATATCTGACCTTGCCGGGCTGTTCTCTCTCTCTTTCCTGGACGGGACACTAGCTGAGGTTGCTGCTTCCTCTACTTCCCGCTGCGCCACTAGTGCTGCACTAACCACTTGATTGGTGGCCGCCAGATATAGCAGCAATGGCTCTTGTGGTCTGGGAGCAACCAAAGTGGGCATAGAGGACAAGTAGGCATTCAAATCTCGTAGTGCTGCATCTGCTTCCGGGGTCCACTTCATGGGTCCTTCCTTCTTCAAAATTTTGAAGAACGGCAAGGTGCGTTCGGCAGACTTGGAGATGAATCTGCTAAGCGCGGCAACGCACCCTGTCAAACGCCTCACATCCTTAACTATCTTGGGTGCTTGAATCTGCTTGATAGCCTTGATCTTATCTGGGTTGGCTTCGATCCCGTGGTGGGACACAAAGAAACCAAGTAGCTTGCCGGAGGGAACACCAAACACACACTTCTCCGGGTTCAGCTTCAAGTTGATCTTGCGCAGATTAGCAAATGTCTTCCAAATCTTGGATGAGGGTTGATCTGTCCTTGGTCTTGACCACAATATCATCCATATAAGCTTCAATGTTCCTGTGCAACTGTTGTTCGAAACCAACCTGGATTGCTCTTGCAAAAGTGGACCCGACACTCTTCAACCCGAAAGGCATGCGCACAAAGCAGTACGTGCCGCATGGGGTGATGAATGAGGTCTTTTCCTCATCTTCCTTGGACATAAAGATCTCATGATACCTAGAGTATGCATCCAGAAATGATAGCAAATCACACCCAGAAGTGGAATCCACAATTTGGTCGATGCGCGGCAAGGGGAATGGGTCCTTCGGGCATGCCTTGTTCAGATCCGTGAAATCTATGCAAAGCCTCCATTTCCCATTAGCCTTGCGCACAACCACTGGGTTTGCTAACCATGTTGGATGTAGTACTCCTCTGACCAGACCAGCTGCCTCAAGTTTCTTGATTTCCTTGGCAATGAACTACTGGCGCTCCAAGGCCTTCTTCTGGACCTTCTGCTTGAGGGGTTGGGCATGTGGGCAGACAACAAGGTGGTGCTCGATTACCTCCCTGGGAACATCGGGGATATCAGATGGTTGCCAGGCAAACACATCAATATTCGCCCATAGGAAGGCAATGAGCGCGCTTTCCTATTTGTCGTCAAGGGTAGCACTGATAGTAAAAGTACCATCAGCGCCATCCAGCCCTGCCGGGACCTTTTTCACATGGGGCGCAACAGCCTTGGACTTCTTGCTGTTGGAACTTTCCGGCACGTCATCCACAGGCATAGCATACCCCGAAGAGGTATGCTTCCCGGACTCTTTGCTGGTGTCTCTACTAGCCTTCTTCTTTCCTTTGATTTCCTTGGCGGGAACTGCGGCTTCCACGGCCTCTACCGCGACTGCATCCCGGTACATCTTATCCACGCAAATAATTGCGTCCTTGTTGTCTGATGGGATGGAAATGACACCCACTGGCCCTGGCATCTTCAAAGTGTTGTAGGCATAGTGGGATGCCGCCATGAATTTTGCCAAAGCTGGGCGTCCAAGGATTCCATTATATGGCAGGGGGAGGTCGACCACATCAAACACAACCTTCTCAGTCCGGTAGTTCAACTCCCCTTCAAATGTCACTGGCAACATGATCTTTCCCTTAGGATGACTCCTGCCGGGATTGACTCCTCGAAATGTGCCAGTAACCTTAAGCTCTTCCTCTGCTATCTGGAGTTTGCTGATAACCTTTGGGGAAATCAGATTCAACCCGGCCCTGCCGTTAACCAACATCTTTGTGACTTTGAGGTTGCGAATCGTTGGTGAGACCAACAACGGCAGGCACCCTACCACAGTGGTGCGGTCAGGATGGTCCTCTTCATCAAAGATGATGGGCGTGCGTGACCACTTGAGCGGCTTCCGAGAATCTGCCACTGGCTCCATGGCATTGACCTCACGCGCCCACTGTTTAAGTTGGCGGTGAGAGGAGTGCAAAGATGCACCCCCGTCAATACATAGGGCGTCAGTGGCCTTCTAGAATTCCTGCTCGCTGGTTTCCTCTTCATCCCCTCCATAACTCTCAGCATTGCAATCCTCGTTCTCTCGGCCCCTGGTGGGTTTTCCTTGGTTCCGAGGAGCCTTGCTGGGGCGATTTGCTTCACCACCCCGGCCCTTCACGCCAGTACCATTCTGACCTTTTCCTTATCACACTTCTTATACTCAGCCCTTTGCTTCTTGACGAGCTGCTCAACCTGGTGACACTCTTGGAGATCGTGGCCCTTGGTCTGATGAATCTTGCAATACGGCCCATCGCCTTTCCCAGCCTTCTCGGCAGCCACAGCCTCCCGGCAGTCAGTGCACGTGGCAACTTCCTTGCCGGAGGCTTCGGTCTTAGCCTTCTAACCGGTACTAGGCGTGCCCGATCCTTCAATGGTCATCACTGCCTTATCCTTGCACTTCTAGTTGCGCTTCTTGTTCTTCTTCTTCTGAATGGTGGACTCGTTGTCATCCTCTGAGTCGATGTTGACGCGATCTTCCTCTCCAGGGAATTTCCTCCCTTCCTCCACCCGAGCACATTTGCCCACCAAGGTGTAAAGCTCCTTCACAGTCTTGGGCAGCCGAACGTTCATCTTGGAACGTATCCTGTGGTTGCGCACATTGGATTGGAAAGCGGCTATCATAGCTGCCGGGTGGATATCTGGGATATTTCTGTGTACTCGATTGAATCTCTGCAAGTACTTTCGCAGAGTCTCTCCTTCTTTCTGCTGGAGAAGCTGCAAGTCGCTGGGCCAACCTAGTTCTTGATGGCCACTCGTGAAGGCGCCAATGAACTCATGGCACAGGTTAGCCCAGGTCGAAATGGAGTTCTCCGGTTGGTGCATCAGCCAAGACCTCACATTTGACTTGAGTGCCAAAGGGAAGTAATTGGCGAATACCTTCTCATCTCTTCCCCCGGCAGCTTGAACAACGATGGTGTAGATGCTCAAGAACTCTACCGGGTTCAGCCTCCCATCATACTTCTCTAGAATATCTGGCTTGAATGTGCGAGCGAATGGCCAACGGACTTGCCGCAGCTCACGGGTGAAGCTGGGCACCCAACCTCGAAAGGCAGGCACCCGCCATCTCCGAGTGCAGGTTCATCGACGTCGAGGCCATTGCACCCATTGGACCGGAGGTGGTTGTCGCGGCGTCGCTCGACGACGACCCTCGCGCCTTCCCTCCACCCGCCCTCCAAAGCTCGCCGTTGGCCTGGACGCGCTCGAGGGTCAGAAGAGGACATCAAGACATCATCTGGTTCTTGGTTTTGCGGCTCCCACGCTGGCTGCCGTGGTGGGGATTGCACCATGGCGGTGGCCCCTTCCGTACGGCCAGCAGCACGGGCCATCATCGCTGCTTGGGGAGGCCGCGACGGGCCAGCTCGCTGTGATCCTCCCGCCTTGACGAAGCCAATCAGGCTTTGGATGGTGGCTCACCACACATCCATCTAATCGGCTGCTGGCGGAAATCTCAATAGTAGTTGAGCCCGTGCCATGGCCTCTGAGGCAGTGCTCGGCATAGGTGATGATGATGTAGATCGCGGTGTCGCTCGGCTCCTGACGATGCTGGTAGTGACCGCGTCGCGCCCTCGTTGTTGCGAACCAGCCGTTTGGATGGCATGGTGATGCGGTGGGGGCGCTTGAAGGCCAGCTGCTCCGTTGGGCATAGTACCTGGGTCAGCTCATTCCAGAGGCGGCGCACACCCTGCGGTCGCGCCCGCGGCGGGGGCGGCCGGAGGGTTGCGATTCGCCTCAGAACGAGCGCCACCACTGTGGCTGTGCCCTTCGTCAAGGAGAAGAGGTGCCGGCAGAATAAGCCCTCCACTCGTACCTCGTGGAGCATGGCCGCCGGGATGTTGCTGTTGCTATCCTTCCCCGGTGCCTCCCGTTCCTGCTTCAGCCGTGCGGGAGGTGGTGACAACGCCGCCTGCGCCGACCACATCCCCCGCAGCGTCCACATCCTTGTGCGTCCCCACATTCCCCGCGACGTCGGTGGTTGCGGGTGGCGGAGCCTTCGAGGTGGATGGGTGATTTGCGGCTCCGGACTTCTTCTTGGGCGCCATAGTTGATGACGCCGTCAATGACGAGAATGGCGATGAAGATGACGCGCTATTGACGCTCTCAGGTTCGCGCAAGTGATCCCCCTACCTGGCGCACCAAAGATGTCATGGGAAACCACGGCCACCTATGGGGCCATGAACCCCTTTTGGTTCGGCGGGGGGATGGGCATGTTGCACAAAGAGCGGAGAAGCGTCACACAGCGCGACAGAGATCACACGGGCAGTTTTTACCCAGGTTCGGGCCGCCATGAGGCGTAAAACCCTAATCCTACTTTGGTGGATTGATGGTGGAAAAATGGTGGAGGAACATAGCACTCTTGGCCGGCAAGGTCGCCTCAGGGCGAGAGCAGCTACGCGCGTATGAGTGTGCAAGGGTCCGGATCAGCCAACCCCTTCTACGATTGCCATGGGCCTCCTTTTATAGACCAAGGGGTCACCATTGTGGCAAATCAGTCATTACATACTGATTAGATAGCAAACAGTGCTATCATACCTAACTCTGTAGGCTGACAGAGCGCATTAAATGTGCCAGTCAACGTCACATCTCAGCTTGCCCGGCAGGCCCTGCCGGGCTGTTTTGCCAGCTTCGCGCCTACTTGCTTGACACATCTCAGGATGGGTGTCGCCTGGGCGTATTTTCTGTAGGAAGCGGCTGCCATGTGGCAAATAGCAGCCACTTAGTCACTTTGGAGCTTGACACCGCACTGATCGACGACGTGCGTCGTGATGAGGTGGTGCGGTGGAGTGGTTTGCCTCCGTAAGCCCCGGCAAGCCTGCCGGGATGATCCTAAGACTCGCTTCCGGGGGTAACTCCATCCCTGTCAGGCTCTCCTGCCCGGCAGAGGAGTTTCTTCCCTTAGCGATATCTTGCTTCTCTGGCTCATCTTGGTCTTCTTGATCTGCACTTTGGTACTTCAAAGAACAGGTCTCTCATGCCTTGATCTGATCTTGAGTTTGTAATCTTGTTCTTGGGCCTGTGCACAGTTTCGGAAACGGACCCAGGGTTTATTGCACCGACAGCTACCTTGCTGCACATTATTTACCATTACAGTTACTTGCTCATTACAAGTTATCTTGCTATCAAACTACTTGTTACCGACTATTTCAGTGCTTGCAGAAAATACCTTGCTGAGAACCACTTGTCATTTCCTTCTGCTCCTCGTTGGGTTCGACACTCTTACTTATCGAAAGGACTATGATTGATCCCCTATACTTGTGGGTCATCAGGCCCTCAGGTTCGCCCAACATCTCACCACACCGGGGTCTTGTCACCAGCCCCCACAGTCAAGATCCTATGGCTAAGTGAAGGTAATAAAGCTGCATAGTCGGATTGCCTCGTTCCCCTCCTACACTACCGCCCCTGGGCACCAAGACGTCGGCTATGGGTTACAGTACGGACGACGGAACACCCCTAGTAGCATCTACGTGGGGGCTGAAGCCGACGACTAGTAACTTTCAGGATAAAACGGCCACACAGGAGTCAAAATTAAAATATGCAAACACACAAGTATGATAAACCATACAAAAACAACAGCATAATGGCATAATGGTTTGATCACAGTTTAATACATAACAATGCAATTACTCAAGGAGTACATCCTTGGAACATTGCGCTTCCACTGCCCGAGCCCCGTCCATCACGGCGGAAAAGTATAGCTCCGGGCGTCTATGCACTTTCCTAACCGTTGGCCATCTCAACGAGCTTGATTTTCGGCCAATGCACCATTGTCTTCGAGAATGCCATCCAAGCCCCCTCGATGCATACAGAGCGCTTGATGGCCCCGATATGGACAGAGGCATCACACAGCTTGGCCACCAGACCGAAGTAGCTGGTCGGTATGGGCTCGGCAGGCCATAGCCAGACACAAAGATCCTTCATAGCCGGCTACGCCATGCGGTGCAGCTCCATCATTTTCTTCATTTGATTAATGAGGAGGGGAGGGTGCTCGGGCGCCTGGAATTGTGCCCAGAATAGTCTCAGCTCAGTGTCACCCTCCCGAGCCGCATAATGCCTCACGGCGTCGGCCGCACTCCTCTAGAGCTCCGCAAAGGAGCCTGCGAAATGCCAGACCCAGGTGAGCAACTTGAATCTTTGGCTGCCAAAAACACTCTGTAGTAAGTACTGCTTACCATTGGCAATTTGCTTTACTTGCCGGAGCTCCTTCCGGGCGCTCCGTGTCTTCGACCGTGCCTCTTGGATATCCGTCTTCATGTTCGCCAATGTGGTAGCATGTTCCTTATTCTTTTGCTCAAGGCCCTCACCTTTCACGATGGCATCCTTGAGCTCTTGTTGCACTTCGGCCACCCTGGCCTCATGTTTCTCGTGTTCGGTCTTTACCAACGAGAGATCGGCAGCCGTCTTTTCGGCCGCTACCTTCTGTTCGGCCGCTTCCTTCTTGGCCAGCAGCAGTTCGGCCTTGAGGTTTTCAACCTCCGCGGCGGCAGTTCCAAAATCGTTTCTCGCTTAGGGATAACTCCGGATTCTTTGCTCGACAAAGAACATCAAGGAGCCACATTTTAAAAATATACTAACCTCATGCCTCGTCGAACCACTTGTTGACAAGGTCGCGCTCCTCATCAGAAATCTTCAGTTTCCGATTCATCTCGGCCAGTTCAGCGGCGTTGGCTGCTGCCGCTAATGCCGAAGCCTACAAATATGTAGCAAGCACCCTGGTTAGTCTATTATTCGGACAATCTAGATCCTCAGCTAGGTTTATTTTCAAAACCTACCAGAGTCTCGGGGGCTACTATATATATATAAGGATCGCTAAACATCCTATCTACAAAACATACTCTTGCAAAGAGAAAGCATTACTTCGTTTACCTCAAAGCCTGTTAAAAGGCCACAAAAGGAACTTTCAATCCGCTATTAACAAATCGAACGCTTTGCAAAACCGCAACCATCAGGGTGCGGTGTTCTGCGACTATGGAGGAGCTCTTCACAGCTTCCTCCATCATGTCCAGCCACTCCGCTGTGAACCGGCTCCCGGTGTTCGGCACTGGCTGCGGGGCCCCAGCTCCTCCTTCGAAGGGAAGCGGCTGGGACGCTTCGGGGGGCCGAATAGGTCCTAGAACCGTCGTCTGAGAGGGCTCGGCTTGCCCGTGCTCCTTCTCCTGGTCTTCGATGGCCAAAGCGTTAGCCTCAGCCATGGCAATATCGCCATCTCCCCCCGTGTTCGGCACGGGTGGGGTCCTCGAAGACAACACTTCCCCAGGCTTGTCAATGACCATAGGGGGTGCGGCACCCGATGCGCCTCCGTTCTTCGCCAGGTCAGTTGGCGGAGAAGTGCCCTCAGACATCTGATCTTCGGGGAGGTTGCGCGGTGGGCTGCAATGTAAAAATACATATATTTTTAGTAATGGGTTAGCAAAATCCACGTCCGGACATGTCTTTGGGTTTTTACGTTCCGGCGCGGGGCTTGACCTTGGGAACCATCTCCGGGATCTTCTCGGTGGCTTTGGACTCTTCGTAAGAGTCCGAACTATCATCGAGCAGAACCAGCTTCCCCTTGCCCCTCTTCTTTGGAGCTGGAGAAGGGCGCTCCCCTTTGGCTTCGGCCGGTGCCGCCCTCTTCTTGGGGCGGGAAGAGTTGCTTTCCTCCTCCTCTTCTTCTTCCTCGTCCCCCTCTTGTGCGGAGGGGGCGAGGGTGTCCCCAGACTTTGTGTCTGGAGAGACTCATTGGCAGAGGCCCTCTCTGGCCCCCTTTGTGGGGTTCTTCTTCTTCTTCGGCGCCTTGTAAGGCACCACTGTCAGCATTTCTCCCAGCTGGGCGGACATGGGATCTTCGGGCAGCGGGGCCGGACAGGCCATCTTCACAGCCTTCCTTAGCCAACCCTGGGTAAATAAGAAACTAGGAACTGAGCTCCGTAATGAAAGGGAAAATACCCCAACTTATAGGAGGGTGGTGTTTCATTACCTCCTTGGGAGGAGTCTTGGCATCAAGGCCCATGTCCTCCTTTTCGGCCGGCCAAGACTCTTGCGGCTTAAACAACGCTCTCCATAGCTTCTCGCAAGTAGTGTCGTGGAAATATTACACAGTGCGGGGGTCTTCGGGCTTCTAGGACCACATCGGGGTGTCCCGGATTTGGCAGGGTAGCAGGCTGCGGTGGAGCATGATCTGAACCATGTTGGTCAGTGCGACCTCCGCCTCTATCATACTAGTAACGCGTTTTTGCAGTGCCTTCACTTCAGCGATAGGTTCCCAGTCAAGGCCTTTTCTGGTCCACGAGGTTAACCTCGTCGGGGGTCCAGATCTGAAATCCAGAATAGCTGCCCAGTTCGCCTCTCGGGGCTCTGTGATGTAGAACCATTCTTTTTGCCAGATCTTGACCGTGTCTATGAACACACCCTCTCGCCAGCCGAGTCGGGAAAGCCTGCTCACCATGGCACCCCCACAATCCGCATGGTGGCCATCGACAATCTTCGGCTTCACATTGAAAACCTTCAGCCACAGGCTGAAGTGTGGATGGACCCGAAGAAAGGCCTCATCGACGATGATAAAGGCAGAGATGTGGAGGAAGGAGTTCGGAGCCAGGTCATGGAAGCCGAATCCGTAGTAGAACGTCAACCCTCGAACGAACTGGTGAAGGGGAAAGCCCAGTCCCCGGACAAAGTGGGGGACGAATACCACCCGTTCGCCTGCATGAGGCGTCGGCACGACCTGGCCTTCCTCTGGGGCTTGATGGGGGATGTTAAGTGAAAGGAAGCCTGCCCGCTTCAGGTCCTCGATGTCACTGTTGGTGACGCACGAGGCCTCCCACTTGCCTTTTGCTCTAGATCTGGCCATTGCCGAACTTGACTTGGCGGAAGGATGGGTTGGAGTGCTCGAGCTCTATAGATTGGGAAAGGTTGTGGCGAGAGGAGGAAGAAGGTGTGCAGGTATAACCATGGCTACCCCTCTTTATAAGCAGTTGTAATTCCAGGAGTCCTGTAAATGCACTGCCCACCTCGCCTCTTCCCGATATACTCATAGCATTATGCATGAGTGGGGCACTATGAATCATTGATCAAATCCCTTAAAAATGGGGCACGATCTCCACCTTGAAGGGACGTGTCATCAAAAGAGCGGCCTCGAGTCGCGTATCGAGTCTTCCTGTTTATGACCGGGCTCGACCCGTCGCATAAAGTTGTTAGTCAAATGATACTATTTGCATTCGAATGATTGGCCTTCAAGGCTAAGTAAAGCAGATAGTTCAGAGCCCGAATATGACTCGGCGTGTGCCGAACTGAATCGAGTACCATTTTGAAGGCTTAACTGGAGGAGAATCATTCCAAGTACTCGGGGAAAAGGGAACTCGCCTGCAAGCCGGAGCCTGCTGTCTTGGGAGATACGAGAAGCTGGCATTGAAGGCTAGTTCAGGGGCTACTGAGGGAGTCATGGACTAGGGGGTCCTCAGGAGGCTGGCCTATATTTCATGGGCCGGACTTTTGGGTCACACCGTATCCGGACTGAAGACCTTTTGTGCCTTGGTGTGCACCCCAAGTCAAGATGGAAGATCCGATGTTTCCTTGATGTAACCGACTATCTGTAAACCCTAGTACCCCTGGTGTCTATATAAACCAGGGGGCTTAGTCCGTAGAGGCTAGAAGAACAATCTCCATCCTACTAGTTAGGGCTTAGTTCATCTGATCTCGTGGTAGATCTACTCTGTAACCCCCTTATACACAAGCAATATAATCAAGTAGTACGTAGGGTTTTACCTCTTAGAGAGCGCCCGAACCTGGGTAAACATCATGTCCCACGTCCATTGTTCCCCATTGATTCAAGGTCCACAGTTCGGGACACCCTACCCGAGATCCGTTGGTTTTCACACCGACAGCATCCTATTCCACGCCTTGACGATATGCTAGATGAGCTTAGCAGCGCCACCATTTTCTCAAAAATTGATCTTAAAAGTGGCCATTGCCAAATTCTTATTCAACAAGGTGATGAATGGAAAACCGCTTTTAAAACTAAACTTGGCTTGTACGAGTGGTTAGTTATGCCTATGGGCTTATCGGAAGCAACCAACACTTTCATGCGTGTGATGCACTATGTTCTTCGTAAATACATTGGCATATGTGTTGTGGTCTACTTTTATGATATACTTGTGTTTAGCGAATCGCTAGAAGATCATGTCACCCATCATAGGGACGTTTTGCAAGTTCGTAGAAACGAGCGTCTTTATGCTAACATGAAGAAATGCACTTTTGGTGTTAACAAGCTTGTTTTCTTGTGCTTTGTTGTGTCTTCTAAGGGTGTTTATGTTGATGATTCTAAAATTGAAGCAATTAAAACTTGGCCACAACCAACTAATTTGCAACAAGTGCGTAGTTTCCTTGGTCTAGCCGGCTTCTACCGTCGATTCGTTAAGGACTTTAGCACTATTGCATCACCTTTACGTGCTTTGAGTAAGAAAAATGCACCCTTTGTTTGGGGACCCTCTCAATCTACCGCATTTGATGAGCTTAAATCTTTGCTTACACATGCCCCAATACTTGCATTGCCTAATCTTGACAAGACTTTTGAGGTCCACTATGATGCTAGTGGTAATGGTACTGGTGTAGTTTTGATGCAATAAAAGCGACCCATTGCATATTTTATTGAAAAACTTTCCAGAGCTCAACTCAACTATCCCATCTATTTAAAAGAATTATATGCCTTAGTGCGATTATTGCATGTTTGGGAGCATTATCTTCGCCCGCAGGAATTTGTCATACATACAGACCATGAGACACAGAAATACCTTAAAGGTCAAAGAAATTTGAATAAATGGCATGCTAAGTGGAGTGAATTCATTGAATCTTTTCCTTATGTGATCAAGTACATTAAGGGTAAAGAAAATGTTGCGGCGGCTGCACTTTCCCTCAAGTGCATGTTAGTTACTCAACTTGAATTGAATGTTCTTGGCTTTGAGCATGTTAAAGATTTATATGCACATGATCCTTCGTTTGTGATTCCTTATGCCAAATGTCTTGCTAACACTTGTTGGGAGAACTATTACCTCAAGAATGTCTATCTTATGCGCGCTAACAAACTTTGTATACCCGAGTCTTGTCTTCGTTTGTTACTTTTGCAAGAGTCTCACGGTGGAGGACTTATGGGACATTTCGGGAGCGACAATACCTTTGCCACACTCTCCTTCAAGTACTTCTGTCCTAAGATGTTCCATGACGTTGCATGCTTCACCAACCGATGCTCTACATGCCGCAAAGCTAAGTCAGTAGCTCAATCTCATTGTTTTCATATGCCACTTCCTATTCCATATCAACCATGGGAAGATATTAGCATGGATATTGTGCTTGGATTACCTAGGACTCAAAACAGAAAGGATTCGGTATTTGTTGTTGTGGACCAATTCTCTAAAATGACACATTTCATCCCATGCAATAAGATAAATGATGCTTCACATGTTGCAAATCTCTTTTGTAGGGAAATCTTGAGGTTAGATGGAGTGCCAAGGACAATTGTGTCGGACCATGACGTCAAGTTCCTAAGCTACTTTTGGAAGACACTGTGCGCTAAGCTTGGCATCAAGCTACTATTCTCGATGGCCTATCACCCTCAAACTAATGGCCAAACGGAAGTCACCAACCGGACGCTATCTACTCTCCTACGCGTGTTGATCAAGAAGAACATCAACACTACAAAAAAACACTTTCGTGATGATACGTGTTTGTCACAGTAGGTTATGTTTTCTGTCATGCATGTACACCCATAACGATTTTATGACAGAATCAAGATAGTCATACCTGTGCTATCGTAGATGTGTTCCATAACAATACTGAAATTATCATCACGAAAGTGACCACTTCCATGATGATAAATGGCGTGTCATGGAAGTGCTTTCATCAAGGGTAACTGACACTTGGCATCCACCATAATGGGTCGCCGTTAAGCTATCGGGTCCGGTTTTGGATCCGATAACCCGTTAACACCAACGACCAATGGCGATTTTCCACATGTAAAATTCTCATTGGCCGAAGGAACCACGTGTCCGGTTTGCGTTGGGATAGATGTCATCCAGCGAATGGACGGGACTGGTACGTCTCCAAAGTATCTATAATTTTTGATTGTTCCATGCTATTATATTATCCATCTTGGATGTTTTATATGCATTTATATGCTATTTTATATTATTTTTGGGACTAACCTATTAACCTAGAGCCCAGTGCCAGTTTTTGTTTTTCCTTATTTTTGAGTTTTCAGAAAAGGAATATCAAACGGAGTCCAAATGACATGAAAATTTACGGTGATTTTTTATGTACCAGAAGAAGCCCCCGAAGCAAAAGAGTTGGGCCAGAAGAGTCCCGAGTCAACGACAAGGGTAGAGGGCTCCCCCACCCCCCTAGGGTGCGCCCCCTGCCTTGTCGCTGACTCGTGGACCCCCCTGACGTGAAACCGACGCCAAAAATTCCTATAAATCCAGAAACCCCCAGAAAGAAACCTAGATCGCGAGTTCCGCTGCCGCAATCCTCTGTAGCCACGAAAAACCAATCAGGAGCCCGTTTCGAAACCCTGCCGGAGGGGAAAACCATCATCGGTCGCCATCTTCATCATCCCGGCGGTCTCCATGATGAGGAGGGAGTAGTTCACCCTCGGAGCTGACGGTATGTACCAATCGCTATGTGTTTGATATCTCTCTCTCGTGTTCTTGATTTGGCACGATCTTGATGTACCGCGAGCTTTGCTATTATAGTTGGATCATATGATATTTCTCCCCCTCTACTTTCTTGTAATGAATTGAGTTTTCCCTTTGAAGTTATCTTATCGGATTGAGTCTTTAAGGATTTGAGAACACTTGATGTATGTCTTGCATATGTTTATCTGTGGTGACAATGGGATATTCACGTGATCTACTTGATGTATGTTTTGGTGATCAATCTGCGGGTTCTGTGACCTTGTGAACTTATGCATAGGGGTTGGCACATGTTTTCGTCTTGTCTCTCTGGTAGAAACTTTGGGGCACTCTTTGAAGTTCTTTGTGTTGGTTTGAATAGATGAATCGGAGATTGTGTGATGCATATCGTATAATCAAACCCACGAATACTTGTGGTGACATTGGAGTATCTATGTGACATTAGGGTTTTGGTAGATGTGTGTCTTAAGGTGTTATTTTAGTACGAACTCTAGGGCTGTTTGTGACACTTATAGGAATAGCCCAATAGATCGATCAGAAAGAATAACTTTGAGGTGGTTTCGTACCCTACAATAATCTCTTCGTTTATTCTCCGCTATTAGTGACTTTGGAGTGACTCTTTGTTGCATGTTGAGGGATTGTTATATGATCTAATTATGTTATCATTGTTGAGAGAACTTGCACTAGTGAAAGTATGAACCCTAGGCCTTGTTTCGAAGCATTGCAATACCGTTTTTTCTCACTTTTGTTACTAGTTACCTTGCTGTTTTTATATTTTTAGATTACAAAAACCTATATCTACCATCATTATTAATCTTGTATCACCATCTCTTCGCCGAACTAGTGCACCTATACAATTTACCATTGTATTGGGTGTGTTGGGGACACAAGAGACTCTTTGTTATTTGGTTGCAAGGTTGTTTGAGAGAGACCATCTTCATCCTACGCCTCCCACGGATTGATAAACCTTAGGTCATCCACTTGAGGGAAATTTGCTACTGTCCTACAAAACTCTGCACTTGGAGGCCTAACAATGTCTACAAGAAGAAAGGTTGCATAGTAGACATCAAGCTCTTTTCTGGCGCCGTTGCCGGGGATTTGAGTGCTTGAAGGTATATCTTTAGATCTTGTAATCGAATCTTTTAGTTTCTTGTTTTATCACTAGTTTAGTTTATAAAAGAAAACTACAAAAAAATGGAATTGAGGTTGCCTCATATGCTTCATCTTTTTAATGTCTTTCGTGAAAATGATGGAAAGAAAAATTGTGCTCAATTGTTAGAAGAAGAAGTCTATAAAATGTTTGGCACTAAATTTTTGAATGATGAGCATGATTGCAATGTTGTTAGTATGAATTCCTTGAATATCCATGATGCTAATGATATGCAAAGCTACAAGCTTGGGGATGCTATGTTTGATGAAGATGATATTTTTAGTCCCCCAAGTTTTGATGAGAATATTTATTATGATGATAGCATGCCTCCTATTTATGATGATTATATTGATGAAAGTGGATTTGGAGAGGTCATGACTTTATTTAGTGATGAATCCACTATTTTGGAAGAGGTTCCAATTGATTATGAGAACAAAGTTGCTATCTATGATGATTATTGTGATGACATGTATGCTATAAAGAATAATGATAACCATGAAACTTGTCATCATGATTTTAATTTTCAATTGGATTATGCCTCACATGATAGTTATGTTGTTGAGTTTGCTCCCACTACTATTCATGAGAATAAATTTGCTTATGTGGAGAGTAATAAATTTTCTATGCTTGTGGATCATGAAAAGAGTGCTTTATATGATAGTTATATTGTTGAATTCATTCATGATGCTACTGAAAATTACTATGAGAGAGGAACATATGCTTTTACATATTGCAATAATATCAAGTTTCCTCTATATGTGTTGAAAATCTTGAAGTTATGCTTGTTTTGCCCTCCTATGCTAGATGATTCTTGTTCCCTTAAATTGTTTGCTCACAAAATCCCTATGCATAGGAAGTGGGTTAGACTTAAATATGCTAGTCATATACTTCATGATGCTCCCATTATGTTTCAATTCTTATCTTTTATGTGAGCATCATTGAAATCATCATGCCTAGCTAAAAAGGCATTAAAGAAAAGCGCTTGTTGGGAGACAACCCAACACCTTTACCTACTGTTTTTGTGTGTTCACATGATTAAGCTACTGTAGTAATCATGTTTTATAGGTTTTGTTTCAATAAAGTACCAAGTAAAGCCTTTGGGATAGTGTGGTTGATAGTTGATTTGATTCTGTGCAAAAACAGAAACTTTTGCGTCCAGTACAGAAATTCCTATCTTTTACTGGAACGTGGAAAAACTATGAATTTTTTTACAGAGGATTGATATACAAATTTTCTACGTTTTCCTAATTTTCAGAATTTTTGGAGTAACAGAAGTATGAGCTTAATTCAGATCTTTACAGACTGTTCTGTTTTTGACAGATTCTGTTTTCGATAGTTTGCTTGTTTCCTAGTTTCTATGTCTTATATTGCTCAATATAAATTGTATAAATGATAGGGTACAGTAGGTATCAGGTAGTAAATTTTTAGAATCTTGTCTTGACAGTACCAAAGTGAATGATTTGTTTTATCATACTAACCCATCTCACGAAGTTCCGTCAAGTTTTGTGTACTTGAAGTTTTCAAGTTTTGGGTGAGATATCGATATGAGGAGAATAAGGAGTGGCAAGACACTAAGCTTGGGGATGACCAAGGCACCCCAAGGTAATATTCAAGGAACATCCAAGCAACTAAGCTTGGGGATGCCCCGGAAGGCATCCCCTCTTTCGTCTTCAACATTATCGGTAACCTCACTTGGAGCTATATTTTTATTCATCACATGATATGTGTTTTGCTTGGAGTGTCATTTTATTTTATTAGTATTTGCTTGATTTTATTTATATTAATGTTTTTCATCTGTTATTTCAATAAAATTGTCAAGTTTAGCCATTACCATGCTTATTTTGCAAGTCTATATGTTGCTGTTTTGAAAACAGAAAGTTTTCTACCGTTGTCTGAATTCTTCTGGAAAGTCAGAACACGATAAAATCTTGAAATTTTTACACAATGAGTAACAACAAATTTTCTACAGTGTGATAAATTTTCAGAAGTTTTGGAGTTAGGGAAGTATGATTACAATTGCACTCTTTACAGACTGTCCTGTTTTGACAGATTCCTGTTATTTTTGCATTGTTTGCATATGTTTGCTTGTTTAATGATTCTATTGAAGGATAGGAGTATTAAATATGCAGAGGTATTTAGTATGCAATGTTAAATAATAATTTTAGTGATTTGCTACAGTAGAGAATGATAAGGTTTTGCATTTGATTTATACTAACTTTTCTCACGAGTTCTTGTTGAGTTTTGTGTGGATGAAGTTTTTAAGATTTAGGGAAACAGTGATATAAAATGAATTAAGGAGACACAAAAGCTCAAGCTTGGGGATGCCCAAGGCATCCCTAGTTAATATTTCAAGAAGTCTCAAGCATCTAAGCTTGGGGATGCCCCAGTTGGCATCCCACCTTTCTTCTTCAACAATGATCGGTTAGTATTGGTTGAGCCTAAGTTTTTACTTCTTCACATGATGTGTGCTATTTTTAGAAATTCATTTTATTTTGTTTTGCTTGCTTTTTTAATAAAATACATAGATCTGAAATTTTTAAATGAGAAAGAATCTTCACATAGCTACTTAATTATTTGACTACTCATTCATCTTCACTTATATCTTTTTAGAGCACGACGGTGGTTTTATTTTGAAGAAATTGATGAACTCTCATGCTTCACTTATATTATTTTGAGAGTCTCTAAACAGCATGGTAATTTGCTTAGGTTATGAATTTAGTCCTAATATGATGGGCATCCAAGAGAGATATAATAAAAACTTTCATATAAAGTGCATTGAATACTATGAGAAGTTTGATTCCTTATGATTGTTTTGAGATATAAAGATGGTGATATTAGAGTCATGCTAGTGAGTAATTGTGGATTGTATAAACACTTGTGTTAAAGTTTGTGATTCCCATAGCATACACGTATGGTGAACTATTATGTGATGAAGTCGGAGCATGATTTATTTATTGATTGTCTTCCTTATGAGTGGCGGTCGGGGATGAGCGATGGTCTTTTCCTACCAATCTATCCCCCTAGGAGCATGCGTGTAGTACTTTGTTTCGATAGCTAATAGACTTTTGCAATAAGTATGTGAGTTCTTTATGACTACTGTTGAGTCCATGGATTATACGCACTCTCACCCTTCCACCATTGCTAGCCTCTCTAGTACCGCATAACTTTCGTCGGCCCATTATACCCACCATATACCTTCCTCAAAATAGCCACCTTACCTACCTATTATGGCATTTCCATAGCCAGTCCGAGATATATTGCCATGCAACTTCCACCGTTCTATTTATTACGACACGCTTCATCATTGTCACATTGCTTTGCATGATCATGTAGTTCACATCGTATTTGTGGCAAAGCCACAATTCATATTTTTTATGCATGTCACTCTTGAGTCATTGCACATCCCGGTACACTGCCGGAGGCATTCATATAGAGTCATATTTTGTTCTAAGTATCGAGTTGTAATTCTTGAGTTGTAAGTAAATAAAAGTGTGACGATCATCATTATTAGAGCATTGTCCCATGTGAGGAAAGGATGATGGAGACTATGATTCCCCCACAAGTCGGGACGAGACTCCGGACGAAAAATAAAAAAAATAAAGAAAAAAAAGAGGCCAAAAAAAAGAGAGAGGCCAAAAAAAAGAGAGAGCCCAAAAAAACAAAAAAAATGAAAAATGAGAGAAAAGAGAGAAGGGGCAATGCTACTATCCATTTTCCACACTTGTGCTTCAAAGTTGCACCATGATCTTCATGATAGAGAGTCTCTTATTTTGTCACTTTCATATACTAGTGGGAAATTTTCATTATAGAACTTGGCTTGTATATTCCAATGATGGGCTTCCTCAAATTGCCCTAGGTCTTCGTGAGCAAGCGAGTTGGATGCACACCCACTTAGTTTCCTTTTGAGCTTTCATACACTTATAGCTCTAGTGCATCCATTGCATGGCAATCCCTACTCACTCACATTGATATCTTTTGATGGGCATCTCCATAGCCCATTGATACGCCTAGTTGATGTGAGACTATCTCCTTCTTTTTGTCTTCTCCACAACCACCATATTATATTCCACCTATAGTGCTATGTCCATGGCTCACGCACATGTATTGCATGAAAGTTGAAAAGGTTTGAGAACATCAAAAGTATGAAACAATTGCTTGGCTTGTCATCGGGGTTGTGCATGATTTGAATACTTTATATATGTGATGAAGATGGAGCACAGCCAGACTACATGATTTTGTAGGGATAACTTTCTTTGGCCATGTTATTTTGAGAAGACATGATTGCCTTATTAGTATGCTTGAAGTATTATTGTTTTTATGTAAATATTAAACTTTTGTTTTGAATCTTATGGATCTGAATATTCTTGCTACAATAGAGAAGATTACATTGATAAATATGTTAGGTAGCATTCCACATCAAAAATTCTGTTTTTATCATTTACCTACTCGAAGACGAGCAGGAATTAAGCTTGGGGATGCTTGATACGTCTCCAACGTATCTATAATTTTTTATTGTTCCATGATATTATATTATCCATCTTGGATGTTTTATATGAATTTATATGCTATTTTATATTATTTTTGGGACTAACCTATTAACCTAGAGCCCAGAGCCAGTTTTCTGCTTTTTCCTTGTTTTTGAGTTTTACAGAAAAGGAATATCAAACAGAGTCCAAATGACATGAAAATTTACGGTGATTTTTTATGGACCAGAAGAAGCCCCCGAAGCAAAAGAGTTGGGCCAGAAGAGTCCCGAGTCAACGACAAGGGTGGAGGGCGCCCCCACCCCCCTAGGGCGCGCCCCCTGCCATGTCGCTGACTCGTGGACCCCCTGACGTGAAACCGACGCCAAAAATTCCTATAAATCCAGAAACCCCCAGAAAGAAACCTAGATCGGGAGTTCCGCCGCTGCAAGCCTCTGTAGCCACAAAAAACCAATCGGGAGCCCATTCCGGCACCCTGTTGGAGGGGGAGACCATCACCGGTGGCCATCTTCATCATCCTGGCGGTCTCCATGACGAGGAGGGAGTAGTTCACCCTCGGGGCTGAGGTTATGTACCAGTAGCTATGTGTTTGATCTCTCTCTCTCTCTCTCTCTCGTGTTCTTGATTTGGCAAGATCTTGATGTACCGAAAGCTTTGCTATTATAGTTGGATCATATGATGTTTCTCCCCCTCTACCTTCTTGTAATGAATTGAGTTTTCCCTTTGAAGTTATCTTATCGGATTGAGTCTTTAAGGATTTGAGAACACTTGATGTATGTCTTGCATGTGTTTATGTGTGGTGACAATGGGATATTCACGTGATCCACTTGATGTATGTTTTGGTGATCAACTTGCGGGTTCTGTGACCTTGTGAACTTATGCATAGGGGTTGGCACATGTTTTTGTCTTGACTCTCCAGTAGAAACTTTGGGCACTCTTTGAAGTTCTTTGTGTTGGTTTGAATAGATGAATCTGAGATTGTGTGATGCATATCGTATAATCAAACCCGCGGATACTTGTGTTGACATTGGAGTATCTAGGTGACATTAGGGTTTTGGTTGATGTGTATCTTAAAGTGTTATTTTAGTACGAACTCTAGGGCTGTTTGTGACACTTATAGGAATAGCCCAATAGATCGATCAGAAAGAATAACTTTGAGGTGGTTTCATACCCTACAATAATCTCTTCGTTTATTCTCCGCTATTAGTGACTTTGGAGTGACTCTTTGTTGCATGTTGAGGGATTGTTATATGATCTAATTATGTTATCATTGTTGAGAGAACTTGCACTAGTAAAAGTATGAACCATAGGCCTTGTTTCGAAGCATTGCAATACCGTTTTTTCTCACTTTTGTTACTAGTTACCTTGCTGTTTTTATATTTTTAGAATACAAAAACCTATATCTACCATCATTATTACACTTGTATCACCATCTCTTCGCCGAACTAGTGCACCTATATAATTTACCATTGTATTGAGTGTGTTGGGGACAGAAGAGACTCTTGGTTATTTGGTTGCAAGGTTGTTTGATAGAGACCCTCTTCATCCTACGCCTCCCATGGATTGATAAACCTTAGGTCATCCACTTGAGGGAAATTTGCTACTGTCCTACAAAACTCTGCACTTGGAGGCCTAACAATGTCTACAAGAAGAAAGGTTGCGTAGTAGACATCAGGGACGCGCCTATGATACGTCGACACGTGGCTCGGCCCAACAGTGGTCCATTTAGGTCAAAAGTCTGACCCGTTTGACTTGGTCAAAAAGTAGCGGGCCGGGCCACTAAAAGCCTGTTAACGGCCTGTTCGCATATAGCCCATTTACAGCCCGCTAACTCGCGGCCCGGTATGGCCTATCCAAATTAGGCCCAGTAGCATCATCTGGGTCATCCAATATGATTTCATCCCGTTGTAACTTCCGGCCCATGTATGGCCCATGACGTCTTTTAGCCCATATGAGGCCCTTCGTAACTCTGGGTCCATTAAATGCTCGTGGTGAAACTAGCCCATAATAAATAGTATATCGCTTTATACCCATTAATGGCCCATTATTCCATTGGGCCGTTTCCAGCCCGTGTTATCTTTCGGCCTTCTAAGGGCCCATTTATTCTTGGGCTCATTTCCAGCATTCGATTGCTTACGGTCTGTTACTGGCTTTTTCCGCTTGTGGGCCAAGTTCAACCCGTGGTTATAGTCGGCCCATTTGCGGCCCGTTAATCCATTGGGCCGTTTTCATAGCGTCATCAAATATGGCCCGTTAACGACCCGATATGCCTGTCGATAGAATTAAGCCTGTTATACATATCGGCTTATTAATGGCCCGTTATAGTCGGCCCATAAACAGACGATTCCTACTCTAGCCTGTTTACGTCCCATATTGCTGTCCGTTATTGGTCCATGAATAGTATAGCCCATGTTTGGCCAATCGATCATACGACCCGTAGAAGGCCCATTGACTCTACAGCTCGTACAAGGCCCGTTGATTCTATGACCCGTAGAAGGCCCATGGATCATATGGCGCGTAGGAGGCCCATGGTCACTACAGCAGGTAGCAGGACCATGGTTACAACGGTCCGTATGTTGCCCATGGTTATTGTGCCCTAGTTTTAAAAAATAGGTTATTTTGGCCACTAGCAAACCGAGGAAAAAGAACTGCAGCGACTACAAGCAAACAAATGAACAAGACAATAAGGAAATAAATAAGAAAGCAACTCACGCTAGGCTATTACGGCTATTACACATATTACATCCACTGGGCATCAAAGTTCGCCACCAGTGCAAATATAGGGAACAAAGCAGCATATTACATACACTGGGCGTCTAAATTGGCCACCAGTGCAAATAAACGCGGTAGCAAAACAAGTCCATAACTGAAACAACTATGGAAGAGCTCAAGAAACATTATCCTGGGTATCCACCATGCTGGCACTAAGCTTAGAAAGCTTATTAGCTTTCTCCTGTTTGGCGCTAAAATCCTCCAACGCTTGATGTTGCACCAGAAAGTACGCATCTGATCTCTCCAGGGACTTCCTCGGTCCTTCGCCTTCTTATCCTAGCACAGCTGATCGATGTCTTTCAGCTTGTAGTTGAGACTCAAGAAACCGAACTGATTCAGACAGTGAGTTTGAAGAGCTTGTGCCAGCAGTAGTGGCCAGTAACTCAAACACTACATCAAGACAGGACTTTGGGATTGTCTCACCGTCTTCAAGATAGTTTTCCTTAGCTATTTTATCAGCTTTGTTGGAGACCAACAAGGACGTCTCACTATCCTGAACCTTATCTGGATTACTTCCTTTACCATTGCTTAATAAGGTACTCTTCCACAATATTCTGTCAGCATTCTAAAAGAAGAAACAAGTAGACACATAACAGGTTTAGCATGTAGTATATGAAACTCATTTCGGTGAACCAGTTCAGTAGTAAGGTGGACATGATTAAACTACCAAGTCTTCTATTGTGAAGTAGTACATAAAAAAAGCATCAAACAAACATATATCTATGTGCTATGGTCACTCCATTGTCTTGGCAAATCAAAATAGAGACACGGTTCAAATCATATCAGTTCAAGACAAAGCAGCATTTAAAAAATACAAGTGTGGGAAACTATATGGCACAACAAGATTTCAGATGGGTACCACAGGTATACATGTACAATAACACTATTTTCTCTGTTGTGATGCTAGTAATGTGCATGATATGAGAAGTCAACTGTATACATAATTGAATTTGAAATCAATAGAGCAATTTAGAAGAGCAAACTAGTTAAAGAAACATGTTTAAACATACCTGTTTTTCCATTGGAGTTTCGATTGGATCCTTCAATTTAGAAATAAGGTTGTATGAGTAAATACAGTGATACCAGACCAATGCGGTATGCACCATAGGAATAGAATCTTAAATGAGGATAGTTGTTCTTCAGGTTTAAGCACTTGTTCTACACGAACAGAGTACACTAAGACGCAAGCATATAGTACTTCAAAATAAAAAATGATCTCATAGACCTTACCACATTCTTGGTTCGGGACCAGTACAGAACAAGGAATTCCCTGTCATCGTCCCGTAAATGTCTCTCAAGAGAATGTAACGGAATTTGATGAGTTTCCTTGCCAATGAAGTACGTTTTCTTCAGGTAATTCTGATACTGCCACAAAGCATTCTTGAAGATAGAAGAGGTATTAGCACAGGTTAGATCATCCCGAGTTTCCAAACCAGTCTTTCTCTATCCAGAAAAATGGGAACATTTGCTGTATTATAACCAGCATGGAGGTAGAATGTATGGGACAAAGCAAAGTAATTGCCATGAATAACATTACTTAGACATAACTCCTGGACGAACACCTGCAACTGGCTTTTTCCTTCATCTTCAGTATAATATTTCCATGATGGGAAGATACGCCCATAGGATTTAACAACATCAAATGCGACATATGCTAAACTATGAATGGCTGGTTATGCTTCGTCCACAGGAATAGGTGTACTAACTGGTGGAGTTGGGGTTCGCCATTGTAGCCCTGGCACTTTGGGCACTGGAGTTACCTTACTAACTGCTCTTGTTTGGGAGCTCTATGGTGGAGATGGTGTTGTGTCAACTGGAACTGGGTTACTATCTGCTGCAATTGGGGTTAGATTGGGTGAAGTTGGTTCTCTGTCCATCGGAGTAAGGGTACAATCTGCTCGAGTCTGGGTTATGTGTGGTAGGACCGGTTCTTGTGCATGTACAACCGGGGTGCTTTCTCCACCAAGAGGTAGCACTGTTTTATTTGAAGACCGTGTTTTTACTCCAATAGATACTGCCATCACCCCCTCCAATTCAAAGAGCTGATAACAAGAAAAGTAGTTGAATGCGCAGACCTTGTATGAGAAACGGATGCAATAGATAGTGTGGAAAAAAGAGGGCATGAAATAGATCACATATACATTGTTTAACTAAAAAGGATAGCATAACATAATTTCACATATATGATGTCTATCTAAACTGGATAGCATAGCATGACATAATTCAAAGGTATGATGACTAACTAAAGAGGATGTCATGAGATAATTATATGATGTCTTTAGAAAACAGGTTTGCATGACATAATTCACATACATGTCATCTAAGTAATCAGGATCGCATGATATAATTCACATATGTGATTCATATACTAAGCAGATGGCATTCGCATTTATGATGTCTGAACTAAGAACATGGTGTTGAATATTGTGTATATGATGCCTAAACTATGCAATGCAAGACGCCATATGCATGATATGAGCAGTATAAACGCGCCAAGTTAGAGTATAAACCTTGGTGGGGGAATAGGATTGGTCATTTGTCTCTGAATCCATCTCTGAGGAGCTATCTAGACCATCTATCTCTGAATCCATCTCTGAGGAGCTATCTGGACCCAGCAAGAGATCTGCTTCGACAGGTAGCACTGTCTGCTTTGAAGACCTTTTTTTCACTTTAGATTTTTCCATCACCAACTCAAATGGCTGATACGTCTCCAACGTATCTATAATTTTTGCTTGTTCCATGCTATTATATTATCATTCTTGGATGTTTTACAATCATTTTATAGCAACTTTATATCATTTTTTGGGACTAACCTATTGACATAGTGCCCAGTGCGAGTTGTTGTTTTTTTTCTTGTTTTCTACTTCACAGAATATCAGTACCAAACGGAGTCCAAACGCAGCGAAACTTTTTGGAGAATTTTTATGGACCAGAAGGAATAACTTGGGCCAAAGAAGTTGTAACACCCCCGGTGATTAGTAACAGTAATCACTTTTCATAATGACATGTTAGCATGATTAACAGTGCATAATCATCATTTGCATCATATTGCATTTCAACTCCTAAGTCAAATTCAAATTTAAATGAAAGTGAAATATAAAAGTTGTCCAACATAAAAACTAAAATGTTCAGTAAATAACAAATATTGCAGAGACCATTCTAAAATTGTAACCAACATTTGATAAATTAATTAGGTGACCCAAACCTCTTTTAACAGTGGCTGAAAATAATATTTACAAGCCTTTTAATTAATCTAGATCGAATATGAAATGATGTTTTGCCCAAACTAGTTTTTGGTGTTAGGGTATAGTGCACTGGTATTTAAGGACTAGCTCACACTTTTTACAAAATCCATTTGGGGCATAACAATTAACAGAACAGAAAAGAAAAAGAAACAGAAAAGAGAAAAAGGAAAAGGCCTAAATGATCTACTGTACACTCGGCCTGCTTGCTACAGCGCCGGCCCAGCCCGTCCTCGCACCGTCCCCCACCTCTCGCACTGCTCCTCGCCTCGTTGTCGAACACCCTGCGCGCGCCGCACGCACGCACCCAGCCCCCCCTCTCCCCCTGCTCGACAATGCGCCGCGCCCGCCGCGAGGATAAGGGCAAGCCCCGCAGCCTCTGGTGCCTCCCTCGCCCCACTCTTTCCCCTCCCTCGCTCGCTTGCCGCCATGGCCGACGCAGCCATCGCCATTGCTCCATCGCCCGCGTAGCCATCGCCTCTGCCTCGCCACTGCGACGTGCCCACGAGCTCCGCCGTGCTCCTCTACGCCTCCTGCGCCGACGAACCGAAGCCGAATGCCTCTGCATCGCCGGCCTGCGTCGTCTTCTTCCTCGGATCCCCGCCACCGTTCGCCGTCGATTCCGGCTACTCCAGGCCTTCCTCGAGCCCACTTTGAACGGCTACGCCCCACTGTGAGCTCCTGCTCCTCCTCCCCCTCTCCATTAGCTCGCTAGCGTACCGTAGACGCCGCTCCGCGTTAGGCCGCACCCACCGCCACGGACCTCGTCGCCGGCGACCATCCGACGACTATTTGGTCATGTGCTGCTGCCCATCTGCTTCGCCGCGTCGCATAGACCCCGCCTAGCTCCTCACAACGCTTGGACGCGCGCCGTTTGGTCGATCCCGTAGCTCGCCCGAGAACCTCGCCGCCGACGAGCTCCTGGCGCTCAGCTCCGGCCTCCCCAGCACCCCGCACCGCCGCCATTCGACGCGCGACGACGAGCCGCGTCAAACGCAACCTACCCCAGCCCCTGAGACCAACCATAGGCAAAACCCAAGCCAGACCCGACTCGCGCCGCCGCGTTTCGGCTCGCCGGAGCTACTCCGGCGCGTCGCCGGCCGGTCCGACGTGGCACTGGCTGGTCCCGCCCTGTGCCACTGACTGTGGGGCCCCGCGGGCCCCGTTGACCCCGCTGACCGGGGTCAACGCTGACGTGGCCGCCCTGTCTCACTGACATGTGGGGCCCGGTCGCTTAATTAAATTTAAATAAATAGAAAATCTGTTAATTAGTTATTTAAACACTAATCAGTCACTGACTGCTGGGCCCCACCTGTTAATTAACTCAAATGATTAAATTAACCTCTCTGATTAGGCCACAGTGTATGACATGTGGGTCCCACCTGTCAGTTTGACTCTGGTCAGCCAGAGTTGACCGCTGACATCATGCTTAGGTCATGCTGATGTCATCGCAACACTGTTTTGGATAATGTTGCTTTAAATAATTAAATAAATTCCAGAAATTAATAAAAACTTTAGAAAATCATATTAAATAAACCGTAACTCCGATGAAAATACTTTATACATGAAACTTGCTCAGAATTCCGATACGAACCCGGATACGCCCTCCGTATTCCCGTCAGACGCTCGCAGCTATAAGAACGTTGAACTTTTAGACCGATTTCGATAAATGAATAGTGCCCAACTTTAATTAAAGAAATCCAAATAAATTCCTAAATTAACTAAATCATTTAGTTAGGCAGTAGAACACCCCGGCATATCATTTAGGCATGTCATACATGTTGTTTGCATTATTGCCGTGAATTTATTGTTTCTCTCCCCTCCTTCTCTCTCTCGATAGACGCCGAGACCGACGACGCTGCACCTGGATACGACTACTCTATCGACGAGCAGCCCGTTGACGACCCCTCTCTCTTGCCAGAGCAACCAGGCAACCCCCCCCCCCTTGAGCATCCAGATATCGCCCATTCTATTCCCCTGCTTGCATTAGATTTTGCTACTGTTAATGTATGCTCCTATTCTGATGCATAGCCTGCTGTTGTAACCTGTTCATTGCTACCTTACCTGCCTATGATAAACTGTTTAGTTTAGGTTGGTAGTGAACCATCAGTGACCCCACCACCTTACCCTTGTTGCCCCTGCTTGATCATCGACGACTCGATCAACGTGATTGTCTACCAGAGACCGACACCTCACTTCACACCCCCTTAGTTGTACGACTCTGCGTAGTAACTATCTAGTGCCGAGGGTGATACCTCGTAACGCACTCTCGATGAATACTCTGCAGTGCAGCTGTTCAGTCGTGGTCATCGAGGGTGATTCCTCCTTCTCCACTTCCGATACGACTCTGTCGGGCAACCCTCAGTGTGAACCTCGAGGGTGATACCTCATACATTCACCCTGATGATTTCGTCGAGTGGAATCCTCCGAGGGTGATTCCTCGGGTTTCCCCCTTGATGTTATGACCACACGATTACTTGACCTCTGTTACAGGCGGGTCCACCCTGGTGGGTACCCGCAGGGGATCTATGATTTTCGGGTGTGCCGGAAGGGCACTCGAGTGTGACATTGTGGCGGAGCATCAGAGACTCTGTTTGTCTCCGCGTGATACTAATTGAGCCTATTGGATTTGGGTGTGTGATCTGAGTGGGTCGACGTGCCCTATACGCACTACCACCACGCGGGATAATGGTTATGGGACCCTCTGCGAAGTACGTTTCTCCGAAAGCTCGTCTGACATCACGATTCACCGTGCGGGCTGATTGTCGGGATTGGGCTGGATACTTCACTGACGAGTTCAGTGTCGCGCCTGCACCCCGGCCAGTCTCGCAATGCGCAGGGTGCCCAGGGCGATGGCCCGAGACCTCTGGGTGCATAGGTTAGTCCGGCGTGCTGACCTCTCTGCCGAGCCTAGGTAGAGCGCTGCTTTGTGTTGATCTTCCGAGGACGGGCATTACCCAGCAAGTGTGTCCGGCCAGAGTTGATCGAGTGTGTTGGGTAACAGTAGTGCACCCCTGCAGGGATGAATTTTCTATCGATAGCCGGTCCTACGGTAAAGGACGCTCAGTTTGTGTATCCCGATCTACTACTTAAACTGGATACTTGTTACTTAATTGAAGCTTCGGGATCGCTTTCTTGCTTGGGAGTCGAGGAAGGATCTTTAAGCTGTACTTCAACATGTTTGCTAAATAAAATGCTATTCTACTCTCTTCTACTGCTGCAAGATGATGGCCTTGTGAAGATGTTTGAAGATGCTAGTCTTCGATAGGACTAGGCCTTCTCTCTATTCTGGCATTTCTGCAGCCCAGTCCACATATACAGCCTTTCTCCATTGATAATGTTGCATATGTAGTATAGATCCTAGCTTGCTGAGTACTTCGGATGAGTACTCACGGTTGCTTTACTTTCTCTTTTCCCCATATACCCCACATTGATGATACAACAGACGATGGAGTCCAGGAGTCAGATGCCACCACCGGAGCCTACTACCAGGAGGGTCCAGAGGGTACTTACTACTGGATCGAGCCAGATGACCAGGAGTAGGATCGGAGGCTCCCAGGCAGGAGGCCAACGCCTTTGGATCTAGTGTCGCTGTTTGTGCTAGCCTTCTTAAGGCAAAACTTGTCTAACTATGTCTGTACTCAGATAATATTTGTATGACTGACTTATGTATTCGGATCTTCGGATCCCTGGTCTGTAATATTGTGGACCTCCGTTTAAATTGTGTTAGAGTTGTGTTGTGATATCTTCCCGTGAGTCCCTGTGCTTGATCGTACACGTTTGCGTGTATGATTAGTGTACGATTGAGCAGGGGCGCCACAAGTTGGTATCAGAGCCGACTGCCTGTAGGAAGCCCCCTTCCAATTCCTTGGCCGAAGTTGAGTCTAGACATCGAAAAACTAATTTACTAACTTGGCTGTGTGGCTTACGGGCCCACGTCGCCAACTGGGTGGTATTAGGATCTTTTATTCCTCGTCTATACTCTGGGACTCTGATCTCTCTTCTACTCGGGTTAAATAAATTTTACTAACGCCGACACTTAGGATCTCGTAAATCCCATCTACCCGGAGAGCTGGATATCTGTGCGATTTCCCTGTCATTGATCTGATTAGTCTGATAATCATTTTCCTTTCCATTGTTTTGTTTAACCTTTCTCTCCGAGTTGTGTTAAACTTCTCATTGTCATTTGACAAATCTGAATTTCCTCTGTTTCAGATGGACCGTTTGTTTCCACCACGTCCTACGACACAGCTTGTGCTTCGCACTTGGGCTCGTAATGCCCTTGGGTTTCCAGCTGTCCTGATCGCTCTCATGACCAGACTTGGCTACCGTTGGTACCCTGAGTACTTGGTTTACGAGGATTACCGCGAGTTCAATCAGGAGCAGTACCATGCTGAAGTTCGGATTTATGATCAGCAGAACAACTCAGACACCGAGCTACACCTTTTTCACGGATTAGGCATGACGATTGAGATGGCAGGCCATGATGCCGCCTACTCTACTGTCGTATGTCTCCGAGGAGAGCACAATGTTAACTTGGATGATACAGTGTTTCGGTACATTTCGTATGCACCTGTTGGAGATGCTACTGGATACTACACAGCTATCTGTGCCCCGTACGAGTCTCGACGCTACGACCCGCATGTTCTGATTCAGTGCACTCAGGCTCTGGATCGCACTGTTCGGGCACTTGCCGTCGAGTTGTTCGCCACTCGAGCACGCTACTACGAGGCTATGACACAGTTGCTACCAGCTGTCCGTGCAGGGATACATCCGGAGTATATTCTTTACCCACGCAGGACCGAGATGCCGCCAGGTATTGATTGGCCTGCTGTGGGAGGTCACACGCCTGCACGTGGACCTCTTCTTACAGTTCGAGACCGGGTTCTGCATCAGAGTGCATATGGAGCACAGGATCCTGCCGCGACGAACATTTGTCATCCGCACTTGCAGTTACCCCGTTTCAGTGGTTTTCTCCGACGCTGATGTAGCCTTTGCTATGTCACGTTGTGTACTTCCTTACCGCGTGCCTACGTGCCGCCTAGTGTGTCTCTAGTTTTTCAATTTGCGCCGTTAAGCTGCCCGATTTTAACCGACTCTGTGTATGGATCTGTATGTCCTAATCGACTACTATTATGTATCTGTTACACTACTTAATTGTTGTCGAGTTACATCATGTTTGTCACTAAACGCTCGCAATTGCTTTTACTAAACTACCCCCTGTTGATACTTAGCTGGATGGTTAGACCAGGTGGTCGTGGTCGTGCCCCTGAACGCCCACCACCGCCAGACTATATGGCGGCTATGATGCAACAGTTTGAGCTCAACCGCCAGTTCATGGTTGGAATCATGGCTCAGTTTCCGCATCAGAACAACCAGAACCTGAACCCAGCTTCAATAACTTTGACAGAGTTTACGCGACTCAACCCAACGCAGTTCCGCAACTTTGACAAGCCCCTGGATGCCGATGACTGGCTCCGCGACATCACTCACGAGATGGAGTCAGCTAATGTCGCCCCTGCCAACTTCGTCAACTTCGCGGCCTTTTTCTTAAAGGGCCCCGCAGCTCAATGGTGGGACACACACAAGCGTACTCTGCCTGTTGGAACAGTCATCACCTGGTATGAGTTCTAGGCTGCTTTCCGTACACGTTACATCCCTTAGGCAATTATGGAATGCATGAAGACCCAGTTCCGTAACCTCACTCAGGGCAAAAAGACCGTCGAAGCTTATCAGCGGGAATTTCTAGACCTCTCCCGCTATGCTGAAGAAGACATAGCCACAGATGCACGCAGACAAGAGAAGTTCCGTAGTGGACTACACCCCGACCTCAAGCTTGCACTAGCTGCTCAAGACTTCAATGACTTTTCAACTCTGACGAACAAGGCTATTCTTGTTGAGACCGCTCAGATGGAACACAAGGACTCGCAGAAGCGCTATCATGATGCTGGCTCATCTTCGGGCTCTGCATCGAAGCGTCGAGTTTGGATTCCCAACAATGCATTCCGTTCCAATACCTCTGCGCCAAAGAACAACTATGCTGCACCACGTCTGCCTCCTCCACCACCGAGGCAGCCAAAAACTCAAGCTATTCAAAACAATGCTCCTCTTCGTCCTGAGGATGGTCTGTGCTTCAAGTGCTGTAAACCAGGTCACCAGGCTAAAGACTGCCGCCAGAATCAGAATCAGTTAGCCTTTCCTCGTACTGGCCGTGGCAATGGTCGTGGCAACAACCAGACCCGCAACTATAATACTGGGTCTGCTGCACATGGTCGTGGACACGCCTACAACATTGACATTGAAGAAGTCCAGGATCAACCTGCTACTGTGATGGGTACCCTTCTTGTTAACTCAGTACCTGCTTCTGTTTTATTTGATTCAGGAGCATCACATTCATTCATCTCTGGAAAATTTGCATTGATGCATGGCATTCGATATGAGAAAATGCATACTCCGTTAGTCATTAAAACTCGTGGAGGTCACTGTCATGCTGACGTAATAGCACCTGACGTTACCGTCGAAATTAAAGGATTGGAATTCCTTGCATCGCCCATCGTCTTGAAGTCTTCCACCATAGACCTCATTCTTGGAATGGATTGGTTGAAAGCTCACATTGCTTCGATCAATTGTGCCACTAAAGTCGTCCAACTTCTTCACCCCACCGATGAGATAGTGAACTATACCGCCCGCATTACACGGGACGCTGAAGCTCAGATATATGCTCTGAATGCTTTGAACGCCTCACCTCTGGAAGGGATCGAGAACGTTCCTGTCGTTCGAGATTTTCCAGACGTCTTTCCAGAAGAACTTCCAGGAATACCCCCGGCTAGAGCTGTCGAGTTTGTCATTGACTTGAAGCCTGGCACCGTCCCTATTGCCAAGCGACCTTATAAGATGCCTCTGCATCACCTACTCGAGCTTAAGGAAGAAATCGACAAGTCACTTAAGAGTGGTTTCATCCGCCCCAGTTCCTCTGCTTGGGGAGCACCTTCACTCTTCGTTAAGAAGAAGGATGGAACTAACCGTTTGGTTCAGGATTATCGGCCCATTAACCAAGCCACAATCCAGAATAAATACCCACTGCCCCGGATCAATGATCTTTATGATCAACTCGCAGGATCATCGGTGTTCTCTAAACTCGACCTAAGGTTGGTTTATCACCAGATCCGTGTCCGTGAAGAGGATATTCCAAAGACTGCATTCGTCACTCGTTATGGCTCCTATGAATACACCGTCATGTCATTTGGCCTAACGAATGCTCCAGCAACTTTCTCCCGTCTGATGAATTATATATTCATGGATTACCTCGACAAATTCGTCGTGGTTTATTTGGATGATATCCTGATATATTCTAAGAATAAAGAAGAACATGCTGAACACCTCCGTTTGGTACTAGAAAGGCTCCGAGAACACCAGTTGTATGCCAAGTATTCCAAATGTGAATTCTGGTTATCTGAAGTAACTTACCTTGGACATGTGATTTCCAAGGATGGAATTGCTGTTAACCCCGAACGAGTTCAGGCTATTCCTGACTGGACTCCACCAAAGAATGTTAAGCAAGTTAGAAGTTTTCTCGGACTTGCTAGTTATTGCCGTCGATTCGTTGAGAACTTTTCCAAGATTGCAAAACCATTGACAAATCTGCTTCACAAAGTTGTTAAATTTGAGTGGACAGAAAAATGTCAAGAAAGCTTTCAGACACTAAAAGATAAATTGACATCTGCCCCAGTATTAGCACCCCCGGATTCCCAAAAGGATTTCGTGATATACTGCGATGCCTCCCGTCAAGGATTAGGCTGTGTCCTAATGCAAGAACGCAAGGTGATTGCTTATGCCTCCCGACAATTGCGTCCTCACGAGGAAAATTACCCAGTGCACGATCTCGAACTTTCTGCGATTATTTATGCCCTGAAGCTATGGCGACATTACCTTCTCAGTAACCGTTGCGAGATATATACGGATCATCAAAGTTTGAAGTATTTATATACTCAACCGGATCTGAACCTTCGTCAACAAAGATGGCTCGAGACAATAGCCGATTATGATATGAATATCTCATACACCCCTGGCAAGGCAAATGTAATGGCCGATGCGTTGAGCCGCAAGGCTTATTGCAGTAACCATATGGTTCAGGAATCACAACCTCTTCTTTATGAAGAGTTTCGTAAATTGAACCTCCACATTGTTCCACAGGGTTATCTCAATACCCTCGTTGTTGAACCAGATTTAGAACACAGCATCAAAACTATACAATGGTATGACTCTGAAGTTGAAAGGATCAAGCGGTACCTTGAAAAAGGAAAACCGTCGGAGTTCCATCTTGATAATGATGGGATCCTATTTTTCCAACACCGTCTCTTCGTACCTAAGTTCAAAGATGAGAGGGAACACGTTATGATGGAAGCTCATGACACTCCTCTGTCAATTCATCCTGGTAGCACAAAGATGTACCGTGACATTTGTCAGAGATACTGGTGGCCTAATATGAAGCGAGATATTGCTCGTTATGTTTCTGAGTGTGACGTTTGCCGCCACGTTAAAGCTCAACATCAAAGGCCCGCAGGAACTCTACAACCCCTTACAATTCCTGAATGGAAATGGGACAAGGTCCAAATGGATTTCATTACTGGTTTTCCCAAATCCTAGAAGGGTAATGATGCTATATTTGTCGTCATTGACCGATTCTCTAAGGTTGCTCACTTTCTGCCAGTTAAAGAGACAATCACTGCTAGCCAGTTAGCAGACTTGTATGTTTCCCGAATTGTGTCACTCCATGGTGTTCCGTTGGAGATCAGTTCTGATCGTGGCAGCCTCTTCACCAACAGATTCTGGAATAGTTTCCAAGAAGCTATGGGAACACATCTGTCTTTCAGCACCGCTTTTCACCCTCAGTCACAGGGTCAAGTTGAACGAGTTAATCAAGTGCTCGAAGATATGCTTCGAGCTTGCGTCATCTCCTTCAGTAAGAAATGGGAGGAATCTCTCCCGTATGCCGAATTCTCTTACAACAATAGCTATCAGGCTAGTCTGAAGATGGCACCGTTTGAAGTTCTATACGGTCGTAAGTGTCGAACCCCTCTGAATTGGTCAGAAACCGGGGAACGCTCACTCGTCGGACCGGACATTATTCAGCAAGCAGAAGATCAAGTCCACATTGTCCGTGAACATTTGAAAACTGCTCAGTCTCGTCAGAAGAGCAACTATGACCGCAAGCACCAGGAAATAGTCTATCAACCTGGCGAGCAAGCTTACCTCCGCGTCACTCCGTTGAAAGGCACTCATAGGTTCAGAATCAAAGGCAAGTTAGCTCCTCGCTACATTGGCCCGTTCCGTATTCTTGCCCGTCGAGGAGAGGTGGCATATCAATTGCAATTGCCGCCAAATCTTTCTCAAGTACATGATGTTTTTCATGTATCCCAACTCCGTCGCTGCTTCAAGGATCCTATTCGAGCTGTTGATCACGAAGTGCTTGAATTACGGGAAGATCTGTCTTATCCAGAATATCCCATCCGTGTTCTTGATGAAACTGAACGTCGGACTCGTCAAAAGTCAATCAAATTCCTCAAGGTTCAGTGGTCAAATCATTCTGAAGATGAGGCCACTTGGGAACGCGAGGATCGTCTTCGTGAAGAATACCCCTCTTTCTTTCAGTCTTCCTCTTAATTCTCGGGACGAGAATTCTTAATAGATGAGGAGAATTGTAACACCCCCGGTGATTAGTAACAGTAATCACTTTTCATAATGACATGTTAGCATGATTAACAGTGCATAATCATCATTTGCATCATATTGCATTTCAACTCCTAAGTCAAATTCAAATTTAAATGAAAGTGAAATATAAAAGTTGTCCAACATAAAAACTAAAATGTTCAGTAAATAACAAATATTGCAGAGACCATTCTAAACTTGTAACCAACATTTGATAAATTAATTAGGTGACCCAAACCTCTTTTAACAGTGGCTGAAAATAATATTTACAAGCCTTTTAATTAATCTAGATCGAATATGAAATGATGTTTTGCCCAAACTAGTTTTTGGTGTTAGGGTATAGTGCACTGGTATTTAAGGACTAGCTCACACTTTTTACAAAATACATTTGGGGCCTAAACAATTAACAGAACAGAAAAGAAAAAGAAACAGAAAAGAGAAAAAGGAAAAGGCCTAAATGATCTACTGTACACTCGGCCTGCTTGCTACAGCGCTGGCCCAGCCCGTCCTTGCACCGTCCCCCACCTCTCGCACTGCTCCTCGCCTCGCTGTCGAACACCCTGCGCGCGCCGCACGCACGCACCCGGCCCCCCCTCTCCCCCTGCTCGATAACGCGTCGCGCCCGCCGCGAGGATAAGGGCAAGCCCCGCAGCCTCTGGTGCCTCCCTCGCCCCACTCTTTCCCCTCCCTCGCTCGCTTGCCACCATGGCCGATGCAGCCATCGCCATTGCTCCATCGCCCGTGTAGCCACCGCCTCTGCCTCGCCACTGCGACATGCCCACGAGCTCCGCCGTGCTCCTCTACGCCACCTGCGCCGACGAACCGAAGCCGAACGCCTCTGCATTGCCGGCCTGCGTCGTCTTCTTCCTCGGATCCCCGCCACCGTTCGCCGTCGATTCCGGCTACTCCAGGCCTTCCCCGAGCCCACTTTGAACGGCTACGCCCCACTGTGAGCTCCTGCTCCTCCTCCCCCTCTCCATTAGCTTGCTAGCGTACCGTAGCCGCCGCTCCGCATTAGGCCGCACCCACCGCCGCGGACCTCGTCGCCGGCGACCATCCGGCGACTATTTGGTCATGTGCTGCTGCCCATCTGCTTCGCCGCGTCGCATAGACCCCGCCTAGCTCCTCACAACGCTTGGACGCGCGCCGTTTGGTCGATCCCGTAGCTCGCCCGAGAACCTCGCCGCCGACGAGCTCCTGGCGCTCAGCTCCGGCCTCCCCAGCACCCCGCACCGCCGCCATTCGACGCGCGACGACGAGCCGCGTCGAACGCAACCTACCCCAGCCCCTGAGACGCACCATAGGCAAAACCCGAGCCAGGCCCAACTCGCGCCACTGCGTTCGGCTCGCCGGAGCTACTCCGGCGCGTCGCCGGCCGGTCCGACGTGGCACTGGCGGGTCCCGCCCTGTGCCACTGACTGTGGGGCCCCGCAGGCCCCGTTGACCCCGCTGACCGGGGTCAACGCTGACGTGGCCGCCCTGTCTCACTGACATGTGGGGCCTAGTCGCTTAATTAAATTTAAATAAATAGAAAATCTGTTAATTAGTTATTTAAACACTAATCAGTCACTGACTACTGGGCCCCACCTGTCAATTAACTCAAATGATTAAATTAACCTCTCTGATTAGGCCACAGTGTATGACATGTGGGTCCCACCTGTCAGTTTGACTCTGGTCAGCCAGAGTTGACCGCTGACATCATGCTTAGGTCATGCTGATGTCATCGCAACACTGTTTCGGATAATGTTGCTTTAAATAATTAAATAAATTCCAGAAATTAATAAAAACTTTAGAAAATCATATTAAATAAACCATAACTCCGATGAAAATACTTTATACATGAAACTTGCTCAGAATTCCGATACGAACCCGGATACGCCCTCCGTATTCCCGTCAGACGCCCGCAGCTATAAGAACGTTGAACTTTTAGACCGATTTCGATAAATGAATAGTGCCCAACTTTAATTAAATAAATCCAAATAAATAACTAAATTAACTAAATCATTTAGTTAGGCAGTAGAACACCCCGGCATATCATTTAGGCATGTCATACATGTTGTTTGCATTATTGCCGTGAATTTATTATTTCTCTCCCCCTCCTTCTCTCTCTCGATAGACACCGAGACCGACGACGCTGCACCTGGATACGACTACTCTACCGACAAGCAGCCCGTTGACGACCCCTCTCTCTTGCCAGAGCAACCAGGCAAGCCCCCCCCCCCCCCCCGTGAGCATCCAGATATCACCATTCTATCCCTGCTTGCTTAGATTTTGCTACTGTTAATGTATGCTCCATTTCTGATGCTAGCCTGCTGTTGTAACCTGTTCATTGCTACCCCTTAAGCCTCCTATGATAAACTATTTAGTTTAGGTTGGTAGTGAACCATCAGTGACCCCACCACCTTACCCTTGTTGCCCCTGCTTGATCATCGACGACTCGATCAACGTGATCGTCGACCAGAGACCGACACCTCACTTCACACCCCCTTAGTTGTACGACTCTGCGTAGTAACTATCGAGTGTCGAGGGTGATACATCGTAACGCACTCTCGATGAATACTCTGCAGTGTAGCTGTTCGGTCGTGGTCATCAAGGGTGATTCCTCCTTCTCCACTTCCGATATGACTCTGTCGTGCAACCCTCAGTGTGAACCTCGAGGGTGATACCTCATACGTTCACCCTGATGATTTCGTCGAGTGGAATCCTCCGAGGGTGATTCCTCGGGTTTCCCCCTTGATGTTATGACCACACGATTACTTGACCTCTGTTACAGGCGGGTCCACCCTGGTGGGTACCCGCTGGGGATCTATGATTTTCGGGTGTGCCAGAAGGGCACTCGAGTGTGATATTGTGGCGGAGCATCAGAGACTCTGATTGTCTCCGCGTGATACTAATTGAGCCTATTGGATTTGGGTGTGTGATCTGAGTGGGTCGACATGCCCTATACGCACTACCACCACGCGGGATAATGGTTATGGGACCCTATGCGATGTACGTTTCTCCGAAAGCTCGTCTGACGTCACGATTAACCGTGCGGGCTGATTGTCGGGATTGGGCTGGATACTTCACTGACGAGTTCAGTGTCGCGCCTGCACCCCGGCCAGTCTCGCAACGCGCAGGGTGCCTAGGGCGATGGCCCGAGACCTCTGGGTGCATAGGCTAGTCCGGCGTGCTGACCTCTCTGCCGAGCCTAGGTAGAGCGCTGCTTTGTGTTGATCTTCCGAGGACGGGCATTACCCAGCAAGTGTGTCCGGCCAGAGTTGATCGAGCGTGTTGGGTAACAGTAGTGCACCCCTGCAGGGATGAATTTTCTATCGATAGCCGGTCCTACGGTAAAGGACGCTCAGTTTGTGTATCCCGATCTACTACTTAAACTGGATACTTGTTACTTAATTGAAGCTTCGGGATCGCTTTCTCGCTTGGGAGTCGAGGAAGGATCTTTAAGCTGTACTTCAACATGTTTGCTAAATAAAATGCTATTCTACTCTCTTCTACTGCTGCAAGATGATGGCCTTGTGAAGATGTTTGAAGATGCTAGTCTTCGATAGGACTAGGCCTTCTCTCTATTCTGGCATTTCTGCAGCCCAGTCCACATATACAGCCTTTCTCCATTGATAATGTTGCATATGTAGTATAGATCCTTGCTTGCTGAGTACTTCGGATGAGTACTCACGGTTGCTTTACTTTCTCTTTTCCCCATATACCCCACATTGATGATACAACAGACGATGGAGTCCAGGAGTCAGATGCCACCACCGGAGCCTACTACCAGGAGGGTCCAGAGGGTACTTACTACTGGATCGAGCCAGATGACCAGGAGTAGGATCGGAGGCTCCCAGGCAGGAGGCCAACGCCTTTCGATCTAGTGTCGCTGTTTGTGCTAGCCTTCTTAAGGCAAAACTTGTCTAACTATGTCTGTACTCAGATAATATTTGTATGACTGACTTATGTATTCAGATCTTCGGATCCCTGGTCTGTAATATTGTGGACCTCCGTTTAAATTGTGTTAGAGTTGTGTTGTGATATCTTCCCGTGAGTCCCTGTGCTTGATCGTACACGTTTGCGTGTATGATTAGTGTATGATTGAGCAGTGGGCGCCACAGAAGTACCAGAGGGGTGCCCCGAGGGGGGCACAACCCACCTGGGCGCGCCTGGGGGCCCAGGCGCAAATATTCCAGAAACCCTAGGGGAGTCGACGAAACACAATTCCAGCCGCCATAAGTTCCAGAACCATGAGATCTAATGTAGACACCATCACGGAGGGTTTCATCATCCTCATTGGTGCCTCTCCGATGATGTGCGAGTAGTTCATTGTTGACCTACGGGTCCGTAGGTAGTAGCTAGATGGCTTCTTCTCTCTTTTTGATTCTCAATACAATGGTCTCTTGGAGATCTATTTGATGTAACTCTTTTTGCAGTGTGTTTGTTGGGATCCGATGAACTTTGAGTTTATGATCAGATCTATATCTATGAAAGTTATTTGATTTGTTTGATCTCTTTTATGCATGATTACTTATAGCCTCGTATTTCTTCTTCGAATCTTTGGTTTAGTTAAGCCAACTAGATCGATTTTTCTTGCCATGGGAAGAGGTGCTTTGCGATGGGTTCGATCGTGCGGTGTTCTTTCCCAGTGACAGAAGGGGCAGCAAGACATGCGTGTATCGTTGCTATCAAGGATAACAAGATGGGGGTTATTCCTACAAGAATAGATCACGTCTACATTATGTCATCGTTCTTATTGCATTACTCCATTTCTCCATGAACATAATACACTAGATGCATGCTGGATAGCAGTCGATGTGTTGAGTAATAGTAGTGGATGCAGGCAGGAGTCGGTCTACTAATCTTGGACGTGATGGCTATATAATGATCATTGCCTGGATATCATCATAATTATTTGATGTTCTATCAATTTCCCAACAGTAACTTGTTTACCCACCGTATGTTATTTTCTTGAGACAGCCACTAGTGAAATCTATGGTCCCCGGGTCTATTCTTTATCATATTTGCTTCAAGATATATTTTTATTCGCTTTTATTTTCAGATCTATTATACCAAAAACCCAAAAATAACTTGCTGCACTTTTTTGCTATTTATTTTATTTCGCGTTTTATCGAGAGCTATTTATCCAATCAATACAATTTTTTCCCGTCAACTTGACAATTTCTGGCACCGTTACCCATAGAGGGATTGACAACCCCTCCTAATCGTCGGGTTGCAAGTATTTGTTATTTGTGTGCAGGTACCGTTTACATAGTGTTGCTTGGTTCTCCTACTGGATTGATACCTTGGTTTCATAACTGAGGGAAATACCTACCGTAGCTGTGCTGCATCATCCCTTCCTCTTTGGACAAATACTGACGTAGTTCAAGCGACATCAAAAGGAATTTCTGGCGCCATTGCCGGGGAGATATCATCAACATCTATCAGGTTCCTAATCACAAATCTCATGTCCTTGCAATTTACATTATTTTCCATTTACCTCTCATTTTCATCTTGCCCACTTCCCAAAAAATTGCCTTTTGTTTGCCTTATTTTTCGTTTGCCTTTTCATGTTTGATCTTTTGTTTGCTTGTGTTGCCATGTGCCTTTTATATGCTTGCATCTTCGCTTGCTAAAAATCTATTGATATAGATCCTCATCCACTTGCTAATCTTTTCAAAAGATCCAATTATGATGAACCAATTGATAATGAATTGAGTTCACTAGATTATCTTTATGAAGTTTTGCATGAGATCCATAAATCTGAAAATTGTGATGAAGTGTTGAATGAAGAAATTTATAAAGTGATTCATGATAGCTTCTTGAATGAAAAGAATGATTGCAATGATGTTATTACAAATTCTATTAATGTCAACTGTGTTAGAGATATGCAAAACCCCAAGCTTGGGGATGCTTGTTTTGTTATGTCCACTACTTATTGTAATGATCATGATTGGGGTGATAATGAGTCTTATGATCTTGAAAATTTATTTAAACCTCATGATGAATATGCTTTCGATAATATTAAAAGTGGGTTTGCAGAGGTCATGACTTTAGTTGATGTTAATCAAACTATCTTGGAAGTTTATAAAGCTTTTATGCATGTCGATCATCAAGAGAAAATTTTATATGATAGCTATACTGTTGAATTTTACTATGATCCTACATGTAATTATTATGAGAGAGGAAAATATGGTTGTAGAAATTTTCATGTTCCTAATTTACCTCTCGTTTTGTTGAGACTGCTATTGTTTCTTTTCTCTTCCTTGCATATGCTATATATTTATTGTCTTGATAATTTGTTTGCTTATAAAATCCCTATTCATCTGAAGTATGTTAGAGTTAAATGTGTTTGCCACAAGTAATATGATGCCCTCTTTGTGTTTCAATTCTTATCTTTTATGTGAGCATCAATAAAATCTTATGCCTAGCTAGGGGCATAAAATGATAGCGCTTGTTGGGAGGCAACCCAATGAATAAAATTTATTTTTGCCTTTTTCTTTTTGTTCTTGAGTGTTTGCGCAATTATGCCTCTATTATGATTGTGTTTTTTATGTCTTAATTAGTGTTTGTGCCAAGTAAAGCCTTTGGGATAGCTTTGGTGATAGTTGATTTGATCTTGTTGAAAAACAGAAACTTTTGCGTCCAGTAATATAATTGTCTAAATTCACCGAAGCGATGAAAAAATTCTCAGTTTTTTACACAAGATTGATATACAAATTGCCTCTGTTGTCCTAAATTTTCAGAAGTTTTGTGTTACAGAAGTATGAGAACAATTCGCATCTTTACAGACTGTTCTGTTCTTGAGTGTTTGCACAATTATGCCTCTGTTATGATTGTGTTTTTTATGTTTTAATTAGTGTTTGTGCCAAGTAAAGCCTTTGGGATAGCTTTAGTGATAGTTGATTTGATCCTGTTGAAAATCAGAAACTTTTGCGTCCAGTAATATAATTGTCTAAATTTAAAGAAGCAACGAAAAAATTCTGAATTTTTTGCACAAGATTGATGTACAAATTGTCTCTATTGTTCTAAATTTTCAGAATTTTTGTGTTAAAGAAGTATGAGAACAATTTACATCTTTACAGATTGTTCTGTTTTTGACAAATTCTGTTTTCTTTGAATTGTGTGCTTATTTTGATGATTCTATGGATTGTATCGGGGGGTATAAGCCATGGAAAAGTTAGAATACAGTAGATATAATGCAATAACAAAATTTGAATGGGTTTTCTACAGTACTTAAAGTAAAGATTGGTTTTCTTATACTAACGGATCTCACGAAGGTTTTGTTAAGTTTTTGTGTGATTGAAGTTTTCACGTTTTGGGTGAGATCACGATGGATGAAGGAATAAGGAGTAAGAAAAGCCTAAGCTTGGGGATGCCCCATGGCACCCCAAGTTAATATTCAAGGAGAACCAAGCAACTAAGCTTGGGGATGCCCCAGAAGGCATCCCCTCTTTCTTCTAACAACCATCGGTATTTTACTTGGAGCTATATTTTTATTCGTCACATATCATGAGTTTTGCTTGGAGCATCTTGTATTATATGAGTCTTTGCTTGTTTTGGTTTTTAGTTTGTCACAAGTACCCTTGCTGGACACACCTATTTGAGAGAGCGAAATTATGCTATGATTTGTTAGAATTGCCTTTTATGCTTCACTTAAATTTTTTGAGCTATGGAATTGCTCTAGTGCTTCACTTATATCTTTTTGAGCATGGTGTGCTTTAATATTTTTGAAGAAATGATCTCGTGCTTCACTTAGATTTGTTTGAGAGTTAGTAAATTTTTAAAGAAATTCTCTCATGCTTCACTTATATTATTTTGAGAGACCGAAATTTTTTATGCTCATGTTCTTCACCTAGATTTGTTTTGAGCTTGTAAAAGCAAATGCAACATATTAAACTAGTCCCAAAGTGATAGATATTCGAGAGGGATATAATAAACACTTTCATGAAGATCATTGAACAAAATAAACTTGATTCTTTGTAATAGTTTTGAGATATGAAGATAGTGATATGTGAGTCATGTTGGTGAGTAATAATGTTTTAGTAAGAATATTGGTGTTAAGGTTTAGGATTCCCTATGCTAGCACGAAAGTCAATAGTTATGCAATGAAATTACATCCTACTTGTGGTGCATTATTCGGTGTTAGTTATGCTTAATGCTCGCTTATGTGATTTTTTGTTTCTTGGTTGGTTGATTCTCAATCTTTTTGCTAGCCTCCACTTGTACTAAGTAGAAATACTACTTGTGCATCCAAAATATTTAAACCCAGTTTTGCCATATGAGTCCACCATACCTACCTATATGCGGTATTCCTGTGCCGTTCTAAGCAAATTTGTATGTGCCATCTCTAATTTTGAAAATGAATTTCCTTTTTGTGTGCTCGTACCGCTTATGTACGGCAGGGGGTGGCCAATATTTTCCTTGCTAGATGTGTTGTTCTCAAGATGAGTATTTATTCACTTGTCATTGCACGAGAGTGCGGCAGTAATAGGGATGCCCAGTATCGAAATGAAAAAGAAATTTACTTTATGTTGTCAAATAATAAATTCCTTGGAAAGTGTTGGTATGGAGGGCACCCGTGGATACGGCTAGCCATGGATTGTGAAAGAATGGTGGAAAAAGGAATAAACTTTATTTTCTATTTGGGAACTGCCTATGATATATCTAGCATGGAAAGTGATAGGAGTTACTCGATCATTTTCGTTGACGGGAAAAGTATGCCTCTCAATTTTTTATATCTCTCAATTTAAGCTTTGACCTCTGGCACCTCTACAAATCCCTACTCTCCTCTGCAAAGGGCCTATCTATTTACTTTATGCAATTTTTATTTTTATTTGAGTCTCCATCTTCTCTTATAAAGCACCAACTAAGGGGCACTGTGATCGTACTTGAGCATTGGGTATAGCTAATATGCGATTATGTTTCATGAATGGATCAATGATTGAGCATGATGGGCTAAGGATAACTTTCTTTAGTATTGATATTTTGAAACACATGGTTGCTTGTTGATATGCTTAAGTATTGAAATCTTCATGTCAAAACTAGACTATTGCTTTGAACCATATAAAAGTCCATATGTCCATTCTACAAAAGAAAAGAATATGTGATGAACATGTCAGGCAGCATTCCACATCAAAAATTCTGTTTTTATCATTTACCTTCTCGCGTACGAGTAGGAATTAAGCTTGGTGATGCTGATACGTCTCCAACATATCTATAATTTTTGCTTGTTCCAGGCTGTTATATTATCATTCTTGGATGTTTTACAATCATTTTATAGCAACTTTATATCATTTTTTGGGACTAACCTATTGACATAGTGCCCAGTGCGAGTTGTTGTTTTTTTGCTTGTTTTTTACTTCACAGAATATCAATACCAAACGGAGTCCAAACGCAGCAAAACTTTTTGGAGAATTTTTATGGACCAGAAGGAACAACTTGGGCCAAAGAAGTACCAGAGGGGTGCCCCGAGGGGGGCACAACCCACTTGGGCGCGCCTGGGGGCCCAGGCGCGCCCTGGTGGGTTGTGCCCAACTCGGTGCCCTCCTGCACCGCCTCTTCACCCCATAAATACCCAAATATTCCAGAAACCCTATGTGACGCCCCCGGCTTAATCGTGCACTAATCATACACGCAAATGCACACGATCAAGCCTAAGGACTCATGGGAAGATATCACAACACAACTCTAAAACATAAATAAAGTCATACAAGCTTTATATTACAAGCCAGGGGCATCGAGGGCTCGAATACATAAGCTTGCGAACAAGCGTCAGCGGAAGCATCAGATATCTGAGTACAGATATGAAACAGAAATAGAAAGGCCTTTAGAAAGGCGGGGCAAAATAAAACACTATGATCGAAAGGCGTAGGCCTCCTGCCTGGGGCCCTCCGATCCTACTCCTGGTCGTCAGTTAACTCATAGCAGCATCCATCCTCGAGGTAGTAGTAGTAGTCGATCGACGGGGCATCTGTCTCAAGGGGCACCGTCCTCTGGTCGCGACAAACTGATATGGGGAGAAAAGGAAAACAAAGCAACCATGAGTACTCTGAAGTACTCAGCAAGCAAGGATCTACACTACATATGCAACATTTTCAAGGGGAAGGCTGTATATGTGGACTGGGCTGCAGAAATGCCAGAATAGAGAGAAGGCCTAGTCCTATCGAAGACTAGCATCTTCATCGGTCTTGCAGCAATAGAAGAGAGCAGAACAGATTAATATAAAGTAGCAGTATCATTAAGTCTCATCCTCACCCAGAGATCCTTTCTCGACTCCCTGCGAGAAAGCAATCCCAGAGCCATACAGTTTTTATCGTCCTGAGATCCCTTCTCGACTCCCTCCGAGAAGCAATCCCAGAGCCTTATATCCAGGTCTCATCTCATGTTCTATCTGTATCGATCGGGATACAAATCCGAGTGTCCCTTACCGTAGGACCGGCTATCGATAGAAGTTTTCTTCCCTGCAGGGGTGCACCAACTTACCCAACACGCTCGATTAACTCCGGCCGGACACACTTTCCTGGGTCATGCCCGGCCTCGGCCAAACGACACATCGCAACCCTACCTACAGCTCAGCAGAGAGGTCCCCGCCGGTCTACATCCTAAGCGCAAGGGGGTCTTGGCCATCGCCCCTCACCCTCCGGGTCGTTGCGCACATGGCTCAGATCCAAGCACCACCGAAATGGCACCAATCACTCCATGCCGCACTGCTGAACTGGACGTCTGACAGAGCTTTCGGCTGATGCATACGATGCAGAACGCCCATACTATGCCCACGTGATGGTTAGTGCTATCAGGCCAAAGGCCTGCTCGGATCAAATATCCAAATCGTTAGGACTAGGGGCTTGCGGTAACGAGCAGAGACTCACGAAAGATGTGACCCCGTCGCCCCGTCTCGAGGACTTGCTGCAAGGGTTAAGAATGCCCGTCCGCGCCTCGTATTCAGCACTCGGGCACCATACAGGCACCCGTCTTCACAACACTCGCCTCTCAGGCGCACGCGGGTACCCCTCAGGGTCGACCCGCCTATCCAAGTAACAGTGTAAAGTCCAAGTATCCGTGTGTCCATAACATCAAGGGAATCTGAGGTATCACCCTCGTTGGATTCCTACTCGATGTCTCCGTCAAGGTGAACTCGGAGGAATCACCCTCGATGGGTTCACACTTGATGTGTTGCACGACAGCATCGTTATCGGAAGCGGTGAAGGAGGAATCACCCTCGATGACCACGACCGAATAGCTACTCTACAGAGATAACATCAGAAGTGCTACATGAGGTTTCACCCTCGGCACTCGATAGTAACGCTGCAGTGTCGTTACAACTAATGGGGGGTGATGTGCGATGTCGGGGCCTGGTCTTCAATCCCGTTGATCGGGTCTTCTGATGATCCAGCGCGGCAGTCGGGATAAGTGGGGTCACTGATAGGTCTCTACCCAGCCTATACTAAACAGTTTAGGGTATGCAGGTAATTATCAACAGCAGGTTACAATAAACAGGCTATGCATCAGAATAGGTAAAGCAGCAGCAGCAGCAATTCTAATGCAAGCATGAGAAATAGAATGGGCGATATCGGGATGATCAAAGGGGGGGCTTGCCTGGTTGCTCGGCGGCAAGGGCAAGGTCGTCAATGGTGTCTTCGGTCTCCGGAGTAGCGTCGGTCTCGGGGACGACATCGGTGTCGTGGGCTACCGAGAGAGAAGAGGGGGAGGAAACAGTATAAATACACAGCGAACAAGTGCAGCACAAAGCATAACATGGCAATACGCGGTGACGGAGGTGATCTAACGTAGTGCCGGGTGACACTGGCGAAGGTGAGATTCATCCGGGAATGTTTTCCCGTCTCCGGACATTTGTCAGACAGATGACCGGAGGGGAACGGTTGCATGTTCGGATAGTTAGGGATGTGTGACGGACGAACGGACCTCGTATTCGGATTCGTCTCGTCGTTCTGAGCAACTTTCATGTACAAAGTTTTTTGATCTGAGTTACGGATTATTTAATATGATTTTCTAAAGTATTTATTAATTTTCTGGAATTTATTTAAATTAGAATTATCCGAAACAGTGTTTGCTGACGTCAGCATGACGTTAGCATGACGTCAGGACCAGTGGGTCCTACCTGTCATACTCTGTTAGGTTTAATTAGGGTTTAGCTAATTAATTACTAATTAATTAAACAAACTAATTAATTAGACTAATTAAACAGGATTAATTAACTTAATTAATTAACTAATTATTTATTTTTTTAACTATTTTTATTTTATTTTTATTTTTTTTAAATAACAGGGGCATGGGGACCCCTGGTCATAGGCCCAAAGGGGCGGAGCGGATCGGGCGTGCGGGCGACGGGCGCCAGCCCGAACGGGCGCGTGCCCGTGGGGGCTGGGCGCGGACGCGCCGGCGGCCACGGCGCAGTCGGCCGGAGCCGTGAGGGCCAGGGCGGCGACCGGACGCGGGCTGGGGCAATGGCCAACGAGGGGGGGGGAACGCAGGCGACGGCGGCGGTGCCTGCAGGGGCGGCTACGACGGCGAGCAGGGTGGGAAGGGGCGAGGGGCGCGGTGGCCGGAAGGGGGAGCGAGCGGGGCAAGGCAGGGAGAGCCCGGGGCGGAGCGAGGTCGTGCACGGGGAGCCGCGGGCGCGAACCGGGCGCGGCAAGGGCGAGGCGAGCACGGACATGGCCGCGGGCGAGGCGAGGCGCGAGCGGGCGGCGCGCGGGAGTACGGCGAGCGCAAGCCGGTGCGTGTGGGCAGCAGCGGCGCAAGATGCAGCGGCTGTGGCACAGCGGGCGCGGAGCTGCGGCGCGCGCGAGAGGGAGAGAGGAGAGGAGGGGGCGCTCACTAGCGCTGCTGAGGCGAAGGAGGCAAGGCCTGGGGTAGTCCGGCGAGGAGGAGGTCGGGGAGGCGAAGCGCTCCGACGACGGCGGGCGGCGGCGACGGGCGACGAGGCGTCGAGCCCCGATCCAGAACTGGATCGGGGGGGAGAGCGAGCGAGTGGGGGGGAGTGGGGGTGGTTGGGTTAGGGTTTTCGGGGTGAGGGGAGGGATAAGGAGGCCCGGCTGGGCCTGGTGGGCTGAGCCGACTGGGCCGTGGCCCAGTTGGGCCTGGGGGGGAAAGTTTTGTTTCCTTTTTATTTTCTTGTTTTCTGTTCTGTTTTTCTTTTTCTCTTTTCTTTTATTTATTTTCTTCTCTTAGTTTAGTAAATAGTTAGGCCTCAAAATGGTTTTTGTAAAACATAACAAATGCTCCAATAAATACTAGGCATTACCTAACACTATCAAAAATTAGTTTGGAGACAATTTGAGTTCACACTATTTTTATAATAATTAAAATGCATTATTCCTTACTGTTTTAATTATGTTAGTGCCACCTAATTATTTTATTATTTGTTGGTTACAATTTTAGAATGCTCTCTGGAATATTTGCCATTTAATGAACAATTTAGTTTTTATGTTGGACAACTTTTATTTTCCACTTTCATTTAAATTTGGATTTTGACTTAGGAGTTGAAATGCAACATAATGCTAATGATGGTCATGCACTGTTAAACATGATGACATGGCACAATCAAAGGGGTGATTACTGTAGCTAACCACTGGGGGTGTTACAAATCTCCTCTACTAACAAGAATTCTCGTCCCGAGAATTAAGAGGTAGAAGGAAAAAGTTCGGGGTATTCCGCATGAAGATTATCCTCGTGTTCCCAAGTGGCTTCATCTTCAGTATGATTTGACCACTGTACTTTGAGGAACTTGGTAACCTTCTGACGGGTCAGACGTTCAGCTTCATCGAGAATGCGGATCGGATGTTCCTTATATGAAAGATCATCATGCAATTCGAGCATCTCGTGATCCACAGCTCGGTGCGGAGATTCCTTGAAGCATTGACGAAGTTGCGACACATGGAAGACGTCGTGGATATGAGAGAATTGCGGCGGCAACTCCAATTTATATGCCACTTGACCACGTCTAGCAATTATGCGGAAAGGACCAATATAGCGTGGAGCTAGCTTGCCCTTGATTCCAAAACGGTGAGTGCCCTTCATAGGAGTGACACGAAGATAAGCTTGATCACCAGGTTGATAAGTCAAACCCCATCGTTTGCGATCATAGTTGCTCTTCTGCCGGTCCTGAGCCGCCTTGAGATTTTCTCGGACAATACGAACTTGCTCTTCGGCGTGTTGAATAATTTCCGGACCCACGAGCGGTCGTTCCCCAGTTTCTGACCAATTCAGAGGGGTTCGACACTTACGTCCATAGAGTACTTCGAAGGGGGCCATCTTCAAGCTGGCTTGATAGCTGTTGTTGTAAGAGAATTCGGCATATGGAAGAGATTCTTCCCACTTCTTGCCGAATGAAATAACACAAGCCCACAACATGTCTTCAAGCACTTGATTGACTCGTTCGACTTGGCCTTGGGATTGGGGGTGATAAGCTGAACTCCAGGTAATATGAGTTCCCATAGCTATTTGGAAATTCTCCTAGAATTTGGAAGTGAAAAGGCCGCCACGGTCCGAACTAATCTCCTTCGGAATACCGTGGAGTGATATGATTCTGGAGATATATAACTCTGCTAACTGAGTAGCAGTGATCGTCTCTTTGACAGGCAGAAAGTGTGCAACTTTAGGGAATTGGTCGACGACGACAAGAATAGCATCGTGACCCTTCTGTGACCTCGGAAGTCCTGAACGAAATCCATCTGAACCTTATCCCATTTCCATAGAGGAATAGGAAGTGGTTGCAGAATTCCAGCTGGTTTCTGATGTTCTGCTTTAACGCGACGACACACATCACATTCAGCAACATAACGAGCAATGTCCTGCTTCATTTTAGACCACCAATACCTTTGACGGAGATCACGATACATCTTGGTGCTACCCAGATGAATAGACAGCGGGGTATCATGTGCCTCCTTCATGACCTTGTCGGTCATAAGCTCGAAGCGAGGTACGACAATGCGGTTTCTAAAATACAAGGTTCCATCTTCAGACAGCGAGAAATCCCTGTACTTTACAAGGTGAAGGTCTTTCTTCATCATATCAATTTCAGCATCTTTAGCTTGCGCATCCTTAACAGCTTTCTCAAGATCGGGTTGTATCACAAGGTTATTAAGAGAACCCTGTGGAACAATAAGGAGATTCAGCTTGCATAGTTCTTCATAAAGACGAGGTTGAGCTCGCCTAACCATGAGGTTGTCGCAATAGGACTTGCGGCTTAAGGCATCAGCCATCACGTTAGCCTTGCCAGGGGTATAGGAAATACCCAAATCATAGTCCGCAATGGCCTCCATCCATCTTTGCTGACGGAGGTTTAGAGAAGGTTGAGTGAACAAGTACTTCAGACTTTTAAGATCCGTGTATATCTCGCAACGATTACCGAGAAGGTAATGTCGCCACAACTGCAATGCATAGATGAAAACAGCTAGTTCTAGATCATGTACCGGATAATTCTCTTCATGTGGGCGCAACTGACGAGAGCCATAAGCAATCACTTTACGCTCTTGCATTAGGACACAGCCTAATCCTTCACAGGATGCGTCACAATAAATCACAAAGTCTTTGCGGGTATCTGGAGGAGATAGTACTGGGGCAGATGTCAGCTTGTCTTTGAGTGCTTGAAAACTTTCCTGACATTTTTCTGTCCATTCAAATTTAACGCCCTTGTGAAGCAGATCAGTCAAAGGCTTAGCAATCTTGGAAAAGTTCTCGACAAATCGACGGCAATAGCTTGCAAGGCCGAGAAAACTTCTCACTTGCTTGACATTCTTCGGAGGAGTCCAGTCAAGAATAGCCTGAACTCGTTCTGGGTTAACAGCAATTCGTGGGCAGGTAGTCAAAGAGGTTGACGATGATATCATCGACCACTAGAGGCAAGGATGGAATTGCTGTTCATGAATTCATTTAACATCTCGAAAAAAGTCAAAATGTTGCCGCTGAACACGACACATTTTGTCGAGAGATTCCAAAAGTGTCAAATGACAGTGTGAGAAGCGTAAGATACTCATAAAGGAAAGGTTAAACAAACCAATGGAAAGGAAAATGATGATTATCAGACTAATCGTTCCAAGGAAAGGATCAGTTGCGAATATCCAGCTCTCCGGGAGAATGTGATTACGAGAACCTGATGTTGGAGTTAGTAAAATTTAAACCCGAATAGAAGAAAGATCAGAGTCCCAGTGTATAGACGAGGAATAAAAGATACTAATACCACCCAATTGGCGACGTGGGCCCGTAAGCCACACAGCCAAGTTAGTAAATTAGTTTTGGACCACTAGACTCAACTTCGGCCAAGGAGTTGGAAAGGGGGATTCCTATAGTCAGTCGGCTCTGATACCAACTTGTGACGCCCCCAGCTTAATCATGCACTAATCATACATGCAAATGCACACGATCAAGCCTAAGGACTCATAGGAAGATATCACAACACAACTCTAAAACATAAATAAAGTCATACAAGCTTTATATTACAAGCCAGGGGCCTCGAGGGCTCGAATACATAAGTTTGCGAACAAGCGTCAGCGGAAGCATTAGATATCTGAGTACAGATATGAAACAGAAATAGAAAGACCTTTAGAAAGGCGGGGCAAAATAAAACACTACGATCGAAAGGCATAGGCCTCCTGCCTGGGACCCTCCGATCCTACTCCTGGTCGTCAGTCAACTCGTAGCAGCATCCATCCTCGAGGTAGTAGTAGTAGTCGATCGACGGGGCATCTGTCTCAAGGGGCACCGTCCTTTGGTCGCGACAAACTGATATGGGGAGAAAAGGAAAACAAAGCAACCGTGAGTACTCAGAAGTACTCAGCAAGCAAGGATCTACACTACATATGCAACATTTTCAAGGGGAAGGCTGTATATGTGGACTGGGCTGCAGAAATGCCAGAATAGAGAGAAGGCCTAGTCCTATCGAAGACTAGCATCTTCATCGGTCTTGCAGCAATAGAAGAGAGCAGAACAGATCAATATAAAGTAGCAGTATCATTAAGTCTCATCCTCACCTAGAGATCCTTTCTCGACTCCCTGCGAGAAAGCAATCCCAGAGCCATACAGTCATCAACCTCGTCCTGAGATCCCTTCTCGACTCCCTGCGAGAAGCAATCCCAGAGCCTTATATCCAGGTCTCATCTCATGTTCTATCTGTATCGATTGGGATACAACTCCCAGTATCCTTTACCGTAGGATCGGCTATCGATAGAAGTTTTCTTCCCTGCAGGGGTGCACCAACTTACCCAACACGCTCGATGAACTCCGGCAGGACACACTTTCCTGGGTCATGCCCGGCCTGGGCCAAATGACACACCACAACCCTACCTACAGCTCAGCAGAGAGGTCCCCGCCGGTCTACATCCTAAGCGCAAGGGGGTCTTGGCCATCGCCCCTCACCCTCCGGGTCGTTGCGCACATGGCTCAGATCCAAGCACCACCGAAATGTCGCCAACCACTCCATGCCGCACTACTGAACTGGACGTCTGACAGAGCTTTCGGCTGATGCATACGATGCAGAACGCCCATACTATGCCCACGTGATGGTTAGTGCTATCAGGCCAGAGGCCTGCTCGGATCAAATATCCAAATCGTTAGGACTAGGGGCTTGCGGTAACGAGCAGAGACTCACGAAAGATGTGACCCCGTCGCCCCGTCTCGAGGACTTGCTACAAGGGTTAAGAATGCCCGGCTGCACCTCATATTCAGCACTCGGGCACCATATAGGCACCCGTCTTCACAACACTTGCCTCTCAGGCGCATGCAGGTACCCCTCAGGGTCGACCCACCTATCCAAGTAACAGTGTAAAGTCCAAGTATCCGTGTGTCCATAACATCAGGGGAATCCAAGGTATCACCCTCGTTGGATTCCTACTCGATGTCTCTGTCAAGGTGAACTCGGAGGAATCACCCTCGATGGGTTCACACTTGATGTGTTGCACGACAGCGTCGTTATCGGAAGCGGTGAAGGAGGAATCACCCTCGATGACCACGGCCGAATAGCTACTCTACAGAGTTAACATCGATAGTAACGCTGCAGTGTCGTTACAACTAAGGGGGGGTGATGTGCGGTGTCGGGGCCTGGTCTTCAATCCCGTTGATCGGGTCTTCTGACGATCCAGCGCGGCAGTCGGGATAAGTGGGGTCACTGATAGGTCTGTACCCAGCCTATACTAAACAGTTTAGGGTATGCAAGTAATTATCAACAGCAGGTTACAATAAATAGGCTATGCATCAGAATAGGTAAAGCAGTAGCAGCAGCATTTCTAATGCAAGCATGAGAAATAGAATGGGCGATATCGAGATGATCAAAGGGGGGGCTTGCCTGGTTGCTCGGCGGCAAGGGCAAGGTCGTCAATGGTGTCTTCGGTCTCCGGAGCTGCGTCGGTCTCGGGGACGACGTCGGTGTCGGGGGCTACCGAAAGAGAAGAGGGGGAGGAAACAATATAAATACACAGCGAACAAGTGCAGCACAAAGCATAACATGGCAATACGCGGTGACGGAGGTGATCTAACGCAGAGCCGGGTGATACTGGCGAAGGTGGGATTCATCCGGGAATGTTTTCCCGTCTCCGGAGATTTGTCAGACAGATGACCGGAGGGGAACGGTTGCATGTTTGGATAGTTAGGGACATGTGACGGACGAACGGACCACGTATTCGGATTCGTCTCGTCGTTCTGAGCAACTTTCATGTACAAAGTTTTTCGATCTGAGTTACGGATTATTTAATATGATTTTCTAAAGTTTTTATTAATTTTTTGGAATTTATTTAAATTAGAATTATCCGAAACAGTGTTTGCTGACGTCAGCATGACGTCAGGACCAGTAGGTCCCACCTGTCATACTCTGTTAAGTTTAATTAGGGTTTAGCTAATTAATTACTGATTGATTAAACTAACTAATTAATTAGACTAATTAAACATGATTAATTAATTTAATTAATTTAATAATTAATTAATTAATTTACTAATTAATTAATTAATTAACTAATTATTTATTTTATTAACTATTTTTTTTAAATAACAGGGGCGTGGGGCCCCCTGGTCATAGGCCCAAAGGGGCGGAGCTGATCGGGCGTGTGGGCGACGGGCGCCAGCCCGAACGGGCGCGTGCCCGTGGGGGCTGGGCGCGGACGCGCCGGCGGCCACGTCGCAGTCGGCCGAAGCCGTGAGGGCCAGTGCGGCGACCGGACGCGGGCTGGGGCAACGGCCAACGAGGAGGCGGAACACAGGCGACGGCGGCGGTGCCTGCAGGGGCGGCTGCGGCGGCGAGCAGGGTGGGCAGGGGCGAGGGGCGCGGTGGCCGGAAGGAGGAGCGAGCGGGGCAAGGCAGGGAGAGCCCTGGGCGGAGCGAGGTCGTGCACGGGGAGCCACGGGCGCGAACCGGGCACGGCCAGGGCGAGGCGAGCACGGACATGGCCGCGGGCGAGGCGAGGCGCGAGCGGGCGGCGCGCGGGAGTACGGTGAGCGCAAGCCGGCGCGTGTGGGCAGCAGCGGCGCTAGATGCAGCGGCTGTGGCACGGCGGGTGCGGAGTTGCGGCGCGCGCGAGAGGGATAGAGGAGAGGAGGGGGCGCTCGATGGCGCTGCTGAGGCGAAGGGCGGCGAGGCCTGGGGTAGTCCAGCGAGTAGGAGGTCGGGGAGGCGAAGCGCTCCGACGACGACGGGCGGCGGCGACGGGCGACGAGGCGTCGAGCCCCGATCCAGAACTGGATCGGGAGGGAGAGCGAGCGAGTGGGGGGGGAGTGGGGGTGGTTGGGTTAGGGTTTTCGGGGTGAGGGGAGGGATAAGGAGGCCCGGCTGGGCCTGGTGGGCTGAGCCGACTGGGCCGTGGCCTAGTTGGGCCTGGGGGGGAAAGTTTTGTTTCCTTTTTATTTTCTTGTTTTCTGTTCTGTTTTTCTTTTTCTCTTTTCTTTTATTTATTTTCTTCTCTCAGTTTAGTAAATAGTTAGGCCTCAAAATGGTTTTTGTAAAACATAACAAATGCTCCAATAAATACTAGGCATTACCTAACACTATCAAAAATTAGTTTGGAGACAATTTGAGTTCACAATATTTTTATAATAATTAAAATGCATTATTCCTTACTGTTTTAATTATGTTAGTGCCACCTAATTATTTTATTATTTGATGGTTACAATTTTAGAATGGTCTCTGGAATATTTGCCATTTAATGAACAATTTAGTTTTTATGTTGGACAACTTTTATTTTCCACTTTCATTTAAATTTGGATTTTGACTTAGGAGTTGAAATGCAACATAATGCTAATGATGGTCATGCACTGTTAAACATGATGACATGGCACAATCAAAGGGATGATTACTGTAGCTAACGACTGGGGGTGTTACACCCTAGGGGAGTCGACGAAACACAATTCCAGCCGCCACAAGTTCCAGAACCACGAGATCCAATGTAGACACCATCACCGAGGGTTTCATCATCCTCATTGGTGCCTCTCCGATGATGTTTGAGTAGTTCATTGTTGACCTACGGGTCCGTAGGCAGTAGCTAGATGGCTTCTTCTCTCTTTTTGATTCTCAATACAATGGTCTCTTGGAGATCTATTTCATGTAACTCTTTTTGCGGTGTGTTTGTTGGGATCCGATGAACTTTGAGTTTATGATCAGATCTATATCCATGAATGTTATTTGAGTTGTTTGATCTTTTTTATGCATGATTACTTATAGCCTTGTATTTCTTCTTCGAATCTTTGGTTTAGTTAAGCCAACTAGATCGATTTTTCTTGCCATGGGAAGAGGTGCTTTGTGATGGGTTCGATCGTGCGGTGTTCTTTCCCAGTGACAGAAGGGGCAGCAAGACACGCGTGTATCGTTGCTATCAAGGATAACAAGATGGGGGTTATTCCTACATGAATAGATCTCGTCTACATTATGTCATCGTTCTTATTGCATTACTCCATTTCTCCATGAACTTAATACACTAGATGCATGCTGGATAGCGGTCGATGTGTTGAGTAATAGTAGTGGATGCAGGCAGGAGTCGGTCTACTAATCTTGGACGTGATGGCTATATAATGATCATTGCCTGGATATCGTCATAATTATTTGATGTTCTATCAATTTCCCAACAGTAACTTGTTTACCCACCGTATGTTATTTTCTTGAGACAACCACTAGTGAAATCTACGGTCCCGGGTCTATTCTTTATCATATTTGCTTCGAGGTCTATTTTTATTAGCTTTTATTTTCAGATCTATTATACCAAAAACCCAAAATTACCTTGCTGCACTTTTTTGCTATTTATTTTATTTCGCGTTTTATCGAGAGCTATTTATCCAATCCATACAACTTTTATCACGTCAACTTGACAATTTCTGGCACCGTTACCCGTAGAGGGATTGACAACCCCTCCTAATAGTCGGGTTGCTAGTATTTGTTATTTGTGTGCAGGTACTGTTTACATACTGTTGCTTGGTTCTCCTACTGGATTGATACCTTGGTTTCATAACTGAGGGAAATACCTACCGTAGCTGTGCTGCATCATCCCTTCCTCTTTGGAGAAATACCGTCGTAGTTCAAGCGATATCAAAAGGAATTTCTGGCGCCATTGCCGGGGAGACATCATCAACATCAATCATGTTCCTAATCACAAATCTCATCTTCTTGCAATTTACATTATTTTCCATTTGCCTCTCATTTTCATCTCCCCCACTTCACAAAAATTTGCCTTTATTTACCTTATTTTTCGTTTACCTTTTTCTTCTTTGATCTTTTGTTTACTTGTGTTGCCATATGCCTTCTATATGCTTGCATCTTCGCTTGCTAAAAATCTATTGATATGGATCCTCATCCACTTGCTAATCTTTTCAAAAGATCCAATTATGATGAACCAATTGATAGTGAATTGAGTTCACTAGATTATCTTTATGAAGTTTTGCTTGAGATCCATGAATCTAAAAATTGTGATGCAGTGTAGAACGAAGAAATTTATAAAGTGATTCATGATAGCTTCTTGAATGAAAAGAATGATTGCAATGATGTTATTATAAATTCTATTAATGTCAATTGTGTTAGAGATATGCAAAACCCCAAGCTTGGGGATGCTTGTTTTGTTATGTCCACTACTTATTTGTAAATGATCATGATTGGGGTGATAATGATTCTTATGATCTTGAAAAGTTATTTAAACCTCATGTTGAATATGCTTTCGATAATATTAAAAGTGGGTTTGGAGAGGTCATGACTTTAGTTGATGTTAATCCCACTATCTTGGAAGTTTATAAAACTTTTATGCATGTGGATCATGAAGAGAAAAATTTATGCGATAGCTATACTATTGAATTTGACGACGATCCTACATGTAATTATTATGAGAGAGGAAAATATGGTTGTAGAAATTTTCATGTTACCAATTTACCTCTAGTTTTGTTGAGATTGCTATTGTTTCTTTCCTTTTCCTTGCATATGCTATATATTTCTTGTCTTGATAATTTGTTTGCTTATAAAATCCCTATGCATCTGAAGTATGTTAGACTTAAATGTGTTTGTCACATGTATTAAGATGCTCTCTTTGTGTTTCAATTCTTATCTTTTATGTGAGCATCAATAAAATCTTATGCCTAGCTAGGGGCATAAAACGATAGCGCTTGTTGGGAGGCAACCCAATGAATAAATTTTATTTTTGCCTTTTTCTTTCTGTTCTTGAGTGTTTGCACAATTATGCCTCTGTTATGATTGTGTTTTTTATGTTTTAATTAGTGTTTGTGCCAAGTAAAGCCTTTGGGATAGCTTTGGTGATAGTTGATTTGATCCTGTTGAAAAACAGAAACTTTTGCGTCCATTAATATAATTGTCTAAATTCACAGAAGCGACGAAAAAATTCTGAAGTTTTTACACAAGATTGATATACAAATTGCCTCTGTTGTCCTAAATTTTCAGATCTTTTGTGTTACAGAAGTATGAGAACAATTCGCATCTTTACAGACTATTCTGTTCTTGAGTGTTTGCACAATTATGCCTCTGTTATGATTGTGTTTTTTATGTTTTAATTAGTGTTCGTACAAGTAAAGCCTTTGGGATAGCTTTGGTGATAGTTGATTTGATCCTGCTGAAAAAGAGAAACTTTTGCGTCCAGTAATATAATTGTCTAAATTCAAAGAAGCGACGAACAAATTCTAAATTTTTTACACAAGATTGATATACAAATTTCCTCTGTTGTCCTAAATTTTCAGAATTTTGTATTACAGAAGTATGTGAACAATTCGCATCTTCACAGACTATTTTGTCTTTGACAGATTCTGTTTTCTTTGAATTGTGTGCTTATTTTGATGATTCTATGGATTGTATCGGGGGGTATAAGCCATGGAAAAGTTAGAATACAGTAGACATAATGCAATAATAGAATTTGAATGGGTTTTCTACAGTACTTAAAGTAAAGATTGGTTTTCTTATACTAACGGATCTCACGAAGGTGTTTTTAAGTTTTGTGTGATTGAAGTTTTCAAGTTTTGGGTGAGATAACGATGGATGAAGGAATAAGGAGTAAGAAAAGCCTAAGCTTGGGGATGCCCCATGGCACCCCAAGTTAATATTCAAGGAGAACCAAGCAACTAAGCTTGGGGATGCCCCGGAAGGCATCCCCTCTTTCTTCTAACAACCATCGGTATTTTACTTGGAGCTATATTTTTATTCGTCACATATCATGAGTTTTGATTGGAGCGTCTTGTATTATATGAGTCTTTGCTTGTTTTGCTTTTTAGTTTGTCACAACTACCCTTGCTGGACACACCTATTTGAGAGAGCCAAATTATGCTATGATTTGTTAGAATTTTCTTTTTATGCTTCACTTAAATTTTTTGAGCTATGGAATTGCTCTAGTGCTTCACTTATATCTTTTTGAGCATGGTGTGCTTTAATATTTTTGAAGAAATGCTCTCATGCTTCACTTAGATTTGTTTCAGAGTTAGTAAATTTTTGAAGAAATTCTCTCATGCTTCACTTATATTATTTTGAGAGACAGAAAATTTTTATGCTCATGTTCTTCACCTAGATTTGTTTTGAGCTTGTCAAAAGCAAATGCAACATATTAAACTAGTCCCAAAGTGATAGATATTCAAGAGGGATATAATAAAAACTTTCATGAAGATCATTGGACAAAATAAACTTGATTCTTTGTAATAGTTTTGAGATATGATGATAGTGATATGTGAGTCATGTTGGTGAGTAATAATGCTTTAGTAAAAATATTGGTGTTAAGGGTTGTGATTCCCTATGCAAGCACGAAAGTCAATAGTTATGCAATGAAATTACATCCTACTTATGTTGCATTATTCGGTGTTATTTATGCTTAATGCTCGCATATGTGATTTTTCGTTTCTTGGTTGGTCGCTTCTCAATCTTTTTGCTAGCCTCGACTTGTACTAAGTAGAAATACTACTTGTGCATCCAAAATCTTTAAACCCAGTTTTGCCATATGAGTCCACCATACCTACCTATATGTGGTATTCTCGTGCCGTTCTAAGCAAATTTTTATGTGGCATCTCTAATTTTGAAAATGAATTTCCTTTTTGTCTACTCGTACCGCTCATGAATGGCAGGGGGTGGCCAATATTTTCCATGCTAGATGTGTTATTCTCAAGATGAGTGTTTATTCACTTGTCATTGCACGAGAGTGCGGCGATAATAGGGATGCCCAGTCCCGAAATGAAAAAGAAATTTACTTTATGTTGTCAAATAATAAATTCCATGGAAAATATTGGTATGGAGGGCACCTGTGGATACGTCTATCCATGGATTGTGAAAGAATGGTGGAAAAAGGAATAAACTTTATTTTCTGTTTGGGAACCGCCTATGATATATCTAGCATGGAAAGTGATGGGAATTACTCGATCGTTTTCATTGACGGGAAAAGTATGCCTCTCAATATTTTTTATCTCTCAATTTAAGCTTTGACCTCTGGCACCTCTACAAATCCCTACTTCCCTCTGCGAAGGGCCTATCTATTTACTTTATGCTATTTTTATTTTTATTTGAGTCTCCATCTTCTCTTATAAAGCACCAACTAAGGGGCACTATGATCGTACTTGAGCATTGGGTATAGCTAATATGCGAGTGTGTTTCATGAATGGATCAATGATTGAGCATGATGGGCTAGGGATAACTTTCTTTATTGTTGATATTTTGAAAGACTTGTTTGCTTGTTGACTTGCTTGAGTATTGAAATCTTCATGTCAAAACTAGACTATTGCTTTGAACCATATAAAAGTCCATATGTCCATGCTACAAAAGAAAAGAATATGTGATGAACATGTCAGGTAGCATTCCACATCAAAAATTCTGTTTTTATCATTTACCTACTCGACGACGAATAGGGATTAAGCTTGGGGATGCTGGTACGTCTCCAACATATCTATAATTTTTGCATGTTCCATGCTGTTATATTATCAATCTTGGATGTTTTACAATCATTTTATAGCAACTTCATATCATTTTTTGGGACTAACCTACTGACATAGTGCCCAGTGTTAGTTGTTGTTTTTTGCTTGTTTTTTACTTCGCAGAATATCAGTACCAAATGGAGTCCAAACGCAGCGAAACTTTTTGGAGAATTTTTTTGGACCAGAAGGAACAACTTGGGCCAAAGAAGTACCAGAGGGGTGCCCCGAGGGGGGCACAACCCACCTGGGCGCGCCTGGGGGCATAGGCACGCCCTGGTGGGTTGTTCCCACCTCGGTGGTCTCCCGCACTGCCTCTTCACCCTATAAATACCCAAATATTCCAGAAACCCTAGGGGAGTCGACGAAACACAATTCCAGCCACCGCAAGTTCCAGAACCACGAGATCCAATCTAGACACCATCACTGAGGGGTTCATCATCCTCATTGGTGCCTCTCCGATGATGTGTGAGTAGTTCATCGTAGACCTACGGGTCCATAGGCAGTAGCTAGATGGATTCTTCTCTCTTTTTTATTCTCAATACAATGGTCGCTTGGAGTTCTATTTGATGTAACTCATTTTGCGGTGTGTTTGTTGAGATTCGATGAACTTTGAGTTTATGATCAGATCTATATCCATGAAAGTTATTTGAGTTGTTTGATCTGTTTTATGCATGATTACTTCTAGCCTCGTATTTGTTCTCCAAATCTTTGGTTTAGTTAGGCCAACTAGATCGATTTTTCTTGCCATGGGAAGAGGTGCTTTGTGATGGGTTCGGTCGTGCGGTGTTCTTTCCCAGTGACATAAGGGGCTGCAAGACATGCATGTATTGTTGCTATTAAGGATAAGAAGATGAGGGATATTCCTACATGAATAGATCTCAACTACATCATGTCATCGTTCTTATTGCATTACTCCATTTCTCCATGAATTTAATACACTAGATGCATGCTGGATAGCAGTCGATGTGTGGAGTAATAGTAGTAGATGCAGGCAAGAGTTGTTCTACTAATCTTGGACGTGATGCCTATATAATGATCATTGCCTGGATATTGTCATAATTATTTGATGTTCTATCAATTGCCCAACAGTAATTTGTTTACCCACCGTATGCTATTTTCTTGAGAGAAGCCACTAGTGAAATCTACGGCCCCCGGGTCTATTCTTTATCATATTTGCTTCGCGATCTATTTTTATTCGCTTTTATTTTCAGATCTATTATACCAAAAACCCAAAAATACCTTGCTGCACTTTTTTGCTATTTATTTTAATTTGCGTTTTATCGAGAGCTATTTATCCAATCTATACATTTTTTATCCCATCAACTTGACAATTTCTGGCACCGTTACCCGTAGAGGGATTGACAAACCCTCCTAATCATCGGGTTGCAAGTATTTATTATTTGTGTGCAGGTACCGTTTACATAGTGTTGCTTGGTTCTCCTACTGGATTGATACCTTGGTTTCATAACTGTGGGAAATACCTACCGTAGCTGTGCTACATCATCCCTTCCTCTTTGGGGAAATACCGACGTAGTTCAAGCAACATCAATGGCTGATTCACTGGAAGAGTAGTTGAATTTACAAACATTATGTACAAATGGAAATGTAATGAAGAAAAGGAATGGCAAGATATAATTCAAATATATGATGCCTGGCTAAACAGGATGGCATTGCATATTTCACATACATTATGGCTGGCTAAGAAAAGATTAGATTGCATAATTCACATATAGAGTATGATATAGAAACAAAGCAGGTGGCATTACAGAACATGTCTAACCTAAGCAGATGACATATATGATGTCGAAAGTAAGCACGGCAAGGCAACATATGCATGATATTACCAACATCATCTTGCGAAGTTACAACAAACACCTCGGGGGTTAAATAGGAGTGGTCAGCTCCGGGTGAATCCGCCTTTGAACATATATCTTCCTCTGGATTATAATCTGGAGGAGGGGGGAGGGTTTGCCACTGCGCCCACCATGGAGCGATGTCTGCAAGACATTGTATTGCCGCGCAAAACTCTTCTCTTTTTCTCTACATGTTCAGCATGTCTGTGTACAATATCTGACATGCATACAAAAAAATATAGTGAGATTATGTAAGGAGGGCATGCAATAATCTAGAGTGATGGTAAGAACTAGTGGATAGATCCAAAAATAATGATAGCAGGCTGATGATAGGTTTAATTTAATAAAAAGACAGATGATGATTGCTTTACTATTTGTTTCCCACCCAAGATGAACAACATAGACATACCCTAGGTGAACCAGATAATAGACATAGACACTATTCATTGTTGCCTCGATATGTGCCCCACAAGCATTTTAAAACTCAAGTTTGAACATTAATTTGGACCTGACTTGGAGTCTAAGAGGTGAACAGGATGATAAAGTAGCAGGTAATATTAAGCAATGCATAACATAGGCAGAAACAAAAGAGTGCGACCTCTCTTGCGGACCCGTGTACTCCTCAGGTTCATCTGCTGAGTCGATGATGGTGACGCAGTTGCGGTGGGTGCCAGCGGCAAGGAAGGAGAACTGAGGCACTGAAAGACAGTCAGGAGTTGTGATGTCTGGTATGGTGGATGCTTCTATCGATGGAGCAACTCAGGTGAGGTGAACGACAGCACGGTAGGAGCAGGATAAACCACACAAAGTTTGATTCGACAACTATCTGTAACTGAAGTAATTCTGTAAGGGCTCCTTTGGCTTGCAGGATTTTAAAAACGTAGGGATAGGAAAAACACCATAATAGGATAGGAATGCACGTTGGAAATAGAGCATTTGTAAACACAAGATTTCTGTCAACTTGGGTGTTTGGTTCACATGAATTGGAAGAGTAGAGGAATGCAAAGAAACATGGCAAAATTAAAGTGAAACCATATGAAAATGTGTAAAGTTAGAATGTTATTCTGCCACTAATGCACTTAGTCTTATTTTCATGTATAGGATTTTGAAAAGTAGGTCCAGGTGGATGTTTTGCTCCATTCCTTTCAACCAAATGCATGAATAATTGAATAGTAAAGTACCATAGGAAAATTTCCTATTGCTATGTTTTTCCTTCACTTTTTCCTTTGAACCAAAATAGCCCTAATGGATCGACATGAATGTAGAGTAATAAGTGATGCGACAAGTGTACAACCTCTTTGCCGTAGTTGTGTCAACCTCAGCATTGTTGGGTTGGTCGCTGAAGAAGTTGCGGAAGAGGTGCCCGTCAGAGGTGTGGAAGAAGATCTGAGGCGTCTGTACACGGCGTCCAGGGTATTGCTTTGTTGTGATGGATGGTTTCGTCGTTGGAGCAGCTCCGGCAAGCTGTAAGACGTCGAGGCTGAAGTAGTACAAGACAAACATTATTAATCTCAAGTGGGATTCTAATAGCATCTCCGATAGATGATGTAAAATACATTACCAAAAAGTGGTAGATGTAAAAATTACACCAAAAAACACTTGACTCCAACAGATGAGGTAAAAACTATTCACTCTAAACTTAACTGTCGAACCTGAAATTTAATGTGGAACCTGAATGTTACTGTCGAAACTGAACGCAGTAGTAGCAGAGAAGCCTTTCACATGTAGTTTAGGCCGCTCGAGCATTAGTAGTAGAGAGGCAGTGATCTAAATCAGCAGGCGATCGACAAGGAGCAAAGTAGTAGATAGCAGCCTGATAACCCACAAGTATAGGGGATCGCAACAATTTTCGAGGGTAGAGTATTCAACCCAAATTTATTGATTCAACACAAGGGGAGCCAGAGAATATTCACGAGTATTAGCAGTTGAGTTGTCAATTCAACCACACCTGAAAGACTTAATATCTGCAGCAAAGTATTTAGTAGCAAAGTAGTATGGAAATAACAATAACAGTGGCAATAGTAACAGTAGCAGTTTTGTAGTGATTGTAACAGCAGCAGCAATGAAAGTAACTAAGCAAAGATCAATATGTGAAAAGCTCGTAGGCATTGGATCAGAGATGGATAATTGTGTTGGATAATATTCATCATGTAGCAGTCATAACCTAGGGTGACACAGAACTAGCTCCAATTCATCAATATAATGTAGGTATGTATTCCGTATATAGTCATACGTGCTTATGGAAAAGAACTTGCATGACATCTTTTGTCCTACTATCCCGTGGCAGCGGGGTCCCTAAGGAAACTAAGGGATATTAAGGACTCCTTTTAATAGAGAACTAGAACAAAGCATTAGCACTTAGTGAATACATGAACTCCTCAAACTACGGTAATCACCGGAAAGAATCCCAATTATTGTCACCTTGGGGTATGCAGATCATAACACGTAATAGGTGTCTACAACTTGCAAGATAGGATCAAGAACTCACATATATTCATGAAAACATAATAGGTTCAGATCTGAAATCATGGCACTAGGGCCCTAGTGACAAGCATTAAGCATAGCAAAGTCATAGCAACATCAATCTCAGAACATAGTGGATACTAGGGATCAAACCCTAACAAAACTAACTCGATTACATGATAAATCTCATCCAACCCATCACTGTCCAGCAAGCCTACGAAGGAATTACTCACTCTTGGCGGTGAGCATCATGAAATTGGCGATGGAGGAAGGTTGATGATGATGATGGCGACGGATTCCACCCTCTGGAGCCCCGAATGGACTCTAGATCAATCCTCCCGATGAAGAAGAGGAGGTGGCGGCGGCTCCGTATCGTAAAACGCGATGAATCCTTCTCTCTGATTTTTTTTCTCCATGAATATGAATATATGGAGTTGGAGTTAGGGTTGTAGATGGTCCAGGGGGCCCACAAGCCTGTAGGGCATGCCCTGGGGGGGTAGGCGCGCCCTCAGGGCTTGTGGCCCCTGGGTGGCCCCCCTGTGGTATCTTTTTCAGGTCAATCCGAGAACTTTGATTTCTGCACAAAAATAACACCATGGCAATTCTGCTGAAAACAACGTCAATCCGGGTTAGTTCCATTCAAATCATGCAAATTAGAGTCTAAAACAAGGGCAAAAGAGTTTGGAAAAGTAGATAGTATGGAGATGTATCAACTCCCCCAAGGTTAACCCATTGCTTGTCCTCAAGCAATTCAGTTGACACGAAGTGACAAAGAAAAACTTTTACAAACTCTGTTTGATCTTGTTGTTGCAAATTTGTCTAACCAATGTTCAGGTTTTCAGCAAACATTATGAACTAACCATATTCACAATAACACTTAGGTCTCACATTTACTCATATCAATGACATAATCAACTAGCGAGCAATAATAAGATATCTCAGATGACTACACTTTTTTCTAAACAATCATGATATAATATGACATAATGGTATCTCGCTAGCCCTTTCTGAGACCGCAAAACATAAATGCAGAGCACCCCTGAAGATCAAGGACAGACTGGACATTGTAATTCATGGCAAAAGAGATCCAGTCACATTCATACTCAATATCGAATAAAAACAAGGCATATAAATGACAATAGTGCTCTCCAGCTAGTGCTTTAATAAGAGGATGATGACTCAACAATATATGTAAATAGATAGGCCCTTCGCAGAGGGAAGCAGGGATTTGTAGAGGTGCCAGAGTCGAAGCTTTTAAAACAAAGATGAATATAATTTTGAGCGGTATGCTTTCATTTTCAACATAACAACCAAGAGATCTCAGTATGTTCCATGCTAGACACATTATAGGCAGTTCCCAAACGGAATGGCAAAGTTTTACTCCCCCTCCACCAACAAGCACACTCCATGACTAGCCTAATCTATGGGTACCGTCCATACCAACAACAGTCGTGGGGGAGTTTTGTTTCATTATTATATTTTGATTTTGATTTTCATCATGGAACTGGGCATCCCAATTACCAGCCACTTTCTCGTGAATGACAAGTGAATAAACACTCATCGTGAGAATAACCCACCTAGCATGAAAGATACTGACAGCCCCCAGTCGCTACATGAGTGATTCGGGCATACACAACAGATTATTATTTCAAGGTTTAGAGTTTGGCACATGCAAATTTACTTGGAATGACAGGTAAATACCGCATATAGGTAGGTATGGTGGACTCATATGAACAACTTTGGGTTTAAGGAAGTGGATGCACAAGCAGTATTCCCGCTTAGTAAAAGTCAAGGCTAGCAAAAATATTGAGGAGCGACCAACTAGATAGCGACAACAGTCATAAACATGCATTGAGATTAATCAACTTTGGGTACAAGCATGAGTAGGATATAAATCACCATGAACATAAATATCATGGAGGCTATGTTGTTTTTGATTTCAACTACATGCATGAACATGTGCCAAGTCAAGCCACTCGAATCATTCAAAGGAGGATACCATCCTATCATACTACATCATAACCATTTTAAATTGCATGTTGGCAAACCATTATCCACTCCTAGCTAATTAAGCATGGCATGAGTAACTATAATCTCTAATTGTCATTGCAAACATGTTTCATTCATAATAGGCTGAATCAGGAACAATGAGCTAATCATATTTAGAAAAAAAAGGTCGAGTTCATACCAGCTTTCCTCATCTCAATTATTTCATCAAATATCGTCATTATTGCCTTTCACTTGCATGACTAAACGGTGTGAATAATAATAATAGTGCACGTGCATTGGACCAAGCTAGAATCTGCAAACATTTATTCAAAGGAGAAGACAAGGTAATATGAGCTCTTTGTTAGATAAAAAATAATGCATATGAGAGCCACTCAACATTTTCATCGTGGTCTTCTCCTTACGACTCAAAGAAAAGAAAAGAATTTCAAAGAAACACACTGAAATATTTTTGCAGTTTTTGCTTTTCTAAAAAAAGTAATACGAGAAAAACTATTTACACGGGAAAGCTCCCAACAAGTAAAAGAAGAACAGTAAATCTTTTTGGGTTTTCTTTTAATACTACAACTAATTAAACTAGAAGAAAAAATAAAAAGAAGAGAGAAATATTCTTGGGTTTTATCAAAGTTTTTCAAACACACAAGAAGAAAGCAAGAAAAATAAACTAACATAGATAATAGAATGAAGGATGAACACCGACAACTGGAATGAATGTGTGATGCATGAATATAATGTCGGTGAGAGATATGTACTCCCCGAAGCTTAGGCTTTTGGCCTAAGTTGGTCTATGGCCACGGCTGGCCTGGATGATGTCCAAAGTCGTAGTTGGAGTGGAACTCGATTGCAGCCGCTACCGCTTGGAGGGCCGCCTCGTTGAGGCGAGCTGTCTCCCTAGCTCTCTCATACTCATCTGCCTCCTATCTAAGTATGAAATATCTTTGTTTTACCTGAAAGTCAAAGAAGGTAGGAGCAGGAAGCATAAAATAGACAACGCGCTGCCTGTCAAAGATTAGTCTGTACTAAAAAGGCAGCCCGCTTCTCTCAAGAAACAGGAAACGTTCCATAGCATCATAATCAAGGAAAGCAGGTGGCAACTGAATATCATTTTCTTTTATTGGAACCCCAAGATGATGAGTTAAACGTGTGGCATAAATTCCACCAAAGAAGTCCCCAGCTAAAGCATTATTATGTAACCCCCTTGCAATGATAGCCCCCAAGTTAAATCATTTATCATTCATTACCACGCTCTTGAGGACAATAAGATCGGATGCGCAAAGGTGGCTATGGTCATGTTTACCGTTAATGCATCTACCTATAAAGAGAGCAAAATAATGTAATGCAGGAAAGTGAATGCTCCCTATAGTAGCTTGTGTTATGGTTCTGGTTTCACCTACAGTAATGCTAGCAAGGAACTCCGCGCAATCAGATTTACGAGGTTCAGTATATATGCTCCATTGAGGAATTTTGCACACATCATTAAATTCTTCAAGGTCCATGCTAAATGATTTATCATATAAATCAAATAAAACAGAATGTGTATTGCGTTGAACCGAATATTTAAATCTCCGCACAAAAGAATCAGTAAGGTTGTAGTACTGCAAACACTTATCTGACACAAACTCCGTCAGGTCAGTGTTACGCACGTACATATATAATTCTTCCTTGAAACCTGCACAAGTCATGAAGTGATCCGACGACCATTCACGAGGCCGCACTAGAGCTTCTCGTGGTGGTTCATGGTCTGGCTCACGTATCGCTAGCCTTAGGGATTTCTTCTTTGAGGAACCATCTTGGAACATTCTCCTAAACATTTTCTTCCTTTGAAAAAATTCTAAAAAAATTTAGTGACTCAAAATAAAAGTGAATGAAACTCAACAAAATTGATAGCAACTACTCCTACAAGTGTCTATAGGTTGTATCATGCAACAAAACTACATTGGACCATATAACTTTGACATGCAAGCTCAAGCACATGGTCACCACAGCGGCAAAAAATTGCAATATATAAAGCACTATAGCAAAAACTAATTGGACCAACGAAGGAGTCACATACGGATGAACAATCCCCCAAAACAGTTTCAGAAACGGAGCTCCGAGCAAGGAGATCGAAAATGGTAGCAAGATGAGCAAGAACACAGGTTTGAGCAATGGTGTGATTTTTTTTGGAGGAAGAAGAAGTGGATGGGTGGCTGGAATAAGTGAGGGGGCCTACATGGGCCCCACAAGCCACCTAGGCGCGCCTAAGGGGGTGGGCGCGTGTTGTGAGCTTGTGGCGCATAGGTGCATGATACGTCTCCAACATATCTATAATTTTTTCTTGTTCCATGCTGTTATATTATCATTCTTGGATGTTTTACAATCATTTTATAGCAACTTTATATCACTTTTTTGGGACTAACCTATTGACATAGTGCCGAGTGCCAGTTGCTATTTTTTGCTTGTTTTTTACTTCATAGAATATCAGTACGAAACGGAGTCCAAACACGGCAAAACTTTTTGGAGAATTTTTCTGGACCAGAAGACACCTGTTGGGCCAAAGAAGTACTAGAGGGGGGCTCCGAGGGAAGCACAACCCACCTGGGCGCGCCTGGGGGCCCAGGCGCGCCCTGGTGGGTTGTGCCCACCTCGGCCGCCTCCTGCACCGCCTCTTTGCTCTATAAATACCCCGAAAATCCAAAAACCCTAGGGGAGTCGACGAAACACAATTCCAGCTGCCGCAAGTTCCAGAACCTCCAGATCCAATCTAGACACCATCACGGAGGGGTTCATCATCCTCATTGGTGCCTCTCCGATGATGCGTGAGTAGTTCATTGTAGACCTACGGGTCCTTAGTTAGTAGCTAGATGACTTCCTCTCTCTCTTTTGATTCTCAATACAATGGTCCCTTGGAGATCTATTTGATGTAACTCATTTTGCTGTGTGTTTCTTGGGATCCGGTGAACTTTGAGTTTATGATCAGATCTATTTATCCATGAAAGTTATTTGAGTTTCTTTGATCTCTTATATGCATGATTACTTACAGCCTCGTATTTCTTCTTCGAATCTTTGGTTTAGTTAGGCCAACTAGATCGATTTTTCTTGCCATGGGAAGAGGTGCTTTGTGATGGGTTCGGTCATGCGGTGTTCTTTCCCAGTGACAGAAGGGGCAGCAAGACATGTATTGATCGTTGCTATTAAGGATAACAAGATGGGGTCTATTCCTATATGAATAGATCTTGTCTACATCATGTCATCGTTCTTATTGCATTACTCCGCTTTTCTATGAACTTAATACACTAGATGCATGCTGTATAGAGGTCGATGTTGTAACACCCCTGTTGTAATAAGCACTGTGATCATCTGTTAATTATGCCAAGTCATCTTCATTTGCAATGCTTGATCATAATGTTTAAACACTTCAATTCAAATTTCTCTCTGAAAATCAATTCAAATTCAGGTGCAAAATAAAGTTGCCCAAAAGTTGCTGGAAAAATGTTCACCTTCTAGCAAATATTCCAAAACAAATTGTTGTTAAGGAAAACAACATCATCATCAACTCAAATGGGATAAAGCATTTAAAATAGTGCCAAAACAGCACTTTAAATGCCCTATTCATATTAAAAAAAATTCAAATGAATTCCAAAATTTCCCAAACTTTTTGTGGGAGAGCAGAATATTCCATTGTATTTATGTGACCAAGTTTCACATTTTTACTAAGTCATTTGATGGCTCAGATATTGCAAAACTGCCTCTGAAAATAAAACAGAAAATAAAAATCGAAAAAGGCCCTGTACTACTACTGTGGACTCGGCCTAAGTGCACAGTGCACTGGCCCAGCCCACTCCGGCCCTTCTCCCTCTTCCCTTCTCTCTCCCTCGCGCTGTCGCCGCGCCCGTGGCTGCAGCTCGCCACTCCAGCCGTTCGCCGACACTGTGACGCCCGCAGGACAGCCGAGGGGATAAGGACCTGCTCGTCCATCTCCTTTGGCCTCCCTCCTCCATTCGCCACTCCTCCTCCCTTATCACAGCCCCAGATCCGTCGATCCCCATCGCCAACGAACGCTACCATCGCCATGGCTACGGCCTAGCCACGGCCACCGTGCCCCTCTCGCCGTCCCACTGTGTCCCCGAGGATCACCGCCGTCCGCTACTTTGACTGGTGCATCGCGTTGGAGCTCGGAGCCACCGCAGTGCCCACGTCGTCGCCGTCTTCCTCCTCTACTCTGACGAGCCTTGTCGTCGATTCCGCCGCACCGAGCCCTCCTCGAGCACGCTTGAGCACATATGCAGGAGCACTATGAGCCTGCGCTTCTTTCCCCTCTCTCGCCCAAGCATTTCTGACATTGTAGCCTTCCCTCCCTATCGAACCCGAACACTGCTCCGCCCAAGCTCATCGCCGGCATGGCTCCGGCGACCAAATGACCTCGGGACCGTGCGCAACTTGCTCACCGTGTCGCGTAGATCATGCCTAGCCTTTTAGTTCGCTCGTTTGCTTGTCGTAGCCGCCGTTGTGATGAGCACCGTGAAGCACCGCCGCCTAGCTCGCCGCCGGCGTCATTTCCGGCCAGGACCGGCAACGCCACCAACACCACTCGACGCGCTGTCAAGTGGCCGTTCGAACGCGCCTAGCCCCAGCCCCGGAGACCCCCTGTAGATGAATCCCGGCAAGAGCCGAGGCCGCGCCGCCGTGTTTTAGGTCACTAGCGTTGCTTCGGCGTCGGCCGCCGACGTGGCACACCTGGGGCCCACCCCTGGGTCGCTGCCAGCGGGCCCCATGGGCCCCGTTGACTGGGTTGACCCAGTCAATGTGCTGACTAGGTAGCCCAGTGCCACTGGCATGCGGGCCCCACCGCGTATTTAGTTAATTAAATCATTTTTATAAATAAACTTAATTAATTATCCCAATCTGTCACTAACATGTGGGGCCCAGTAGCTAATTAGTCTCTGTTTAGTTTTAATTAAACTCAGTTAAGCTTCTGTCACTGCCATGTGGGACCCACTGGTCAGGTTTGACACTGGTCAGCCGGGTTTGACCTGATGATGTCATCATGATGTTCTGCTGGCGTCACCATACACTGTTTTGGATAATTTGAATTAAATAATTCCAGAATTTCCAGAAAATGCTAAAATCTTTGAAAAATGGTAGAAAATAATCCGTAGTTCGGATGGAAAAACTTTATACATGGAAGTTGCTCAGAAAAATCCGATGAATCCAACCGTGCCATCTGTTTCCGTGTCGGGACCCTCTAAGTAGGTGAACCCGCAACTTTTTGCCCATTTCCAATAGATGAATAGTGCATATATATCGGTTAATAAATCCAACTTTAATCCTAAAATAACTAAAATGATTTAGACATGTCTTTAGGCAACCCTGCACTGCATGTTAGCATAGCATGCTCTGTGTTGCATATGTTTGCTGTGTATTTATTTGTTTCCTCCCCCTCTTCTCTCTCGGTAGACCCCGACACCGACATACTCCCCGAGGCCGACGTAGCTCCAGAGTCCAACTACACTGTTGATGACCCTTCTCTTGCCGCAGAGCTTCCAGGAAAGCACCCCCCCTTGAACATGCCTATATCGTCTATTCTTCCTCTCTTATGCTTGCATTAGAAATTGCTGCTGCTACTGTTTAACCTATTTCTGATGCATAGCCTGTTTTTGTAACTGCTGTTGATAGCTACCTGTTTATCCTAAACTTCTTAGTATAGGCTGGATAGAGACCCACCAGAGACCCCACTTTGACCGAGTTGCCCCCGCTAGATTATCAGATGACTCGATCAACATGATTGACAACCATTTAGCACTTCTGATGTTAACTCTGTAGAGTAGCTATTCGGTCATGGTCATCGAGGGTGATTCCTCCTTCACCACTCCCGATAACGACACTGTCGTGCAACACCTCAAGTGTGAACCCATCGAGGGTGATTCCTCCGAGTTCACCTTGATGGTTACATCGAATAGGAATCCAACGAGGGTGATACCTCAGATTCCCCTAATGTTATGGACACACAGATACTCGGACTTTACAACTGTTACTTGGAAAGGCGGGTCGACCCTGAGGGGTACCCGCGTGAGCCTAAGTGGCGAGTGATATGGAGTCGGGTTGACCTGGAGGGTACCCGAGAGATAATTACGAGGCGCGGCCGGGCATTCTTAGCCCTTGCAGCAAGTCCTCGAGATGGGGCGATGGGGTCACATTGATCATGAGTCTCAGCTCGTTACCGCACGCTGCCAACATACTAACGATTTGGATATTTGATCCGAGTGGGCCTTTGGCCCGATTGCACTAACCATCTCGTGGGAACAGTTATGGGCACTCTGCGTCATATGCATCAGCTGAAGCTTAATAGACATCAGCGACTGAGTGGCGCACGCTGGGTTGGACTGGTAATGCCCTGCACTTGTATAAGGGGGGCTAGGTCTACTCACCGACCGCGTTTGCAATGTGCAGGAGCGTCCGAGGCGATGGCCCAAGACCCCTGGGGGCATAGGTTAGTCTGGCGTGCTGACCTCTCTGTTAAGCCTAGGTCGGGTTGCGGCATATCATTTGGCCGAGGCCAGGCATGACCCAGTAAAGTGTGTCCGGCGGGGGTTAAACGAGCATGGTGGGTAAGTTGGTGCACCCCTGCAGGGAAGAACTAATCTATGCATAGCCGGATCCTCGGTAACGGACGCTCGGAGTTGTATCCCGATCGATACAACTAGAACTGGATACTAGAGATGAGATATTGATAGTATGGCTCTGGGATTGCTTTCTCGCAGGGAGTCGAGGAAGGATCTCTGGGCGAGGTTGATAACATTACTACTACTTGATACTGTGCTAATCTACACTCTTCTAATGCTGCAAGACCGATGAAGATGCTAGTCTTATATAGGACTAGGCCTTCCCTCTATTCTGGCATTTCTGCAGCCCAGTCCACATGTACAGCCTTTCTTTGATAATGTTGCATGTGTAGTGTAGATCCTTGCTTGCTGAGTACTTCGGATGAGTACTCACGGTTGCTTTGCTTTCTCTTTTTCCCCATATCCGTTTGATGCAACCAAACGACGGAGCCCCGGAGCCAGCCGCCCCTGCCGACGACTACTACTACTACCTCGAGGGTGGTTACTACTACGAGTTGGCTGACGACCAGGAGTAGGTTCGGAGGGTCCCAGGCAGGAGGCCTGCTCCTTTTCGATCATAGCTTTTGTTTTGCCCCGCCTTTTAAAGGCCTATCTGTCTTTCTTTTATATTTGTACTTAGATATCTGATGCTTCCGCTGACGCTTGTAAGCGAGGTTATGTATTCGAGCCCTCGAGGCCCCTGGCTTGTAATATATAGCTTGTATTATTTTAAATTTGTGTCTAGAGTTGTGTTGTGATATCTTCAAGTGAGTCCTTAGGCTTGATCCTGTGCATCTGCGTGTATGATTAGTGCACGATTAAGCCGGGGGCGTCACAGATGTGTGGAGTAATAGTAGTAGATGCAGGCAGGAGTCGGTCTACTAATCTTGGACGTGATGCCTATATAATGATCATTTCCTGGATATCGTCATAATTATTTGAAGTTCTATCAATTGCCCAACATTAATTTTTTTTACCCACTGTATGCTATTTTTCTCGAGAGAAGCCACTAGTGAAATCTACGGCCCCCGGGTCTATTCTTTATCATATTTTCCTTGAGATCTATTTTTATTTGCTTTTGTTTTCAGATCTATTATTCTAAAACCCCAAAAATACCTTGCTGCACTTTTTCTTCATTTATTTTATTTTGTTCTATCACGAGATCTATTTATCCAAAATCATACAAACCAATCTATCTTTTACCCGAATGGGATTGACAACCCCTCTTACGTGTCAGGTTGCAAGTATTTGTTCTTTGTGTGCAGGTACCGTTTACATAGTGTTTCCTGGTTCTCCTACTGGTTCGATAACCTTGGTTTCATCACTAAGGGAAATACCTACCGTAGCTGTGCTGCATTATCCCTTCCTCTTCGGGGAAAAACTGACGCGGACATGTGCCATCAAGAAACGATTTCTGGCACCATTGCCAGGGAGACATCATCAACATCTATCAGGTTCCTAATCACAAATCTCATCTCCTTTCAAATTACATTATTTTCCATTTGCCTCTCATTTTCATCTACCCCACTTCACAAACATTTGCCGTTTTATTCGCCCTATTTTTCATTCGCCGTTTTCTCATCAGATCTGTTTTTGTGTGCAATCTTGTTTGCGTAGTCATGATGACTCAAGAGAACACCAAGTTGTGTGACTTTTCCAATACCAACTACAATGATTTTATTAGCACTCCGATTACTCCTCCCGCCACTAGTGCGGAATCTTGTGATATTAATGCCGCTTTGTTGAATCTTGTTATGAAAGATCAGTTTTCCGGTACTCCTAATGAGGATGCCGCGTCCCATCTAAACACATTCATGGAATTATGCGAGATGCAAAAGGAAAATGATGTGGACAATGATATTTTTAAGTTGAAATTATTTCTGTTTTCTTTGCGAGATCGTGCAAAAGTTTGGTTTTCTTCTTTGCCTCGCAATAGTATCGATTCTTGGGATAAGTGCAAAGATGCTTTCATTACTAAGTATTTTCCGGCCACAAAAATTATTTCTCTTAGAACTCAAATCATGAATTTTAAGCAACATGAGCATGAACATGTTGCGCAATCTTGGGAAAGAATGAAATTGATGCTAACAAATTGTCCTACTCTTGGTTTAAATCTTTGGATGATCATACAATTTTTTTATGTGGGATTGAATTTAGTTTCTAGAAATCTTTTAGATTTCGCCGCGGATGGTACTTTTATGGAAATTACTTTGGGTGAAGCTACTATATTGCTCGATAATATTATGGCAAATATTCACAATGGCATACCGAAATAGCGCCCACTAGTAAAAAGGTTAATTCGGTTGAAGAAGTTAGTACTTTGAGTGAAAAAGTTGATGCTCTTATGAAATTGGTTGCTAATAAAAGTGCTCGTATTGATCTTAATGATGTGCCTTTGTCTACTTTGATTGAGAAAAATAGTGATTCCGTAGATGTGAATTTTGTTTCGTGAAACAATTTTAATAACAATGCTTATAGAGGCAATTTTAATCCTAGGCCTTTTCCTGGAAATTCCTCTAATAATTATGGTAATTCCTATGGTAATCCTTCTTATAATAATAATAGGAACACCTCTGATCTTGAGAACAATATTAAAGAATTTATCAATGCTCAAAAAGTTTTCAATAATACGATAGAAGAAAAGTTGAACAAGATTGATGATATGTCTAGAAGCATTGATTGGATTTCTCACGATGTAGAAAATCTCAAGTTGAAAATTTTTATGCCCAAGGTTGAGGAATCAATTAAAGCTTTATATGTTTCTATGGATGAAAGTAAGAAAAGAACCGCTATGCTTAGAGCTAAAAGAGAATTTTTAGAAATAGCGTTTTCTAGTGATTGCTTTCGTAAAAATGATGAAGAACTTAAAGTGATTGGTGTTTCTTCTATTGATTATTTGTGTAGTAAAATTAAAATTGATGACAAAGGGACTGAAGAAGAGTCAACTTTAGTTAGAAGGCGTCCCGATAATTTGGAGGGTGAAAATCTTGATGAAAAAATTGATAAAAGTGGGTTTGGAGAGGTCAAGACTTTAACCAGTGATGTGCCCACTCTTTTGGATTACAAAGACTTTAATTATGATAGTTGCTCTTTGATTGATTGTATTTCTTTGTTGCAATCCATGATAAATTCACCCCATGCTTATGAACAAAATAAAGCTTTTACTAAACATATTGTTGATGCTATGATGAAAGCTTTTGAAGAAAAGTTGGAATTAGAGATCTCAATTCCTAGAAAATTACATGATGAATGGGAACCCACCATCAAAGTCAAGATAAAAAATTATGAGTGTTTTGCTTTATGTGATTTGGGTGCTAGTGTTTCCACAATTCCTAAATCTTTATGTCATGTGCTTGGTCTTACCAATATTGAAGAGTGTTCTTTAAATTTGCACTTGGCGGATTCTACTGTTAAAAAGTCTTTGGGAAGAATTAATGATGTTCTTATTCTTACAAATAGGAATTATGTGCCCATAGATTTTGTTGTTCTTGATATTGATTGCAATCCATCTTGTCCAATTATACTTGGTAGACCGTTTTTACGTACTATTGGTGCCGTGATTGATATGAAAGAAGGCAATATTAAATTTCAGATTCCTTTAAGAAAGGGTATGGAACACTTCCCTAGAACAATAATTAATCCACCATATGAATCAATCATGAGGGCATCCTATGGATATGGAACTAAAGATGATAATACTTGAATCTATGCTTTATGCCTAGCTAGGGGCGTAAAACGATAGCGCTTGTTCGGAGGCAACCCAATGAATAAAATTTATTTTTGCCTTTTTCTTTCTGTTATTGTGTGTTTGCATAATTATGCCTCTATTATGATTGTGTTTTTTATGTTTTAATTAGTTTTTGTGCCAAGTAACGCCTTTGGGATAGCTTTAGTAATAGTTGATTTGATCCTGTTGAAAAACAGAAACTTTTACGTCCAGTAAAATAATTGTCTAAATTCACAGAACCTACGAAAAATTCTGAAGTTTTTACAAATTATTTATATACAAATTTCCTATATTTTCCTAATTTCTCATAATTTTTGTAGTTACATTAGTATGAGTAAAATTCGAGTCTTTACAGACTGTTCTGTTTTTGACAGATTCTGTTTTCTTTGCATTATGTGCTTATTTTGATGAATCTATGGTTTGTATCGGGGGTATAAGCCATGGCAAAGTTAGAATATAGTAGATATAATGCAATAACAAAATTTGAATGGGTTTTCTACAGTACTTAAAGTAAGGATTGGTTTTCTTATACTAACGGATCTCACGAAGGTTTTGCTAAGTTTTGTGTGATTGAAGCTTTCATGTTTTGGGTGAGATCACGATGGATGAAAGAATAAGGAGTAAGAAGAACCTAAGCTTGGGGATGCCCCATGGCACCCTAAGGAAATATGCAAGGAGAAACAAGCAACTAAGCTTGGGGATGCCCCGAGTGGCATCCCCTCTTTCTTCTAATGACCATCGGTATTTTACTTGGAGCTATATTTTTATTCGTAACATATCATGTGTTTTGCTTGGAGCGTCTTGTATTATATGAGTCTTTGCTTGTTTTTCTTTTTATTTTTTCACAAGTATCCTTGCTGGACACACCTATTTGAAAGAGCCAAAATTATGCTATGATTTGTTAGAATTGCTCTATATGCTTCACTTAAATTTTTTAAGCTATGGAATTGCTCTAGTGCTTCACTTATATCTTTTTGAGCATGGTGTGCTTTAATATTTTTGAAGAAATTCTCTCATGCTTCACTTAGATTTATTTGAGAGTTAGTAATTTTGAAGAAATTCTCTCATGCTTCACTTATATTATTTTGAGAGATGAAATTTTTTGTGCTCATGCTCTTCACTTAAATTTGTTTGAGCTTGCCAAAAGAAATTGCAATATATGAAATTAGTCCCAAAGTGATAGTTATTCAAAAGGGATATTAAAAACTTTCATGAAGATCATTGGAAAAAATAAACTTGATTCTTTGTAATAGTTTTAAGATATGATTATAGTGATATATGAGTCATGTTGGTGAGTAAGTGTGCTTTAGTAAGAATATTGGTGTTAAGGTTTGTGATCCCCTATGCAAGCACGAAAGTCGATAGTTATGCAATGAAATTACATCCCACTTGTGATGCATTATTCGGTGTTAGTTATGCTCAATGCTCGCTTATGTGATTTTTCGTTTCTTGCTTGGGTGCTTCTCTATCTTTTTGCTAGCCTTCACTTGTACTAAGTACGTCGTCTTTGCTCCGACGCTCGACGCGAAAGCCCTGAAGAACCGGTACCAGTGCATGTGGGCGAGGGAGACGTAGGCCCACCCCACGACTTGCGTGGCCCCAGGTTCTTCTTCCAAAGGCGGACCAGATAAATATCCCTTCTTCGTCGCTTACTTTTATTGCGGGCTCTGTCCTCCATTCTCCGATTTCTTTATTGGCATCATGTACACATACGGCTTCCGTCTTCTGGACTTCACGCCGAATGCCGTAACATGCATGTCTATGTTTGCTCATCTTTGCGAAATCTTTGCCGGAGTAGTTCCCAACACTGCCCTCTTCCGCCATTACTTTGTTCCTCGCATCCAAAAAGGGGACGCCCTTTCCGGTTCTATCGCCTGGATCCCAAGGGCATGGAACAAGGAGATATATCCAGATGGGGTTTACCGCGAGAAGTGGGAAAAATGGCGGTCCGAGTGGTGCTGGATCAAGGAAGCAGATCCCCATCCATTCTGTTCGCCCCGACAGCAGAAAGTGGTCCGTGGCGAGGACTGGAGTAATCTCGATGCTCAAGATGACAAGCTCATGATCGCCACCACCAGGATCCTCCGTTTGAAAGCTGCCGGGCTCACAATAGAGATGATTGGCTCTGACTTCCTTCGCCGCCTCATCGCCCCTCTACAGAATAAGGGGAGACCAGCTTGGGAGTTCCAGAACGCGGCAGACATCATGAGGCTGCGCCCCGGATTAAACAGCAACTTGACAATCATGCAGCTTGTTGCTCTCCGCCACAGGCTATTTCAGCGCGAGGACAAGCATAAGTTGCCGGCGGGAATTATCCCTTTGTGCAACAACTCCGCCCTGGGGTCAATCATCGCCACGATGCCAATGTTCAATGCTCATGGCCTTGACGCGACTTGGGTCGAGCCATCTACGGAGCAGGCACAAAAGTTCTTCGACAACTTGTCGGAGAGGGCCATCCGGGAAGAAACAAAACTCGTCCGCGCCACCACTGATGAAGAAGTGGCGTATATTGCCACTAGGGTGGAAGAGGCGAACCTTGCCGCGGAGCCGGCAATGTCGTCTTCACGAAATGGGAAACCAGCGACGCAGAGGTCATTTTGGAAGAGAATCCTGCCGGGAAGGATAAGGCTGTCGAGGAACAGAGCGGCACAGCCGCCGAAAGCTCATCTGATGAGGACGCAGCCGAAGAACAGCCACAAGAGGAGCCCCCAGCTCCAAAGAGGGCAAAGCGTGTCCTTCGGAAAGCCGTCTCTGGTGCCCCAGCAAATCAACCTTCTTCGAGCAGTGATGCTCCCGGCAAGAAGGCGGCCGGCAAGGCTGCACCGCGGCAAGGAGTTCGACAGCAACCCGTGCGGCGCACGAGACACACACCTGCGGCAACCACTGGGGTGGCAGGGGCGTCTCACACAACAGCACCAAAGGTTGAGGCGGAAGAGTCACACCAAACCCATGCACCTGCTGCAGCCAAGCGACCCAGGACCCCTCCTCTGCCTCCCCATACGGACGCCGCAACGGAGGTTGATTTCGGCATCTTCGGTTTCAGCCCGGAACGAGAAGAGGAAGAGTAAATATCCTGTCACAGCCTTTATCTCCCAAATTCTGAATTCGATTGATCTCATTGTCTTGCTTTGTCTTGTCTCTACAGTGACGCAGAAACTTTGGCGGAAAGGATGGCGAAGAGGGTGAAGACTTCCACGAGCGACGAGCCCCCGAAAGGCTCTGCGAGCGTGCCAGAAACTATCATCATCAGCCCGGAGCTTAGCCCTCAACGCAGCCCCCAGCGCAGCCCCAGCGTGAGTTCACTACTCATTTTCCGCTGGCGGGTGCTGAGATTTCTACCTTTGCCGCGAATATCTTTGGGCTTGCAGGATAAGGACAGCAACAGGGAGAGTCATTGGAGGACGCCCCCGTCGTGCCGCCTCCGTCAACCATGCCGCCCGCAAGCGCATCTCCGGCAAGAGCTCCTATCGATGAGCCTACCTTGGAAGAGGAGGAGCCGGCAAACATGGGCATCGACAACCTTTCCACGACAACCAATGTTGCCGGGAGGATGAAGCCACCCCTCAACAGCTCGACGTAGGTGACTGCTTGCCTCAGAGCACTTGTCATTCTTTCCTTTATCTTTCTCTCTCTTTCTCTTCTTGAACTTCAATCTTGATCTTGTTTTGTTTCCCTCCTTCGTCCTCCAGAATTCCCTGTGATGGAACACATGGACGTCGACGTTGTCATCGAGGAGACCGCCAGAGATGCTGCCACTGAAGCTGACAATATCGCTGCTAGCGAGGCCGCCAAAGACGCCACTGTCGAGGTCAGCGAAGCTGCTGCCGAGGAAGCCGCCAAGGAATCTGCCGAGAGGGCCAGAGAGGAGACTGATGACCATACTGACGGCATTCCTGCCACTGGAGCGCCAGGTGCTACATCGGCAACAGAGCCCCCAGCCACCGGTGAGACGATTGTCGAGGATCAACCATCGTCATCCGAGGCTCCCTCATCGAGCAAATACCTCAAGGTTGGCGACAACCTATTCGTCAACTTGCCGGGGACGGCAAGTATTGGAGCGCCGACTGAAGGAGAAACTTTTGATGAAGAAATCATCACCGCTGCCGGGCTCGAGATCGTCGATGAACCGAGCGCCAGCAGCGGCAAATCTGATGAAGATCAGCTCCTTCAGGCCATAGGCGATAATTTCCGCAAGCTCTAAGCACTCCACCGTGCTCAAAAGGAGAAGGCAGACTCCAGAGCTGCAGTTGTCGAAGGAGCCGAGGCGGATTTCCAGAAGCGCGTTGAGCAAATGCAGATCTGGTACGCCGAGGCCCTTCAGGAGTTGACTGCCAGCCGGGAACAAGTGAGCCAAAGCTGGACGGAGCTCCTCCTGAGGCAATCTCACATAGAGAAGGCGCAAGAGGAAGCTGCGCAAAGGGTTGCCGCTGAAGATGCTCTCTTGACGGAGCGCCGCATTGGGCTTGATACTCTTGAAGAAGATCTTGCCGCGCGTGAGCAGGCACTTGCTGCCAAACTCCGTGGCAAGGACGAAGAAATTGAAAAGCTTGTCGCACAGCGGACCCAGGAGCTGGAGCAGAAACACAAGGAGGCGCTCGAAGATTCAACTGCAGATCACGCCAGCAAGCTCAAGGAAACCATCGATGCCGCCGAGGCTGCAGAGGCCGCCAAGAACGAGCTGAGCAACAAAGTGAAGAAGCTGGAGGCGGATCTCAAGGAACACAACAAGGAGCTCTTGACGCTCAAAGGTGACAGGGAGAAAACTCTCCACAGCCTGGCGGAGATGCAAATTGCTATATCCGACAAGAGCAAGCAGCTCTCTTCAGCCAACGATGCCATTGCCGATCTGAGGCTAAAGCTAACCATGCTGGAGAAGTCTCTTGAGGACGGCAGGGCCCGCGAGAAGGCCCTGATCAAAGATCTGCAGGATGAGAAGAACTTGCTTAAGAGCGCTACCGCCGCCCAAATTGACTATGAGAAGGGTGTGAAAATCTGGACTGATCGCCTTGTCGACACCGCGGAGAGGCTCACAGCACAACTGTCAACCATGGGCCAGGATGGCCTGCAAAACTTCAGGTATTCCTCTGAAGAAAGGATATCCCTGAGCGCCAGGCTGACCATGTTCTTCGAAAGCATCATTGATGCTCTGAAGCTGCTACAGTCCAACCGAGCGACCCAACTGGCCAATGAATCCCGCAAGCTTTGCCGGGCCGTCCTCCGCAAGGTACTCATCAAGGTGGTGCATAAGAACCCTGGCGTTGATCTCACCAACGTGCTCGACCGCTTGATGAAGGATGCGGATCTCAAGGCACTTGAGGAGCTTGGCGCACCCATCCTTGAGAAGGTAGATTCAATCAAGAGGGTTGAACGCCAGCGCAGGGACTAGCCGTCTCACTTTTCCTTGCCGCCACCATTCCATGCCAAGGACAATTTAGTCTTAAGTTAGAACTGCAGCAACTATTGATGTAATATAACTTCCTATGATTGAATACATGCATGCTATTTCCCCTGTCCAATTCCTTTCCGTATGGTATACACCCTACGCATACTGGAAACTTGCTGGCGCGCAACCTGCCACGAGCGCTGGGTGCGGGACTTCAGCAGCCTACTGGAGGTGCAGCAGCCGGCAAGACACCTTGGCGCTCTTGGTGCAGCAACTTAGACTATTGAGCGGACTCGAAACAAAATAAGGGTGCAACCAATTACGACAAGGGTTCCTTCGCGTGCAGGTTTTTCATACAAGGGCCAAAATCGTCTAAAGAAAATAGCCTAATCATAAAAATTGAAAAACTTGCTCAAAGTTTCACAACTTAGCTTTCTGTCACTGTACTCCTTCCGGCAAGACATCAATTCTGAACATCGCCCATTGGTATCCATACCTTCCTTCCCCCCCGGCAAACTTGTGCGCGAAGGAACCTTCTATCCTTCGAGAAAAAGAAAGAAGAGAAAATAGAGATATGGAACCTTGGTGGTTCGTTAATGCTTACCGGGAGCAAGTGTCATACAATATCTCAGACAAGCATGCATATATATATATATAAACATGGAAATCAATAAGAAATGTACAACACTTAAGCTTATTCAACTGCGCACAGGGTCTGCGCCTGGCTTTGTACAAAGGATTATATGCCTTGCCGGCAAGACTCGTACAAAAGGAGGTTGTCGGGGGCCCCCAGCAACCACGCCTTATGGGTAGAACTTGCGAAGATGTTCAATATTCCAAGAGTTGCTCACTGGAACACCATCCTCGGTCTCCAGGCGGACAGCGCCGGGCCTGGTGACTCGTACTACCCGATAAGGGCCTTCCCACTTCGGCGTCAACTTGTTTGAATTCTTGGCGGACAGAATCCGCCGAAGAACAAGGTCACCTTCCTCAAGACTTCGGGCATGAACTTTGCGGCTATGGTAGCGGCGCAAAGCTTGCTGGTAGCGTGCAGCTCGCACAGCAGCCTGAAGACGATCCTCCTCAGGGAGCACAGCGTCATCTTGTCGTAGTTGCTCTTGCTCAAGCTCATCATAAGCGAGCACTCGAGGTGACCCGTATATGAGTTCCGTGGGGAGAACTGCTTCTGCTCCGTAAACCAGAGCGAAGGGTGTCTGGCCAGTGGCTCGATTTGGTGTCGTTCTGATTGACCAAAGAACCACCGGCAACTCATCAATCCAGCGCCTTCCGCACTTTTTCAGCTTGTCAAAAGTCCTGGTCCTGAGACCGCGCAGCACTTCAACATTAGCCCTCTCCGCTTAGCCGTTGCTTCTCGGGTGAGCAACAGAGGCAAAACATATTTTGCCGCCAAGATGCTGGATGTATTGCATGAAGGTGCGACTTGTGAATTGTGTGCTGTTGTCGGTGATGATCCTGTTGGGTACACCGAAATGACAAACTATTCCTTTAAAGAACTTGACGGCTGATTGTGCTATCACCTTCCTCACCGCTTCCACCTCCGGCCACTTTGTGAACTTGTCGATTGCAACGTGCAAGTACTCAAAGCCCCCGGTTGCGCGAGGAAAAGGGCCTAGTATGTTGAGCCCCCAGACCGAAAATGGCCAGGAAAGAGGGATTGTCTGAAGAGCTTGAACTGGCTGATGCGATTTCTTTGAATGAAACTGGCACACTTCACACTTGGTTACTAGTGCAGCCGCATCCTGGAGAGCAGTGGGCCAAAAGAAACCTTGTCGGAATGCCTTTCCGACAAGCGCTCTTGATCCTATGTGAGAGCCACATATGCCTCCATGTATCTCTGCCAACAGCTCCAGTCCATCCTCCCGAGGAATACACTTCAATTTCACACCGTTCAGTCTCTTCCTGTACAGAACGCCATCGACGAACTGGTACATACTAGACTGACGGGCTACTTTTTCCGCTTCTTCCTGCTCCTCAGGGAGTTCTCCTGTCTGAAGAAAATGGACAATGGGCTGTGCCCAAGCTGGAGCCTGGGGCTCGACAACTAGGACTAAAGGCATCTCTTCTACCGGGGGAATGTTTGTCTCGACGGCAAGGGCCTGAGCCCCTGCTGGAGCCTGTTGTTCCCCGGCAGGCTTGTCATTGATCCCGGTGACTTCCTTGCCGGCGGCTCCCGGGAGCTCTACATAAAAGTACTGACCAGAATTCAACTTCCTTCTCTTTTCTTGCCTCATTGATGGCGCTACAGATGGCTGAGTTAAATGGAGCACAAAAGTTCCTGGTTCCACAGGTAACTTGAGGGCAACGCGCTTTGACAGGTCATCTGCAATACTGTTTTCAGCACGAGGAATGTGCTTTGTTTGCAGACCGTCAAAGCGCTCTTACATTTTTCTCACTTCATCCACATAGGCTTGCATCAATGGACTGTGATAATCTTTGTTGACTTGCCTGACAACAAGCTGCGAATCGCCTCTGATGATGAGCTTCCTGATACCAAGGTCCGCCAGGATCCTAAGACCGGCAAGCAGGCCTTCGTACTCCGCAGTGTTGTTCGTCGAGCTCTCCCGAGGAAAATGCATCTGAATTACGTACTTGAGGTGCTCTCTGGTGGGTGCGACAAGCAGCACGCCAGCACCAGCGCCTTGCCGCGAGAAAGCCCCGTCAAAGTACATAATCCATTCTTGATCTGTTTCCTTGCCGGGAAGAGTCATTTCTTGAATCTCATCGTCTGGCGTTGGGGTCCATTCCGCAATGAACTCCACCAAGGCTCTGCTCTGAATTGCTGAAGTACTTTCAAACTTGAGACCAAAGCTTGACTGTTCCAACGCCCACTCCACAATCCTGCTGGTTGCCTCTGGATTTCGCAAAATCCGCTGCAACGGGAAGCGAGTGACGACGGTAATCTCATGTGCTTGAAAATAATGGCGCAGCTTCCTCGAGACCATGAGAAGGCCGAAGAGCAACTTCTGCACACCAGAGTATCTTGAGCTAGCTCCCTGTAAAATGGAGCTAACAAAATAAACTGGGCGCTGCACCATCTTCCTCTTTTGCACTGATTCCTCTGATTGCGCAGAACCTGTCTTGCCGGCACCAGACCTTGCCGGGGAAGATCCCGGCGCGTCACTTGACGGTCCTGCCGCTGCCGTTGCCTCCTTGTCAACTTCTCTCTGCGCCACTAACGTAGCACTAACCACTTGATTTGTTGCCGCTAGATACAACAGCAACGGCTCCAGTGGCCTAGTTGCGACTAGCGTCGGCGGAGAAGAAAGGTACCTCTTCAATTCTTGCAACGCTGCCTTCGCTTCCGGAGTCCATCTCATTGGACCCGCCTTCTTCAAAATTTTGAAAAAGGGCAGGGCGCGCTCAACGGATTTGGAGATGAACCTGCTTAAGGCAGCAACGCAGCCGGCAATACGACGTACGTCCTTGACGCGTCTTGGCTCTTCAATCTGCTCAATAGCTTTGATCTTGTCGGGGCTCGCTTCGATCCCACGCTGAGATACAAAGAACCCGAGAAGCTTGGCGGAAGGGACGCCAAACACACACTTCTCAGGATTGAGCTTTAAAGTGATCTTGCGCAGATTTGTAAATGTCTCTTCTAGATCTTGTATGAGCGTTGCTTTATCCTTGGTTTTGACCACTATGTCATCCATGTATGCTTCCATATTTCTATGTAGTTGAGGCTCAAAACCAATTTGGACCACTCTCGCAAATGTAGAACCAGCACTTTTCAACCCGAAAGGCATTCGTATAAAGCAATACGTACCACATGGGGTGATAAATGCGGTCTTTTCTTCATCTTCTTTTGCCATGAAGATCTGATGGTATCCTGAGTAAGCATCAAGGAACGACAGTAGGTCACAACCAGTAGTGGAGTCCACAATCTGGTCGATGCGCGGCATGGGGAAAGGATCTTTTGGACAGGCTTTATTGATGTCTGTATAATCAATACATAGCCTCCATTTCCCATTCGCCTTGCGCACTACAACCGGATTGGCCAACCACGTTGGGTGAAGCACTCCTCTGACCAAGCCTGCCGCTTCTAGCTTCCTGATTTCTTCGACAATGAATTCTTGCCACTCCAAGGCTTGCTTCCTCACCCTCTGCTTGACGGGCTGCGCGTGAGGACAGACAGCAAGGTGGTGCTCAATTACCTCGCTGGGAACACCAGGGATGTTAGACGGTTGCCATGCAAACATGTCGACATTCGCCTGCAGGAAGGCAACGAGCGTGCTTTCCTATTTGTCATCTAGGGTGGAACTTATGGTGAAAGTTCCTCCCGTTCTGTCCTCCTTGACGGGCACCTTCTTGATCTCTGGTGGAGCAGCCTTCGACTTCTTGTTCTTGCCGGTGGAACTCTCTGGTGTGTCCTCAACGGAAGCGCGGCACTCCGAGGAGGTGCGCTTGTCGGGGTTTGCGCCAGAGATCTTGCCGGTCTTCTTCTTCCCCCCGGGAGTTCCAGCGGCAGGAGCAGATGCCTTGACGGCAGGTGCCGCGGCTGCCTCCCGGTAGAGTTGGTCGGTGCAGATTAGTGCATCCTTCTTGTCGGAGTGGATAGTGATGACACTTATCTGTCCGGGCATCTTCAACACATTATACGCATAGTTTGATGCCGCCATGAACTTAGCCACCACTGGGCGGCCAAGGATCCCATTGTATGACATAGGAATCTTGGCGACATCGAACACTACCTTCTCTGTCCTGTAGTTGAGCTCGCTACCAAATGTTACCGGTAGCGTAATCTTGCCTTTTGGCTAGGTCCTTCTTGGATTGATCCCCTGAAATGTGCCCGTTTCCTCGAGATCTTCATCAGGAATTTGCAGCTTCTTGAGCACGTCCGGCGAGATTAAATTCAGCCCGGCCCCACCGTCAACTAGCATTTTTGTCACCTTGAGGTTGCGGATTGTTGGTGAGACCAACAAGGGCAAACACCCGACTGCAGTTGTGCGATCAGGGTGATTCCCGGCATAAAAAATGATAGGCGTGTTGGACCACTTTAAAGGTTTCCGTGCATCAAACAATGGCTCCGCTGCATTAACCTCACGCACCCACTGTTTAAGTCGGCGATGAGAAGAATGCAACAAGGCGCCCCCGTCAATACACATGGCCTCTGTGGCTTTCTGAAACTCGTGCTCACTGGATTCGTCGTCTTCTTCATCATCATCGCCTCTCTCGTCCTTGTCGCGACCTCGGGCAGGCCTCTCCTTCTGTTGCTTAGCCTTGCCGCGGCGGCCTCCTCGGCCACCATGCTTCTTGCCAGATCCTTCAGCATCGTCCTGGGCCTTCTCCTTGTCTCGTCTTTTGTACTCAGCTCTCTTCTTCTCGACAAGCTGCTCAACTTGCCGGCAATTTTGGAGATCGTGGCCCTTGGTGCGATGGATCTTGCAATACTGCTTGCCGGAGCTTTCCGACTTGTCGGCAGCCGCTAAGGCCTGACAGGAAGCGCACCCAGCAACTTCCTTGCCGGGGTCGTCAACCTTGGCCTTCTTGGCGGTGCCGGGGTTGCCGGATTCCTCGACAGCAAGTACGGCCTTGCCTCTGCGCTTCTTGTTCCGCTGCCGGCCTTTCTTTGGCGGGGTTGCAGCGTCTTCATCTTCTGATTCGCCCCCTGCGCCAACACCCTTGCCAAGGAGTATCCTCCCTTCTTCAGCTCGAGCACACTTGTCGGCCAAAGCATAAAGCTCGGCAATACTCCTGACCTTGTTCATCGCCAGCTCTTTGCGCATTTTGCGGTTACGCACGTTCTGATGAAACGTTCTAACAACAGCGGTAGGATGAACATCTGGAATATTGTACTGCACCCGGCTAAATCTCTGGATAAACTTGCACAGGGGTTCGCCCTCCTTTTGAGGGAGGAGATGCAAATCACTCTCTTGGCCAGGAGCTTGGTGGCCTCCTACAAAGGCGCCAACAAACTGATGGCACAGATCTGACCAAGAAGAAATGGAATTCTCTGGCAAATGCATCAACCACGACCTGACGTTGGGTTTGAGCACCAACGGGAAGTAGTTGGCAAGTATCTTGTCATCTCGGCCCCCGGCAGCTTGCACCACAATGGTGTAGATGCTCAAGAACTCTGAGGGGTGAGTCTTGCTGTCATATTTCTCCGGGACCTCTGGTTTGAACGTTCGGGAGTTGGGCCACTGGACTCGCCGCAGCTCACGGGTAAACGCTGGACAACCTACCTCATAGGGCAAGTCGCCTACGTCCCCCAGCGCAGGCTTGTCGACAGTAGGCCCTGCGTGTTTATCGGACTGACGACGCGCCTCCCGTCGCCGCTCGATGGTAGTTCGAGTGTCTTCTTTGCTTCGTTCCTGAAGAACTTGACGCTGATCGCAGCGCATCCATGGATCGGATGACGCCATGGAATCATCATCACGGCCGTCAGTCCGCCGGGCTGACGACCGCTGCTGCTGTCGTGGAGGGGAGTGCACCGTGGTCGCACCGCCTCCAGTCTTCTCACCATCGGCTTGCGTCGGATCGATAGACCGCTGCTGCGAGGGCCCCGCTGGCTGCGGCCCATCCTTGTTGACGAAGGCGAAGAGGCTCTGGATAGTAAATCGCCACTCCTCCATCTTCTCCGGAGCAGGAGGAAAATCGAGGAGCAGCTGTGCACGTGCCAAAGCTTCTGCTAGCGTAGGCGGCGGCGACAGGTGCGAGGTACGTGAGGTGCTCTGACTCCTAACAGTGTTAGAAGGAGCATCGTCACGATCACGCGACCGCGTGCCACATCCACCGGCAGTTTGGCGTGCATGCTGGGCCTACGCGCCTTGGGATCGATACGCAGAAGTCTTTCCATGGGGACGTTCAGAACCACCAACGCCACGGCGCTGCTCGTCGCGTGCGACCTGGGAAGGCCGCAACGCTTGCGCCGGCATGAGAGTCTTAGAAGGCATCCTCCGATCTCTGGAGTTTGCTGCGCCGCCCGTAGGCAGCACGGCTCCATCTCTGGATCTAGCGGCGTGCGGGCTGCCGTCGCCGCTGCGAACGACGCCGCTCGCCTGGCTCGGGTCACCAGAACACCGTGGAGGCTCTAAACCTCCATCTCCTGCATCCACGCCGTCACCCGTCCGAGTGGGCATGGGCAGGACAGACATAGACGGAGCACCCGCTGCCACACCCTTCTTCTTGGGTGGCATGGTGACAAAGACGGTGAAGAAGCTGACACGCTGATCACCGGATCAGGTTCGCGCAACCTTGATCGCCCCTACATGGCGCGCCAAAGATGTCGGCGTACGACACCTATGGGATCCAAAGGACCCCTTTACGGTTCGGCAGGGAGAGAGGTATGCGCAAAGAGCAGAACCGATGATCAGTACAAGGTGATTTTTACCCAGGTTCGGGCCGCTGCTCAGCGTAAAAGCCTACTCCTGCTTTAGTTTATTATCAGTGTTTTCGTCCCAGTTCTTGGAGCGCTTGCAATGAACAGTGTGTACGTGCAGCAGCTACGCATGCAGAATGGGCCGAGAGTGTTCTCCTCTTTTTTTCCCCTGTAGCAGTCGCCTTGGGCCTCCTTTTATATGCTCAAAGGGGATCACCATAGTGGCAAACTGTTCATATGCGAGGTGTAAAGTAGCTATAGGGTTATCATACCTAACCACTGGCGGTTTAGGACAAATGCATTTAATGCACCGTGAGGTGTCCATTTAGGTGTCCCTACTTTCTTCGGGATGGAAAAAGGGGCCATCCCATTAGCACCGCTTAAGCTCGCCTCCACTAGCACCTCGCCACGCATCCAAAGATGGGACCAGAATGCCAGGCTGGTCGCTGCGCTGGAGCGGTGGCACAATGGCGGAACCTTGCCGGGGTGCGAATCTTGCCGGGCTCCGCAGGCTACCCCGGCAAGATCTTGCCGGGATCCGAGCCTCTGGTCTTCAGTTCTCCTTATCTTCTGACCCTTGGCTTGAATGTCTCTTTGATAACCTTGGATTAATCTTCGGCTATTCCCCTGACAAGCCTTGCCGCAGGTATGGCTACAACTGCCCGTGCACAAGTATGGGGTACTAAAGGCCCAACATTTAGTACACCGACACATATTGTCACCCAAGCGTTCAATCATATAAGCATTTCTTTTCAATTGTCTACTAACATATGCATTGAAGTTTTCTTGTTTAACAATAAAGTTATCAAATTCATCCAAGCATTGACTAGGAGATTTATTATAAGGAATATTAGCTTCATCAAATATATAGAGAGAATTTACCTCTAGTACCTGTGTTGGGGTATTTAGACCATGTATTTTTTCAATAGGCGGTAAATTCTTAACATCTTCATCTTTAATACCTTTTTCTTTCATAGATTTCTTTGCCTCTTGCATATCTTCATGACTGAGAAATACAATACCTCTCTTCTTTGGAGTTGGCTTAGGTGGTGGTTCGGGAAGAGTCCAATCATTATCATTGCTCAATATATTATTCAACAGTACTTCAGCTTGTTCAACAGTTTCGTTCCCTGAAAACACAACCATCACAACTATCTTGGTGGTCCCTAGAAGCATCGGTTAGTCCATTATAAAAGATATCAAGTATTTCATTTTTCTTGAGAGGATGATCAGGCAAAGCATTAAGTAATTGGAGAAGCCTCCCCCAAGCTTGTGGGAGACTCTCTTCTTCAATTTGCACAAAGTTAAATATTTCCTGTAAAGCAGCTTGTTTCTTATGAGTAGGATTTTTTTAGAGAAGTAATATATCATATCCTGGGGACTACACACACAACCAGGAGCAAGAGAATTAAACCATATCTTAGCATCACCCTTGTACGAGAAAGGAAACAACTTAAGAATATAGTAATAGTGATTTTTTTCCTCATGAGCAAATAGGGTGGCTATATCATTTAATTTAGTAAGATGTGCCACAACAGTTTCAGTTTCATAACCATGGAAAGGATCAGATTCAACCATAGTAATTAACTCAAGATCGACAGAGAATCATAATCCTTATCAGTAACAAAGATAGGTGAAGTACCAACTTAGGATCATATTGCATTCTAGCATTCAAAGATTTTTCTTTCAACTTGACTAGTAGTTTCTTAAGATCCCCTCTATCCTTACAAGCAAGAAAGTCCCTAGCTACCTCTCCATCCATAACATAACCATCAACTATTATAGGAAATTCATATCTAGGAGTGCTAGGTCTAATGGGGGTTTCAAAGTTTTCAGTTTCAATATTTTCATCAATTTCAGAAATATCATCAGTTTCAGCATTCTAAATTTCTTTAGCTCTAGCAAGTTGTTCATCAAGAAATTCAACTAGTGGCACAGTATTATCAAGCAAAGTACTAGTATCATCATAAGCATCATTCATAGTAGAAGTAGCATCATCAATTACCTGTGACATATCAGAATTAATAGGAGGTGTAGGTGTCACAACCTTACTCAAAACAAAAGGTGAATCAAGTGCAGAGCTAGATGGCAGTTCCTTACCTCCCTTCATTGTACAAGAAAAAATCTTGGATTTGGTATCCTTCAGATTCCTCATAGTGATCAAAAGATATAAATTCCAAGTGACTCGGCAAATATAGCTATGCTCCCTGGCAACGGCGCCAGAAAAAGGTCTTGATAACCCACAAGTATAGGGGATCGCAACAGTTTTCGAGGGTAGAGTATTCAACCCAAATTTAATGGTTCGACACAAGGGGAGCCAAAGAATATTCACGAGTATTAGCAGTTGAGTAGTCAATTCAACCACACCTGAAAGACTTAATATCTGCATCAAAGTATTTAGTAGCAAAGTATTATGGAAGTAACGGTAACAGTGGCAATAGTAATAGTAGCAGTTTTGTAGTGATTGTAACAGTAGCAGCAACGAAAGTAACTTAGCAAAGATGAATATGTGAAAAGCTCATAGTCATTGGATCAGTGATGGATAATTGTGTTGGATAATATTCATCATGTAGCAGTCATAACCTAGGGCGACACAGAACTAGCTCCAATTTATCAATATAATGTAGGCATGTATTCCGTATATAGTCATACGTGCTTATGGAAAAGAACTTGCATGACATCTTTTGTCCTACCCTCCCATGGCAGTGGGGTCCATAAGGGAACTAATGGATATTATGGCCTCCTTTTAATAGAGAACCGGAAAAAATCATTAACACAGAGTGAATACATGAACTCCTCAAACTACGGTCATCACCAAAAAGTATCCCAATTACTGTCACACTGGGGTTTACGGATCACAACACGTAATAGGTGAATATGACTTGCAAGATCGGATCTAGAACATAGATACAATGGTGAAAACATAAACGGTTCAGATCTGAAATCAAGGCACCCAGGCCCTAAGTGACAAGCATTAAGCATGGCAAAGTCATAACAACATCTATCTCAGAACATAGTGGATACTAGGGATCAAGCCCTTACAAAACTAACTTGATTACATGATGAATCTCATCCAACTCCTCACCGACCAGCGACCCTACAAAGGAATTACTCACTCCCGGTGGGGAGCATCATGGAATTGGTGATGAAGGAGGGCTGGTGATGACGAAGACCAAAGATTCCCCCCTCCAGAGCCCCGAACGGCCTCCAGATCAGCCCTCCCGATGAAGAATAGGAGGTGGTGGCGGCTCCATATCGTGAAACGCGATGAATCTTTCTCTGTAATTTTTTTCTCCGCGAATAGGAATATATGGAGTTGGAGTTAGGGTTGTAGATAGTCCAGGGGGCCCACAAGCCTGCAGGGCGTGCCCTGGGGGGGTAGGTGCTCCCTCGGGGCTTGTGGCCCCTAGGTGTCCCCCCTCTGGTATCTTTTTCCGCCAGTATTTTTTATATATTCCAAAAATATTCTGTGTAAATTTTCAGGTCAATCCGATAACTTTGATTTCTGCCCAAAAATAACACCATGGCAATTCTGCTGGAAATAGTGTTAGTCCAGGTTAGTTCCATTCAAATCATGCAAATTGGAGTCCAAAACAAGGGCGAAAGAGTTTGGAAAAGTAGATACGATGGAGATGTATCACAGCCGGAGCAGCAGCGCTTGGAGCAGCAGCGCGAACTAGAGCCAGAGCAGCAACTCGTGTAGCTGCAGCAGCCCGCGTACCGACATCTGCAGCGCAAGCGAGAGTAAGAGCAGAGCAACACTGCGACCGAGCGAGAGCCGGAGCAGCAGCGGCAGCCCGAGCGAGCGAGAGCCGGGGGAGCAGCAGCAACTCCGGTTGGTATGGCCGCCGCCGCTATGGGATCCTTGCACTGGGGGAGAGCCACCGTGGAGATGTCACCGGTGGCGCCGGCATCGAGGTAGCCGCGCCATGGGGGAGCAGGATCGAGCATCGGCGGCGCCAGGAGGTCGAGTTAAGGAGAAGGTGCGATACGATGAGTGTACAACCTCTTTGGTGCCGCTGAGTAGGCCTCGTCTTCGTCCGAGGAGTCGATGAGGATGCTGCTGTTCCGGTGGAGGAGGTTAAGGCGGCGTTGTGGGGATGGAGCAATGTCGGTGTACTAAGTATTGGGACTTTAGTACCCCATACTTGTGTACGGGCAGTCGTAGCCAAGCCCGCGGCAAGGCTTGCCGGGGGAGTAATTGGAGATTAGTGCAAGATTGTCAAGGGGACACTCAGACCGAGAATCAAAGGATCAGGAGTTAATAAGATCTGAAGACCGAAGACCAGGCCCCCGGCAAGATCTTGCCGGGGTGGCTCACGAAACCCGGCAAGATTTGGGCCCGACAAGATTCTATCACTGTTCCGCCGCTTCAGCATAGCAACCAGCCTGGCATCCTGGGGCCATTCCTGGATGCGTGGCAAGGGACTAGTGGAGGAGAGCTTAAGCGGTGCTGATGGGATGGCCCCTTTTTCCATCCCCAAGAATCTGAGGACACCTAAACGGACACCTCACGCCGCATTAAATGCATTCGTCCTAATCCGTCTGTGGTTAGGTATGATGACCCTGTAGCTACTTTACACATCAATTTATGTACATTTTGCTACTGTGGTGACCCCTTTGAGCATATAAAAGGAGGCCCAAGGCAACTGCTACAGGGGAGGAGGACCTTCTGGCCCATTCTGCATGGGTAGCTGCTCTTTGAACATACTGTTCATTGCAAGCGCTCCTGGAGCCTGGGCTCAAGAACACTCATAATAAAACAAGGCAGGAGTAGGGTTTTACGCTGATTAGCGGCCCAAACCTGGGTAAAGTCGCCCCACGTCGATCGTTGGTTCTGCTCTTTGTGCATACCTCTCTCCCTGCCGAATCGTAAGGGGTCCCTTGGGATCCCATAGGTGTGATACACCGACAAGCAGCCGCGATAGATGAGGCGATCGTCAGAGAAGCTCCTTGGAGGTGGAGGACGGGGCGGCTGAACCGGCGGGACGATGAGATCAACGATGGATCCTCATCTGGGGCGGTGGATGAGGGACGTCGAGCTGTTGCGGTGGACGACATCGTCGGGGAAGAGGCTCCGTCTAGGCAGCGGTGGGGTGGTGGACGGCGGAGGGTGGGGTTTCGCGGCTGGAGCAGAGAGGTTATGGCGGCCTGGGTTTTCGAATGGCAAAAAGGAGGAGATGGGAGGGGGGAAACCATGACTTAGGGACACGCTTATCCAAAATGTAGGTTGTGTTAAGAAAGTACTTCCACCAATTTTACCTAGCGGCCCTTTCGGCTCAGGGTTAGAAGGGGGGTTCTGGGTGTCGAGATTTTGCAGCTGGAGGGAGTTCTCATGCGCGTTGTAATTTCGGGATAGCAAGGCACGTGTTGTGAAGGAGCGAGTTTTCGGAGCACAAAGAGACAAAGCGAAATCTGAATTTTCCGGATAACAAGGCGCGGGTTGAAATTTCGGGACAAGCCTAATGTGTAATAATGTATGTACCAAATCAATTCGCACTTCCCTCAATGAAAAAAAAACTATTCGCACCACACAAAGACAGAGTCTTGTCCCGTTTTACTATACAAATGCTATTCAAAACTATGAATCCATGTTATGTCTAATTAAATTTTTTCGCTAGCTGTATAATGCATGCAACCTACTCATACGAACATTTTAGTTCATTCCAAATGTATATATATACTACCGCTGCAATTCGAACTAAATTTGAATTCGTTTCTCTATTTGAATAAGAATCTAAAATCATGATTGTTACCATGTTAAACCATCATTTGTGTATTATCTTAACAACACACCACATGATTACTATAGAGTTAGATATGAAATATATGTACTATATGAACTCGAATTCAAAATTTCCAATAGACTTGATGTTGATTCCAAATAATAGTACATTTGATGTACTAGCTAGATCTTCATAATCTAAACCAGGTTTCATATGTACACTATGTTTATCACATAAAGTATAGTGCCCCACCCCCTACATTATGACAAGTATTTAGCCCTGAGCTGCAAAAGCCACACATTATCACAAATTCAAATAAATGTTATATATATTATATGTAGTATAACATGTTCATAACCACACCATGCGTATCACAATTATATTCATGCATGCATCGGTTTGAAACACTATGATCTCTTGTTCAAATATTTGTATCCACTTTATAATGAATTATGATCTATGTTTGTCTTTTACACCCACACAATCCTCTTCACTTTGTAGCTAGTGATAACTTTCTCTCGTGCATGCACACACCCGCCTCCCTCTCACCCTCCCTCGGCATTCTCTCCATTGCGCACATTCGTTATTTCTCTTTAGGTTGTTCACCCATGGTGTGTTTAGGCCCCCCAACTCCTCCTTTCAGGCACACACCGATCGATATACCTCTCTAGCCAGGTGTAACCACCACAAACACATGCTTTCTCTCTTCTCTTCTCATCGTCTATGCCCCTCTCTGTCTAATACGGTTCCACACACATGCACACTCCCGCCCCTCTTTTCATTGATCTCATACTCGCACACTCCTCCCACCCTCGATATAGTAGGCCTCTCGCACTACCTCCTAGCCGCATCCCTCTATCTCTATCCGTCTCTCTGGGCCTTATTTGCTTCTAACACATGCATGCATGTATACCGATCGATCTCCGTACATATAGCTAGGTCGACTCTTTTTCCCCACGCACCGATCGACATACCTCACTAGTTATGTCTCTCCCTTTCTCTGACACGCGACGATTGATCTTCCTATGTAGTTACGTCTGCTTACCACAATCATATTGTCCGTGCAACGGACATCCGTGTTCGTTGACCAGACTCACACACAAGTGAGCTAACGATCGTACATCCAACACCAACATGCAATGCAAGGCCGAGCCAGAGAAACCACTCTTTGTGAGATCAAGGAGAGCATTAAGAAGAAAGCATCCGGATATCACCTTGGGAAGGCCTCCCTTGCCGGGCAGGAGAGCCCTGCCAGGTCGAGACCACCCTGAAGGCAAGTCCAGAATCGCCCCGGCAAGCCTGCCGGGGCCGCCAAGACCAAACTGCTGCCAAGACACCACCGCTCCACCGCACCGTGATGCCAGTCACTTATCGATGCGGTGTCGAGCCCCCCAGGTGATTAAGTGGCACTCATTAAGCACGTGGCAACTTGCTGGAAGACAGATCACACCCATTTGACACCCGTCCAGAGAAGTGTCTATACTACAAGCAGCACATGACTAAGCGGTGATATAAGCTTGTTGGGGATGCACCCCTGCACGCCACCTAAGGTAGCATTTATGGCTTTTGTCCCAAGTGCCAGAGTTAGGTATGATAGAACAGTTGGTTATCCAATCACAAGATAATGGCTGTTTTGCCACTGTGGTTACCCCTTGAGCTATAAAAGGAGGTCCAAGGCAACCTAGAGAGGGATTCGGACCCTCATACACTTGTACACGCGTAGCAGCTCTCCCCGAGGCAACCTTGCCGGGCTTGAGCGTTGCGTGTTCTTCGTGTTCCTCCATCCAATCCACCACAAGCAGGAGTAAGGTTTTACGCTTCGCAGTAGCCCGAACCTGGGTAAAAACCACCAGAGTCCCATCGTCGTGTTGCCTCATGGCCTCTGGTCTTTGTGCAATGTGATCTCCCCCTTGCCGAACCACAAAAGGGGCCCGTGGCCCCATAGGTGATCGTGTCCACCCATGACATCTTTGGCGCGCCAGGTAGGGGGGAGTGTTTGCGCGAACCCGAAGCTGTGAACAGCGCGTCAATCTTCATCATTGTCTTCTTTGTTCATTGCGCCCAAGAAGAAACCCGGCGCGACTGCACACCCCTCCACTTTGAAGGCCCCGTCGCATGCAGCCGCGAACACCGTAGGTGGCATGGCGATGTTAGATGAGGCCGGTGCTGCGGGTGACACAACCGGCACATGCAGCGCCGTCGTTGTGTCCCTTGTGGCCGAAGTCGGAGCAGGGGACGCCAGGGGTGGGCGGCATCAGCAGCATCCCGGTGAGCTTGGCCCAGAAGCCGCGGGTCGAGGGAACGCCCAGTCTCTACCTCCCCGCCGCACTGGCGGGCGCAGTTGCGACAACGACACCCGCTCCGGCGCAAGCCGCAATCCTCTAGTTGCGCCCACCACGAGTGCAGCTGCAAGGCGCACACCTTGCCCAGAGCAAGATGGGTAGGACGAAGTGCCGAACGGGGCCGTTGATCCCCAAGCATAGCCCACTCATCACCAGACCACCTTGGCAATCAGTTCACGATGGCATGAATGTGGCAACGCTCCTGCTGGTTCAACCAGGAGTCGAGCGCCATCGCGGTCTGCCTCGTTGGCCGCGCCAAGCACAGCCTCGGAAGTAATGGCATGGGCCCAGCTCCTGTTGAATTTCCCACCAGCTGCTGACAAGATGGACGAGTGGAGAGCCACTATCCAGAGCTCGATCGGCTTTGGTGAGGCCAGTAAATCACAGCATGCGGAGCCATCGCGATGCCCGCGAACGATGACGGTGGCCCAGGCTGACGGCCGTGTCGAGGGGTGTCGGTACAACAAACCCCAGGTATGTTGCCCAGACTGTACACAGGCTCAAGAACGAGATTGCAGCATCCAGGACAAGGCCAAGCAGAAGAGATCAGCTCTTTGAAGAATCAAAGGGCAGATCAAGAAGACCAAGACCAACCCAAGGAGTAAAATACCATGATGGGAAAACCTCCCCCATCGGGCAGGCGAGCTTGGCGGGGATGAGGTTTCCCCGAAGACAATTCTGAAGATTGCCCCGGCATGCTTGCCAGGGATGCTGAGGGCGGATTACCCCGCCAAGGCTCCACCGCTAAACCTCACAGCAATGCAACTCACCGATCGGTGCGGTGTCGAGCCCCCAAGATGCTAAGTGGCCATTATTTGGCACGTGGCAGCCATCCCCAGAGGAAATCACCTCCAAATGACACTTGTCCAGCGACATGTCACGTAGGCAGGCGAGAAGGTGGCAAAACAGCACGGCAAGGCTTGCCGGGCTAGGCTACGATGTGACACTAAGCGGCGTATTTAATGCTCTCTGTCCAGTCTGCAGAGTTACAGAGTTAGGTATGATGGCATTGTTTGCTATCTAATCAGTACACAATGACTGATTTGCCATTGTGGTGAACCCTTGATCTATAAAAGGAGGGCCATGGCAACCTTAGAAAGGATTCGGACCCCTGTACACTCATACGTGCGTAGCTACTCTGGCCCCGAGGCGACCTTGCCGGGCTAGAGTGCTGCGTCTCCACCACGGTCCTCTCATCAATCCACCAAAGCAGGATTAGGGTTTTACGCCTCACGGCGGCCCGAACCTGGGTAAAAAACTGCCCGTGTGATCGCTGCCGCGCTGCCCCGCGCCCTCCGCTCTTTGTGCAATGCGTCCTTCCCACCTACCGAACCACAAGGGGCTGATGGCCCCATAGGTGGCCGTGTTTTCCCACGACATCTTTGGCACGCCAGTTAGTGGGAAGCGCTTGCGTGAATCCGAGAGCGTACGCAGCACGCCATCTTCATCATCGTCTTCTTCATCGACAGCTTCATCATCCATGGCGCCCAAGAAGACAACCGGTGCCGCAGCTGACCTGTCCACCTCGAAGGCCTCTCCACACGGGGCTGCCGACGCCGTGGGGGCTGTGGGGGCGCATGGGGACATGGACGCTGCGGGGGACGTGACCGGTGCAGGCTGCATTGTCACCGCCTCCCTCGTAGCCGAAACGGGAGCAGGAGGCACCGGAGAAGGACATTGCCAACAACATCCCGACGGCCACGCTCCGCAAGGTGCGGGAGGAGAGATCATTCCATCCGTGCCTCTCCACCCCACCGAAGGACGCAGCCACAGCGGTGAGGCTCGCCAAGGGGCGAACCGCAATCATCCGGCCGCCCCTGCTACAGATGTGGCCGCAGGGCATGCGTCACCCCCAGGACGGGCTGGCCAAGCTGATGCGCCTAACGGAGCTGCTGATCCCCAAGCACATCCACCTCGCCTCCATGCCGCCCTGGCGACTGGCTCACGGCGACAGGAGCGCGACGCTGCTACTACTGGCACCGTCAGAAGCCAGGCGACGCTACGGTCTACGTCGTCATCCATGCCAAGCACTGCTTCGGAGGCCATGGCGCAGGCCAAACTCCTGTTGAGATTTCCACCGGCAGCCAATCAGATGGATGAGAGGAGAGCCACCATTCAGAGCTTGATTGGTTTCACCGAGGCGGGAGGATCGCAGCGAGCAGGCCCGCCACAGCCTCCACAGGCGACGGCAATGGCCCGAGCTACTGGCCGTACCGAAGGGGCCACCCCCATGGTACAATCACCTCCGCGGCAGCCAGTGCAGAGGCCACAGCCAGAGCAACGCAACCAAGAACCCGACGACGTATCGATGGCCTTGTCCGATCCTCGAGCACGACGAGAACAACGACGAGTCTTGGGAGACAGGCGGGGGGAAGACACACGCGTCACCATCGAACGATGCTACGAAACCCAATGCCGGTCTGATAGGCGCAATGGCTCCGAAGTCGACGAGCCTATGCCCTGTGAGGGTGGGTGCCTACCTTTCGGGGTTGTGTGCCCCGCCTTAACTCGTGAGTTGCGGCAAGTCCGTTGGCCATCTGCCCGCATGTTCAAGCCAAAAATACCATGCAAGTACGATGGAAGACTGAACCCGGCAGAGTTCTTGAGCATCTACACCATCGCTGTTCAAGCTGCCGGGGGAAGAGATGAGAAGGCGTTCGCCAACTACTTCCCCTTGGCACTCAAGCCAAATGTGAGGTCTTGGTTGATGCACTTGCCAGAGAATTCCATTTCGAGCTGGGCTGACCTGTGCCATGAGTTTGTTGGCGCCTTCACGGGCGGCCACCAAGAACCAGGAAAGCCCAGTGACTTGCAGCTACTCCCACAAAAGGAGGGAGAGAGCCTGCAGAAGTACATGCAGAGGTTCAGCCGGGTGCACAGAAACATCCTAGACATCCACCCGACAACTGTGATAGCCGCGTTCCAGTCCAACGTGCGCAACCACCGGATACGTTCTAAAATGAACGTTCATTTGCCCAAGACTATGAATGAGCTATACACTCTGGTGGATAAGTGTGCCCGAGTAGAAGAGGGGAGTTGACTCCCAGGTAAAGAAGATGGCATCGACATCGACTCAGAAGACGATGACGACGCCACCAGCCGGAAGTAGAAGAGCAAGAAGCACAACAAGAAGCGCAATGATAAAGTGGTGATGACCGTTGAAGGGTCGAGCGCACCTGGTACCGGCAAGAAGGCCAAGACCGAGGTCCCCGGCAAGGAAGCTGCCGCGTGCACTGATTGCCGGGAAGCTGCGGCTGCCGAGAAAGCTGGGAAGAGTGATGGGCCATATTGCAAGATCCATCAGACCAAGGGCCATGACCTCCAGGAGTGTCATCAGGTTGAGCAGCTCGTCAAGAAGCAGAGGGCTAAGTACGAGAAGCGTGATAAGGAGAAAAACCAAGATGGCTCTGGCGGGAAGGGCCGAGGGGGCAGAACAGGTCACCCTGGCAAGGCTCCTCGGTATCAAGGGAAACCCACCAAGGGCCATGAGAAGAAGGATTGCGAGGACGGAAGTGATGAAGGAGATGAAGAGGAAACCAGCGAGCAGGAATTCGAGAAAGCCACTGACGCCCTGTGCATTGACGGGGGTGCATCTCTGCACTCCTCTCACCGCCAACTTAAAAGGTGGGCGCGTGAGGTCAATGCCATGGAGCCAGCGGTAGATTCTCGGAAGCCGCTCAAGTGGTCCCACACGCCCATCGTCTTTGATGAGCAGGATCACCCTGACTGCACTACCGCAGTGGGGTGTTTGCCGTTGTTGGTTTCACCAACAATCCGCAACCTCAAGGTCACAAAGATGTTGGTTGACAGCGGGGCCGAGTTGAATCTGATTTCTCCAAAGGTCATCAACAAACTCCAGATAGCAGATGAAGAGCTCAAGGTTACTGGTACGTTCCAAGGGATCAACCCCGGCAAGAGTCATCCTAAGGGGAAGATCACACTGCCGGTAACATTCGGGGGGGGGGGGAGTTGAACTATCGGACTGAGAAGATTGTGTTTGATGTGGTTGACCTTCCCCTGCCGTACAACGGAATCCTTGGTCATCCTGCCCTGGCCAAGTTCATGGCGGCATCCCACTATGCCTACAACACTTTGAAGATGCGAGGACCAATGGGCGTTATTTCTATCCCATCAGACAAGAAAGAAACAATAATATGCGTGGACAAGATGTACCGGGAGGCAGTTGCTGCAGAAGTGCGGAAGCCGCTGCTCCCTCCGAGGAAAGCAAGAAAAAGAGGAAAGGAAGCAAGGATGCCAGTGAGGAATCCGGGAAGCGTGCCTCTCAGGAGTGCGCTACGCCTTTTGATGACTTGCCGGAGAGTTCCAATAGCAAGAGATCCAAGGCTGCAGCACCATCTGTGAAAAAAGTGCCGGCAGGGCTGGCTGGCACTGGTGGTACATTTACCATCAATGCCACCCTCGATGACAAATAGGAAAGCGCGCTCACTGCCTTCCTGCGGGCGAATGTCGATGTGTTTGCTTGGCAACCATCTGACATCCCCGTTGTTCCCAGGGAGGTAATCGAGCACCACCTTGCTGTCTGCCCACATGCCCGCCTGTCAAGCAGAAGGTCCAGAAGCAAGCTTTGGATCGGTAGCAGTTTATTGCCGAGGAGATCAAGAAACTTGAGGCAGCTGGATTGGTCAGAGGAATATTGCATCAAACGTGGTTAGCAAACCCACTGGTGCTGCGCAAGGAAAATGGGAAATGGAGGCTTTGCATAGATTTCACGGATCTTAACAAAGCATGCCCAAAGGACCCATTCCCTTTGCTGCGCATCGACCAGATTGTGGATTCCACCTTCGGATGTGATTTGCTCTCCTTCCTGGATGCCTACTCTGGATACCATCAGATCTTCATGTCCAAGGAAGACGAAGAAAAAATCGCGTTCTTAACTCCATGTGGCACGTACTGTTTTGTACGGATGCCCTTCGGGTTGAAGAGCGCTAGATCCACTTTTGCAAGAGTAGTACAGATTGGCTTTGAGTCCTAGCTGCACAGAAATATTGAAGCATACATGGATGATATTGTGGTCAAAACCAAGGACATAATAACTCTCATTCAGGATTTGGAAGAGACCTTTGCAAATCTGCGCAGGCTCAATTTGAAGCTGAACCCGGAGAAGTGTGTGTTTGGCGTTCCTTCCGGCAAGCTACTTGGCTTTTTTGTATCCCACCGGGGGATAGAGCCCAACCCCGATAAGATCAAGGCTATCGAGCAGATTCAAGCACCAAAGACAGTCAAGGACGTGAGACGTTTGACTGGATGTGTTGCCGCGCTGAGCAGGTTCATTTCCATGTCCGCTGAACGCGCCTTGCCATTTTTCAAAATCTTGAAAAAGGTAGGGCCCGTGGAGTGGACACTGGAGGCAGACGCTGCGCTACAAGATTTGAAGACCTACCTTTCCTTTGTTCCCACCTTAGTCGCTCCTAAATCACAAGAGTCGTTGCTGCTATATTTAGCACTGACCAATCAAGTGGTTAGCGTAGCACTGGTGGCACAATGGGAGGTAGATGAAGCAGCAACCGCCGCCACCGTCCCATTTGGAGAGGAAAGTGGACCAGTCCTGGCAAGATCAGATGCAGTTCACGACAAAGAAGAGCAAAGCAGCGGAGATAGTGCCAAGACGACGACAAGGAAGAAGGTGGTGCAGCGCCTAGTGTACTTCGTCAGCTCCCTACTGCAGGGGGCTAGGTCGAGGTACTCTGGTGTACAAAACTTGATTTTTGGCCTCATCATGGCCTCAAGGAAACTGTGTCACTACTTCCAAGCCCACCAGATCACGGTTGTAACCAGCTTCCCCTTGCAATGCATACTCCGAAACCCCGAGGCTACTGGCAGGATCGTGGAATGGGCTTTGGAGTTATCCAGCTTTGGTTTGAGGTTTGAAAGCACATCAACTATTCAGAGCAGAGCACTGGCAGAGTTCATTGTAGAGTGGACGCCAACCCCTGATGATGAAGTACTGGAAACAGTTATCCCCGGCAAGGAAGCGCCCCAAGAATGGATTATGTATTTTGAAGGCGCCTTCTCCCTACAGGGTGCAGTAGCTGTGCTTCTCGTTGCTCCCACTGGGGAGCACCTTAAGTACGTCGTTCAAATGCATTTCCCCCGGGAGGAGGCTACCAACAATACTGCAGAGTATGAAGGGCTCCTTGTTGGGCTCAGGATTGCGACAGAGTTGGGAATCAAGTAGCTGATCATCCGTGGAGACTCACAACTTGTGGTGAGGCAAATCAACAAGGACTACCAAAGCCCATTGATGGAGGCATACGTCGAGGAAGTGAGAAAGTTGGATGAGCGCTTTGACGGATTGCAAATAGAGCATGTACCACGTGCGGAAAACAGCATTGCTGATCATCTGTCAAAGTGCGCTGCGCAAAAACTCCCTGTGGAACCAAGGACTTTTGTTCTTCATCTGACTCAACCCTCCGTATCCCCGACAAAAATGGCCAGCAAGAGGAGGAAATTGAACTCCGGCAAGCCTCTCCCGGCAGAGCATCCCGAAGCCACCAACAGAGGGCTTGGCGGGAACAACTCCCCTTCAATCAGTGAGCTGCACCCTCCCTCCGAATTACCAGTCTTTGCGGTTGAGGCGTGCGATCCTGTCGATGAGGAGGTGCCGCTAGTCCTTGTTGCCGAGCCCCAGGCACCAACTTGGGCACGGCACATTGTTCGTTTCCTCCAAACAGGAGAACTTCTCGAAGAACAAGAAGAAGCTGAAAGAGTAGCCCGGAGGGCCAGTATGTATCACTTCATTGACGACACGCTATACAGAAGAAGGCCCAATGGTGTGAAATTGAAGTGCGTTTGCTGGGAAGAAGGAAAGGAACTGCTGGCAGAAATACACAAGGGTATGTGTGGCTCCCACATCGGGTCAAGGGCCTTGGTTGGGAAAGCTTTCTGGCAAGGTTTCTACTAGCCCACTGCCCTCCAAGATGCAATTGAACTAGTCACCAAGTATGAAGCCTGCCAGTTCCACTCCAAAAATATCCATCAGCCTGCTCAAGCTCCCAAAATAATCCCTTTGTCATGGCCATTTTTGGTCTGGGGGCTCGACATCATATGTCCCTTCCCCCATGCTACCGGGGTCTTTGAATTCTTGTTCGTCGCAATCGACAAGTTTACAAGGTGGCCGGAGGTGGAACCCATGAGAAAGGTGACCGCGCAGTCAGCTATCAAGTTCTTGAAAGGATTTGTGTGCCGCTTCGGGGTACCTGCCCGAATCATCACCGACAATGGCACCCAATTCACAAGCCGCGCCTTCATGCAATACGTTCATGCCCTCGGAAGCAAGATTTCATTTGCCTCTGCGGCCCATCCCAGAAGCAATGGAGAAGCTGAGAGGGCGAACACTGAAGTGCTGCGAGGTCTCAAGACAAGAACTTTTGATAGACTGCAGAAGTGCGGCAGGCGATGGATCGACGAGCTGCCGGTGGTTCTTTGGTCCCTTCGTACGACACCAAATCAAGCTACCGGACAGACTCCCTTCTCCCTAGTCTATGGGGCAGAAGCAGTTATCCCCACGGAACTCATATACGGGTCTCCTCGAGTGCTTGCCTACGATGAAGTAGCGCAGGAACAGCACCGGCGTGACGACATAGTGCTACTTGAGGAGAACTGTCTCTGGGCTGCTATGCCTGCTGCACGCTACCAGCAAGCCCTGCATTGCTATCAGAGCCACAGGGTTCATGCCCGGAGTTTTGAGGAAGACGACCTTGTCCTTAGGTGTGTTCAGTCTGCCAAGGGTGCAAACAAGTTGACGCCAAAGTGGGAAGGCCCTTACCGGGTAGTACGAGTCACCAGACCTGCGCAGTCCGTCTGGAGACCAGAGATGGCATTCAATTGCAAAACTCATGGAATATTGAGCATCTTCGTAAGTTCTACTCGTAAGGCGCGGCTGTCGGGCCTGCCCGGCAGCCACCCTTTTGTACAAGCTTTGCCGAAGTTGCATGTAACCCTTTGTACAAAGCCAGGCGCAGACCCTGAGCAACAGAGAAATAAACGAAGCGCTGGGGGGCCCTCGAAACTTCCATGCATGCATAAGCATATCATGAGCATAGCATGATCATGTAGAAGAGGGAGCATGTGGCATTGTTTTCATCTGCATTATGTTGCAGGATTCTTGCCGTGGACTTGGTCCCAAGGAAAAGGAATGAAGACGAGCCCACGTGACGATCCCGGCAAGCCAAACAGATAAGTTCTTTCTTATCCATATTTGTTCTGTAATTTGAAAACTTGTGCATATGAAAACCCCGCCACCTTCGAAACATAGGTGCTCCTACCCATTGACTTGAATGCTGCTTCGGTCAGGGTGGTCACAGTGGCCTTTGACGGAAAGGCTCAGCGGGGGGCTGGTCCCTTTTTTATGGTTGTGCCCGGCAGGCCTAGCCCCACGGCAACAAACTATGGATACCGGTAGGATAGCTTGCCAGAGAAACTTGTTTACTTAAATGTATAGAGGCATTTCACCTCTGCATGGAGATGGTACATGCAAAAGTGCCCGGAAAAGTTTGTCTTTTTCATTAATATGCTGATAATCAAGGAGATCTTACAGAACACAAACATGGATAAGGAAATTTACATTATTTAGACTAAAGTTTGGCCCAGGCCTACAAATTTTAAACTGAAAAAAGATAAGTGCCCTGTAATCCCTTTCTTGTCCCTCTCCTCCTAGGCGCTGCGGTGAGAAAGGAAGAGGGCAAAAGGAGTGCCTGAGCGGAAGCCCAGCCCGATCCCATCTGGGCTTGCTGGACGCAGCCTGACAAGATCAAGAGTGGCGAGGTTGCGAAGGAGAGGTGCGGGAGGAGCAGCTCGGCGGTGCCCTGGTCACCACCTCTAGGACCAGCAAGAAGCCCCAGTGCAGGCACCGGCAGGAAGAACTACCGGAGCCCAGCTGAAAGACTGCTAGAGGAGGCGAAGGCACCAAGAGAGCAACCCCCTCCCCAGCAACCGTCCTAAAGAGGCCGGTGATGATGGTGCTGGGGAGGGAGGGGAAGAGCGGAAAGATGATGTAGCGGGCTGGCAGTACGAGACGAAGGCGTCGGTGCTATCGTACTCCGACCTGACGCCCTGCCACCCGCCTTCTCCGTCTTCCCTCGTTCTTTCTTCATCATCACCACTCTGGGAGGACGCCAGCCCCTCGGGCCGTCACCTCCCCCAGAGAAGCAGCAGGCGACGGTGGTGTCCAAGGCGTGCAAAAAGCACCGCTCCCCACCTTGGAGGGCAGGAAGGTGCCACTGTCTTCAGCGTCTGCCCAGAATTTGCCGGAAGGAATAGCACCAGGATTATCGAGGATCCCGAGTGCTGAACCCCAGCCAAACGCCGGAACCCCCAAGGGCCCCGTCGGCAGGGCAACGGGCCTTGGCGACCCGCAACAAGGGTTGGCGCTACTCGCTGGACAGCTGGATCGCGTGGGGGAGGTGAGCATTTCATCATTCCGAGGAAGCGTGACACCTCCGACGCTACAGGCGGTTCGACGCCCACAACCTCGACCACTACATCCCTTTCGGCCCCGGACCAGACTCACTCCCCGGGCATCTACATAAGCGTTCGGCGTTATCGACCCCAAGCTAGGGCCCGGGGGCTGGTCCCAGCCTATCCACCTCAACATAGCAAGGAGGGAGGCAGTGAATGGAGGGGAGATGTGAGTAGATGAGCACCTCCGCTCCTCCTCACCCTTTTTTATAGGCGAGCTGGGGCTGGGGGGTTGATCCCTCGGCGGGTACTCACCGTCTCGCTCCACCAACCCAAGAAGGCTGGGCCTCTGCCATGACACTCTCTCCCGCACCACGCGCCTCCGTCACTTACCCCACTCAATGCATGCAGCATACGTGGCCAAGGATAAGGGCGTGGTGGGAAGAGTGAATTGGCAGTTACTCACCCGTGCGTTAAAGTCTTTCACGGGCCATTACAAGGATGGCCCCACTACAATTGGCGTTACACGACGTGCGGGAAAACTGGAAACTGACTCAAGCTTAGATTAATGAAGAAGCAAAGAAGATCTCAAGGGGTGAGCTACTACAGCCTCCCCACCTGTGTACTGGACAGGGCCTACCCCGATGACGCTCGGCAGCGCGTTCAGGTCAGGCCCGGGGGCTCCTGTCGGTGCAACAAACCCCAGGTATGTTGCCCAGACTGTACACATGCTCAAGAACGAGATTGCAGCATCCAGGACAAGGCCAAGCAGAAGAGATCAGCTCTTTGAAGAATCAAAGGGCGGATCAAGGAGACCAAGACCAACCCAAGGAGTAAAATACCACGATGGGAAAACCTCCCCCACCGCGCAGGCGAGTCTGGCGGGGACGAGGTTACCCCGAAGTCAAGTCTCAAGATTGCCCAGGCAGGCTTGCCGGGGACGTTGAGGGCGGATTACCCCGCCAAGGCTCCACCGCTCCACCTCACAGCAACGCAAGTCACCGATCGGTGCGGTGTCGAGCCCCCAAGATGCTAAGTGGCCGTTATTTGGCACGTGGCAGCCATCCCCAGAGGAAATCACCTCCAAATGACACTCGTCCAGCGACGTGTCACGTAGGCAGGCGAGAAGGTGGCAAAACAGCACGGCAAGGCTTGCCAGGCTAGGCTACGATGTGACACTAAGCGGCACATTTAATGCGCTCTGTCCAGTCTGCAGAGTTAGGTATGATGGCACTGTTTGCTATCTAATCAGTACGCAATGACTGATTTGCCATTGTGGTGACCTCTTGATACATAAAAGGAGGGCCATGGCAACCTTAGAAAGGATTCAGACCCCTATACACTCATACGCGTGTAGCTGCTCTCGCCTCGAGGCGACCTTGCCGGGCTAGAGCGCTGCGTCTCCACCATTGTCCTCTCATCAATCCACCAAAGTAGGAGTAGGGTTTTACGCCTCGCAGCGGCCCGAACCTGGGTAAAACTGCCCGTGTAATTGCTGACGCTCTGCCCCGCGCCCTCCGCTCTTTGTGTAATGCGTCCTTCCCCCCTGCCGAACCACAAGCGGCTGATGGCCCCATAGGTGGCCGTGTTTTCCCACAACAAGGGGGCTACGCCAACAATACAGTCTCCTCTGCGACAACAAGCTTTGAGGCAGCCTCAACAAACCTAACATATAGACGAGCCTAACGAGACGTCGATGGCTTCGTCTGCCCACAAACCCACCGAGATCACTGGCGGTTTCTGGAAGACCGGCGGAAGGAGGATGCTCGCGTCACCATAGAGTGATGCCGGGAGGCACACCACCAATCTAACAGACGCAATGGCCCAGACATTGACGAACCCGCGCCCAGTGTTGGCTGGTACTTGCCTTACGAGTTTGGGTGCCCCACCTTCACTCGTGAGCTGCGGCAGGTCCACTGGCCATCTGTCCGAGCCTCCAAGCCTGAACTGCCGGAGAAATACAACGGAAAGCTAAACCCGACAGAGTTTTTGGCATCTACATGATTGTTGTTCAAGCCGTCGGGGGCAGAGACAAAAAGGTGTTCGCCAACTATTTCCCTTTGGCGCTCAAGTCAAATGTGAGATCTTGGCTGATGCACCTGCCGGAGAACTCCATTTCATCATGGGCTGACTTGTGCAACGAATTTGTTGGCGCCTTCACGGGTGGCCACCAAGAGCCTGGGAAGCCCAGTGACTTGCAAGTCCTTCCGCAGAAGGAATGGGAGAGTCTGCGAAAATATATATAGAGGTTCAGTCGAGTGCACCGGAACATCCCAGAGATATACCCAGCAGCCGTGATTGCCGCGTTCCATTCAAACATGTGCAACAGGAAGATGCGAGCCAAGATGAACGTTTGGTTGCCCAAAACCATCAATGAATTGTATACCTTGGCGCTCGGGTTGAAGAAGGAGGGCGACTCCCCAGAGAGGAGGCTGGTGTCGAGATTGATTCAGATGATGACAACGAGACCACCAACCTGAAGAGGAGAAGCCGGAGGCGCAATAGGAAACGCAAAGAAAAGACAGTATTGGCTGTTGAGAGCTCTGATGATCTTAGTGCCGACAAGAAGGCAAAAACTAAGGGCCCCGACAAGGGAGCTGCTACGTGCGCTGATTGCCAGGAGGCCGCGGCAGCAGAGAAAGCCGGGAAATCCGATAGGCCATACTGCAAGATCCACCGCACCAAAGGTCATGATCTCCAAGAGTGCCACCAAGTTGAGCAGCTTGTTAAGAAGCAAAGGGCTAAATACGAGAAGCGTGACAAGGAGAGAGACCAAGAGGGTGCTGGTGGAAAAGGCCGTGGTGGTAGAGGAGGCCGCCGCGGCAAGGCCCCGCAGCAAAAGGAAAAACCTGCTAGAGGCCGTGAAAAGGAAGAAGGAGATGATGGGAGTGATGAAGGAGATGAGGAAGAAATCAGCGAGCAAGAATTCTAGAAAGCAACCGAAGCCATGTGTATTGACGGGGGTGCATCTTTGCACTCCTCTCATCGCCGGATCAAATAGTGGGCACATGAGGTCAATGTTGTGGAGCCAGCTGCAAACTCCCGAAGGCCACTTAAATGGTCCCACATGCCTATCATCTTTGACAAAGAGGATCACCCTGACCGCACTACTGCAGTTGGGTGTTTGCCATTGTTGGTTTCCCCGACAATCCACAACCTCAAGGTAACAAAGATGCTAGTTGACGGTGGGGTTGGGTTGAACTTGATCGCCCCCAAAGTAGTTGGCAAGGTGCAGATCCCCGACAAGGAGCTCAAGGCTACGGGCTCTTTCCAAGGAATCAACCCCGGCAGGAGCTAGCCCAAGGGGAAGGTTACATTGCCTGTGACATTTGGCGAGGCACTGAATTATCGGACTGAGAGAGTCGTGTTTGATGTTGTTCAGCTTCCTTTGCCTTACAATGGAATTCTTGGTCGCCCAGCTCAGGCAAAATTCATGGCAGCATCCCACTATGCCTACAACACCTTCAAGATGCCGGGGCCGATGGGTATCATTTCCATCCCATCAAATAAGAAATATACAATTATATGTGTGGATCAGATGTATCGGGATGCGGTAGCAGCTGAGACCGCAGAAGCCACAGCTCCCGCCAAGGAAACAAAGAAAGGGAAGAAGGCAAGCGGAGATACCGACAAGGACTCCGGGAAGCGCGCCTCTTCGGAGTGCGCCGCACCTGTTGATGTCCTGCCGGAAAGTTCCACTAGCAAGAGACCCAAGGTTGCTTCACCTGCTGTGAAAAAGGTCCCAGCAAGGCAGGATGGCATGGAAGGTACATTCACCATTAGCGCCACCCTCGATGACAAACAGTAAAGCGCGCTGGTTGCCTTCCTGCGGGCGAATGTCGATGTGTTTGCTTGGCAACCATCTGACATCCCTGGTGTTCCCAGGGACGTAATCGAGCACCACCTTGCTGTCTGGCCTCACGCTCGGCCTGTCAAGCAGAATGTGAGAAATCAAGCTTTAGAGCGGCAGCAATTTGTTGCCGAGGAAATCAAGAAACTTGAAGTAACTGGTTGGTCAGAGGGGTGTTGGATCCAACTTGGTTAGCAAACCCAGTGGTAGTGCCCAAGGCAAATGCGAATTGGAGGCTCTGCATTGATTTCACTGACCTGAACAAAGCATGTCCAAAAGACCCTTTTCCCCTACTGCGCATTGATGAAATTGTTGATTCCACTTCCGGGTGTGATTTTCTTTCCTTCTTGGATGCATACTCCGGATACCATCAGATCTTCATGGCCAAGGAATATGAGGAGAAAACCGCGTTCATAACTCCATGTGGCATGTACTGCTTTATGCGTATACCTTTTGGGTTAAAGAGCGGCGGATCCACTTTTGCAAGAGCAGTACAGATTGGTTTCCAACCCCAGCTCCACAGGAATGTGGAATCTTATATGGATGATATAGTGGTCAAAACCAAGGACAGCTCAACACTTATTCAAGACTTGGAAGAAACCTTTGCCAACTTGTGTTTGGTGTCCCATCCGGCAAGCTCCTTGGTTTCTTCATGTCCCAACGGGGAATAGAGGCCAATCCCAACAAGATCAAAGCAATTGAGCAAATACAAGCACCCATGACTATTAATGTCAAGGATGTAAGGCGTTTGGCTGGATGCATTGCTACACTGAGCATGTTCATCTCCAAGTCTGCTGAGCGCGCCTTACCTTTTTTCAAAATCATGGAAAAGGCTGGCCCGGTGAAGTGGACCCCGGAGGCAGAAGCAGCTCTTGAAGACCTGAAAACTTACCTTTCCTCTGCTCCCACCCTAGCCGGGCCTAAACCACAAGAGCTGTTGCTGCTATACTTAGCCGCAACGTACCAAGTGATTAGTGTTGCACTGGTGGCACAGCGAGAAGAGGATGAGAAAGCAGCCGCAGCAACTAACCCCTCCGGAGATGGAACCAGAACACCTGCGGCAGGACTTGACATGGACCAGGGGGAAGCAGGGCAAGCCATCGAGGGCGATCCCAAGACCGTGGCAAGGAAGAAAGTGGTGGAATGACCCGTTTACTTTGTCAGCTCCCTGTTACAGCGGGCCAGTACGAGGTACTTAGGAGTGCTAAAGCTGATCTTCGGCCTTGTCATGGCCTCGAGGAAGCTATGCCACTACTTCCAAGCCCACGAGATCATAGTTGTCACCCGTTTCCCACTACAACAGATATTAAGGAACATCGAAGCCACCGGTAGAATAGTCGAGTGGGTACTAGAGTTGTCAAGCTTCAGCTTGAAATATGAGAGCACCTCAACTACTCAGAGCAGGGCGTTAGCAGAGTTCATTGAGGAATGGATGCCCACACCAGACGAAGAAGTACCAGAGACAGTTCTCCCCAGCAAGGAATCGCCTCAGGAATGGATCATGTATTTTGATGGTGCTTTCTCGCTGTAGGGCTCCGGAGCCGGTGTGCTTCTTGTCACGCCCACCGGAGAGCATCTCAAGTACGTGATTCAAATGCACTTTCCCCGGGAGAAGGCCACCAACAACACTGCTGAGTATGAGGGGCTCCTTGCCGGACTCAGAATTGCGGTGGAGTTGGGAATCAAGAAACTGATTATCCGTGGAGATTCTCAACTTGTGGTAAGGCAAGTCAATAAAGATTATAAGAGTCCGTTGATGGAGGCATATGTGGAGGAAGTGAGAAAGCTCGAAGAACACTTTGATGGATTACAAGCAGAGCATGTGCCACGTGCGGAAAATACCATCGCTGATCACTTGTCAAAGTGCGCCGAGCAAAAGCTCCCTGTGGAACCAGGGACTTTTGTCCTCCATCTAACTCAACCATCAGTATCCCCCTCAACAATGACCAGAAAAAGGAGAAAGTTGAACTCCGGCAAATATATCCGGCAGGACTTCCTGAAGCTGCTGAGAGAGAGGCTGCCAGGGACAACCCCACTTCGGTTGGTGAGCAACACCCTCCTGTGGAACCACAAGTTCTTGCAGTCGAGGTGAGCGCTCCCACGAACGAGGAGGTGCCTTTAGTCCTTGTTGTTGAGCCACATGCTCCAACTTGGGCGCAGCACATAGTCCATTTCCTTCAAACAGGAGAGCTTCTCGAAGAGCAAGAAGAAGCTGAAAAAGTAGCCCGGTGGTCAAATATGTACCAGTTTGTCGACGACACACTGTACAGAAAAAAGGCCAAACGGTGTGAAATTGAAGTGCATTTGCCAGGAAGATGGGTTGAAGCTGTTGGCAGAGATACACAAGGTGGGTGTGGCTCTCACATTGGATCGAGAGCCCTGATCAGAAAAGCCTTCCGGCAGGTTTTCTATTGGCCCACAGCCCTCCACGATGCAACTAAGCTAGTCACCAAGTGTGAAGCCTGCTAGTTCCATTCCAAAAGCATTAATTAACCTGCTCAAGCTCTCCAGACGATCCCTGTATCCTGGCCATTCTCAGTCTGGGGGCTCGATATCTTGTGCCCCTTCCCCCGTGCTGTCCAGGGCTTTGAATTCTTGTACGTGGCAATCGACAAGTTTACAAAGTGGCCTGAGGTGGAGCCAGTGAGGAAGGTGACCGCACAATCAGCTCTCAAGTTCTTGAAAGGATTGGTGTGCTGCTTTGGAGTACCCAACAGAGTGTTTACCGATAACGGCAACTAGTTCATGAGCCGGACCTTTAGGCAGTACATCCAAAGCCTTGGGAGCAAGGTCTCCTTTGCCCCTGTTGCTCATCCATGGAGCAATGGGCAAGCTGAGAGGATGAATGCTGAAGTGCTGTGCGGGCTAAAGACCAGAACTTTTGAGAAGTTGCAAAAATGCGGCAAGCGCTGGATTGATGAGCTGCCGGTGGTTCTTTAGTCTCTCCGGACGACACCAAATCGAGCTACCGGCTAGCCTCCTTTCTCCCTAGTGTATGGGGCAGAAGCAGTGCTCCCCACAGAACTCATATACGGTTCACCTCGAGTACTTGCCTACGACAAAGTAGGGCAAGAGCAGCTACAGCATGACGATGCCATGCTCGTCGAGGAAGATTGTCTCTGAGCTGTTGTGCGTGCTGCGCACTACCAGCAAGCCCTGCGCCGCTATCCTAGATGCAGGGTTCATGCCCGGAGCCTTGAGGAAGGCGACCTTGTCCTTAGGCACATTCAGTCCGCCAAGGGTACTAACAAGTTGACGCAAAAGTGGGAAGGCCCTTACCGGGTAGTACAAGTCACCAGACCTGGTGCAGTCTGTCTGGAGACCGAAGATGGCATCAAAATGCAAAACTCATGGAATATTGAGCATCTTCATAAATTCTACCCATAAGGCGCGGCTGCCGAGCTCAGCCCCTAGCGGCCACCTTTTGTACAAGCCTTGCCGATGGGCATGTAACCCTTTGTACAAAGCCAGACGCAGACCCTGTGCAAAGATAATAAAACGAAGCGCTGGTGCCTAAACTTGCATGCATATTTTCTTAAGTATGATTTTGCTATGATAACCAACCCATTTAAGGTGGATCATATGCTATTGTTCTCTTGCCTTGTACTGTCAATAGGGACCCTGCCGCGGATAAACTCCCCGAAGGGAAGAAGTGAGAGCAGCCTAGCATAACGGTCCCCGACAGCCCCTTCTTGTCGGAGCGATAAGAAGGGCAGTAAATAGAGATAAGGTTTCTTCCCATCCATAAGTACGTCCCTGTATGAAAAGCTTGTGCGTAGAAAAACATTCTCGCCCTCAACATTTGTGCCACCATCCTTTGATTTGGAAGCTTTACTTCAATCAGGGTGGTTGAAGTGGCATTTGGAGGGGGATTGGCGAGGGGCCGGTTTCCTTCCATGCTCCCAACCCATCAGGCTGGGTCCAGCGGCAGCAACGGAAGGGACTGACAAGGTGTCTTGCCGGGGAACCTTGTTTACTTGGAAGTATTGAGGGGCTGTCCCTCGGCATGGACGTGATACATGTACAAGTACCCGGCAGGCATTTCCTTTTGTCATTAATACGCTCATAGACAAGTACAGACCATAAAGGGAACAAACATGGATGGAATATTACATAATTTAAGCTAAAGTTTGGCAGATGCCTACATTTTTTAATCCAAAAAAGACCAGTGCACCATAATGCCTTTCTTGTCCCTCTCCTCCTAGGAACTACAGTGGGAGGTGAAGAGGGCAAAAGGAGCGCCTGGGCAGAAGCCCGGCCTGACCCTGTCAGGGACCGCGGGATGCACCCTGACAATATCGGGAGGGTGAGGGCAAAGCCGGAAGGGCGGAAGGAGCAGCCAGGCGAGGCCCTGGTCACCGCCGCTAGGACCAGAGGAATTTGGCAGGAGGGACACCGACAGGTAAGACAAAGCCAGAGTCCACGAGGAAGCCTGCCGGGGTCCAGCTGGAGGAGGCGAAGGCATCCACACCCAACACCCCGGCAAATCGCTCTACCGGGAAGTGTCCTCTTCGTCGCTGTCACTCGAAGACGAGCTTTCGTCGTCGGTCGAGCTCTCCGCGCAGCACCCTAAGCGACCACCCGAGCGCCCAAAGACCTTGATGGAGAGCAGGCCGGCCTCCATTAATTTAAAATGGAGAACGTGCCCCTCCGCCAAGCTGTGGGCACTGGCAAAGGTTTTCCATCCACGCCGGAGAAGCATGACGTGAGGTGCGGGGAACTACACGTCCACCCGCATGTTGTCGTTACAACAACCCCTCATGTGTAGCTTCAAACCATGCGGCTGTTCAACCTCCATTACCCTTGCGAAAGGAGTGGGAAGTCGAAGATGGCTGCGCCAGGGATCGCACAGCCTAACAAGGAACTCCAGTGATGTGTCTCTGACATGGCCCTCCAGAAGAGTCGAAGCGGCTGGAGAGGGAGTGGACGGGCCACCGCCACGTCCCCCTTGGCCCCGAGCACCGCGCCAGCCACGACCATGTCCTGTGACTCCGCCTTGTGCACTGGATCCTGTCCCAATGTCCCCAGGGACACGGTGCCGAGAGGAAGCCCTCGTCTCCGCTGCTGGAGCTCGACCGCGCCCTCTTCCCCTAAACATGGTGGAAGAAGAACACAAGAGGAAGGAGAAGATAATGTGTGGGTGAGCCCCTCTCGTCACCTTTGCGCCTCCTTTTATAGTGGAGCATGGCCGGGGGTTGGCTCCTCACCATCCAAGAGGCAACCGCCCCGCTTCGCCTATCTGGTTCGTCTGCCCTGCTGACAGCGTCCAGATTCGACAACCGCCCTCCTGCGCCAATCTAGGGTGCCTATCTTTCTGCCATGGCACTCATTCTTGCGCTCTACGCATCCGTTACCTACCCCGCGCAATGCATGCAGCGTACGTGGCAGAAACGGCAGGTGTGGTGGAGGGAGTAAAATGGCAGTTACCTCCCCCTCCCCCAGGGTCGTGCGCGGACACTTCAATTAACTTCCCATGAACGTGGGCACCCCCTGGCCCTTTATGTGGCAAGCCCCATGAACGTGGGCACCCCCTGGCCCTTTACGTGGGAAGCCCCATGACGTTCGACATTGCATGACTCGCGGGGAAACCGGGAGCTACTTCAATTCCATGTTAATGAAGAAGCAAATAAGATATCAAAGAAGACATGGATCTCGCTGCGGCATGGTTGACATGTCCGCCTGTGTATTTGTTGGGGCCTACCCCAACGATGCTTGGTGGCATGTATGGACCAGGCCCGGGGGCTCTTGTCGGTGCAACGAACATCCATGCTCGTTGACCAGACTCACACACAAGCGAGCTAACGATCATACATCCAACACCAACATGCAATGCAAGCCCGAGCCAGAGAAACCGCTCTTCGTGAGATCATGGAGAGCATTAAGAAGAAAGCAGCCAGATATCACCTTGCTAAGGCCTCCCTTGCCATGCAGGAGAGCCCGGCCAGGTTGAGACCACCCCGAAGGCAAGTCTAGAATCGCCCTGTCAAGCTTGCCGGGGACGCCAAGACCAAACCGCCGCCAAGACACCACCGCTCCATCGCACCGCGACGCTAGTCACTTATCGATGTGGTGTCGAGCCCCCCAGGGGATTAAGTGGCACTCATTAAGAACATGGCAACTTGCTGGAAGACAGATCGCACCCATTTGACACCCGTCCAGAGGCGTGTCAAGATTACAAGCAGCAGATGGCTAAGTGGCGATATAAGCATGCCGGGGATGCACCCCCGCACGCTACCTAAGGTAGCATTTATGGCATTTTGTCCTAAGTGCTAGAGTTAGGTATGATAGCACTGTTGGCTATCTAATCACAAGATAATATCTGTTTTGCCACTATGGTTACCCCTTGAGCTATAAAAATAGGTCCAAGGCAACCTAGAGAGGGATTCAGACACTCATACACTTGTACACGCGTAGCAGCTCTCCCCGACGCAACCTTGCCGGGCTTGAGCGTTGCGTGTTCTTCGTGTCCCTCCATCCAATCCACCACAAGCAGGAGTAGGGTTTTACGCTTCGCAGCGGCCCGAACCTGGGTAAAAACAAGCAGAGTCCCAACGTCGTGCTGCCTCATGGCCTCTGCTCTTTGTGCAATGTGATCTCCCCCTTGCCGAACCACAAAAGGGGCCCGTGGCCCCATAGGTGATCGTGTCCACCCACGACACATATCATCCCCCCTCATCATCCATGCATGCCTCCTGACCCGTCTCTCACACGCACGTGCACAGACAGGCAGGCATCCCCTCTCTTATTGATATTGCGGTCGTACACACCGTTTGTCTAGCAGGCCTCTCCCACCATTTGTGAGAAGCAACTCCACCACCAACCGTCCGACACTCTAGCTTTGTCTCTCTCCCAACCTTATTCCTCTCCTACACATATGCATGGATGCCGATCGATCTCCCTCAATACATAGCTAGGACTCTCTCCTTCTCCACCCATATTCCAGTCAATATACCTCTCTATAGTTAGATCTCTGCCCCCCCCCCCACACACCGATAGTCGAACGCTGTAGGTAGGTATACATGCCACAAAGACAAACTACACCTCTCCCCTCTCACGTTCTAGTAGGCCAGCCGCACTATATCTTTGACATGGGCACACACAAATTTGATGGCACTGTTTATCGATCGCACACCCACACACTTCATACCTCTATTTGATTCTATCGATACCTCACGCTGATGATCCCTCCACTCTCTTCTCGTGGATCGTCCCCTATATATATGATATATCTAGGCCTCTGTTTCACACACATTGCATATGTTACACTTTTTGTTTGAGATATCATCGACACATTGCCTCTGCTTTGCACACACCATCTCTCTCTCACACACCCACGTACGTGGGGTACCTGCACGTAGAGAAGAGGTGCACGCACGACGCACATACTCATGTCTCATTCCTGGCCACATCTGCGCGGGTACATGGTGGAGCTCATTTATGTATGAAAAGGCAGCCCACGTGATAATTTGACGCGTGTAGCGGTTGTTTACTTGAAGGAGGGTCGTGTACCACGCGTACACAGAACAAAGTTTGACTTGACAAGTTAGTTTTAAATAAAGTTATATTCCTCAATGACACGTACAGAATATAAAATGATTGTTATCGAGAAAAAAGAAATCTGCTCCACTATATACAATGGAGCCTGCCTCCCGGGTTTTGTCTCTCGTCACACTATCTCTCACAAGGCGGCAGTGGCCTCTCTCTCTCACCGTTGGTCACTGATCTGGCCGCATCTCGTTTGCTGGCAGAAAGGGACGATGTGCATCATTTCTCCATTCGACAGCGTCGAGGCAGCACGACTCGATCTACACTACCCACCGTTCACTCTGACCAAGCTTTGGCGTGGTAGGGCCTTCGCCACTTGCTCGCTGCCGCAGTATGGGCAGATCCTAGCCCCCGGTGCCCTCCTAGTTACACCCCGACGACCCTCAGGTACAGCTTCCTCCAGCCTTGCTCCACTTCCCATCTTCCCATGTTGCTGCATGTGGATCTTCTTTAGTTCTTTGCCTAAAATGTATCTCGGCCGGCGTACTTTGCATCTTGCAATCTCGTCGTCTGATACATCTGTTGGGGAAGGTTACATGGAAAACAAAAAAATATTCTACGCACACGCGAGAACTGTCCATGGAGATGCATAGCTATGAGAGGGGAGAGTGTGTCTACGTACCCTCGTAGACCGTTAAGCGGAAGCGTTTATCAACACGGTTGATGTAGTCGTACACCTTCACGATCCGCCCGATCAAGTACCGAACGTACGGCACCTCCGCGTTCAGCACAAGTTCAGCTCGATGACGTCCTTGCCTTCTTGATCCACCAAGACAGGCGAAGTAGTAGATGAGTTCCGGCAGCACGACAACATGGTGACGGTGGTGATGCAACTATCTCCGCAGGGCTTCGCCGAGCACTACGAAAATATGACCGAGGATGAACTAGAGGGAGAGGGGAACCGCACACGACTAGGGAATCTTAGTGTGTGTTTCCCCTCTCCCTCCACATATATATATATATAGGTGGAGGGGGGAGAGGAGGCAGCCCTAGGGCGCCCCCAAGTGGCCTGCGGCTGCCCTAGATGCCTGCCTAGCCGTGCCCCCAGTATCTTTGAACATGTGGGGAACGAAAGAGGTCTGGCTGCCTTAGGGCGCCTCCCCCTTCCTTCCCTCCCTCCTTGGTGCATGGGCAAGTGGTGGAGGGGCGCGCCAGCCCCCTTGTGGGCTAGTGTGCTCCCCCCTTTGGCCCATAAGGCCCACTACTTACCAGTGGCCTCCCGAAACCCCTTCCGGCACTCCGATAAATACCTGGTTCTTTCCGAAACCTTTCCCGTGACCAAATATCATCATCCTATATATCAATCTTTACCTCTGGACCATTCCGGAGTTCCTCTTCATGTCCGTGATCTCATCCGGGACTCCGAACAACATGCGGTCACCAATTCACATAACTCATATAATACTATATCGTCATTGAACGTTAAGTGTGCGGACCCTACAGGTTCGAGAATTATGTAGACATGACTGAGACGCCTCTCCGGTCAATAACCAATAGCGGGACCTGGATGCCCATTTAGGTTCCTACATATTCTACGAAGATCTTTATCGGTCGAACCTTTATGAGAACATACGTAATTCCCTTTGTCTGTCGGTATGTTACTTGCCCGAGATTTGATCGTCGGTATCTTCATACCTAGTTCAATCTCGTTACCGGCAAGTCTCTTTACTCGTTTCATAATACATCATCTCGTAACTAACTCCTTAGTCACTTAGCTTGCATGCTTCTTGTGATGTGTATTTCCGAGAGGGCCCAGGGATACCTCTCCGATATACAGAGTGACAAATCCCAATCTCGCTCCATGCCAACTCAACAGACACCTTCGGAGATACCTGTAGAGCATCTTTATGATCACCCAGTTTTGTTGTGACATTTGATAGCACACAAGGTATTCTTCCAGTATCCAGGAGTTGCATGATCTCATGGTCGAAGGAATATGTATTTGACATTAAGAAAGCAGTTGCAATACACTGAACGATCATATGCTAAGCTAACGGATGGGTCTTGTCCATCACATCATTCTCCTAATGATGTGATCTCGTTAACAAGTGACAACACATGTCCATGGTTAGGAAACCTGAACCATCTTTGATCAACAAGCTAGTCTACTAGAGGCTCACTAGGGACACGGTATTTGTTTATGTATCCACACATGTATGTAAGTTTCCGATCAATACAATTCTAGCATGAATAATAAACCTTTATCATGAATAAGGAAATATAATAATAACAACTTTATTATTGCCTCTAGGGCATATTTCCATCAACGTCTCCGCTGTATCTACTTTTCCTTACACTTTTGCTCTTGTTTTGGACTCTAATTTGCATGATTTGAATGAAACTAACCCGGACTGACGATGTTTTCAGCAGAACTACCATGGTGTAGTTTTTGTGCAGAAATAAAAGTTCTCGGAATGGAACAAAACTTTTTGGATAATTGTTTTATAATAAAAGAAAAATACTAGAGCCAAGAACCACTGGAGGGGGGCCGTGGCTGTGCACAAGACACCAAGGCGCCCCCCCTCTGGCGCGCCCTGGTGGGTTGTGCCCACCTCGTGGCCCCGTAGGCCCTAATTCTGACACTATAAAATCCTATTTTTGGAGAAAAAAAATAGGAGAGGAAGTTTCATCGCGTTTCACGATACGGAGCCGCCACCACCTCCTGTTCTTCATCGGGAGGCCAGATCTGGAGCCCGTTCGGGGCTCCGGAGAGGGGAATCTTCGGTCTTTGTCATCACCAACCCTCCTTCATCACCAATTCCATGATGCTCCCCACCGGGAGTGAGTAATTCCTTCGTAGGCATGCTGGTTGGTGAGGAGTTGGATGAGATTCATCATGTAATCGAGTTAGTTTTGTTAGGGCTTGATCCCTAGTATCCACTATGTTCTGAGATTGATGTTGTTATGACTTTGCCATGCTTAATGCTTGTCACTTAGGGCCCGGGTGCCATGATTTCAGATCTGAACCGTTTATGTTTTCACCATTATATCTATGTTCTAGATCCAATCTTGCAAGTCATATTCACCTATTACGTGTTATGATACGTAATTCGGATACTTTCCGGTGATAACCCAAGTTTGAGGAGTTCATGTATTCACTTTGTGTTAATGCTTTGTTCTGGTTCTCTATTAAAAGGAGGCGTTAATATCCCTTAGTTTCCTTATGGGCCCCGCTGCCACGGGAGGGTAGGACAAAAGATGTCATGCAAGTTCTTTTCCATAAGCATGTATGACTATTTACGGAATACATGCCTACATTATATTTATGAACCGGAGCTAGTTTTGTATTGCCCTAGGTTATGACTATTATATGATGAATATCATCCAACGAATTCACCGATCCAATGCCTACGAATTTTCCACATATTGTTCTTGCTAAGTTACTACTGTTGCTGTTACTATTACACTTGCTACAAAATCATTACTATCACTGTTACCGTTACTGCTACTGTTCCACTACTATCAAAACTATCATATTACTGTGCTACTGATCACCTTGCTGTAGATATTTAATCTCCAGGTGTGGTTGAATTGACAACTCAACCGCTAATACTTACAAATATTCTTTGGCTCCCCTTGTGCCAAATCAATAAATTTGGGTTGAATAATCTACCCTCGAAAACTGTTGTGATCCCCTATACTTGTGGGTTATCAAGACCTTTTTTCTAGCACCGTTGCCAGGGAGCATAGCTATATTTGTTGAGTCACTTGGGATAATTATCTATTTATCGCTATGAAGAATCTGAAGGATACAAAGACTAAGATCTTTCCCTCTAAGACAAGGGGAGGTAAGGAACTACCATCAAGCTCTGCACTTGATTCTCCTTCTATTTTGAGTAGACTTGCAACACCACCACATGCTATTAATCCTGATATGTCACAAGTTATTAATGATGCTACTTCTACTATGAATGATACTCATGATGATGCTAGTACCTTGCTTGATGATAATGTGCCACTAGGTGAATTTCTTGATGAACAAATTGCTAGAGCTAAAGATATTGAGAATGCTGAAACTGATGAAATTATTGAAACTGATGAAGTACTTAAAACTGAAAATCTTAAAACACCTATTAGACCTAGCTCTCCTAGATATGAAATGCCTAAGATACCTGAAGGTTATGTTATGGATGAGGAGATAGCTAGAGACTTTCTTGCTTGCAATGATAGAGATGATCTTAAGAAATTACTATGCAAACTGAAGGAAAAATCTTTGAATGCTAGAATGATATATGATCCTAAGTTTGCTACTTCACCTATCTTTGTTACCGATAAGGATTATGAATTATCTGTCAACCAAGAGTTAATTACTTTGGTTGAATCTGATCCTTTCCATGGCTATGAAACTGAAACTGTTGTGGCACATCTTACTAAATTAAATGATACAGCCACCCTATTTGCTCACGATGAGAAGATTCGCTACTATTATATTCTCAAATTATTTCTGTTCTCATTAAAGGGTGATGCTAAGATATGGTACAATTCTCTTGCTCCTGGTTGTGTGCGAAGTCCCCAGGATATGATTTATTACTTCTCTAAAAAATATTTTCCTGCTCATAAGAAACAAGCTGCTTTACAAGAAATATTTAATTTTATGCAAATTGAAGAAGAGAGTCTCCCACAAGCTTGGGGGAGGCTTCTCCAATTTCTTAATGCTTTGCATGATCATCCTCTTAAGAAAAATGAAATACTTGATATCTTTAATAATGGACTAACCGATGTTTCTAGGGACTTCCTAGATAGTTGTGCGGGTTGTGTTTTCAGGGAACGAGCTGTTGATCAAGCTGAGGAATTATTGAATATTATATTGAAAAATTATGATGATTGGACTCTTCCTGAATCACCGCCTAAACCCAATCCGAAGGAGAGGGGTATCTTATATCTCAGTCCCGAAGATATCCAAGAGGCAAAGAAAAGTATGAAGGAAAAAGGTATTAAAGCAGAGGATGTTAAAAATTTACCTCCTATTAAAGAAATACATGGACTTGATACACCACCACCACCAAAGGTGGTAGAGGTAAACTCTTTAATGAAATTTGATGAAAGTGACATCCCTTACAATAAACATCCTAGTCAATGCCTTTATGAGTTTCACAATTACATTAGAAAACAAGATCACTTCAATGCAAAAGTTATGAAACAATTGAAATATAATTCTGATATGATTGCTCGCTTGAGTGACTTGTTATTTAGAATTACTAATGATGTTAGGGGTGTGGGAAAGCATGCCTCTAGGGTTCAAACTCAGTTAGAACAAGTTGCTAAATCTCAAAGAGAATTGCTTAATGACATGAACAATAATAAAAATGATTTTGCTGTGAGAGTAGCAACTAGAGGAGGTAAAATGACTCAGGAACCACTTTATCCCGAGGGACACCCTAAAAGAATTGAACAAGACTCTCAAAGAATTAACACTGATGAACCTAGTCCTTCTAAAAAGAAGAAGAAAAAGAAAAATGATAGGACTTTGCATACCTCTAGTGAACCTGAAATAGAAAAACCTCCTGAAATTCATAATGATGTTTCTACTTCTGATGCTGAAACTCAATCTGGTAATGAACATTCACCTAGTGATAATGAAAAAGATAATGATGATGTTCATGAAGACACTGAACCAGACATTGATAAACAACCAGATAATGATGTTGAAATAGAACCAGCTGTTGATCTTGATAACCCACAATCTAAAAATAAAAGATATGATAAAAGAGACTTTGTTGCTAGAAAAGATGGAAGAGAAAGAGAACCATGGGTTTAGAAACCCATGCTCTTTCCACCTAAACCAACTAAGAAAAAGGATGATGAAGAATTTGAACGCTTTGCTGAGATGCTTAGGCCAGTCTTTTTGTGCACTCGCTTGACTGATATTTTAAAGATGGCCCCATATGCAAAATACATGAAAGACATCATCACTAATAAGAGAAAGATACCAGAAGCTGAAATCTCCACCATGCTTGCTAATTATTCTTTTAAGGATGGAGTACCTAAAAAACTTGGAGATCCAGGAATACCAACTATACCTTGCTTCATCAAAAGAAATTATGTTAAAACTGCTTTATGTGATTTAGGAGCTGGTGTTAGTGTTATGCCTTTCTCCTTATATAAAAGACTTGATTTGAATAAACTCACACCTACTGAAATATCTCTGCAAATGGCTGATAAATCAAATGGCTGAAATATCTCTGAAAGTGAGGATGTGCCCGTTGTTGTTGCAAATGTTACTATCTTCACAGACTTTGTTATACTTGAGATGCCCGAGGATGACAACATGTCGATTATCCTTGGTAGACCTTTTTTGAATACTGCAGGGGCTGTTATTGATTGCAATAAAAGCAAGGTTACTTTTCATGTCAATGGTAATGAGCATACGGTGCACTTTTCGAAGAAACAATTCCAAGTGAATGGTATTAATGTTATTGAAAAATCTCCGACACTCACTATTGGAAGTTTTCAACTACCTCTACCTACTGCCCAAAAGAAATATGAAATGCTTATTGTTGGGGACATGCATATCCCCGTTGAGGTAACTTAGTGTTTTACAAAAGTTCTTTGGTTTCATGCTAATCGAAGGTGGTTGTTAATAAGACTTGATCAACCTTATTAATGGATCATTTTTTAGAGGTATGAAGTTGATGAATTTAGTAGGCACAAACTTCTACTCCCAGCTTTTGTTTTATGTTTTTCTTAGTTAAATTAAATAAAATGCCATGTTTATCCTGTTTTCTGGATTTTCCGTGCAATAAAAATTGTCCCAAAAATAAAAGTTCTCAGAATGCCCTGAAAATTTAATACGACTTTTTTCTGAATATTTTTGAATTTCTGGTGCAAATAACATCAGAGGGGGGTGCACCTGGTGACTACAAGACACCAGGGCGCTCCAGCAACCCCAAGCACGCCCTGGTGGGTTGTGGTTCCCACGTGGGTCCCCTCACTTACTTCTTTAGCCCATGTCATCCCCTACCTCCAGAAAAAAATAACTATAGCTCTCTCTCTCTCTCGTGTTCTTGCTCTCAAACCCACGGATTTCGATCTCTTTGCTTGAAGCTCCGTTTCCAAAACTATTTTGGGGGATTGCTACTTGGTATGTGACTCCTCCATTGCTCCAATTAGTTTTTGCTTTAGTGGTTTATATTTTGAATAATTAGCTACTCCTGGTGCTGCTGTAGGTGAGCTTGCATGTTGAATTCTTAGAGTTCTAAGTAGTTTGAATGCCTAATATAGCCTCTATGCATCCTTATGAGTAGCTGCTATCAATCTTGTGAATTTTTGTTGGCAAAAATTTTGTGTCCTAAATTTTATTAGAAATTGTTCGCAAATAAATATGCAATTCTTTAGGAGTTCTTTGAGGAGGAGGTCTACGGAAGCATCATCTAGTAGTGGCTCAATATGTCGGTCTTATGTTGAACCAAGCGCAAGCGCAATGCGTGATGCCGCTATCAAATCATGCCTATGGCCGTGTAACGATTTCCTGGTAAGCGCAGACATTAAGGAAGAATTTGAGCAATATGTTCACAACACCGAGCTCGGCCCCTAAATTGAAGATAAGTGCATCCAGTATCTCAACCTCACCAAAACTTTTACTAAGAAATTTAAATATTTTCCTCGTGAGTCTAGAGTTTCGTTTAGCCTTTATGATCACCCATTTACCATGTCTCTAAGTGTGTTCTGTGATGCCTGCGAAATTCCATATTGGGGTTCGCTATACAAGCCACCAAGATCTGAGTATGAGTCATTTTTGACTAGCCTTTGCTACGGTGAGGATAGAGGAGTGACACAAGGTAGGATAAAAAGTATTCATTTTCCATCAATTCAGTACTTTGCACTCTTTAATGGCAAATGTATCATGGGCAAGCAGGATTGTAGCACACTATGTGCCCTTGATTTGAGCCTCATACACACTGCTCTGACCGAAATTAAACGTTATAATCTTGGAGCGATTGTTGCACGAAGGTTGCAGCACAACACCGGTAGTGGTTATTTTTATGGTGGGATTTATGCTTCTCATTTAGCTAAATAGGTTGGTGTTATACCTCTGCCTTATGACCCCATCTTACCTACTTAGTACTTAGACTTTGAGGCCATGAAGCGCCATAAGTTCCTTAAGGGCAAAATCACTAATTATACTTATAACTTGAGGTTCAATAAAGAAACCATTGTGCATATTGTTTTGCATGCGCCTGCTCTCTTTGATATTGACAGCAAAAGAAGAAATTATGTTCATGAGATCGAGGCCCGCTCGTACAAGGCAGAGATCGAGGCAGCTCGACGGGCTGAGGAGGCTGCACCAAGAGCCTCTGTGAGCTATCACTCTGACTATTATGCATGCCGCTGATGGTGATTACCAAGCTAGGCCAAAAGCCTAAGCTTGGGGGAGTACGTGTTTCCACCGACATTACATTCATGATCACACATTTCAGTTCAGTTGTCGGTGTCCACACTTTTTCATTATATTATCCATACTAGATTTATTTCTTTGCTTTCTTTTTGTGTGTTTGCAAAACTTTGAGAAAAACCCAAAAATATTTCTTGCTTCTTTTTGGTTTTTCTTTCTAGCTTCAAATAGTTGTAGTGTTAAAAGAAAATTCCAAAATATTTCCTTGTTCTTCTTTTGCTTGTTGGGAGCTTTCCCGTGTAAACAGTTTTTCTATTTTTTGTTTTCCTTCTTTAATCTGCTTTCTTCAACAAAACTAAAAACTCCAAAAATATTTCAGTGTGTTTCTCTGAAATTCTTTTCTTTTGTTGAGTCATACCGAGGAGAAGACCACGATGAAAATGTTGAGTGGCTCTCATATGCATCATTGTTGATATAACAAAGAGCCCATATTACCTTGTCTTCTCCTTTTGAATAAAATGTTTGCAGATTCCAACTTAGTTCACGGCACTCCTGCACTATTATTATTTTCATACCATTCGGTCGTGTAAGTGAAAGGCAATAATGAAGATATTTTATTAACTGTCTGTGGCAGAGAGAAACGGGTATGAACTCAACTTGTTCTGTTTTTGTAAATATGTTTAACATAGTATCCATGATTCACCATATTATGACCAAACATGTATGCAATGACAATTAATGATTTATCTTGGATGTCAACATGTATTAAAATTATTGTGATGTAGTATGATGATATGGTATCCTGCTCTGAATGTTTCAAGTGGCTTGACTTGGCACATGTTCATGCATGTAGTTGAATCAAAACCAACATAGCCTCTACGATATTTATGTTCATGGTGTTCATATCCTACTCATGCTAGTATTCAATGTTAATTATGTGTAACGCATGTTCATGACCATTTTCGCTCTCTAGCTGGCCGCTTCTCAACCTATTTTCTAGCCTTCGCCTCTAAATTTTCAAATGAACATATGTTTTGTGTTCGTGGACCGCTCATGGAGTGACAGGAGGCGGTCAGTATCTTCCATGCTATGGGGGTTATTCTCATGATGAGTGTTTATTCACTCGTCCTTGCACGAGAGGGGCGGTAATAGGGATGCCCAGTCCTGAAATAAAAAATTGCAAATAATTAAACAAAACTCCCCTAGGACAGATGTTGGTATGGACGGTACCCATGAATTCGGCTAGACGTGGAGTGTGTTTGTTGTTGGAGGGGGAGTAAACCTTTACTTTTATAGCATGGGAACCGCCACTAATGTGTTTAGCATGGAAGATATTGATAACTCTTGGTTGTAACGTTGACAGGAAGTTTGTACCTCCCAAAATTACATTTATCTCTTTTTTAAAACTTTGAGCTCTGGCACCGATGCAAATCCCTGCTTCCCTCTGCGAAGGGACTATCTATTTACTTTTATGTTGAGTCATCACCTTCTCAAATAAGTGCCAGATCTGAGAGCACTATTGTCATCCTCATGTATTGTGTATAGTTAATGTTGGATGTATCATGACTGAATCTTTTCTACCATGAATTACAATGTTTAGTCACTGCTTGAACTTTGGAGGTGCTCTGCATTTATGTTTTGTGGTCTCAGAAAGGGCTAGCGAGATACCATTATTGTCATATTATATCATGGTTGTTTTGACAAAGTGTTGACATTTGAGATATCCTATTACTGCTCGCTAGTTTCTTATGCTATTGATATGAATTAATATAATTTTTAAGAGTTATTGTTGACATGGTTAGTCATAATCTTTGCTGAAAACCTGGGTGCTATTTAAGCTTATTTATGTAAACAAGAACAAAAGGGTTTGTAAAAGTTTTTCTTTTTCACTTTCAGTTTGTTAAATGAATTGCTTCAGGACAAACAAAGGTTTAAGCTTGGGGGAGCTGATACGTCTCCGTCGTATCTACTTTTCCTAACTCTTTTGCTCTTGTTTGGACTCTAATTTGCCTGATTTGAATGAAACTAACTCGGATTGACGCTGTTTTCAGCAGAACTACCATGGTGTTGTTTTTCTACAGAAATAAAAGTTCTCAGAATGGAACAAAACTTTTTGGAGATTTTTTTTATAATGAAAGAAAAATATTGGAGCCAAGAACCACCGGAGGGGAGCCCCTGGCTGGGCACAAGGCACCAGGGCCCCCCCTCTGGCGCACCCTGGTGGGTTGTGCCCACCTCGTGGCCCCGCAGACCCTAATTCCGACGCTATAATCCTATTTTTGGAGAAAAAATAGGAGAGGAAGTTTCTTCATGTTTCACGATACGGAGCCGCCGCCACCTCCTATTCTTCAGCGGGAGGCCAGGTCTGGAGCCTGTTCGGGGCTCCGGAGAGGGGAATCTTCGATCTCCGTCATCACCAACCCTCCTTCATCACCAATTCCATGATGCTCCCCACCGGTAGTGAGTAATTCCTTCGTAGGGTCGCTGGTCGGTGAGGAGTTGGATGAGATTCATCATGTAATCGAGTTAGTTTTGTTAGGGCTTGATCCCTAGTATCCACTATGTTCTGAGATAGATGTTGTTATGCCTTTGCCATGCTTAATGCTTGTCACTTAGGGCTGGGGTGCCATGATTTCAGATCTGAACCGTTTATGTTTTCACCATTATATCTATGTTCTAGATCCGATCTTGCAAGTCATATTCACCTTTTACGTGTTATGATCCGTAAACCCAGTGTGACAGTAATTGGGATATTTTCCGGTGATGACCGTAGTTTGAGGAGTTCATGTACTCACTATGTGTTAATGCTTTGTTCCAGTTCTCTATTAAAAGGAGGCCTTAATATCCCTTAGTTTCCTTATAGACCCCGCTGCCACAGGAGGGTAGGAGAAAAGATGCCATGCAAGTTCTTTTCCATAAGCATGTATGACTATTTACGGAATACATGCCTACAATATATTTATGAACTAGAGCTAGTTTTGTATCGCCCTAGGTTATGACTGTTATATGATGAATATCATCCAATGAATTCGCCGATCCAATGCCTACGAATTTTCCACATATTGTTCTTGCTAAGTTACTATTGCTGTTGTTACTGTTACACTTGCTACAAAATCATTGCTATCACTGTTACCGTTACTGCTACTGTTACCACTACTATCAAAACTATCATATTACTATGCTATTGATCACCTTGCTGCAGATATTTAATCTCCAGGTGTGGTTGAATTGACAACTCAACCGCTAATACTTACAAATATTCTTTGGCTCCCCTTGTGTCGAATCTATAAATTTGGGTTGAATACTCTACCCTCGAAAACTTTTGTGATCCCCGATACTTGTTGGTTATCATCGTCACACCATTTTTGATAAACCACCATGCTGCTATCTTTCCCTTAGCACATGGAATATACTTATTTTTTGTCGGCGTATGTGTCTTCAACTGTTATTGGCCAGTAATTGTTTCCTTTCTACCTCTTTTTGCAAACAGGGCTATCTATTTCACCTCTTTGCTATTGCAACCTTTTGGTGAACTGCACAAATCAATTTTTTTCTTAAGAGTGTTTTGTGCAGTTCCACCAAAATGTCACGTGGGCAATGTTTCTACATTTCTGTGGGACTGCACAATGGGAGATTGGTTTTGCTATCCTCCTCATCGAACTCCGAGGCTAATCTTCTCCTACAAGTAGTTAGTCTTAAAGGCAGATTGCAGAGGTGATCGGTTTCTATTTGTGTGTGTACATTTCATCATCTAGTGCCACTATTATTCTAATCACACTTACTCAATATCTTTGCAAATAGGGATGATCAGCTCGATTTTAGTGGAACTGCACAAAATGATCGGATTGTGATGTCCTCCATACACCTCTTTCTTGTCTACAGAGCTGCGTGAAACTAGCTGCCAACCAATGAACACCGTGTCGGTGTACTAAGTATTGGGTCATTAGTACCCCGTACTTGTGCACGGGTAGTTGTAGCCATACTCGCGGCCAGGCTTGTCGGGGAACAGTTGGAGGTTAATTCAAGTTATCGAAGAAACACCCAAGTCAAGGATCTGAGGATCAGCAGATAAGAAGAACTGAAGACCGAAAGCCAGCATCCCCAGCAAGATCTTGCCGGGGTGGCCTGCGGAGCCCGGCAAGATTTTGCGCCCGGCAAGATTCAGCGCTCGGCAAGATTCTGCCACTGTGCCACCGCTTCGGCACAACAACAAGCCTAACATTCTAGGTCCTTCTCTGGATGCGTGGCAATGTGCCAGTGGAGGAGAGCTTAAGCGGTGCTGATGGGATGGCTCCTTTTTCCATCCCCAAGAAAATGAGGACACCTAAATGGACACCTCACGGTGCATTAAATGCATTCGTCCTAATCCATCAGTGGTTAGGTATGATGACCCTGTAGCTACTTTACACCATAATGTATGAACATTTTGCCACTGTGGTGACCCCTTTGAACATATAAAAGGAGGCCCAAGGCAACTGCTACAGGGAGGAGGATCTTCTGGCCCATCCTGCATGCGTAGCTGCTCTTTGAACGTACTGTTCATCGCAAGCGCTCCTTGAGCCTGGGCTCAAGAACACTCTTAATAAAACAAGGCAAGAGTAGGGTTTTACGCTGATTAGCGGCCCGAACCTGGGTAAAATCGCCCCGCGTCGATCATTGGTTTTGCTCTTTGCACATACCTCTCTCCCTGCCGAATCATAAAGGGTTCTTTTGGGATCCCATAGGTGTCATACGCCGACATCTTTGGCGCGCCAGGTAGAGGGAAGAAGGTTGCGCAAACCTGATCCAATGATCGGCGCCTTAGTTTCTTCATCATCTTCATCATCATGCCACCCAAGAAGAAGAGTGCCGCAACGGTGATACCATCTACGTCTGTTTTGCCGGTGCCCTCGCGTATGGGTGATGGCGTGGATGCAGAAGGAAGAGGTTTGGAGCCTCCACGGTGTTCCAGTGATCCAAACCAAGCGAGCGGCGTTGTTCACAGCGCCAATGGCAACCCACACGCTGCTGGATCCAGAGATGGGGCTGTGCTGCCTACAGGCGGCGCAACGAACTCCAGAGATCGGAGGACGCCTTCTAGGACTCCCGCGCCGGCGCAAGCGTCACGGCCTTCCCAGGTCGTGTGCGATGAGCAGCGCCATGGTGCTGGTGGTTCAGGACATCCCCATGAAAAGACTTCTACGCATCGATCCCAAGGTGCGCAGGCCTAGCATGCATGTCAAACCGCCGGCGGAAGAGGCGTGCAGTCGCGTGATCGTGACGGTGCTCCTTCTAACATTGTTAGGAGTCAAAGCACCTCACGTACCTCGCACCTGTCACTGCCGCCTACGCTAGCGGAAGCTTTGGCACATGCGCAGCTGCTCCTCGATTTCCCTCCTGCTCAGGAGAAGATGGAGGAGTGGCGATCAACTATCCAGAGCCTCATTGGCTTCATCAACAAGGATGGGCCGCAGCAGGCAGGGCCCTCGCAACGGCGGTCCATCAATCCGGCGTGAGCCGATTCGGAAAAGACTGGAGGCGGAGCGACCACAGTGCACTCCCCTCAATGACACCAGCGGCGGTCGACAACCCAGCGGACTGATGGCCGTGATGATGATTCCACGGCGTCGTCCGATCCACGGATGCGCCGCGGCCAGCGTCAAGTTCTTCGGGAACGAAGCAAAGAGGATGCTCGAACTACCATCGAGCGGCGACAGGAAGCGCGCCATCAATCTGATAAGCGCACAGGACCCACTGTCAACAAGCCTGCGCCAGGGGACGCAGGTGACTTGCCTTACGAGGTGGGTTCTCCAGCGTTTACCCGTGAGCTGCGGCAAGTCCACTGGCCCAATTCCCGAACCTTCAAGCCAGAGGTCCCGGAGAAATATGATGGCAAGACTCACCCCTCGGAGTTCTTGAGCATCTACACCATTGCGGTGCAGGCTGCCGGGGGCCGAGATGACAAGATACTTGCCAACTACTTCCCATTGGTGCTCAAACCCAATGTCAGGTCATGGTTGATGCATCTGCTGGAGAATTCCATTTCTTCTTGGTCAGATCTGTGCCATCAGTTTGTTGGCGCCTTTGTTGGAGGCCACCAAGCTCCTGGCCAAGAGAGTGATTTACATCTCCTCCCTCAAAAGGAGGGCGAACCCCTGCGCCAGTTTATCCAGAGATTTAGCCGAGTGCAATACAATATTCCCGACGTTCACCCTGCCGCTGTTGTTAGCGCGTTTCATCAGAACATGCGTAACCGCAAAATGCGTGAAGAGCTGGCGATGAACAAGGTCAGGAGTATTGCCGAGCTTTACGCTTTGGCCGACAAGTGCACTCGGGCTGAAGAAGGGAGAAAACTCCCTGGCGAGGGTGTTGGCACAGGGGACGAATCAGAAGATGAAGATGCTGCAACCCCGCCAAAGAAAGGCCGGCGGCGGAACAAGAAGCGCAGGGGCAAGGCCGTGCTTGCTGTCGAGGAATCCGGCCACCCCGGCACTGCCAAGAAGGCCAAGGTTGACGACCCCGGCAAGGAAGTTGCCGGGTGCGCCTCCTGCCAGGCCTTGGCGGCTGCCGACAAGTCGGAAAGCTCCGGCAAGCAGTATTGCAATATCCATCGCACCAAGGACCACGATCTCCAAAACTGCCGGCAAGTTGAGCAGCTTGTCGAGAAGCAGAGAGCTGAGTACGAGAGATGAGACAAGGAGAAGGCCCAGCATGGTGCTGAGGGGTCCGGCAAGAAGCACGGTGGCCGAGGGGGTCACCGCGGCAAGGCCAAGCAACAGAGGGAGAGGCCCGCTCGAGGCCGTGACAAAGAAGAGGGTGATGATGATGATGAAGAAGATGATGAGTCCAGTGAACAAGAATTTCAAAAAGCTATAGAGGCCATGTGTATTGACGGAGGCGTCTCGTTGCATTCTTCCCACCGTCGACTTAAACAGTGGGTGCGAGAGGTTAATGCAATGGAGCCATCATTCGATGCACGTAAACCCCTGAAGTGGTCCAACACGCCTATCATTTTTCACGCCGAGGATCACCCTGATCGCACAACCGCGGTCGGGTGCTTGCCATTGTTGGTCTCACTGACAATCTGCAACCTCAAGGTGACGAAAATGCTAGTTGACGGTGGGGCCGGACTGAACCTAATCTCGCCGGACATGCTCAAGAGGCTCCAAATCCCTGATAAAGATCTCGAAGAAACAGGCATGTTTCAAGGGGTCAATCCAGGAAGGACCCAGCTAAAAGGCTAGATTACGCTACCGGTAACACTTGGTAGCGAGCTCAACTACAGGAGAGAGAAGGTAGTGTTTGATGTCGCCAAGATCCCTATGTCATACAATGGGATCCTTGGCCGCCCAGCGCTGGCTAAGTTCATGGCGGCATCACACTATGCATATAATGTGCTGAAGATGCCCGGGCCTTTGAGTGTCATCACTATCCACTCCAACAAAAAGGATGCGCTCATCTGTGCCGATCAACTCTACCGGGAAGCAGTTGCAGCACCTACCGTCAAGGCATCTGCTCCTGCCGCTAGAACTCCCGGGGGGAAGAAGAAGACCGGCAAGAATCTTGGCGCAAACTCTGGCAAGCGCACCTCCTCGGAGTGCTGCGCTTCCGTTGAGGACGCACCAGAGAGTTCCACCGGCAAGAACAAGAAACCCAAGGCTGCTCCACCAGAGATCAAGAAGGTGCCTATCAGGGAGGACGGAACGGGAGGAACTTTCACCATAAGTTCCACCCTAGATGACAAATAGGAAAGCGCACTCATTGCCTTCCTGCGGGCGAATGTCGACGTGTTTGCATGGCAACCGTCTGACATCCCCTGTGTTCCCAGGGAGGTAATTGAGCACCACCTTGCTGTCTGTCCTCACACGCGGCCCGTCAAGCAGAGGGTCAGGAAGCAAGCCTTGGAGCGGCAAGAATTCATTGCCGAAGAAATCAGGAAGCTAGAAGCGGCAGGATTGGTCAGAGGAGTGCTTCACCCAACGTGGTTGGCCAATCCGGTTGTAGTGCGCAAGGCAAATGGGAAATGGAGGCTATGTATTGATTATACAGATATCAATAAAGCCTGTCCAAAAGATCCCTTTCCCTTGCCGCGCATCAACCAGATTGTGGACTCCACCGCTGGTTGTGACCTACTGTCGTTCCTTGATGCCTACTCAGGGTACCATCAGATCTTCATGGCAAAAGAAGATGAAGAAAAGACCGCATTTATCACCCCATGTGGTACGTATTGTTTTATACGAATGCCTTTCGGGTTGAAAAGTGCTGGTTCTACATTTGCGAGAGCGGTCCAAATTGGTTTTGAACCTCAGCTCCATAGAAATATGGAAGCATACATGGATGACATAGTGGTCAAAACCAAGGACAAAGCGACGCTCATACAAGATCTAGAAGAAACATTTGCAAATCTGCGCAAGATCAATTTGAAGCTCAATCCTGAGAAGTGCGTGTTTGGTGTTCCTTCCGGCAAGCTTCTTGGGTTCTTTGTATCTCAGCGAGGGATCGAAGTGAACCCCGACAAGATAAAAGCTATTGAGCAGATTGAAGCGCCAAGACGCGTCAAGGATGTACGTCGTCTTACCGGCTGTGTTGCTGCCCTAAGCAGGTTTATTTCCAAATCAGCTGAGCGCGCCCTACCCTTTTTCAAAATTTTGAAGAAGGCAGGTCCAATGAAATGGACTCCAGAAGTGGAGGCTGCGCTGCAAGATTTGAAGAAATACCTTTCTTCTCCGCCAATACTAGTCGTGCCTAGGCCACAAGAGCCGTTGCTGCTATACCTGGCAGCGACAAATCAACTGGTTAGTGTTGCGTTAGTGGCACAGAGAGAAGCTGATGAGGAGGCAACACCAGCGGCAGGACCGCCAAGTGATGCGGCGGGATCTTCCCCGATAAGAATTGGTCCCGGCAAGACAGGATCTGTGCAGTTAGAAGAACCAGTGCAAAAGAAAAAGATGGTGCAGCGCCCAGTTTATTTTGTTAGCTACCTTTTGCAAGGAGCTAGGTCAAGATACTCTGGTGTGCAGAAGTTGCTTTTTGGTCTCCTTATGGCCTCAAGGAAGCTGCGCCATTATTTTCTAGCACATGAAATTACCATCGTCACTCGCTTTCCGTTGCAACGGATTTTGCGAAATCCAGAGGCAACCGGCAGGATCGTGGAGTGGGCCTTGGAATTGTCAAGCTTTGGTCTCAAGTTTGAAAGTACTTCGACAATTCAGAGCAGGGTCTTGGCAGAGTTCATTGCGGAATGGACCCCAACGCCAGACGAAGAGGTTCAAGAAACGACTCTCCCCGGCAAGGAAATTGATCAAGAATGGGTTATGTACTTTGACAGGGCTTTTTCGCAGCAAGGCGCCGGTGCTGGCGTGCTGCTTGTCGCACCCACCAGAGAGCACCTCAAGTATGTAATCCAGATGCATTTCCCCCGGGAGAGTTCGACAAACAACACTACGGAGTATGAAGGGCTGGTTGCCGGTCTCAGGATCGCGGCAGACCTTGGTATCAAGAAGCTCGTCATCAGAGGCGATTCGCAGCTTGTTGTCTGGCAAGTTAACAAGAATTATCAGAATCCATTGATGCAAGCTTACGTGGATGAAGTGAGAAAAATGGAAGAGCGCTTTGACGGTCTACAAATGAAGCACATTCCTCGTGCCACAGTATTGCTGACGACCTGTCAAAGCGCGCTGCCCTCAAGTTGCCTGTGGAACCAGGAACTTTTGTGCTCCATTTGACTCAACCATCTGTGGCGCCATCAATGAGGCAAGAAAAGAGAAGAAGGTTGAATTCTGGATAGTACTTTCCGGCAGAGCTCACTGGAGCCGCCGGCAAGGAACTTGCCGGGATCAGTGATAAGCCTGCCGGGGAACAACAGGCTCCGGCGGAACCTCACGCTTTCGCTATCGAGACAAATGTTCCCTTGGCGGAAGAGATGCCTTTAGTCCTAGCTGTCGAGCCCCAAGCTCCAGCATGGGCACAGCACATTGTCCATTTCCTTCAGACAGGAGAACTCACTGAGGAACAGGAAGAAGCGGAAAAAGTAGCCCGTCAGTCTGCTATGTACGTGTTCGTCAATGACGTCCTATACAGAAAGAGACCAAACGGTGTGAAATTGAAGTGCATTGCTCGGGAGGATGGACTAGAGCTGTTGGCAGCGATACATGGAGTCATATGTGGCTCTCACATAGGATCAAGAGCACTTGTCGGGAAAGCATTCCGGCAAGGTTTCTTTTGGCCCACCGCTCTCCAAGATGGAACTGCACTAGTAACCAAGTGTGAAGCGTGCCAGTTTCATTCAAAGAAATCACATCAGCCAGCTCAAGCTCTTCAGACGATCCCTCTCTCCTGGCCATTTTCAGTCTGGGGGCTCGACATACTGGGCCCCTTCCCCCGTGCTACCGGGGGCTTTGAGTACTTGTACGTTGCGATCGACAAGTTCACAAAGTGGCCGGAGGTGGAAGCGGTGAGAAAGGTGATAGCACAATCAGCCGTCAAGTTCTTTAAAGGGATAGTTTGCCATTTCAGTGTGCCCAACAGGATCATCACCGACAACGGCACGCAATTCACAAGTCGCACCTTCATGCAGTACGTCCAAGACCTTGGTGGCAAGATTTGTTTTGCCTCTGTTGCTCACCCGAGAAGCAACGGGCAAGCATAGAGGGCTAATGCTGAAGTGTTGCGCTGTCTCAGGACCAGAACCTTTGACAAGCTGAGAAAATGCGGAAGACGCTGGATTGATGAGTTGCCGGCGGTTCTTTGGTCAATCAGAACGACACCAAATCGAGCCACTGGCCAGACGCCCTTCGCTCTAGTCTACGGAGCGGAAGCAGTTCTCCCCACGGAACTCATATACGGATCACCTCGAGTGCTCGCTTATGATGAGCTTGAGCAAGAGCAACTGTGGCAAGATGATGCTGTGCTCCTTGAGGGGAATCGTCTTCAGGCTGCTGTGCGAGCTGCACGCTACCATAGCCGCAAAGTTCATGCCCGAAGTCTTGAGGAAGGCGACCTTGTTCTTCGACGGATTCAGTCCGCCAAGAATTCAAACAAGTTGACGCCAAAGTGGGAAGGCCCTTATCAGGTAGTACGAGTGACCATGCCCGGCGCTGTCCGCCTGGAGACCGAAGATGGCGTTCCAGTGAGCAATTCCTGGAATATCGAGCATCTTCGCAAGTTCTACCCATCAGCCGCGGTTGCCGGGGGCCCCTGGCAACCACCTTTTTGTACAAGTCTTGCTGGCAAGGCATGTAATCCTTTGTACAAAGCCAGGCGCAGACCCTGAGCCCAGATGAATAAGTTTAAGTGTTGCGCATTTCCTTATCGATTTCCATGTTCATATATATATATATATGCATGCTTGTCTAAGATGTTGTATGAATCTTGTTCCCGGTAAGTACTAACGAACCGCCAAGGTTCCATATCTTTATTTTCTCTTCTTTCTTTTTCTCAAAAGATATAAGGATTCCTCGCGTGCACGTTTGCTGGGGGTGGGGGGGGGGAAGGAAGATATGAGTACCAGTGGGCGACGTTCAGAATTGACGCCTTACCGGAGGAAGAACAATGACATAATGCTAAGTTATAAAACTTTAAGCAAGTTTCTTTTATTATGAAGTTATTTTCCTTAGACGATTTCGACTTTTGTATGGAAAACCTGCACGCGAAGGAATCCTTGTCGTAATCGGTTGCGCCCTTATTTTGTTTCGAGTCCGCTCAACAATTTAAGTGGCTGCGCTGAGAACGCCAAGGTGTCTTGCCGGCCGCTGCACCTCCAGCAGGCTACTGAAGTCCCGCACCCAGCGCTCGCGGCAGGTTGCGCGCTGGCAAGTTTTCAGTAAGCGTAGGGTGTACTTCGTACATAAAGAAATCAGACAAGGGAAATAGCATGCATATACCCAAACATACGCAAGTTATATTACATCAATAAATTGTCGCAGTTCTAACATAAGACTTGACTGTCTTTTGGCATGGAATGGTGGCGACAAGGAAAAATGAGGCGGCTAGTCCCTGCGTTGGCCCTCGACCCTCTTGATCGAATCTACCTTCTCAAGGATGGGCGCGACAAGCCCCTCAAGTGCTTTGAGATCTGCATCCTTCGGCAAGCGGTCGAGCACGTTGGTGAGATCAACATCAGGGTTCTTATGCACCACCTTGACGAGTACCTTGCGGAGTACGGCCCGGCAAAGTTTGCGGGATTCATTGGCCACTTGGGTCGCTCGGTTGGACTGTAGCAGCTTCAAAGCGTCAATGATGCTTTCGAAGAACATGGTCAACCTGGCGCTCAAAGATATTCTTTCTTCAGAAGAATACCTGAAGTTTTGCAGGCCATCTTGGCCCATGGTTGACAATTGTACTGTGAGCCTCTCCGTGGTGTCGACAAGGCGATCAGTCCAGATTTTCACGCCCTTCTCATAGTCAATTTGGGCGGCGGCAGCGCTCTTAAGCAAGTTCTTCTCTTCCTGAAGATCTTTGCTTAGGGCCTTCTCACGGGCCCTGCCGTCCTTGAGGGACTTCTCCAGCATGGTCAGCTTTAGCCTCAGATCGGCAATGGCATCATTGGCTGAAGAGAGCTGCTTGGTCTTGTCGGACATGGCAACTTGCATCTCCGCCAGGCTGTGGAGAGTTTTCTCCCTGTCCCCTTTGAGCGTCGAGAGCTCCTTGCCGTGTTCTTCAAGATCCACCTCCAGCTTCTTCACTTTGTCGCTCAGCTCATTCTTGGCGGCCTTCACAGCCTCGGCAGCATCGACGGCCTCCTTGAGTTTGCCGGCGTGATCTACAGTTAGAGCTTCGAGCGCCTCTTTGTGCTTTTGCTCCAGCTCCTGGATCCGCTGCGCAACAAGCTTATCGATCTCCTCATCTTTGCCGCGAAGCTTGGCGGCGAGTGCCTGCTCACGTGCGGCAAGATCTTCCTTGTGGGCATCAAGCGTAATGCGACACTCCGTCAGGAGAGCATCTTCAGCGACAGTTCTTTGTTCAGCTTCCTCTTCCGCCTTCTCCATGTCAAATTGTTTCAAGAGGAGCTCTGTCCAGCTTTGGCTCACTTGTTCCCGGCTGGCAGTCAACTCCTGAAGAGCCTCGGCGTACCATATCTGCGTCTGCTCAACGCGCTTCTGAAGGCCTGCTCCGGCTGCTTCGACAACTGCCATTCTGGAATCTGCCTTCTCTTTTTGAGCCCGGTGGAGTGCTTGGAGCTTGCGGAAATTTTTGCCCATGGCTTGGAGGACCTGATCCTCTTCAGATTTGCCACTGCTGGCGCTTGGATCATCAATGATTTCGAGCCTGGTAGCGGCGATGATTTCTTCATCAAAGGTTTCCCCTTCAGTCGGCGTTTCAATATTTGCCGTGCCCGGCAAGTTGATGAATAGGTTGTCGCCAACCTTGAGATATTTGCTCGATGAGGGAGTTTTGGATGTCGATGGTTGGTCCTCGACGTTCGTCTTGCCGGTGGCTGGGGGCTCTGTGGCCAATGTAGCACCTGGCGCTCCTGCGGCAGGAATGCCGTCAGTGTGGTCATCAGTTTCCTCGCCGGCCCTCTCCGCAGATTCCTTGGCGGCTTCCTCGGCAACAGTTTCGCTAACCTCGACAGTGGCGTCTTTGGCGGCCTCGCTAGCGGCGATCCTGTCAGCCTCGGCGGCGGTGTCTCTGGCGGTCTCCTCGATGACAACGTTGACATCCATGTGTTCCATCACAGGGAATTCTGGAGGACGAAGGAAGGAAACAAAATAAGATCAAGGTTGAAGTTCAAGAAGACAAAAAGAAAGAAAGATAAAGAAAAGGATAGCAAGCGCTCTAAGGCAAACAGTTACCTGTGTCGAGTTGTTGAGAGGTGGCTTCGCCCCTCCCGGCAACGTTGGCTGCAGGGGAAATGTTGCCGGTACCCATGCGTACCGGCTCCTCCTCAACCAAGATAGGCTCGTCGGTGGTAACTCTTGCGGGGATGCGCTTGTGGGCGGCGCGGTTGACGGAGGCGGCATGACGGGGGCAGTTTCCACCTCTCCCTGTTGCTGTTCTTCTCCTGCAAGCCCGAAGATATCAGCGGCAAGGGTAGAAACCTCAGTGCCTGCCAGCAGGAAACGGGTGGAGAGCTCATGCTGGGGGCTGTGCTGGGGGCTGCGTTGAGGGCTGAGCCCTGGGCTGACGATGACAATTTCCGGCGTGCTTGTAGAGCCAGCCGGGGGCTCATCGCCCGTGGAAGTCCTCGACCTCTTCACCACCCTTTCCGCCAAGGTTTCTGCATCACTGCAGAGACAGGACAAAGCAAGGCTATGAGATTACTCCGAAATTTTGGGAGATAAAGGCAATGACAGGGTACTTACTCTTCCTCTTCTCGTTCTGGGCTGAAGCTGGAGATGTTGAAATCGACCTCCGTTGCAGTGTCTGTGTGGGGAGGCGGAGGAGGGGTCCTGGGTCACTTGGCTGTAGCAGGCGCAGGAGGTCGGCGTGGTTCCGCCACCTCAGCCTCCGGTGCGGTTGTGTGAGACGCCCCTGCCGCCTCGGCAGTTGCCGCAGGTGCGGGTCTCGCACGCCGTGCAGGTTGCTGTCGAACTCCTTGCCACGGCGCAGTCTTGCCGGCCGCTTTCTTGCCGGGAGCCTCACTGCTCGAAGAGGGTTGGCTTACCGCGATGCCAGAAGCGGCCTTTCGAAGAACGCGCATGTTCTTCTTCGGAGCTGGGGGCTCCTCCTGCGGCTCTTCTTCGGCTACGTTCTCGTCGGACGAGCCCTCGGCGGCCGCGCTGCTCTGTTCCCCGGCAACCTCAGCCTCCCTGGCAAGATTTTCTTCCATCACAACCTCCGCATCGCTGGTTTCCCATTCTGTGAAACCTACGCTGCCGGCCTCCGCGGCAAGATTCACTTCTTCCACCCTAGTGGCAATATACGCCACTTCTTCGTCAGTGGTGGCGCAAATGAGGCCCTTCTCTTCCTGGATGGCCCTCTCCGACAAGTTTTCCAAGAACTTTTGTGCTTCCTCCTCGGTTGGCTCAGCCCAAGTCGCGTTAAGACCATGGGCATTGAACATTGGCATGATGGCGATGATTGACCCCAGGGCAGAGTTGTTGCACAAAGGGACAATTCTTCCCGGCAAGCGATGTTTGTCATCGCGTTGGAACAGTTTGTGGTGGAGAGTGCCGAGCTGCATGGTCGTCAAATTGTTGTTCAATCCAAGGCGCAGCCTCATGATATCCGCTGTGTTCCGGTACTCCCAAGCTGGTCTTCCCTTGCTCTGTTGGGGGGCGATGCGGCGGCAGAGGAAATCAAAGCCAATCATCTCCATTGTGAGCCCGGCAGCTTTCAGGCGAAGGATCCTGGTGGTGGCGATCGTGAGCCTCTCGTCCTCCACGGCGAGATCGCTCCAGTCACTGCCGCGGACCGCCTTCTGCTGTCGAGGCAAACAGAATGGATGGGGATCTGCTTCCTTGATCCAGCACCACTCAGACCGCCATTCATCCCACTTCTCGCGGTAGACCCCATCTAGGTATATCTCCTTATTCCAAGCCCATGGAATCCAGGCGATAGAACCGAAAAGGGCCTCCCCCTTTTGGATGCAAGGAATAAAGAAATGGCGGAAGAGGGAAGTATTGGGAACTACTCCGGCAAAGTTTTCGCAAAGATGAGCGAAGACGGACATGCACATTACAGCGTTCGGCGTAAAATCAAGAAGATGGAAGCCGTATGTGTACATAATGTCGTTGAAGAAATCAGAGAATGGAGGACAGAGTCCGCAATAGAAATAAGCAGTGAAGAAGTGATATCTATCAGGTCCGCTCTTGGAACAAGAACCTGGAATCACGCGAGTTGCGGGGTGAGCTTGCGTCTCCTTCGCCCACATGCACTGATACCGGTTCTTCAAGGCCCTCGCATCGAGCGTCGGAGCAAAGACGACGTACTTCTTCCGCATCTTCACCAGCTCGCTCTCCGGGACATCGGCCTTTGTCTCCTTGCTCTTGCCTTTGCCCTTGCTAGCCTTGGGCGGCATGGCAATTGCGAAGGCGGAGGTTGAGGATAGAGCGGGTGCAGAAGCGAAGAGCGGATAAGGAGAAGTCTGGCTTTGAGCTCGAGAAGGGGAAGGTAATGGCAGAGTCCAGATTGAGAAGAAGAGGGGGTAAATAGGCTGCGCCTCTGCAGTTTCCCATTTTATGGGGAAGGAGCGAGGCCGCCTCTTTTACTCCCCAATGTAAATACGCCTCTGCAGGCGCGCTGCAGTCGCAGCCTTTCAGCACATGCTTCCCACGTTGCGCACTTAGCACACGTAGTGGGGGGCACAGTAAGCGGGATATTTACGAGCAGTTAATCCCCTGCCACACGTGCCCGTGCACTGTTTAGGCCTAGCCCAACAACACCTCGCACTCGTGTGTGGCCTAGGCCCGGGGGCTCCTGTCGGTGTACTAAGTATTGGACCATTAGTACCCCGTACTTGTGCACGGGTAGTTGTAGCCATACTCGCGGCCAGGCTTGTCGGGGAACAGTTGGAGGTTAATTCATGTTATCGAAGAAACACCCAAGTCAAGGATCTGAGGAACAGCAGATAAGAAGAACTGAAGACCGAAAGCCAGCCTCCCCGGCAAGATCTTGCCGGGGTGGCCTGCAAAGCCCGGCAAGATTTTGCGCCTGGCAAGATTTCGCGCCCGGCAAGATTCAGCGCTCGGCAAGATTCTGCCACTGTGCCACCGCTTCGGCACAGCAACAAGCCTGACATTCTGGGTCCTTCTCTGGATGCGTGGCAATGCGCCAGTGGAGGAGAGCTTAAGCGGTGTTGATGGGATGGCTCCTTTTTCCATCCCCAAGAAAATGCGGACACCTAAACGGACACCTCACGGTGCATTAAATGCATTCGTCCTAATCCGTCAGTGGTTAGGTATGATGACCTTGTAGCAACTTTACACCTCAATGTATGTACATTTTGCCACTGTGGTGACCCCTTTGAACGTATAAAAGGAGGCCCAAGGCAACTGCTACAGGGAGGAGGATCTTCTGGCCCATCCTGCATGTGTAGCTGCTCTTTGAACGTACTGTTCATCGCAAGCGTTCCTGGAGCCTGGGCTCAAGAACACTCTTAATAAAACAAGGCAGGAGTAGGGTTTTACGCTGATTAGCGGCCCGAACCTGGGTAAAATCGCCCCGCGTCGATCATTGGTTCTGCTCTTTGCGCATACCTCTCTCCCTGTCGAATCATAAAGGGTTCCTTTGGGATCCCATAGGTGTCATACGCCGACACACCGTGGCCAGTAAATGGAGCTATGCCACGAAAAACATCGATCAATTTTATATTTTTCTTTATTTGTACACCTTCTCACAACTTTGTCTTCAGTTGTGATGTGAAGTTTGGCACTGTTTTGCCAATCATTGAGATGCATTAGCAGCCATGGTAGTTTCATTTGTATTTGATGGAATGTTGTAACGAGACAACCTTGAGGCAAGAGGAGACATGAAACCTAAGTTCAAACCTTTTTTTGCGGGAACCAAAGTTGAAACCTTCATAGCATTACAGTACAATTTCTTAGTATGCTGGAAAATTATGCGTACATATAACCAAATCCTGAAAGATTGATAGCAATGCCAGAAACCATTCAACTCCGTTTCGCCGACATGTGGGACATCCTGCATCCGGCTCCACCTGCCATGCACCAATATTGAGTGCACAACTGCAGGGGAACCAATATTGAGTACACAACTGCAGGGGAGATTCAACTAGGTCATTGCGTCACAGTAATAATGACTAGTGAGCAGTCAAATTACAAAGCCCCACCTTTGCTACAGTAAGTTACTCCGACGAAGCAACGATCATTTGATTCTTTGTTGAATCCACTCGTACTCCAATATTCACAGAGTAATAAGTTGCTCGGACGAAGCAACCATCACTTCACCTTTCCCACGGTAAGTTCCTCCTTTTTTATTCTGGAAACCACCATATGCGACTATTGGACGGTAGCAGCACAACATCAAGTGTAGTACTAGATAGTGAGCGTTTACTAGTATCATGTACTCCCTCTGTCTATCTATATAGGGCCTAATGCGTTTTTCGAGACTAACTATGACCACATGTTCGAGCAGTATAGGACATGCAAGTTGCTCAAAGCATACCGCCAATTTCGTACGTGAAAGTTCTTCCAATGATATAATTTTCAAATTATACAAAATCTTATAAATAGTCAAAGGCAATCTTGAAGAATACATTAGGCCCTATATATATGGATGGAGGGAGTAGTATTAATCGCAACGCATGAATGCGTCATGAGTACTACAATAAACAAGAATGTTTTACATGCATTGGTTAATTATATTTTGATCATTGCACTTAAGAATTTAATGCGCTTTGAAATCTAAACATGTGAATGTGACCAATAAATTTGAGATTGACAAAATGGTACTCCCTCCATACGATGTGGGGTAAACTGCAGTTGTAGGACGGTTGACGGGATTAGGCTGGTCATAGTGGGGAGTAACTTATACTAGTGTCATGCATATGATAATAGTCTAAGTTACTACCTTCATAGTGCAAAGTACTCCCTTCGGTCCTTTTTACTAGTGTCATATGTGGCTCCATTTATTAGCTTGTAGGCTCATCTTTTCTTGGAAAGCGCTAAGTTACAGTAACAGATTATGTTACTCTAAACACCTCTCACCTCATTAACTACGTGACACTTCAGCAAATTTGTCTTGAAAAGCGCTATGTTACTAGCTAAGTTACTCCCACTATGACCAGTCTTAGCAGAAAGCAAATCGATTTTTTTAGGGGATTTGCATCATTCTATGAAGGTGCAAAACCAAGTGTTACTACTACACCAAACAAGTTCAAAACGAGAAACTGGACCCACTAACAACACGGCACGCCTATCTCGTTTGGTCCGTCGGTAAAAGTGCTTCCTCTTGGCATAACAATAGAGTAAAAAGTTTAGAATGCTCTTGGCATGTCACTAACATGTGGGAGCGAGTGTGAGTAAACCGACCTCAATAGACGCCAAAATCGCCAGCCCGCCGCACTTTGAGAGAGACGAGGAATGAGAAGCAATACGGGCTGGTGGATAATACAACTAGGTGCCGCACGAAGGGCAAGGAATATGGTGAATGTGTGAGGTGGGCCATGTATGATGTAGCTACAATGGGCTACTAAGTGCGTCGTGCACTTCGATGGCACGCACGCAATATTTTTCTCCTCGATGGCACGTGACTCATGCACGTACTCAATGACGGAGCACGGGATCTAATACCCACAAGTATAGGTGATTAGTTGTAGCCTTTTTCGATAAATAAGAGTGTCGAACCCAACAAGGAGCTAAAGGCAGAAAAAAATATTACCTCAAGTTCTATTGACCACCGATACAACTCTTTGCACACTTGATGTTTGCTTTACCTAGAACAAGAATAAAACTAGAAGTACTTTGCAGGATAGGTTTGCAAGATAATAAAGAACGTGAAAATAAAAGTTAGGTGCTGTTTTAATAAAAGTACAATTTAATAAAGCAACTGTGGAAAAGTGGTGATAGGATTCGCTGAATTGTCCCTAGGCAATCGATAACTAGGCCGGTAATCATTCTTGCAATTTTATATGAGGGAGAGGCATGAGCTAACATACTTTCCTTTTGGATCATATGCACTTATGATTGGAACTCTAGCAAGCATCCACAACTACCAAAGATCATTAAGGTAAAACCCAACCATAGCATTAAGTATCAAGTCCTCTTTACTCCCATACACCATAACCCCCAAACTCGGGTATGTGCTTCTGTCACTCACGCAACCCACCATAAGAGAACCATGAACATATTGCAACACCCTACAGCAGGGACCCCTCATGTTTGCGTGAGATGGCGGGCACCATAGGACAGCACCATAATAAAGGATACACTCATACCAATCAAGATCATGATTAACCCATAGGACAAAATAGATCTACTCAAACATCATAGGATGGCAACATAGTATTGGATAATAATATGAAGCATAAAGCACCATGTTCAAGTAGAGGGTACAACGGGTTGCGGGAGAGTGGACCGCTGAATATAGATGGTGGAAGGTGATGGAGTTGTTGGTGAAGATGACGGAGTTGTTGTAGTAGATCGCCGTCACACGATATTACCCCGGCGGCGTTCCGGCGCCACCGACAGAGAGGGGGAGATAGCCCCCCTCCTTCTTCTTCCTTGGCCTCTCCCCTAGATGGGAGGAGAGTTCCCCCCTCTGGTCCATGGCCTCCATGGCGGCGGAGGGGCGAGAGCCCCTCCTATTGGATCTCCCTCTCTGTTCTCTTCTGTTTCGCGTTCTTGTTTTCTGGCCAAAAACCGTTTCTTATATTCCCGGAGATCCGTAACTCCGATTGCACTGAGATTTTAGCACGATTTTTTTCTGGATATAAGCTTCCATGCGCCCGAAGTAGAGCTGAAACTAACTTACGTGGAGGGCACAACCACCACCATGCGCCTGGGTTGCCTAGCGCGCCCAGGTGTCTTGTGGTGGCTGTGGGCCCCCGTTTGCGATGATTCCACCTCCCAAAAATCACAAATATTCCAAAATAATTCTTCGTAAATTTTTATCGTGTTTGGACTTCGTTTGACATGGATATTCTGTGAAACAAAAAACATGCAATAAACAGGAACTCACACTGGGCACTGGATCAATAGGTTAGTCCAATAAATCATATAAAATGTTGCCAAAAATATCTGAAAGTTGTATAATATTGGCATGAAACAATAAAAAATTATAGATACGACGAAGACGTATCAGCATCCATAAGCTTAATTCCTGCTCGTCCTCGAGTTGGTAAATGATAAAAAAAAGATAATATTTATGTGGAATGCTACCTAGCATAATCTTGATCATATATCTAATCATGGCATGAATATTAAGACACGAATGATTCGAAGAAATAGTCTATAATTTGACATAAAGGCATCAATACTCAGGCATCCCAACAAACAATCGTGTCTATCAAAATATCAACACTAAAGAAAGCTATCCCTACAAAATCATATAGTCTAGTCATGCTCTATCTTCTTGACACAAACTATTGATCATGCACAACCCCGATGACAAGCCGAGCAATTGGTTCATACTTTTAACTCGCTTCATCTTTTTCAACCCTCATGCAATACATGAGCGCGAGCCATGGATATAGCACTATGGGTGGAATAGAGTATTTTGATAGGGGTAAATATAGAGAAGTCAAAAAGGTAAGAATGTGTCACATCGACGCGGCTAACCAACGGGCTATGGAGATGCCCATAAATTGATATCAATGCGAGGAGTAGGGATTGGCATGCAACTGATGCACTAAGAGCAATAAATGTATGAATTCTCAACATGAAAACAAAGTGGGTGTGCATCTAACTCTATAATCAAAAATTCCCACTAGTATATGAGAGTGACACCATAGGAGACTCTCTATATGAAAAAAATGGTGCTACTTTGAAGCACAAGTGTGGAATTTGCATGCCCCTTCTCTCTTTGTCTTTTTTTCTTTTCTTTTCTTTTTTTTCTTTTCCTTTTTTATTTCTTTTTTTTCTCTCTTTTTTGTCCGGAGTCTCATCCCGACTTGTGGGGGAATCATAGTCTCCATCATCCTTTCTTCACTGGGACATGCTCTAATAATGAATATTGATGATCATCACACTTCTATTTACTTACAACTCAAAAGAAATAAAAATTACAACTCGATACCTAGAACAAAGTATGACTCTATATGAATGCCTCTGGCAGTGTACCAGGATGTGCAATGATCTAGCATAACAACGATATCAAAAATCGGACAAGCCATGGAAATATCATGCTAGCTATCTTACGATCATGCAAAGCAACATGACAATGAATGCTCAAGTCACCAAAACAGAAGCGGTGGAAGTTGCATGGCAATATATCTCTGAATGGCTATGGAAAGGCCATAATAGGTAGGTATGGTGGCTATTTTGAGGAAGATATAATAAGGCTTATGTGTGATAGAGCGTATCATATCACGGGGTTTGGATGCACCGGCGAAGTTTGCACCGACTCTTGAGGTGAGAAAGGGCAATGCATGGTACCGTAGAGGCTAGCAAATTGGTGAAAGGTAAGAATGTGTATAATCCATGGACTCACATTAGTCATAAAGAACTCATATACTTATTGCAAAAGTTTATTAGCCCTCAAAGCAAAGTACTACTACGCATGCCACTAGGGGGATCGATTGGTAGGAAAAGACCATCGCTCGTCCCCGACCGCCACTCATAAGGAAGGCAATCAATAATAAATCATGCTCCAACTTCATAGCATAACGAGAGACTATACGTGCATGGTTCGGGAATCACAAACCTTAACACCAATATTCTTACTAACCACAATCGTTTACTAGTACCTCCCACATATTATCATCTCTATATCGCAAAACTATTGCAAGGAATCAAACATATAATATTTAGTGATCCACAAGTTTTATGTAGGATTTTATGACTAACCATGCAAATGACCAATTCCTGTTGACTCTATAAATAGATATAAGGGAAGCATGAGAGTTTAATTCTTTCTCAAAAAGACCAATCTCTAATAAATATAAGTGAAGCAAAAGAGCATTCTATGAATAACTGTTTTCTATGTGAAGAGAAACAGGCAATCCAAACTTCAAATGATATAAGTGAAGCACATGAAGCATTCTATAAAGCCACACTAAAAAGATATAAGTGAAGTGCAATGGGCATTATATAAATCAACCATGGGCTATCTAATACCAGCATGGTGCACAAAAGAAAAGCGAAAACTGAACACAAAAGATGCTCCAAGATTTACGCATATCACGTGAATGAAACGAAAACGAAAACATACCGATACTTGTCGAAGAAAGATGGGATGCCGTACGGGCCATCCTAAAGCTTAGACGCTTGATTCTCCTTGAATATTTACTTGGGGTGCCTTGATTCTCCTCGTTCTCCTCATATCGATACCTCCTCGATCTTTGGACACTTCATCCACACAAAACTCAACAGAAAGCTCGGTAAGATCCGTTAGTATAATAAAGCAAACAACTACTTTAAGTACTGTTGCAACCCCATTCATATTTTATTTTTGCATTATCCCTGATGTATTATAACTTCTCCATAGCTTATACCACCGATAAAATCGATAGTTTCATCAAAACAAGCAAAACAATGCATCAAAAATAGAATCTGTCTTAAACAGGACAGTTTGTAGTAATCTGAACTTTGACAATACTTCTGTAACTCCTAAAATTCTGAAAAATTAGGAAAAAATAAAAAATTTGCATAGCAGTACTGTGTAAATTTTTTAGAAACTTTTGACACCCTAGTAAAAAAAATGTAAAATCACGCACTACAGCCAAAGTTTCTGTTTTTGCACCGCACATACCAACAATCAATCTAATCATCCTAAAGGCAAATCTTGGCACATTATTTTTATAGTACAATGGATTTGTACAAGGGGATAATTATTTTTGTTGACAAGTTTTTGTAATCGAGATTCACAAACTTTCCATGGGAATGAACAAATTTCAAGGACATCCCCCACTTCAACGGTGTTCGTCTTTCTCACTTCCACTTTTCTTTTTGTGAAATTTTAAGTTCCCCTCTATATTTTTTGTTTTTAAACTTTATAAAAGCACTCAACAGAATAAAATGACTTCCTAAAACTTCCGAGTTGTCTCCCTGGTAGCTCTTTCTTTAAAGCCATTAAGCTAGGCATAAAGTGCTCAAGTAATCGATCCACCCGGATCCCAAGGTATATCAAAGCCAATTTTAATTAGCAATGATTTATAATTTAGTAATGAGCACAAAGCAACATATATCATGTAATGACGAAGTCTAACTCTCTTCCTATGAATCGGCATGTCATAAAAGAATAATTCATGCACATCAAGTAAAGACCAATACATAGCATAAGCAGTTTCTTACAATTTTATCGCGTTGGAAACATAGAGAGGAGGAGATGTAGTTCCTTTCTCATAATAATTGCAATTAGGAGCAGAAAGCTCATGCATATTATATTAATCAAAATCATCATGTTTAGTAGCAAAATGCAACCCATCAATATAATCCTTAATAAGTGCAAACTTCTCCGATATAGTGTAGTTTGGAGAATTCAAAAAGATAATAGGATTGTCATGTGTGGGTGAAATAGCAACAATTTCATTCTTAACATACGGAACTATAGCAAGTTCATCTCCATAAGCATAATTCAAATTGGCATCTTGGCCACAAGCATAGCAAGGATCAAGTTCGTCAAAAAGGGATTTTTCGAAAGAGTCCAAGGGATCATAGCAATCATAAGACCATTCATACTGTGGTAAGCACGAAGGGAAATTAAACAATGTATGGGATAAAGAGTTGCTCTCATTAGAAGGTGGGCACGTGTGATCAATCCGCTCTTCCTCCTTTTGTTCTTCGCTCTCCTCCTCACCTTTTTCATCGAATGAGCTCATAGTTTCATCGATTTCTTCTTCCATAGACTCCTGCAAAATATTAGTCTCTTCTTGGACAGTGGAGACTTTCTCAATAAATGCATTAATATCGGCATTATATTCATAATTCTCATAGCAATATTTAAGTATAGCAAAATTTTCAGGTCTGTAAACAGCATTATCATAATCTTCATTCTTTTCAAAAAAAGATTCAATTTCATAAGTACCCTTAAAAGCAACAAATTCTTCTATTCATTCCACATCATAGTAATCATATCTACCATTAGCATAAGAAGCTAAGGTTTCATATTCGTTAAATTTGCATGAAAAGGGAAGGTGTGGAGCCTTCATCCTAGAGCAACAAGTATAATCATTTCTCAAGCATAGATCCCGAGCATACCAATGCAACATATGGATTTGATCACATAACAATTTCCCTTTTTGCATCAAGCAATAATCCCTAAAGTATTCACGTTGATCCAACGTGTCTCCCATTATCAAGTTGAATGGGGTTTTCTCAAGATTATCAAAGTAGTGATTAATATTTTTCACATAACGAGCATCGAGGGTTTTAGGAGGTTCCCCATCTCCATGAGTAGCAAGTAAAACTTTTTTTTTTGGTATTTTGTGTTCCATATCCATAACTAAAGATAAAGAACAACTTAGAATAGAAAATAAAATCTACTTAGTGATAAAGCAAACAAGCACATGCGAGAATATTCACACCACGCTATTGCTCCCCGGCAACGGCGCCAGAAAAGGTCTTGTTAACCCACAAGTATAGGGGATAGTTTGTAGCCTTTTTCGATAAATAAGAGTGTCGAACCCTAGGAGGAGCTAAAGGCAAAACAAATATTCCCTCAAGTTCTATCGACCACCGATACAACTCTTCGCACACTTGATGTTTGCTTTACCTAGAGCAAGAATAAAACTAGAAGTACTTTGTAGGATAGGTTTGCAAGATAATAAAGAATGTGAAAATAAAAGTTAGGTGCTGTTTTAATAAAAGTATAATTTAAAAAAGCGAGTGTGGAAAAGTGGTGATAGGATTTTCGGAATTGTCCCTAGGCAATCGATAACTAGACCGGTAATCATTCTTGCAATTTTATATGAGGGAGAGGCATGACCTAACATACCTTACTTGGATCATATGCACTTATGATTGGAACTATAGCAAGCATCCGCAACTACCAAAGATCATCAAGGTAAAACCCAACCATAGCATTAAGTATCAAGTCCTCTTTACTCCCATAAACCATAGCCCCCAAACTCGGGTTTGGGCTTCTGTCACTCATGCCACCCACCATAAGAGAACCATGAACATATTGCAACACCCTACAGCGGGGACCCCTCATGTTTGCGTGAGACGGAGGGCACCGTAGGACAACACCATAATAAAAGATACACTCATACCAACCAAGATCACGATTAACCCATAGGACAAAATAGATCTACTCAAACATCATAGGATGGCAACATAGTATTGGATAATAATATGAAGCATAAATCACCATGTTCAAGTAGAGGGTACAGCGGGTTGCGGGAGAGTGGACCGCTGAATATAGATGGGGGAAGGTGATGGAGTTGTCGGTGAAGATGATGGAGTTGTTGTACTAGATCTCCGTCACATGATATTACCCCGGCTGTGTTCCGGCGCCACCGGGAGAGAGGGGGAGAGAGCCCCCCTCCTTCTGCTTCTTCCTTGGCCTCCCCCCTAGATGGGAGGAGAGTTCCCCCTCTGGTCCATGGCCTCCATGGCGGCGGAGGGGCGATAGCCCTTCCTAGATTGGATCTCCCACTCTGTTCTCTTCTGTTTCGCGTTCCTATTTTCTGGCCGAAAACCGTTTCTTATATTCCCGGAGATCCATAACTCCGATTGCGCTGAGATTTTAACACAATTTTTTTCTAGATATAAGCTTCCTTTTGCCCGAAGTAGAGCTCCAACTGACTTACGAGGAGGGAGGGAACAACTCACCACCATGCGCCTGGGCTGCCTCGCGCACCAAGATGTCTTGTGGTGGCTATGGGCCCCCGTTTCCGATGATTGCACCTCCCAAAAATCACAAATATTCCAAAATAATTCTCCGTAAATTTTTATCACGTTTGGACTTTGTTTGATATGGATATTCTGTGAAACAAAAAACATGGAACAAACAGGAACTGGCACTGGGCACTGGATCAATAGGTTAGTCCAATAAATCATATAAAATGTTGCGAAAAATATGTGAAAGTTGTATAATATTGGCATGAAACAATAAAAAATTATAGATACGATGGAGATGTATGAGGATGGTAGCCATGGACATGGTCGGCCCTTTTTGGAGGGAGTACTAAATATCTTTGATGTGTCCCATCAACTCGCAGAACGAGGAGAAGCTTGCTTACTACACCCACTCCCTCGCCCACGTGGGATGGCTCACAGGATAAGGAGAAGTTTGCTTACTACGTACGCCTAAGCCCTCTTCCTTGCCCACGCGCACGGTGGCTCGCAGGACGAGGAGAGGGTTTTGACTACAGCGCCCTCTCCCTCTGCCTCACCCTCGCCCTCGCGGTGGACGTGCATCAGTTCATTCGATGTCAGATTGCCATAAGCATATTGTACTATAGTACCATCATCATTATTCGACTACTAGAAGAGGTGAAGAGCCAAGCGCAAGGTCACCTACTCTCCTACTATAGACAAAGTTGTCTAGCTCCGTCGCTTGTCGAACACTCGAACACCACCTAAATTTTTACTATTAGAGGGAAAAAGGTACTGCAAATACTGGCTAATGAACCGATCTCTTGGATGGAAAGGGAAACAAAGTGGGGTTGGGGCGAAGTACTAGTAAGATGCATCTCTGTGGAACTACACAAAATTTAATTGCACAATGGTTGACATGACGATGTGTTTCTCCTTTCCATATCACCCTTTATTAGAATGATCGTCCTGTTAACCGTGCACATACCTACTGATCAAGTGCTTCTCTCAATCTGTCATCACAGAGTAATAATGCAATTGTTATGCATGTTAATTTAAGCCCTCGTGTTAATCTAGTGCCAATGTTGATTTGATGTGATGGCACTTCTTACTTAATGGCACTTTTCCTACTGTCAATGTAATGCCATTGATAACATATGAGATGTTGTTGTTAATCATATGCCGCTGCAAAAAAATGACACTACTTAAATAACCCTATTACATATTTGTGTAAACAATGATGTCTATCTCCATATGTTGTCTATTTGTGCAAACGGAAGCACAAACCTCAATTTTAGTGGAACCTGCTGTCAGCTGACCTCACGGTGCTCCATGTATTCCTACATTCGTAACTAGGTAGAATGACCAATGCAAGATGAAATAAGCTTATTCGTATGTGGACTTGCTGATTGCAGTGTGGAACGAGCCTGTCATGTGTCGAGGAACAATCAAGCACTGTAGTCGCGCCTTCAACACAAGATAAAGGAGACAGAGTCATCGATGGCCTGGCCGGCGAGTAGGAGGTGTGCAAACAGGAGTGCATTATTTTAGCGAAACTGCACAAAAAAGATATTGGGGTTAGTCGGACAAATTTTCTACAGCCACACGGAAGAAATTGCACTCATCGATTGCATAGAATTTCCTCTGTGCCATCATAGGAGATCCCAAGGTGGAAATCAACTAACCACCTTAAAATTATGCATAATCTTCCTTAGGCAGGTCAGTATCCCCTTCGTCCAAATGATCGTGTTTTCTCATGCCGAGCTATTGATATGTGCTACAGTTTTGTGACACCGTTTAAGTACACCTATTGCTTTCCTATATTTAAACATTCAGGACAATGTAGATGATTATAGTGGAACTGCACCAAATGGTCTAATGTTGAGTAATCTCTATTGCCTACTCTGTTTGCTGCAATGTGTCAGTGTCAATTGCAAGATGACCCATCAAGCTAGTTGTGGAGTTGCCAACATGCCTAAAGTGCACGCAACATTGAGGAGAAAGAAGCATGCCCATGAAATTAATGCCTGCGTACGGAGGATCTTTGCTAAGAAAAGCATCGATCATTTTTTCTTTCTACACCTTCTCACAGCTTGTCTTGGTTATAGTCTTGTGAATCATTTAGATGCGTAAACATGCTGAACTTATGTGCTTGTGAATGTTAGCTAATATGCATACCATATCTTCTGAAGCTTAGTTTAATGTGAATGTTGACTAGCTTGTGAACCTTTACAATCTATATTGCAGGCCTGTTATTTGACCCCTCATTTTGCCACGCTATGACCAGTGTGAGTATATGCATGCAGTGCCGCATCCTCTAATTTGGAGGATGCCAAGCAAGCCAGAGAAGAAGCCACAACTTTTTTAAAGTTGAAAAAGGTTACGGATGAGGAGCCATAAGCTGGAGGGTGTCTCTTTTTCTCTTTCAAATGCGCAATAAGCCGAAGAGATGGAGAGTGTCTCTAATGGGCTATCTCTAGTGTTAAGGCCGTCCAGTACGAAACAAAGCAGCCGAATAGGCCCATACAAAATCCTATCCATCTTAAAGCCCATTTGTTTTTTTGTGAGGAAAATCCCATATTTCTTCAAGAGGGGCGATCCCAAAAAACCCTCCTTCCTCATCGCCTCCACTTACTACAGCTCGGTGGACTCTCTCGCTTCCGTCACCCCCCCAATTTCCCCCGCTCCCCATCTTCCTCACTCGAAAAGAAAACTGCCGCTCACTTTCTTCCTCACTCGTATAGAAAACGCATGATCCTCTTCTTCCTAGCTCCTGCAGAAAACCCCAGCCCTCCTTCTTCCCCACTCGCACTACCACTAGGCTCGTCTCTCGCTACTCTGCTCAAACCCATGAGATCAGCATGACGCCTGGAAGGAAATGGAGTCGGCTGGCCCCAACGCCAAGAAGATGAGACTCCCGGTAGTGGCGACACCGGTTGTAGATCCCTCACCCGGGAGCGCGGGGAGAAGCGGCGAGCACCCCCCCACCGGATCTGAGGAACCTGTAGATTCTCGGGTAGACCGCATCAACGATCTCCCGGACGCCATCCTTGGGCAGATCATCTCGCTTCTCCCCACCAAGGATTGCTGCCGCACCCAATTCCTCTCAACTCGGTGGCGCCCTCTTTGCCGCGTCGTGCCTCTTAATCTCGACTATCGTCAGCTATATGTGTTCATGATTTTAAACTCCTCAGAGCCATCATATCCTCCCACCAGGGCTCCGTTCAATGCCTCTGCATCCAGACATGCTACCTCCTATCCATACCCTTCATGGTGGACGCCTGGCCGAAATCCCCTGAATTCGAAAAACTCCAGCGACTTGAGTTCTACCATTACTACGTGAATTACATACCACGAACCGAACACCATGTATTTGTGCCCACACTACCGTTGTACATATTGCAGTTTTCCTCATCTCCCCACACCGCCACCTTCGCCCGGTGCCATGTACCAGACAATCTGGTACAAATGCTTCGACTCCCACTACTAAAAAAACTTTTGCTTGTGGTGGTTGATCTGTTGGAGGCCTCACTGCACAGCATCATCCACTCTAGTTGCCCAGCCTTGGAGCGCTTGTTGATTGTTTTGGGAATAGAAATCCGTATCCATTGTCTCCAAATGAAGTCGCCTCACCTTAAAAGCATTGGAATTTATTTGAAGGTCAACAGCTCATCATCGAAGATGCCCCTTCACTTCAAAGGTTGCTCCTTGATTATTGTTCTGTACCTTCTCAAATAACTGTCATCTGTGTGCCTAAACTGGAGACCATGGGTGTATTTGATGATCCTTTTCATGGTCAGAAGATGGTGCTTGGCTCCACAATTATTCAGGTACTGTATATTATCATCTGCACTTTTGTAATCATAAGCTGCATTTTTCATTTGTGTGCATAAGTTTTATATCATCTTGGATTACACTTTGGGTACTAATATTATGTTATATGCTCAATAAAGAGTTCGTCCATGGATAGCCTATCAATGCTGCTGGATTCTGTCAAGATCTTATATATCGAAATGCTTAGTTATGATATGAACACAATTATTGGCTTGCTGTGATACTTTCCATGTCTAGAGAATTTGTATATAAAGGTGATGATTTCATGCACATTGAAAGCCCATATATATTGTACTAGAATTACCGTTCAGCTATCGCACTTTCGACATAATCTTTTTTAGACCTTAAATGTTTTCAATCTTCATGTCTACGTAGGCATTAACACATGGAGAAAAACATATAACCAATCAGTGGCATAATAAACACCGGGATTTTCATAGTTCTCATGACTTTCGTTTCAGGACAATAACGATGGAAGGTTATGCATCCAACCAGGCAAATAGAAACTTCGTCCAATTCTTCCTGCTGAATGCAAGGTTACTATTGTCCATGAGGCTTAAGTTTTTCAACAAGAAATTTCTCACGGATGGATATGTTGAACAACAAAAAAAGATATTTCGGGTGGACAAATGGGCTTCTGAACGTGCTCGGCTTCTATTTACAACAACTTGTGGTCATATTCCAGTAAAAATGTTGGCACAGGATGTTGATTTTATGGATCAGATCGATCTATTGTTTGTGACTGCCAAAAACAGTGGTTGGGTTAGATGTTATTGCCATGTTCAATCTGGGTTTAGTCTTAACCTGGTGAACAATTAATCCTTGTGCTTTTGTACCATTTGTAAGCTTGAGTTAGATGTTGTTGCCCTTTTCAACTCAGCTGTGACTGTCATTTTTTCATTGAAACAAGGCAAATGGCTTGCCATTTCCTTAATTAGGAGGGAAGAATTGTAACAAATCCCAGGGAAATAACATCACTCTCGCCGGCTGCTTGAGCTCATTGTGCATTACAGAACTCAAATGCTTAGCGCCCACCAGCACCCACAAAGTAATTTTACGCTAGCACACCAAATAGGCTGTAATTCTTCAAAAGAAAGGCTGCATGGCTGTGATAGATTTGGATTCTAACATTTGGGACCCACGATGAAAAAGCATACCCAAGGTGGTGTCGACTTAGTCAACAAACAATTCTGCCTACTAGTTGTTGGATTGACATACAACATTTGTCATGTTTCTTATATCTATTATCTTCTTCCTCCAGCCGCCCAAACCAAACCATGCCATAGGTCCCTCCAGCTCCTGCCTCCCACGGCTGGCTACACCTCCGCCGCCCTATCGTACCCTCAAATGTTGGCTAGTCCATCCCTCTATTCCCCCACACGTCCTGTTATTCTCTGGCGATGTTAGCCCCAACCCGCACCCACACCCGAACCATTAAACCCTCGTACTCCCCTCCGCCTGCTACTACACTGCCGCATCTTCCACGGCTCCTGTTCATTCCTGTCTGAGGCCTCGTCATCGTCCTCTGCCTTGGTTTGCTCGCCGTGCGTGGTGCTCCGCCGTCTGGCGTTGTCAATGTGGTCAACAACCGAGAGGAAAAAGGAGATGACTATATGTGGAGAGGATGACAGTAGGGACCCACCAGGGTCATGTCAGTACGTAGACAAGTGCCTCTTTATTAGTACAAGCCAAAAAATGATTCCTCCTAATGGTTTGACATCTATGTCCCACACCTTGTCAACGTAGTCAATAAACGAGAGAATTACACAACGAGCGGCTGACACCAGGACTCAGCAGGTCGCGTAGTTATTATTTAGTTTTAGAGACGGATAAGGTATCAACGGGGCTGTGCGGGGGCTGTGGCCCGTCTAGCCCAGGCTTTTATTTTATGTTTACCACATGATGAGCCTAGTTGTTGTTTTTTTTTCTTTCTGAAAATGGCTAGCTCGGTTCTATTTTTCTTAAAGAATACCCAACGGAGGCCAAATTGCTTTTCTCAGCCCTGCTGGGCTGCAAATCTTTCAGGACAAGAGGGATGTATTCGCTTGCCCAGAAAATGGGCTATAAGTAGTAAGAAATGGCCTGTAATTTTTAAAAACATAGCAAACCGACAATTAGTTTCAATAATCGTTTTTTAGGATTTTGAGATTTCAAATTCGATTGTTTTTTTGTGGGGAAAATTATGTTGGATTTTAAATTGATATAAATTTATTTTTTAAATTAATTTGAATATTACTCTAATTTTTGGGATTAAAAACAATTCAGACCGCACCGAAATATGCAAAATTTTGTTAATTTTTTTAATCGTGGCCAGAATATGGGCTGTAATGCTAACAAAAAGAATTTGGGAAAAAGTCTTAAGAATTAGTAAATGGGCTGTAAATTTATTAGAAATAATGGCAGATGGGTTGTATGCTGTTTCCCACATATTTCAGGCTGACTTGTGGGCCTACTAGGTTGACGCCTATGCTTGGTCGTGCCAACTTAGTCGACACACAAGAACAGTGACTTTTGGATGTCCATCCAACGGCCTTCGTGCTCCTTCAATCTCTGATCTTCCTGCTCCAGCCACCCAAACCAACGCCGGCGGGATTGCCTGCTCCGGCCTCCCATGGCCAGTTGTGCTGCCGCACAGGCCTCACGACCCCACCCTACTGCCATCGCTGGCCTGGCCATCGTTGTACTCACCTAGACCTCCTATTATTCTTCGGCAATGGCAGCCTCACACTATAGCCGAACCAGTAAACCCTCGTACTCCCCTTCACGTGGGAAACAACTGTCGAGTCTTCCCCGGCTCTGGGTCATTCCCTTCCTAGGCTTCGCCGTCGTCCACCGCCTTGGTGCTCTCAGTGCGGCGTGGTCAACGTGGTTAAGGAACGACTTCCATCGGAAGAGGACAGTATGTGGAGAGGCTGATAGCTGGGTCCACGGCCGCAGCAAGGAAGTGCCTCCTTATTACGTGCAAAATAATGATTCCTCCACCTGACAGCGAGGACCCACCGGAAGGGCCTCTGTACTTTGCGAAAAAAATATTTCCCCCTTGACAGCTGGGACCCACCAGCTACATCTTCATATCTAAGTGTGATCATATTACGGGCAAGAAAATGATTGTTCCCCTTGACAGCTGGGACCCGCCAGCTATATCTTCACATGCAAGGAAGTGCCTCCTTATCCTCCCTGACAGCTGGGACCCACCCGGTTGAACCGTACGTAGGGTTGTCTGTCTGGTCGCGAACATGTACATACATACTGGTCGATCGGTCTCTCTACAGTGATGAACCATGGCCGAGTAAGGAGCGTCATGTGTCGTAGTAGAGCCGCCGACGTAGCATGTCACGCAGTCCCATCTATATCATGTACACGTACGTACAACCACACTACAAGAAAGTAAATACAGCTACGTACGTACATACGGACGGGGTCTCGAACGCGTACAATGATGGCGTCTTGTTCATCGGCAGCCAACCGGCTGGGTCGGAACAAAGGAAAAAGCGTTATGTTCATCGGGAGGCAATCGATTGGGTCGGAATACGTCCTGTTCATCGGGAGCCAACCGGCTTGGACGGAACAGCCGAAACGAGTTCTAGCAGACCAAAGAACGGAGAAACGGACTTCTGTTCGACCGTGTATGATCGAAACATGGTCCTGTTCATCGGGAAGGGTTTGGCGTATCGCAACATGGAGGAGACAGACTTCAGTTTGAGTGCCTATGGTCGAAACGGGGTCCTATTGATCTGGAGGGGTCTGGCTTCCCGCAAAACGGAGGAAACGGACTTTTGTTGGACCGCCTAGGTCAAAAAGGGGTCTTATTGATCGAGAGGGGTCTGGCGTACCGCAAAACGGAGGAAACAAACTTCTGTTGGAGCACCTACGGTCAAAACGGGGTCCTGTTCATCGGGAGGGGTGTGGCGTACGACAAAACGGGACTCCACAGGCTATGATTCATCCACCATCTACTGCCTCGATCCAGCCTCCTCGGGCTACTGTTCATCCACCGTCGACTTCCTCCAGCCTCAGCCATCCACTGTTCATCCAGCCTCCACCGGCTACTATTCAACCAGCGTCCACGAGGTCCTGTTCATCCACCCAACCGGCTGGGTGTGTGGCGGCCTTCTCGGGTGTAACACCCTGGTTTTCGCTCCAGTTTTTTTTTCCTTCGCAGGATTTGACTCCCGTCTTTTTTTCTCGGTGTTATCGGATTTTCTCCAACTCTTGGGTATATGAAGATGGTCATTTCACCTTGCCTTCCCTATCCAACCAGAGATTCTCTCCAGTCCAACCTTGCCACCCGAGCTATATTCCCGAGGCTTTGCCACCGAAACCCTACCTTCCGAGTTATCGGAAGAGAAACCCTAATCTCTTCTGTTACAAAGGAACCCCGATTTCCTTTGATCTGTTGCCTTCCAAACTTCTCCCAGTGATCATCCTATTCTTATAAACCCTGGATATGGAAAAATATTGCCAAGTCATTTGCAATATTTTTCATTTATAATTAATTCCTTTTTCTGCCAGTTAAAGGAATTAAATCCAAGTAAATATCTATCCATCTCCATAGTTCATGAAAACTTGTAGAGATATTCTTTGTGATCATATGGAGCTCCCATAAAAATATTGGCCATAACTAAATAAGGGAAATTGCATTTTCCTATTTAATGCCAATATTGCATTTTGGGCAGTTTCTAAAGGAACTACCATTTTGGTAGCCATGAAAAATCCCAAATAAATTTTGGAGCTTACCCTATCCATATCTTCACCATTTCCATCAAAATCCAAGTTCCACAGTTCAAAGTTTGAGCACAACATCCATTTGCAAATTTTGTCCAGATTTCCAGTTTGCAAAGGAAGTGCTTGAACCATTAATCCATTTGAGCAGAAATTTTTCATGGTGGTTAACATTGATAAATCACTCATGGAAACCAAAAATCAGCTCAATCCATTCTTCCACAGCAATTTCCTCAAGTTTCTGTCCATTTGAAAGCTCTGTGAAGGAAGTACCACTTTGGTGTATCCAAATGAGATGAAACTTTTCCAGTATCTCCATATATCCAAATAACTCCCTCCACCAAAATTCAGCTCATTTCATCAAACCATTTGAGCACAGCTTCAAATTCCAGTTTCTGGACCAATTTTTGGTTTGTGAAGGAAGTGTATGCAAATGGGGCCCAAATGACTTCAAATTTTGCCAGAACCTAGTCCTTCCTACCACATCTCATTGTGACAAAATCCCAGCTCCTCTCCTTCACCCGGTTCTCCAGAAAACTCCACCCAAGTTTGCTGTCAAAAACTGTTTTGGACTCCCTCGATCAACCTAGACTCGTCCTGGTTCACCCAGAGCCATATATTATCTGTTTGAGCAGTGAGCAACATGTTAGACAAGGTTCCAGGGCCATCCATTGTCTTGGACGCGTGGAGCCGGTGGTGACCACGACTTTAGTCTGCAGCCGGCGCGAACTGTGGTAACAATCGCAGTTCGGTCCTCTCTGGCTATCCCCAGCTCGCCGCCCAGCCTCCCTTGCTTGCCCATGTCGCCTGATACTCTGCCACGCCTCATCTCCTAGCTCCTGGCCGCTTGTGCCGACCTCCGATGCTCCACTGTATCGTCGCCGCGACGACGAGCTTCTAGGAGCTCCGTCCGGCGTCGGCAAGCCCTCCCCGCGGCTATAGAAAGGCAGCCCCGAGCTTCTCCGCAATCCACCGCTCCTCCCCTCGAGCTCCCGGCGCATCTCCATCTCTCTCTGGCCGCTGCCGTCCGCCATGGCTGCCGCCTTGCCGGCTTGATTCCGGCGAGCCTAGCTCTCCCCTCCCCCTCCTGACCGCCCCACTAGCTCCACCCTACTCCGGTGCACCTCCCCATCCCCTCAGCGAGTCGTCGGAGCTGCTGTGGCCGCCGTCCCCTTATTCGGTCGCCGCCGCCTGTGCTCTCTGGTGCCGCAAGCCGCCGCAGACCCAGCCCCTCCCCGGCGCGGGTTGGCCTCAGAACGGGTGCGGCACATCCTCCCGCACCCGCCGGTGCGCTCACCTTCGCCGAAGATGGCCGGAGGCACCGGGCCCCTCGCCGGCCGCCCCTCTGCCTCGCCCGTCCTCTCCTTCCATCGGGAGGAGGGAGAAGACCACGCGGGTCCCCCATGTAAGCGACCCGGGAGGGGGTACAGTGGCTGACGACCAGGCCAATGGTGATTTAAGTGGAAGCGCACTTCCCCCAAAGTACGCTTTTCCGCTTAAAGAAACGTCTTCGGCCCGGTTTATGAAAGAAAGACGTTTTCATTTAACTGAAGATGCAATTTTCCAAAAGGCGCTTTCGGTTCAGCCCCCAGGGGCCTGTCTGTGAATATTAATTTTATAGATTGGTCCTTGGATTTCAAATGGCTATATCTTTTTATCCACAACTCCGATTCAGGTGAAACCATTGCCCACGTCTTCAGTTCGTCGAGCCCATTCCGATGAGGTCATTTTTATAATGTTTTCACACTGTGAAAATGACCATTTTGCCCTTGCCCTCTATCAGCCCCTCCGAGATGGAATCCTTTCCGGCGAATTCTTCCGCGGCTTCACCGCACTTCTTCCCGGAATATTCCTTCACCCCAGGCAAGCCGACCACTGATATATGCCCTAAAGCAGTGCTCTGTGTTATTCTTGCGTGTTTAATTAATGATTGTGCCTGTGATAGAAATAATTAAACTTCTGGTAGACTGCACTTACGGTTTACATTACTTGCATTAGTTTGCTATGTGATAATTCAAACTAATTTACCTTAATGCATAGTTGCTGCCATCTCAAGTTATTGTGTGGTACAACCATGCTTGCTAAATACTGGCTAAAACTAAACCTAGTCGGTTGATCCAGAGTCACCTGTCTGGACTTATCCGTGCAGCCACATTTGCTGGTATGGGACGGCCTTGACTTGGTCTGATCGCGTGCTCTTTTATCGGTACCACCAACTAGGGAAGGTTATGCGCGCGTGCTGCCTTGGCCCGGTAGGTGGCGATAACCTTGTGAGCCCAGTTGAGTTATTTGCCGGCGTCCCCGTTTGGGACAGTTTAGTTGGCCACGACGGTGGCAGGTGTCACGATGTGACACAGGGGCCACCCAGGACATGACCCTGGGAGGGTATGATTATCGGTGGTACGGTACAGGAGTCACGGGTTAGGCTGGTTTCATTGGAGCAACCCTGGTCCACCCGAATGGGATCACGAGGTCAGGTGCTCCATGGTGTGGGTAAAGTGCGCAACCTCTGCAGAGTGTAAAAATCTATTTGAATAGCCGCGTCCATGGTATTGGACAGTCCGTCCAGACCTCACTAGGTGGTCAACCGTAATAATGATAATAATGATGGAAGAACTTGTCTTAGGATCGGAAGTACTCAGCGACTCATGAGTATTCCGAGGGTTGTGGGACAACCCGTAAGAGAGTAAGTTTATCAGACTTACAGTGGAGATGCATAGCCATCGGATGATGTGAGGGATCTGATATGATATGATAGCCATGGAATGGCTATGAAAGAGATGGTCAAATGACCGAAAGAGTTGGATTGGATCCTGAGATTGTTCGGAGTATGGATCACTTACTTGATATGCTTTACTTTACTGTATTTTACTTTAGTAATTATCTTGCTGGATAAACCTGTTATGACTTGATGATTAATATTGCTAGATAGATATGCTATGCCAGGATAATTAATATTGCTCTAATAACTAGTGTATGCTTGAATGCCATGGACTGCTTTGCTTGGTGTATATGTTAGTTTGGTTTGCTTGCGAGTACATTCAAAAGTACTCAGCGGCCATCAATGTGGCCAGGTTCACATAAGGATCCGTCGTCCGTCGTCGAGGAGCCGGAGCGTTCGCGGGCTAGGAGAGTAACCCAGTCAGATCCCTGTGGATTGGAGCCGCACCAAGACCATGCTGCCCTAGATAGAGCTTTTCCGCTGCCACCACCTTTGTAACTATCATGTAAGACCTATATATCCATTAATAGAAATGCATGTGTTCTTGATACTTGTTGTAAATGCGCATGCCAGAGTCATTTCCTGGGCTGGTATGCATTGAGACCGTCTGGCTATAGTGGTAATCAGGCGGGGCCCCACAACGGATGGTATCAGAGCCGCCAGGCTGACTGTAGCTTACCCTAGCCAGACTTCATTGTCTTGTGCTCAGTAGAAAGCCCAGATGGATTTCAGCCATCTTTGCCATCAGGCACGGCTACTATTGATCATAAGGCAACCCCATAGGTTTCGGCTCCATTAGACCCCAACTCTCATGGCCTTTGTCTCCGGTGTGAAATGCTCGCACCCGGCAACGACCCGTGAGCCCTGAACACCTAGGTAAACTAGATATCCTTACCCTGCTTGCGAGCCATGGCATTTCTCTCCTTAACTCTAATTTCCTTTGGGAAACGCCTATAAATTCCATCGTTTCCCCAACAACCGTAGGATCGTTGACTAAGCGACTTTGGCTATGGTCGTGCGCCGAGTTTGATGTTCCCTAAGGAAGTAGTAGGAGCTTAACACCAGTGCTACCAGGAGCATTGTGTGGTTTCGCTTCTAAATCCTTCGAGGTACATCGAGTGCGCTATAATAGTTATACTAGTGGATCCTCAGCCACATGTGTAAGGTCTGCGACATTTGAGCTTTATTTGCTTTTTGGTTTTCGCGGTTTTTGTTTCTTTTGTCGGTTCCATTTTTTCGCTCCGACTGGATCCATCCGCAAGTGCCATCAAGAAGACCAGCATACAACTTGGATAATGCCCAATAATCCAAATTCGGCGAGAGTTAAGCCAAGCCAACTGCCTAGTATTTGGAACAACAACACTGGATCTGTCAAGGACGAAGAATGAGTCAGAAGCAGAATCTGTGTGCAATAGACAAGGCCAGAACATACCTGAGAGAGTTGGCCTCAGAACATATCATGCCTAAGGAGCAGTCAGATGAGTTACCAATAATGAACACCAGTAAGGAAAAATTATTCCCTCCACGATACAAGGATTATTTCAGTCAGTGAGGTGAACTGAGTCTTTCCTCAATGGACTCAAGAATCATTTATTACCCACCAAAGACATATTTCAAGAATGTGAATGTGCCAAGAGCAACAACAAAACTCCGGTACGTAGGTACAAATTTCAAAGCAATCTTGAAGTTCACCTGGGTATATACAAAAAATTTTGGGCACTGTAAACAAGGTTCGCGAGGAATATGGATAAGTTCATGGTTGCCCAGAATCAATGCGAACCTCACCTGCTTGGAAGCTCAGCTGAACCGAATGGAATTATCTGTCAACTGCTTATTATCGGCAACACTTGGTTTGTATACAAAGGGTATTCTGAATTGATTAACAACATGAAGCTTGCATCAGTCGTGCAACCCTTACAACAGCAATGATCAGACCAGCAGAGGACAAGCGGTATGCATGACAACAGAATATCTTCAGACAAGGTATGGCCTATATCAAGTTTGGCTCCGCTATGGGTAAAATTTCGGATACTTTGGACGGAAGCCAGAATCGACCATAAATCCGACTATGTACACAGTGAAAGGCTTCTGGTATAAGGAACCCAGCCTTTCATCACAAGCTACCAGACTGCCAATCTTCTTCGGTACGCCACTTGGTGAGAAAAATCTTTTGGGATACAGCACTGCCATCTTCGCAGCGGGCTACCGCGGAAAAACTTCCGGCATAAGGCACCTGACCTTCCGCAGTAAGCCACATGAAGGAAAATTTTTGAGGCACTATACCCAGCCTTCTTTAGCACGCTACCCCGGCAGAAGCTTCGAGCATAAGGAATTCAGACTTCTTCAGCATACCATCATGCCTACCATAAGCTTATCAGGAGCACGAACTAGTCCAGACTCACCTGTCTGCCTCAAAACCCAGTGGTTATAAAAGGATTTATCCTACATCTGCATTTGTTGAGAGCATGCAGTCCAGTGGATCAGTTCATGCAAGCCACTCGTCAGGAATGACTATGTTCAAAGAAACATTGGCCCCATGTTGAAAGAAGAATATGAGCACAGCAATCCCTACGAGATATGCAAGAGCAAATTGTGAGAATAAGCCCGACAAACAGGGAAAACCATCAAGGAGCCATGTTGGCAGGTCATGATAGGTCCATCAAAGGACTCCTCAAGAACAAAGAAGTTGTGGACAAACAACCTCCGTGACGGTCAACAAGATATAGCTTCACGGACGGAGTGACATTGATAACCCTTGTCAGACTCTTGCATATACGGCCACAACAATACAACCGGCATGTCATACCCATCATGAATGTGGGCCATCAACCAAGACAAGAGGCTATGTTCCGAAAGATACACTGGATGATACCCATATTAGGTTCAGCTCAGTGGTCATATCAAGGACTAAAGAGGCTATATATGATAGAGCCATCTCCACGAGCGACACAGTTTGAAACAAGACAGTCAGATAGAATGGCTCAAAGCACATCAGCACCAACAGCTCGTAGGCATCATGATATCATTGGAATAAGAGATTATTGTCTATGATTACTTTGTGATCATGCCTGACATTTTAGTTGGGATACAGCAGCAATGACTCGGTCATGTTGTTCTTTGAATTGTGGATCACCTAAGGACAAAGTCAGAATGCCGAAGATAAGAGGAAATGTCAGTACGGAACCCGTAGCCAGACTGAGTATTCTGACATGGCAAAAAGAAAGTCACCCCTAGTCACCCAAGGCCATACATGTGATCCTGGTACCAGGAAAGGATGTCTTGCCCGTGACAGTCAGGATACGAAGTATCACAACAAAATCTGAAGCAATCGCTTCCTGGCTAAGGAAACTGAGCTATTTGTTGGTATTACCCACTACCACACCCAGCAACACCACTATCTGGACAAAAGGTACACTCGACAGGAAAGAGAAGAATTCAAGGAAAGTTGTGTGCAAAAACAACATCTGGTCCATCAGAAGAGGCAGTTAAAAGGTCAGTGAACCAACGAAGACGAGATCGCTAATGGATCCAAGTCGCACATAGGTAAGTCCCCCTTCCCCGGGAGGTAAGCCCGGAAATCTCGAGGATGAGATTTTCTTAAGGGGGGTAGGTTTGTAACAACCTGGTTTTCGCTCCAGTTTTTTTTCCTTCGCGAGATTTGACTCCCATCTTTTTTTCTCGGTGTTATCGGATTTTCTCCAGCTCTTGGGTGTATGATGATGGTCACTTAACGTTGCCTTCCCTATCCAACCAGAGATTCTCTCCAGTCCAACCTTGCCACCCGAGCTATATTCCCGAGGCTTTGCCACCGAAACCCTACCTTTCGAGTTATCGGAATAGAAACCCTAATCTCTTCCGTTACAAAGGAACCCCGATTTCCATTGATCTGTCGCCTCCCAAACTTCTCCCAGTGATCATCCTATTCTTATAAACCCTGGATATGGAAAAATATTGCCAAGTCATTTGCAATATTTTTCATTTATAATTAATTCCTTTTTCTGCCAGTTAAAGGAATTAAAACCAGGAAAATATCTATCCATCTCCAAAGTTCATGAAAAATTTGTGGAGATATTCTTTGTGATCATATGGAGCTCCCATAAATATATTGGGCATAATTAAATAAGGGAAATTGCATTTTCCTATTTAATGCCAATATTGCATTTTGGGCAGTTTCTAAAGGAACTACCATTTTGGTAGCCATGAAAAATCGCAAATAAATTGTGGAGCTTTCCCTATCCATATCTTCACCATTTCCATCAAAATCCAAGTTCCATAGTTCAAAGTTTGAGCACAACATCCATTTGCAAATTTTATCCAGATTTCCAGTTTGCAAAGGAAGTGCTTGAAACATTAATCCATTTGAGCTGAAATTTTTCATGGTGGTTAACATTGATAAATCACTCATGGAAACCAAAAATCAGCTCAATCCATCTACCCATTCTTCCACAGCAATTTTCTCAAGTTTCTGTCCATTTGAAAGCTCTGTGAAGAAAGTACCACTTTGGTGCATCCAAATGAGCTGAAACTTTTCCAGTATCTCCATATATCCAAATAACTCCCCTCCACTAAAATTCAGCTCATTTTGTCAAACCATTTGAGCACAACTTCAAAATCCAGTTTCTGGACTAATTTTTGGTTTGTGAAGGAAGTGTATGCAAATGGGGTCCAAATGACTTCAAATTTTGCCAGAACCTAGTCCTTCCTACCACATCTCATTGTGACAAAAATCCAGCTCCTATACTTCACCCAGTTCTCCAGAAAACTCCACCCAAGTTTCCTGTCAAAAACTGTTTTGGACTCCCTCGATCAACCTGGACTCTTCCTAGTTCACCCAGAGCCATATATTATCTGTTTGAGTAGTGAGCAACAAGTTAGACAAAGTTCCAGGGCCATCCAGTGTCTTGGACGCTTGGAGCCGGTGGTGACCACGACTTTAGTTGGCAGCCAGCGCGAACTATGGCAACAGTCGCCGTCCAGTCCTCTCTGGCTATCCCCAGCTCGCCGCCCAGCCTCCCTTGCTTACCCACGTCACATGATCCTCTGCCACGCCTCGTCTCCTAGCTCCTGGCTGCTTGTGCCGACCTTCGGTGCTCCACCGTATCGTCGCCACGACGTCGAGCTTCTGGGAGCTCCGTCCGGCGTCGGCTATCCCTCCCCGCGGCTATATAAAGGCAGCCCCGAGCTTCTCCGCAATCCACCGCTCCTCCCCTCGAGCTCCCGGAGCATCTCCACCTCTCTATGGCTGCTGCTGTCCGCCATGGCCGCTGCTGTCCGCCATGGCCGCCGCCTTGCCGGCTTGGTTCCGGCGAGCCTAGCTCTCCCCTCCCCCTCCTGACCGCCCCACCAGCTCCACCCTACTCCGGCGCACCTCCCCATCCCCTCAGCGAGTCGCCGGAGCTGCTGTGGCCGCCGTCCCCTTGTCCGGTCGCTGCATCCTGTGCTCTCTAGTGTCGCAAGCCGCCGCCGACCCAGCCCCTCCCCGGCGCGCGTGGGCCTCTGAACGGGCGCGTCACATCCTCCCGCACCCGCCGGTGCGCTCACCTTCGCCGAAGACGGCCGGAGGCACCGGGCCCCTCGCCGGCAGCTCCTCTGCCTCGCCCGTCCTCTGCTTCCGTCGGGAGGAGGGAGAAGACCATGCGGGTCCCCCATGTAAGCAACCTGGCGAGGGGGTAAAGTGGCTAACGACCGGGCCCATGGTGATTTAAGTGGAAGCGCACTTCCCCCAATGTACGCTTTTCCGCTTAAATAAACGTCTTCGGGCCGTTTTCTGAAAGAAAGACGTTTTCATTTAACTAAAGATGTAATTTTCCAAAAGGCGCTTTCGGTTCAGCCCCCAGGGGCCTGTGTGTGAATATTAATTTTATAGATTGGTCCTTGGATTTCAAATGGCTATATCTTTTTATCCACAACTCCGATTCAGGTGAAACCAACGCCAACGTCTTCAGTTCGTCGAGCCCATTCCGATGAGGTCATTTTTATAATGTTTTCACACTGTGAAAATGACCATTTTGCCCTTGCCCTCTATCAGCCCCTCCGAGAGGGAATCCTTTCCAGCGAATTCTTCCGCGGCTTCACCGCACTTCTTCCCGGAGTATTCCTTCACCCCAGCCAAGCCGACCATCTAATATATGCCCTAAATCATTGGTCTGTGTTATTCTTGCATGTTTAATTAATGATTATGCCTGTGATAGAAATAATTAAACTTCTGGTAGACTGCACTTACGGTTTGCATTACTTGCATTAGTTTGCTATGTGATAATTCAAAGTAATTTACCTAAATGCATAGTTGCTGCCATCTCAAGTTATTGTGAGGTACAACCATGCTTGCTAAATACTGGCTAAAACTAAACCTAGTCGGTTGATCCAGAGTCACCTGTCCGGACTTATCCGTGCAGCCACATTTGCCGGTATGGGACGGCCTTGACTTGGTCTGATCGCATGCTCTTTTATCGGTACCACCAACTAGGGAAGGTAATGCGCGCGTACTGCCTTGGCCCAGTAGGCAGCGATAACCTTGTGAGCCCAGTTGAGTTATTTGCCGGCATCCCCGTTTGGGACAGTTTAGTTGGCCACGACGATGGCAGGTGTCACGAGGTGACATAGGGGCCACCCAGGACATTACCCTGGGAGGGTATGATTGTCGGTGGTACGGTAGAGGAGTCACGGGTTAGGCTGGTTTCGTTGGAGCAACCCTGGTCCACCCGAATGGGATCACGAGGTCAGGTGCTCCATGGTGTGGGTAAAGTGCGCAACATCTGCAGAGTGTAAAAATCTATTCGAATAGCCGCGTCCACGGTATTGGATAGTCCGTCCAGACCTCACTAGGTGGTCAACCGTAATAATGATAATAATGATGGAAGAACTTGTCTTAGGATCGGAAGTACTCAGCGACTCATGAGTATTCCGAGGGTTGTGGCACAACCCGTAAGAGAGTAAGTTTATCAGACTTACAGTGGAGATGCATAGCCATCGGATGATGTCAGGGATATGATATGATAGCCATGGAATGGCTATGAAAGAGATGGTCAGATGATCGAAAGAGTTGGATTGGATCCTGAGATTGTTCGGAGTATGGATCACTTACTTGATATGCTTTACTTTACTGTATTTTACTTTAGTAATTATCTTGCTGGATAAACCTGGTATGACTTGATGATTAATATTGCTAGATAGATATGCTATGCCATGATAATTAATATTGCTCTAATAACTAGTGCATGCTTGAATGCCATGGACTGCTTTGCTTGGTGTATATGTTAGTTTGGTTTGCTTGCGAGTACATTCAAAAGTACTCAGCGGCCTTCAATGTGGCCAGGTTCACTTAAGGATCCGTCGTCCGTCGTCGAGGAGCCGGAGCGTTCGTGAGCTAGGAGAGTAACCCAGTCAGATCCCTGTGGATTGGAGCCGCACCAAGACCATGCAGCCCTAGATAGAGCTTTTCCACTGCCACCACCTTTGTAACTATCATGTAAGACTTATATATCCATTAATACAAATGCATGTGTTCTTGATACTTGTTATAAACACGCATGCCAGAGTGATTTCCTGGGCTGGTATGCGTGGCGACCATCTGGCTACAGTGTTAATCAGGCGGGGCACCACATCGGGGTCGTGTTCATCCAGTTGCAACCGCCTAATACCACGGGGTCTTGTTCATCCAGCGGCAACCGCCTACACACGGCCGGGGTCCTATTCATCCAACCCCCACCGGGAACTGTTCATCCACAGCCAACCCAACCGGCTCGACTCACCACGTCTCGACTCGTTCTACGTATCGCGCGCTCGGCAGCAACGGGCACCGTTCATCCAGAGGCAACCCAACACACACCGGCTTGCTACGTCTCGCACACGGGGGCTCGATCGGCTTCAGTAGCCAGCGAGAAGGATCAATCGATAGGGTTCAGTTAGCAGCGAAGGAATCGGTCGGGTTCAGTTAGCAGCTGCGAAGGAATCACTGGGGTTCAGTTAGAAGCAAAGGGATGGATTGGTCGGCTTCAATACGTAGTGGGATCAATCGCTCATGTTTAGTACGTATAGCTAGTGCAATCGGTCGGGTTCAGTAAGCGAACGCCTCGCTCGGGTTCACTTAGCAAGCGCCTCGCTCACACGCGCGTACGAGAGATATGTGCAAACCACACTGCATCGCTCGGCCCTGACCACCCAACGTAACCGGGAACTCCCCGAAATTTTCCTCGCCCTCACTTCTACCACGACTTTTTATGTCATGGATGGCCCAAAGAATGTCATGCAGGTACGTCTCCGGCCGGCCCAGGATGAAAACCCCATTTTTCGACATGATTTTCTGTCATAGAAGTAGGAGCCCACCACATCTATGCTGATACGTGTTTTTGTCACAATTATCGTCATAGAAGTGTCATAACCATGACAGAAAAAAATTGTTCGGGCCATAATGTCACTGATGTGTATTTTTTTGTAGTGCAAGGAGTGGGAGGAGAGCTTACCCATCGCCGAGTACGCCTACAACCATGCAAGACATTCTACTACCGGCAAGTCCCCCTTCGAGGTCGTCTACGGCTTCAACCCATTGTCGCCCTTGGACATCCTTCCTCTACCACTCCAAGAACATGCGAACATGGATGCAAGCACAAGAGTAACTTACCTCAAGAAAATGCATGAATATACAAGGTCCACGATTGAGCGTCAAGTACAACGTCTCGCCACCAAGCTCAACATCAACAAGACCACCATGGTGTTCCAACCGGGTGATCTAGTATGGCTACACCTCCACAAGGACTGTTTCCCCAATGAGCGCAAGTCCAAGCTAATACCACGAGCCGATGGACCCTTCAAGGTGCTAGCACGCTACAATGACAATGCCTATAAGATCGACATCCCACGTGACAAGTAAAACGTAAGCGACATCTTCAACATCAAGGACTTGGCCCCGTACCATGGTGATGAAGATCACGATCTGAGGATGAATCTCTCCCAAGGGGGGGGGGGAGATGATGCGGAGCATCCTTCCATCATCCCCACAGACTCTACTACGACTCATAAAGCACCACATGGACCTATCACAAGAGCCCGAGCACGCGCCATCGAAATCGAGGTGAACTCACTCCTACTCGACATCAACATGGATATAAATGGAACTTGGATGCTACCTCACTAGAACATGCTATGTGTCATTAGGTACGAAGAAGAATGCCACCTAGCAGCTAAGGGACACCCCAAAGGAGTAGGATAAGCAACCCAAGGCCACGAGGAAGAAGGAGGAGTCCAACAAGATCAAGATAGCACCTCCCAGGCGACCCCGTGCACACGGGCCATCCAGACCCCGTGCCCTCGAGCCACCCAGAAGGCTTCTGTAGATGAGATGCACACACCCAAGTGCATGGCCTCCAGGCCCCGTGTGCACGGGCCCTCACTGCTGTAGCACCCCGTGCGCACGAGCGTGTACTGTGCCCACAGGACCCCCGTGCGCACGGGCCCAACTTCGTCCTCCTCGTCCACCTACCTTTATATTTCGTACCTAGACCATTTGTTAGGGTTAGCAAAGTATATGTGAGACATCGATAGAGCTTTGCTCCTTCTACCACTCCTCTTGGAGATCAAGGCCTCTTAGGAGAGGATCCCAAGTGGATATCAAGACCTCCTTTTGGAGAAGACTATCATCAAGACCTCACCTCCTTAGGAGTGGGAAGAACCTTACCTTTGTGCTTGTTTCCTTGGATTGTTCTTGTATTCTTGTGGATCTTAACTATGCTATTCTAGTGGATGTCTGATTGGGTTTTGTTTGAGTGAATTCCCTTTGGTGTTCTTGTTGTTCATCCTTTTCCCCCTCCAAGTCTGAAAAGATCTCCACTTAGGGTTCCACCCTACAACAAGCTACCAGAAATCTACAACCGTCAGACGACCGACACAGACCAGACGTCTGACACCTAGAGCTTCCACCAACCTGAAGGGCCAGGCGAAGAAAGCTACAGCGGCTGGACAACCAACAAGTACCGAACGTCTGACACTCTTCGGCGATCGGACGCTGAACTTCTCCAGGTATCCGACACACGCCGTCCAGAGCCAAAAATGTCAGAAGACCGAAGCCTTCCGGACGACCGACGCACCGGGCGTCCGACCCCGTTGGGAAATCCGACGATGCCTCAATAGAGCAAAAACACAGGACGTCCGACCCTTACCAGACGACCAGTCCCTCGCGAGACACCGAACGACCGGTAACTCTCGGACGTCCGACGCTTGTCTGTGCATAGTGTCACGCGTCGAAGCCCATGTACCCCTTCGCACCCTTAGACTATATATACTCCTTCTTCCCAGTGTTTTAGGGTTAGTATTGTGATAGCTCATCTTGGAGATAGAGCTTTGCTTATCCACTCATCCTCTACTCCTTTGGAGACCGAGACCTCCTAAAGGAGAAGATCCCCCAAGTGGATTCAAGACCTCACTCTTGTGGGAAGATCTCCCTAGTGGATTCAAGACCTCCTTCCTCATGTATTGGGATGAACTAGTAACAGATTATCCTCCCTAGTTGACTTTCGATCTTATAGTTCCGCTTTGTGTATGTGTATTTAGCACATCTATGATTGGATCTTGTTGATTTGAGTGTTTCCTCCTTTGTGTTCATCGTGTTCTTCGGGAATTCCCGTCCAAATCATGAAATATTGGCCATTAGGGTTCCACCATACTTCATCTTGGTATCGTGAGCCATGGTTGATCACAAACTTGGAGTCCCTACCCCCACTTTCTAGCCTAATTTTGTGTGTTTTGTCCAATTTCAAAAATCCCCACAAAAAATAGCCATACCAAAAAAATTATGATTTGTTTGGTTTGATGATGTTTTGTTGAATTTGATCCATGTATTTTTTGTGTTTCAGGAGGATCTAGCTTTCCCCATCCTTCCCATCACTTCCATCCATAAAATTCGTCCAATTTTGACCCCCAATTTTTCTTTTACCCACAAAATCTTCGAGTTCATCCAGCCCCGAAATCGCTCGGCCACCGGACATCCCATGCATACAGGACGTCTGACAGCCATCTGACATCCGGCACGAACCGGATGTCCGACAAAACCTAACAGAAAATTCCAGCCACGCCCACACTTCCGCATTGACAACTCCACATTCCATCATTGCATTCCAACACCCTCTTAGAGCTTCCGCAACACCACCACACATTCTACTACCACCATTTGAGATTTTGATTCATGGTTTTCTGTTTCCTAACGTGTGATCTCTACTACGCAACTTTATTCTTGTAGACTCGTGTTGGGCCTCCAAGCCCAGAGTTTTGTAGGACAGTAGCAATTTTCAATCAAGTGGATGACCTAAGGTTTATCAATCCATGGGAGGCGTAGGATGAAGATGGTCTCTCTCAAACAACCCTGCAACCAAATAACAAAGAGTCTCTTGTGTCCCCAACACACCAAATACAATGGTAATTTGTATAGGTGCACTAGTTCGGTTAAGAGATGGTAATAAAAGCATAGTAATGACAGTAGATATTGGTTTTTGTAATAGGAACAATAAAAAATAGCAAGGTAGCAATTGATAAAACGGAGCACAAACGGTATTGCAATGCTTGAAAATGAGGCCTAGGGTCCGTACTTTCGCTAGTGCAATCTCTCAACAATGCTAATCTAATTGGATCACATAACCATCCCTCAGTGTGCGATGAAGAATCTCTCCAAAGTTCTTATCTAGCGGAGAACATAAGAAGAAATTGTTTGTAACTATTCTTTCCAATCGATCTATCCAAGAGTTCGTACTAAAATAACACCAAGTTATTCTTTTCGATCGATCTATCAAGAGTTCGTACTAAAATAACACGTAGCTATTCTTTCCGATCGATCTATCAAGAGTTCGTACTAAAATAACACAAAAGCAAATTCAGATTCATAATACTCAATCCAACACAAAGAACCTCAGAGAGTGCCCCAAGATTTATACCAGAGAAACAAGGCCGAAAATGTGCATCAACCCCTATGCATAGATTACCCCAATGTCACCTCGGGAATCTGCGAGTTGAGTGCCAAAACATATATCAAGTGAATCAATATAATACCCCATTGTCACCATGGGTATTCATATGCAAGACATATATCAAGTGCTCTCAAATCCATAAAAGTATTCAATTCGATAAAACGAAATCTCAAAGGGAAAACTCAAATTCATCACAACAAGATAGAGAGGGGAAAACACCATATGATCCAACTATATTAACAAAGCCCGCGATACATCAAGATCGTGACATCTCAAGAACATGAGAGAGAGAGATTAAAAACATAGCTACTGGTACAAACCCTCAGCCCCGAGGGTGGACTACTCCCTCCTCATCATGGTGGCCGCCGGGATGATGAAGATGGCCACCGATGATGATTCCCCCCTTCAGCAGGGTGCCGAAATGGGGTCTAGATTGGTTTTTCATGGCTACAGAGGCTTGCAGCGGTGGAACTTCTGATCTAGGGTTACCCCTGATGGTTTCTCTATTTATAGGAATTTTTTGCATTGGTTTCACGCTAAGATGGGCCTCGAGGTGAGCACAACCCACTGAGGCATGGGCAAGGGCCCAGGCGCGCCCCGGTGTCTTGTGCCCTACTCCTTCACCTTCTGGTCCTTCCATGAAGCTTCGGGGGTCTCTTTTGTTCCAAAAAAAATCGTCAAAAAGTTTCAGCTCATTTGGAGAACTTTCATTTCTGCACAAAAAACAACACCACGGTAGTTCTGCTGAAAACAGCGTCAGTCCGGGTTAGTTCCATGCAAATCATACCAAAACCATATAAAGATGTTGTAAACATGGCATGAATACTTCATAAATTATAGATATGTTGGAGACGTATCAGCATCTCCAAGCTTAATTCCTACTCGTCCTCGAGTAGGTAAATGATAAAAGAAATAATTTATGAAGTGTGAATGCTAGCAAAGTGCACAAGTTTGATCAATGATAGTTTCAACCACTTTTCCTAGCATCATAACAACAATTCTTTCTCATAAAACTTCTCATGTTAAAGTAGCAATTGAAAACAGAATTTTTTTTATGTGGAATGCTACCTATCATATTTATCTTATACTCTTTTCTTTTGTAGCATGGACATTTGGACTTGAATGATTCAAAGCAATAGTCTATAATTTGACATGAGGACATCAATACTCAAGCATATCAATAAGAAACCATGTCTTTCAAAATATCAACACTAAAGAAAGCTATCCCTAGCCCATCATGCTCAATCATTGATCCATTCATGAAACACACTCGCATATTAGCTACATCCTATGCTCGAGAACGATCATAGTGCCCCTTGGTGCTTTATAAGAGAAGATGGAGAGTCAAATAAAAAATAAAAATTGCATAAAGTAAATAGATAGGCCCTTCATAGAGGGAAGTAGGGATTTGTAGAGGTGCTAGAGCTCAAAGCTTAAATTGAGAGATAAAAGATTTTGGGAGGCATACTTTTCCCGTCAACGAAAACGACCGAGTAATTCCCAACACTTTTCATGCTAGATATATCATAGGCGGTTCCCAAACAGAAAATAAAGTTTATTCCTTTTTCCACCATTCTTTCACAATCCATGGCTAGCCGTATCCACGGGTGCCATCCATACCAACACTTTCCAAGGAATTTATTATTAACAACATAAAGTAAATTCATTTTTCATTTCGGGATTGGGCATCCCTAATACCTTTGCCGTACTCTCGTGCAGTGACAAGTGAATAAACACTCATCTTGAGAATAACACATCTAGCATGGAAAATATTGGCCACCCCCTGCCACTTCATGAGCGGTACGAGCACACAAAAAGGAAATTATTTTGAAATTTTAGAGATGGCACATACAAATTTGCTTAGAATGGCACGGGAATACCGCATATAGGTAGGTATGGTGGACTCATGTGGCAAAACTAGGTTTAGCGATTTTGGATGCACAAGTAGTATTCCCACTTAGTACAAATGGAGGCTAGCAAATAGATTGAGAAGCAACCAACCAAGAAACAAAAATTCACATAAACGAGCATTGAGCATAACTAACACTGAATAATCCACCACAAGTAGGATGCAATTTCATTGCATAACTATTGAATTTTGTACTTGTATAGGGAATCACAAACCTTAACACCAATATTCTTACTAAATTATAATTACTCACCAACATGACTCACATATTATTATCTCCATATCGCAAAACTATTGCAAGGAGTCAAACTGATCATATCCAATGATCTTCATGAAAGTTTTGTTATATCCCTCTTGAATATTCATCATATTAGGACCAAATTCATAGCTTGTGCATATTGTCATCACTACTGTCAACTCTCAAAGTAATATAAGTGAAGCATGAGAGTGTTCGACAAACTACTCCAAAAAGAAATAAGTGAAGATCAAGCGAGTAGTTATGTAAATGGGTAGCTATTTGAGGACTCTCTTTTATTTAAAAACTTTCATATCTAAGTATTTTATTAAAATAGAATGAAAAACAAAATAAAATGACATTTCAAGAATAGCACAACTCATGTGAAGAAGCAAAAACTTAGGCTCAACCGAGGCTAACCGATAATTGTTGATGAAGAAAGGTGGGATGCCTACCGGGGCATCCCCAAGCTTAGATGCTTGACACTTCTTGTAATATTAACTTGGGATGCCTTGGGCATCCCCAAGGTTGAGCTCTTGTGTCTTCTTCATTCCTCTCAAATCACGGTTTCCCTAATTCTTAAAAACTTCATCCACACAAAACTCAACAAGAACTCATGAGATAAGTTAGTATAAATCAATGCAAAACCTTATCATTCTCTACTGTAGAAAATCACTAAAATTATTATTCAATGTTGCATACTAAATGCCTCTGCATATTTAATACTCCTATCCTCAAATAGAATCATTAAACAAGCAAACATATGCAAAAAATGCAAACATAACAGCAATCTGTCTAAACAGGACAGTCTGTAAAGAGTGCAACTGTACTCATACTTCCCTAACTCCAAAAATTCTGAAGATTTACCACACTGTAGAAAAGTTATTATAGCTTACTTTGCAAAAAATTTCAACCTTTTATCATATTCTGACTTTTCTAGAGAATTTTTGCAACAGCGATAAACTTTCTGTTTTGAAACAGCAACTCATATACTTGCAAAATAAGCATGACAAAGGCTATACTTGACATTTTTATTGAAGTAAAAGATGAAAAAAAATAATCTAAATAACATCAAGCAAATCATAATAAAATAAAATGACTCTCCAAGAAAAACTCATATCATGTGACGAATGAAAATATAGCTCCAAGTGAGGTTACCGATAATGTTGAAGACGAAAGAGGGGATGCCTTCCGGGGCATCCCCAAGCTTAGTTGCTTGGATGTTCCTTGAATATTACCTTGGGGTGCCTTGGGCATCCCCAAGCTTAGGGTCTTGTCACTCCTTATTCTCCTCATATCGATATCTCACCCAAAACTTGAAAACTTCAATCACACAAAACTTTATGGAACTTCGTGAGATGGGTTAGTATGATAAAGACAAATCATTCACTTTGGTACTGTCAAGATAAGATTCATAATTGTTCTCACACATTTCATACTGTACTCTACAATTTCCACAATTTATATTAAGTAATATAAGCCATAGAAACCATAAAACAAGCAAACTAAGCATTGAAAACAGAATCTGTCAAAAACAGAACAGTATGTAAAGATCTGAATTAAGGTCATACTTCTGTAACTCCAAAAATTCTGAAAAATTAGGAAAGCGTAGAAAATTCGTATGTACATAAACTTTAATATTTTCACAATTTTTACACGTTCCAGTAAAAGATAGTAATTTCTGCACTGGACGCAGAAGTTTGTATTTTTGCACAGAATCAAGTCAACTATTATCCACACTATCCCAAAGGCTTTACTTGGCACTTTATTGAAACAAAAGCTATAAAACAAGATCACTACAGTAGACTAACCATGCGAACACACAAAAATAGTAGGTAAAAGTGTTTGGGTTGTCTCCCAACAAGCGCTTTTCTTTAATGCCTTTTAGCTAGGCATGATGATTTCAATGATGCTCACGTAAAAGATAAGAATTGAAACATAAAAGAGAGCATCAGGAAGCATATGACTAGCACATTTAAGTCTAACCCACTTCCTATGGATAGGGATTTTGTGAGCAAACAACTTATGGGAACAAGAATCAACTAGCATAGGAAGGCAAAACAAGTGCAACTTCAAAACTTTCAACATAAAGAGAGGAAACTTGATATTATTGCAATATGTAAAAGCATATGTTCCCCTCTCATAATAATTTTCAGTAGCATCATGAATGAATTCAGCAATATAGCTATCACATATAGCACTCTTTTCATGATGCATAAGCATAGAAATTTTTTTACTCTCCACATAAGAAAATTTATTCTCATCAATAGTAGTGGGAGCAAACTCAACAAAATAACTATCATGTGATTCTTGATTGGCATAATCATATTGCGCATTAAAATAATGATGACAAGTTTCATGGATATCATTACTCTTTATAGCATACATGTCATCACCATAATCATCATAAATAGGAGGCATGCTTTCATCATAGTAAATATTCTCATCAAAACTTGGGGGACTAAAAATATCATCTTCATCAAACACAGCATCCCCAAGCTTATGGCTTTGCATATCATTAGCATCATGGATATTCAAAGAATTCATACTAAAAAACATTGCAAACATGCTCACCATTCAAAGATTTTATGCCAAACATTTTATTGAATTCTTCTTCTATCAATTGAGCACAATTTTCCTTTCCATCATTTTCAAGAAAGACATGATAAAGACAAATAATATGAGACCACCTCAGTTCCATTTTTTAGTAGTTTTCTTTTACAAACCAAACTAGTGATAAAACAAGAAACTAAAAGATTCAATTGCAAGATCTAAAGATATACCTTCAAGCACTCACCTCCCCGGCAACGGCGCCAGAAAAGAGTTTGATCTCTACTACACAACTTTATTCTAATAGACTCGTGTTGGGCCTCCAAGCGCAGAGTTTTGTAGGACAGTAGCAATTTTCCCTCAAGTGGATGACCTAAGGTTTATCAATCCGTGGGAGGCATAGGATGAAGATGGTCTCTCTCAAACAACCCTGCAACCAAATAACAAAGAGTCTCTTGTGTCCCCAACACACCAAATACAATGGTAATTTGTATAGGTGCACTAGTTCGACGAAGAGATGGTAATAAAAGCGTAGTAATGACAGTAGATATTGGTTTTTGTAATAGGAACAATAAAAAACAGCAAGGTAGCAATTGATAAAACAGAGCACAAACGGTATTGCAATGCTTGAAAATGAGGCCTAGGGTCCGTACTTTCGCTAGTGCAATCTCTCAACAATGCTAATCTAATTGGATCACATAACCATCCCTCAACGTGCGATGAAGAATCACACCAAAGTTCTTATCTAGCGGAGAACATAAGAAGAAATTGTTTGAAGTTATTCTTTCCGATCGATCTATCCAAGAGTTCGTACTAAAATAACACCAAGTTATTCTTTCCGATCGATCTATCAATAGTTCATACTAAAATAACACGTAGATATTCTTTTCGATCGATCTAGAAAGAGCTCGTACTAAAATAACACCAAAGCAAATTCAGATTCATAATACTCAATCCAACACAAAGAACCTCTAAGAGTGCTCCAAGATTTGTACTGGAGAAACAAGGACGAAAACATGCATCAACCCTTATGCATAGATTACCCCAATGTCACCTCGGGAATCCGCGAGTTGAGTGCCAAAACATATATCAAGTGAATCAATATAATACCCCATTGTCACCATGGGTATTCATATGCAAGACATATATCAAGTGCTCTCAAATCCATAAAAGTATTCAATCCGATAAAATGAAATCTCAAAGGGAAAACTCAATTCATCACAACAAGATAGAGAGGGGAAAACACCATATGATCCAACTATATTAACAAAGCCCGCGATACATCAAGATCGTGACATCTCAAGAACACGAGAGAGAGGGATTAAAAACATAGCTACTGGTACAAACCCTCAGCCCCGAGGGTGGACTACTCCCTCCTCATCATGGTGGCCGCTGGGATGATGAAGATGGCCACCGGTGATGATCCCCCCTCCGGCAGGGTGTCGGAACGGGGTCTAGATTGGTTTTTCGTGGCTACAGAGGCTTGCGGAGGCGGAACTTCTGATCTAGGGTTACACCTGATGGTTTCTCTATTTATAGGAATTTTTGGCATTGGTTTCACACTAAGATGGGCCTCGAGGTGAGCACAACCACCGGGGCACGGGCAAGGGCCCAGGCGTGCCCCGGTGTCTTGTGCCCTACTCCTTCACCTTTTGGTCCTTCCACGAAGCTTCAGGGGTCTCTTTTGTTCCAAAAAAAATCATCAAAAAGTTTTAGCTCATTTGGAGAACTTTCATTTCTGCACAAAAATAACACCACGGTAGTTCTGCTGAAAACAGCGTCAGTCCGGGTTAATTCCATGCAAATCATACCAAAACCATATAAAATTGTTGTAAACATGGCATGAATACTTCATAAATTATAGATACGTTGGAGACGTATCAACGTGTTTTGGCTACTTAGGGACGGTTCGTCATCGACATCACTGAGGGAGTCTTGGACTAGGGGGTCCTCGGGTTGCCGGCCTAATTCTCATGGGCCGGACAGTTGGGCCGCACTATATCCGAACCGAAGACCTTTTTGGTTCCTTGGCGTGTACCCCAAGTCAAGATGGAAGATTCGGCGTCCTTATTCCTTTGATGTAACCCTGGTGTCTACATAAACCCTAGTACCCCTGGTGTCTATATAAACCAGAGGGTTTAGTCCGTAGAGGCTAAGAGAACATCTATTATCCTACTAGCCTAGGGTTTAGTTCATCTGATCTCACAGTAGATCGACTCTGTAATCCTCATATACACAAGCAATATAATCAAGCAGGACGTAGGGTTTTACATCTTAGAGAGGGACCGAACCTGGGTAAATACTGTGTCCCGCATCCCTTGTTCCCCATCGATCCAAGACCCACAGTTTGGGAACCCCTACCCGAGATCCACCGGTTTTGACACCGACATTGGTCCTTTCATTGAGAGTTCCGTTGTTGGATCGCCAAAGGATCGATGGCTCGCCTGATCATCAGAGACGGCATCAACACCGGAGACATCTTCATCCCGGTCAACTTTTTGCATTCGACAGCATTATTCTGCACACCAATTTGGCCGGTCATCTCGACCAGGTCAACAACTTCGCCCCTGAGCATCATATTAGGTTTGGTAACCTAGAATACATCACCGACGCTCGAGGCGATCTTATCTTCACCGGCTTCTCGGCCTTGCCCGAGATGCCCGACAATTCCGGAGCCTCGGCTTCTGGATCCCCCCTTGGTCCGATCATCGGATCGGCCGTTGACGCGCACCAGGATTCGAACACGGATGCAATCACCTCCAAAGACCCGGAGTTAACTCTGGCCGGATGCACCCTCTCCGCCTCATGTCAGGCTTCGAGCCTCGACGCCTGCTCGGCACCCGTGGACCAGCAGACGGTCCCGGTCAGACTCTGCCCCTCGACACTGGGCTGGCTTCGAGCCCTAGCGCCAGTTCGGCATCCGAAGGCCAAGAGTCAGTCTTGGCCAGATTCACTCCTATCCTTATCAGCACGTCGAAGGTCGACTCCGAAGGAATCCTGCACGCCGGTCTGACCAGCGTCTCACTGATTAAAGAGGCGCTAGATCGGATCCAGAGGATGAGCATCTCAGATGACCTGTCCTCGGCTCGCGTTCAGCAGAACCTTGAGATATGCCACAGGGAATTTTGCATCCCACCCACCACCCACTTAGTAGCCACTATCGAAGAATTAACCGATATGTTGGACTATGCCTCCGAGGAGGCGGAGGACATGGATGATGACATCGAATCGACAGTCCACACTAACACCAACACCGCTGCCACCGGCCGATGGACGGCTACCTCCACTTACGATGTGTACATGGTGGATATCCCCAAGGATAATGACGATGGCGCCAACAACGGCGATGGCACCCCCAGGAGAGACAACAACAAGCCGGGCGAGGAGCCACCTAAGCGCCGACGACAGCACCGACGATCCAAGGGACGAAGGAGGAGGGAAACCAATACGAACACCGGGGAGGAGCACACCCTGGACAACATCGAAGGCCTTGGCGACCCCACCCTCGATCAGCAGCCTGATGGCTCGGAAGAGCGCGAGGATGAATTTAATCCCCAGGACCCCAATGACTCCGAGGACAGTAACTACCTCCCTCTCTCTGAGGGAGAGATCAACCTCGGAGCCGAGGACTTCATAGTCCCGGAAGACCCGCTCGACCAGGAGCAGTTCAAACGGCAGCTTATCACAATCGCACGTAGCCAAAAGAAGAAACAGCACGGCTAAAGGCCAAATAGGACACCCTTAATGATAGATGGACAAAAGTCCTAGCAGCCGAAGAATGGTATGGTTATGAGCAACAAAACAAAAGTTACCCAAAGCGGAAAATGCTGCCACAGTTCATAGACGAGGCCATCGAGCCTATACCACCAAGACGGACTCAAGGCAACCAGCCAGACCGCCCCCCTCGAGGCCGAGATAGGCCAGCTAGAGAAGCTGAACTCCCACCCGTTCCTCCTTGCCAAAAAGGCAAGGAGGCAGCACAACCAAAATATCAATACGACCTGCGACATGACCTAGCCACTAGAGCAGGTCAGTCAAGGTCTATCTATGGATCAAGAGGCTACCCTCCCGATAGACGGGACGGATACCAGGCTTGGCTCGACCGAAACGATAGAGTTCGGGAGCAACACCTGGCTAGGATGGAAGCCGAGGTCCAACACGACGTAGCCCGTGTAAGGGGCGCCGCTCATCCAATGTGCTTCACTGATGAAGTGATGCAACACCAATTCCCATAGGGGTTTAAGCCCGTGAATATCGATCCACACGATGGGACTACAGACCCGGCTGTGTGGATTGAAGACTTCCTTCACCACATTCATATGACACGAGGAGATGATCTCCACGCCATTAAATACTTGCCTCTAAAGCTCAAAAGACTAGCCCGGCATTGGCTGAACAGCCTCCCTGAAGACTCCATAGGAAGCTGGGAAGAGCTCGAGGACGCTTTTCGAGCTAACTTTCAAGGCACCTATGTCCGGCCACCGGATGCCGATGACCTAAGCCATGTTGTCCAACAGCCCAGCGAGTCAGCCCGGCAATTTTGGAATAATTTTTTGACCAAAAAGAATCAAATAGTCGATTGCCCGGACGCTGAGGTGTCGGCGTGGAAGCACGATCACCTATGGGGCATGAGTGCCCCTTTGTGTTTCGGCAAGGGCACGACCGCGTTGCATCAAGAACAGAAGCAGTAGGGGACAACACAAGGATGGGCAGCTCTCTTTACCCAGGTTCGGGCTGCTTTGCAGCGTAAAACCCTACTCCTGCTATGTTGGATTGAACTTGAGGAAGGTGAAGTCATGAGGTGCACTAGCCCGACAAGGATGCCTGGGGGAATGCAACTACGTGTACAAGTGTGGGGGGTCGAAAAGTTCGAACCCTTTGCTAGGTTGCCTTGGGCCTCCTTTTATAGCTGAAGGGGCGACCACAATGGTAAAACAGTCATTTGAATGCGATTAGATAGCTAACAATTCTATCATACGTAACTCTGACAGTTAGGACCAAGTGCATTAAATGCACTGCTAGGTGTTGTGCTGAGGTTTAAGCCCGGCAAGCCTGCCGCGCCACTTATCTGCCTCTTCTTATTAGCATGACACGTCCTCTGGATGGGTGCCAATAAAGCTAATCTCTTCATTATCATGCTGCCACATGCCTGACAGGATCCACCTGGTCGCTTGATACCTTGACACCGCAATGATTAATGATCTGGGTGCGATGAGGTGGAGCGGTGGCGTCTTGGTGAAGGTTCCCCAACAATGGAGCTTGGCGGGCCATGGCCTTGGCGGTCCCGGAAACCCTGCCGGTGTGAACTGGACTTATCCTTAGGTGCGGCCTCGACCTGGCCAGGCTCTCCTGTCCGGCAAGGGAGGCCTTCCCAAAGTGGCCTTCTGCTAGCTTGTTCTTCTTAATGCTCTCCTTGATCTCATGAAGAGCGGCTTATCTTTATGTCACGCATTGGTGCTGGATGTACGATCGTTAGCATGCCTGTGCATGAGTTCGCTTAGCAAACGTGAATGTTTGCTTCACCGATAGGAGCCCCCTGGCCTGGTCCATACGTGCTGCAGGGCATCGTTGGGGTAGGCCCAAACAATGCACAGGCTGGCACCCTGACCTTGCCACGGTGGAGTTCATGTCCTTGAGATCTTCTTTGCTTCTTCATTAACCTGGAATTTAGTTAACTTTCGGGTTTCCCGCGAGTCATGCAATGCCAAACGATGTGGGTTCACCCATGCGGCGGACCAGAGGACGCCCATGTTCATGGGGGTTAATTAGAGTGCCCACGCGTGATCTAGGGTTAACTGCCATTTCAACTTACCCACCACGCCTGCCGTTTCCGCCACGCGCGCTGCTTGCATTACGCAGGGTTGGTGGCGGATACGCAGGGCGCGGGAACGTGAGCCATGGCAGAAAGCGTAGCGGCCGGCGATACTAGACGCCGTCAGTGGCGTAGATAAGACGGATTTGAGGAGTGGGTCGGTTGCCCCAGGATTAGTGGAGAGCCAGCCCCCTGCCCTCGGTCTGCTATAAAAGGGAGCACGACGGGGATGGAGATGCTCATCCACGCACCTTCTCCTCCTTCTTGTCTTCTTCTTCCACCATGGTGAGGGGAAGGGGCGCGCTCGGGCTCCAGCGGCGGCGACAAGGGCTTCCTCTCGGCACCGTATCCCCACCCCCATTGGGGATGTAGGGGCAGGATCCAGTGCGCAGGGCGGAGCCGCAGGACGCAGTTGCGGCCGGCGAGGTGCTCGGGGCCGAGGTGGGCGTGGTGGTGCCCCGACCTCGCCTCCCCGAGCCGCTCCAATCCCAATGGAGGGCCATGTTGGAGACACGGTGCTGGAATTCATCGTCAGGCTGCGCGAGCCCCCGCGTAGCCATCTGCGGCTTCTTGGCCCCTTTGCAAGGGTAATGGAGCTTGATTAGCCACACGGGTTGAGGCTGCACATGAGGGGTTGCTACAATGGCCCCATGCGGGTGGACGTTGAGTTCCCTGCACCTCATGTCATGCTCCTCCGGCGTGGCTAGAAGACTTTTGCACATGCCCAAAGCCTGGCGAAGGGGCACGTTCTCCATTTCAGGCTAATGGAGGCCGATCGGCTCTCCATCAAGGTCTTCGGGCATTCGGGTGCTCGCTTATGGTGCTGCGTGGAGAGATCGACCGATGATGAAAGCTCCTCCTCGAGCGACAGCGATGAAGAGGACACTGACGGCGAAGACGGCGATGCCCAGCCCCCGATCGTCAAGCATGATGATGATGACTCAGACTCCGGCTGAGCGTTGGATGCACCGTCACCGTCCGCTAGGCGCCGGCAGCACCACCATCTGCAGCGGCAGAGCGATTTGCTGGGGGTGCTTGGCCTGGTCGACTCCGCTTCCACCAGCTGGACCCCAGCAGGCTTCCTCGTGGACTCCGGCTTCGTCTTCCCTGCCGGTGTCCCTCTTGCCACGTCCCTTTGGTCCTGGTGGTGATGACCAGGGCATCGCCTAGACGCTCTCTCCGTCCCTGGTCTCTTCTTCCTTGCCGGGGAGGTGCCCTCCCGATCTTGTCAAGCTGCATCCCGCAGGGCCTGACGGGGTCAGGCTGGGCTTCTGCCCAGGCGCTCCTTTTGCCCTCTTTCCCTCTTGATGCAACTCCTAGGAAGAGAGGGACAGGAAAGGCATTATGAGACACTTATCATTTTTCGATTTAAAAGATGTATGCAGTTGCCGAGTTTTACTTTAAATCATGTATTCCTCTATCCATGTTTGTACTATGTATGATCTGTACTTGTTTATCTACGTATTAATGGAAAAAGGGTTCTTGCCGGGTACTTGTGCATGTATCGTAAACACGCTGCGGAATGATCCTTCAATACTCTCAAGTAAACAAAGTTTTCCGGTGAGACACCCTACCGGCCCTCATCACAGCTGCTAATGAACCTCGTCTGATGGGTTCAAAAACGGGTTAGGAGCATGGATGAAGGCTGGCCCCTTGTCAACTCCCTCCAAATGTCACTGTGACCAACTTGACCAAAAAGCCTTCAAATCAAAAATGGGAGCACAGATGATGGAAGCGACAAGGCTTTCCTATGCACAAGTTTTCATATGTGAACACATTATGGATGGCGAGGCGAACTTATATGTGCTTGTTGTCCTTCTTATCATTCCCGATAGGAAAAAGCTATCTGGGACCAATATGCGTGCTTATTCTCACTCTTCTTCCCGGCTAGTCCATCCATGGCAGAATCCTACTATTAACTTCAAAAAGACGGACAGGGGAGAAATAGCTGCATATGATCCTTCAGAAGGGGTTAGTCACCTTATACTAGGATTATTGTAATCACAACATAGCCATACTTAAATAAACATGCATGCAAGTTTCGTGCCAGCGCTTCATTTTGTTATCTTTGCACAGGGTCCGCGCCTGGCTTTGTATAAAGGGTTACATGTCCTAGGGACTATGCTTGTACAAAACAGGCTGCCGGGGAACGGCCCGACAACCGCGCCTTACGGGTAGAACTTACGAAGATGCTCAATGTTCCATGAGTTTTGCATTGGGATGCCATCTTCGGTCTCCAAATGGACTGCGCCAGGTCTGGTGACACGTACTACCTGGTAAGGGCCTTCCCACTTTGGTGTCAACTTGTTTGAACCTTTGGCGGACTGAACATGCCTAAGGACAAGGTCACCTTCCTCAATACTCTGGGCGTGAACCCTGTGGCTATGGTAGCGGCACAAGGCTTGCTGGTATCGTGCAACACGTACAACTTCCTCGAAACGGTCTTACTCGAGGAGCATGGCATCATCATGATGTAGCTGCTCTTGCGCTACTTCATCGTAGGCAAGTACCCGAGGCGACCCGTATATGAGTTCCGTGGGGAGCACTGCTTCCGCACCATATATTAGGGAGAAGGGAGTCTGGCCAGTAGCTCGATTTGGTATCGTCCTGATTGACCAAAGAACCACCGGCAACTCATCGATCCAGCGCTTGCCGCATTTTCGCAATCTATCAAAAGTTCTTGTTTTCAGCCCTCGCAACACTTCTGCGTTCATCCTTTCTACCTGCCCATTGCTCCTTGGGTGAGCAACATAGGCGAAAGAGACCTTGCTTCCAAGGCTTTGGATGTACTGCATGAAGGCGTGACTTGTGAACTGGGTGCCGTTGTCGGTAATTACTCTGTTGGGTACTCCAAAATGACACACCGGTCCCTTGAAGAACTTGATAACCGATTGCACCATCACCTTTCTCACTGGCTCTACTTCGGGCAGCTTTGTAAATTTGTTGATAGCCACGAATAAGAATTCAAAGCTCCTGGTAGCATGGCGAAAGGGACCCACGATGTCGAGCCCGAGACCGCGTAAGGCCAAGATAAAGGGATGGTCTGCAAGGCTTGAGCTGGGTGAAGAATATTCTTGGAATGAAACTGGCATGCTTCACACTTGGTGATGAGCTTAGTAGCATCCCGGAGGGCGGTGGGCTAGTAGAATCCTTGCAGGAAAGCTTCCTCGACAAGTGCTCTTGATCCCAGATGTGAGCCACACACACCTCCATGTATCTCTGCCAGCAGCACTAGTCCATCTTCTTGACTGATACACTTCAGCTTCACGCTGTTCGACCTCTTTCTGTACAGAATGTTGTCCAAAAACTGGTACATACTCGATTGCCGGGCAACTTTCTCATATTCCTCTAGATCGTCAGGAAGTTCTCCAGTTTGCAATAATTGGACTATGTGTTGTGCCCATGCCGGAGCCTAGGGCTCGACGACGAGGACCAAAGGCATTTCTTCAGCTGTGGGAGTGCTTTCCTCAACGGCAATAACTTGGAATCCCGCTTGAGGGCGTGGCTCACCAGTCAGCGTAAGATCTTCTCCGGCAACCTTCTCACCAGCGGCTTTAGGGAGCTCTGCCGAGGAATGTTCGCAGGTGTTGAGTTTTCCCATTTTTCTGTCCAAGGCTGATGGTGAAAGCGATGGTTGTGTGAGGTGGTGCACAAAAGTTTCCACAGGAAGCTTCTGTGCAGCACACTTCGATAGGTGATCAGCGATGTTGTTTTCCGCACGAGGCACGTGCTCCGTTTGCAGCCCGTCAAAGTGTTGCTCCAGCTTCCTCACCTCTTCCACGTACGCTTCCATCAGCGGGCTCTGATAATCTTTATTCACCTGCTTCACAACAAGCTGGGAGTCGCCGCGTATGATCAACTTCTTGATCCCCAATTCTATGGCAACATGGAGCCCGGCAAGGAGCCCTTCATATTCTGCTGTGTTATTTGTGGCATCTTCCCTGGGGAAATGCATCTGGATGACGTACTTGAGGTGTTCTCCGATGGGTCCAATGAGTAATACCCCTGCGCAAGCACCTTGGAGCGAGAAAGCACCGTCAAAGTACATGACCCATTCCCTAGGGGCTTCCTTGTCGGGTAGAGCAGTTTCCATAATCTCTTCGCCAGGTGTCGGCGTCCACTCTGCTATTAATTCTGCCAGTGCTCTACTTTGGATAGTTGTTGTGCTTTCAAACTTCAAAGCAAAACTTGATAGCTCTAGAGCCCATTCCACTATCCTACCAGTGGCTTCAGGGTTCCTCAAGATTTGTTGAAGTGGGAGGCGAGTCACAACAGTGATCCCGTGGGCTTGAAAGTAATGGCGCAGCTTCCTCGAGGCCATAAGGAGGCCTAACATTAACTTTTGGACCATCTTCTTTCTTGCCATCCCCTCCCACCTAACAGTGCTGATCTGTGGCCCCCCTTCGTTGTCACCGGCAAGCCTTGCCGGGGTCAAAGTTGGTTTAACACTGGGTGGTTCTGCCGCAGTAGCCTCTCCGCTATCCGCTTGTCTCTGTGCCACCAGAGCAGCACTAACCACTTGATTCATTGCCACTAGATACAGCAGCAACGACTCTTGCGGTTTGGGTGCGAACAAGGTTGGAGCAGAGGAGAGGTAAGCTTTCAAATCCTGCAGCGCAGCCTCAGCCTCTGGAGTCCATTTCATTGGACCAGCCTTCTTCAATATTTTGAAGAATAGCAAGGCACGCTCAGCAGATTTAGAAATGAATCTACTCAGCGCAGCAACACAGCCAGTCAGATGTCTCACAACCTTGATGGTCTTCGGGACTTGAATCTGTTCTATCACCTTGATCTTGTCGGGGTTGGCTTCTATCCCTCGCTACGACACAAATAAACGAAGAAGCTTGCTGGACGGAACGCCAAACACACATTTCCTCGGGTTGAGCTTTGTCGGTGCAACAAACACTGGGTGTATTGCCCAGACCATGCACAGGCCCGAGATCAAGATTGCAACATCCAATACAAGGCCAAGACGAAGAGATAGGCTGTTTGAGAAATCAAAGGGCATGATTGACAAGACCAAGTCAAGCCAAGGAGCAAGACACCACTAAGGGAAAACCTCCCTTCCCGGGCAGGAGAGCCTGGCGAGGTCAAGGTTGCCCCAGAAGTAAGCCTCAAGACCGCCTCGGCAGGCCTGCCGGGTCCTACGAAGGCAAAACCCCCCGCCAAGGCTTCACCGCCCCACCTCGCAGCAACGCAAGTCATCGATCGGTGCGGTGTCAAGCCCCAAGATGACTAAGTGCCTGTCTTTTTCCACATGGCAGCCATTTCCTACAGGAATCGCCTCCAAATGACACCCGTCCAGCGACGTGTCATGCAGACAGGAGAGAAGCTGGCCAAACAGCCCGGCAAGGCGTGCCGGGCATGCCATGATGTGACGCTAAGTGGCGCATTTAATGTGTTCTGCTCTGTCTGCAGAGTAGATATGATAGCACTGTTTGCTATCTAATTAGTACACAATGACTGATTTGCCATTGTGGTGACCCCTTGATCTATAAAAGGAGGCCCATGGCGACCATAGAAAGGATTCGGACCATTGTACACTCATATGCGCGTAGCTGCTCTCGCCCCGAGGCAACCCTGCCGGGCAAGAGCGTTGCATTTCCACCACCATCCACCATCAATCCACCGAAGCAGGAGTAGGGTTTTACGCCTCGCGGCGGCCCGAACCTGGGTAAAACTGTCCGTGTGATCTCTGTCGCGCTGCGCTGCGCTCCTCCGCTCTTTGTGCAACGTGCTCACTCCCCCTGCCGAACCAAAAGCGGCTCGTGGCCCCATAGGTGGCCTTGGTTTCCCACGACATCTTTGGCATGCCAGGTAGGGGGCTGCGCTTGCGCGAACCCGAGAAGTGTATGTAGCGTGTCATCTTCACCGCCATCTTCTTCATCAACGGCTCCATCGTCCATGGCGCCCAAGAAGAAGCCCGACGCCGCAGCTCATCCATCCACCTCGAAGGCCCCGCCGCACACGACCGCCGACACCGTGGGGGCTATAGGGACGTCTGGGGGTGTGGACGATGCGGGGGACGTGGTCGGCGAATGTGGCGTCCTTACCACCTCCCCTACGGCCGAAGCAGAAGCAGGAGGCACCGGAGAAGGACAGCACCAACAACATCCCAGTGGCCATGCCCCACGAGGTACAGAAGGAGAGATCATTCCATCTGCACCTCCCCGTCGGGCCGAGGGGCACAGCCGCAGCGGGGGTACTCGCTCTGGGTGGAATCGCAACTCCCTGACCGCTCCCACCGCGGGTGCGACCGCAGAGCATGCGCCATGCCTGGAACGAGCCGACCCAGCCGCTACGCTAAACGGAGCCGCTAGCCCTCAAGCACCTCCACCTCGTCACCACGCCATCTAGGCGGCCGACTCACGACGACGAGAGCACGGCGCGACCTCTACCGGCACCGTCAGGAGCCGGGCGACGTTACGGTCTTCATCGACATCCATGCCAAGCACCACTTCGGAGGCCATGGCGCGGGCCCAGCTACTTTTGAGATTTCTACCAGCAGCTGATCAGATGGATGAGTGGAGAGCTACCATTCAGAGTCTGATTGGCTTCGCCGAGGTGGGAGGATCAGAGCGGGCTGGCCCGCCACGGCCTCCCCAGGCAACGAAAACGGCCCACGTTGCTGGCCGCGCAGAAAGGGCCACTCCTACAGTGCAGTCCCCTCCATGGCAGCCAGCGCGGGAGCCGCGCAACCAAGAACACGACGGCGTCTCGATAGCTTCGTCCGACCCTTGAGCGCGTCAAGGCCAACGGCGAGTCCTGGAGGACAGGCAGAGGGAAGGCCCGCGTATCACCACCGAGCGACACCGTGACGCCCCCCGCCAGTCTGACAGGCGTGATGGCCCCGACGTCGACGAGCCCGCACTCGCTGAAGGCGGGTACCTGCCTTTCATGGCTGGGTGCCCTGCCTTCACCCGCGAGCTGCAGCAATTCCGTTGGCCGTCCACTTGCACATTCAAGCCGGGGATACCAAAGATGTATGACGGGAGACCGAACCCGGCAGAGTTCTTGAGCATTTACACCATCACTGTTCAAGCTGCCGGGGGAAGAGATGAGAAGGTATTTGCCAACTACTTCCCTTTGGCACTCAAGCCAAATGTGAGGTCTTGGCTGATGCACCTACCGGAGAACTCCATTTCGACCTGGGCTGACCTGTGCCATGAGTCCGTTGGTGCCTTCACGGGCGGCCATCAAGAACCAGGGCGGCCCAGTGACTTGCAGCTTCTCCCGCAGAAGGAAGGAGAGAGCCTGCGGAAATACATGCAGAGGTTCAGCCGAGTCCACAGGAATATTCTGGACATCCACCCGGCAGCTGTGATAGCTACGTTCTAGTCCAACATGCGCAATCGTCAGATACGTTCCAAGATGAACGTTTGATTGCCCAAGACTGTGAAGAAGCTCCCCGAAGAAGAGGATGGCATCGACGGCGATTCAGAGGATGATGACAAGGCCACCAATCAAAAGAAGAAGAACAAGAAGCGCAACAAAAGGAGCAAGGATAAAGCAGTGATGACCGTTGAGGGATCGGGCATGCCTATTACCGGCAAGAAAGCCAAGGCTGAGATACCCGACAAGGAAGTTGCCGCGTGCAATGATTGCCGGGAAGCCGTGGCTGTCGAGAAGGCTGGGAAAGGCGATGGCCCGTACTGCAAGATCCATCAGACCAAGGGCCACGATCTCCAGGAGTGTCATCAGGTTGAGCAGCTTGTCAAGAAGCAGAGGGATGAATATGAGAAGCGAGATAAAGAGAAAGGTCAGAATGGCACTGGCGGAAAGGGCTGGGGTGGCGGAGCAAGCTGACTCGACAAGGCTCCTCAGAATCAAGGGAAACCTGCCAGAGGCCGTGAGAAGGAGGATTGCAACGATGACAGTGATGGAGGAGATGAAGAGGAAAACAGCGAGCAGGAATTCCAGAAAGCCACTGACGCCCTGTGCATTGACGGGGGTGCATCTTTGCACTCCTCCCACAACCAACTTAAACGGTGGGCGCGTGAAGTCAATGCCGTGGAGCCAGCGGCAGACTCTCGGAGGCCGCTCAAGTGGTCCTGCATGCCCATCATCTTCGATGAAGAGGACCACCCTGACCGCACCACCACGGTAGGGTGCTTGCCATTGTTGGTATCACCAACAATCTGCAACCTCAAAGTCACAAAGATATTGGTTGACGGAGGGGTCGGGTTGAATCTGATTTCTTCAAAGGTCATCAGCAAACTCCAGATAGCAGAAGAAGAGCTCAAGGTTACTGGTACGTTTTAAGGAATCAACCCTGGCAGCGCGGGATTCCTCCTCCGGCGACCAAATGGACGGTGGAGGGCATCTACGTGTAGCTGGGAGCGAGCCGCGTCGCGTGGTGCTAGTGGTTGGGCTCGGGGTCACCGTAAACGACGCCGGCGACAAGTTTGGCTGCGGCCGGAGCTCGGACGAGCTCGGACTCTTCGCTAGGAGGCACGGCGAGGTGCATGGAGCAGTGCTACGGGCTGCTTGGGCCGCGGCGAACGCGATGGCGTGCTCGGAATCGAGCCAGCGTGGCTGTGGCCACGACGGCGACGTGCAGAGGCGGCGGCGCGTGCGGGCGAGCTCAGTGTGGTCGCTGTGGTGCACGAGAAGGCAAACGGAGAGGAGGAGGAGGTAGCAGGGCTCACGGCGCATCGGACAAGCGGGTCGGAGGAGTCGGGGACGAGCCGGAGCAAGCGGGGCGGCGAAGTGGATCTCCGACGATGGGCGGTGAAGACGAGGTCGGTGCGGTGGCTTCAGGGCGAACGAGCGCTCGGGGCTCGGTCTGCTCGACGGAGAGTACGGTGGCGGAGCTGCTGGACAGGGTGGGGCGACGAGGAGGCGACGGTGGCCGCGGTTACGTCGGCGGTGCGGCTACGGCTGCGTCGGCCATGGTGGGAGAGGGCGAGGGAGAGGTGTAGGGGGCAAATGGGGTGTCGGCGAGGTCGGGGCAACGACCAGGAGACGATTCACGCGGCGGAACGACTACTAGGTCGATGCAGAGAGGCTGGGTGGTGCGTGGCGAACTCGGGTGCGCCATGCTCACCTCTCTGCCTGCCTGGCGAGAGGAAGCAGCTGGCTGGCGTGGGCCAGCACAGTGCTGGGCCGCCAGGTGGCTGCCAGGTGAGTTTCCCTCTCTCTCAGTTTTCTGTTTTTGTTTTTCTATTTTTCTGCAACTTCTGAGCTTTATTAAAAATACCAAAACATTTTCAAAAATCCTGAAAATAATTGTGGGCTCTGTTTGGATTATTCCTAACAGCCCTCACTTAAGTTCAGAATTAATTGAGCACTTAAAATAATATATAGCATTCAAATGCCCACTTGCAAATAGCATATGATTTAATTCAGTGACCTTATGTGTCCTAGAAAATTGTGCACCATTTTTGTCAGAGGTTCTAGACCAAGGCAAAGATGATGAACATTTTCGAAGGGCATTTCAGGTTCATTGAGAAAAATATTAAGTAACCCTAGTTAGATTAGATGGTGCTGGGGGTTTTGGATCATCCCCATTTCAAGTTTCTGGAAAATTTAAACATGATGCATCACTCTAATGCAACACTGACTAGGGTTGTGACAACTCACCCCCGCTAAACAAGAATCTCGTCCCGAGATTCAAGACGTGAGGTAAGAAGACAGAGGGGACATGGAACTAGCATAGTCTTCATGGTCCATTGCATCATGTTGATCTTGGCATCTTTGCCTTCGAGATCTTCATCCAGCTATGACGATGGAAGAGAGGAAAACTCTATAGGATTTGATCTTCATAAAGATCGAGCGAGTCATGACCAATTCATGGAATGAGATGTTGGAGCACCTCTTGAGCTGAGACACAACACATACATCCGGGTGATGGAGGGAAGTAGAAGACGAGGGTTTCAATTTGGTAGGCAACAATTCCATGCTTAGATAAGATGATGAATAGTTTCAAAGTAGTGAGGAGATAGTTACCACGATTTCATAATAGGGCACCTTCGAGGAGGTGACTCATAGAATTATTCCCTTAGGTGGCAAAAATAATTACTTTTGATAGAGAGATCATTGAAACTCTCTATACCAGCCTAAGGAAATTGACAAACGATTGTTTGAAGGAGCTCGAAGAAGTGGCATACTCAAATCGGAAAGGAGTTATGGTTATATAACAACTCGGCAAACGGAAGGCACATTCCAATTGATACCGAGGATATATCCTAGTGACTGAGTGTGCTCTCAAGAACTTGAGCATTTCCATACTCATCAAGGTCTTACCAACATCCGTGTCGGGGATCCTGGCAACACATCATACTACCATGATGAATAGTGATGGACAATGCAGATGCAAAGGAAGACAACACTTTCTCAGATTTCACCTTGGCGAGGCCAAGAGAACGAAATCCAGATGATCGACCGAGAGACATTTAGCACTCCGCTTCTAATGTTCTCCTTGATGTGCTAGCGTAACCCATTTATAGATATGGTTTGGTATCTAGGACATCAAGTAAAAGGTCGGACTTTGTGAACACAAGAATCCATAAGGAGTAACTACTGGAGTAAATCATACGAAATCCTTATGGGAAGGTGGCCAACTTCCTCAATCAAGATACTACAATAATAGGTCTTCCGGCTGGGTGTGTTAGCCATGACATCCACTTTACCGGTTACAGAGACCAATATTATAGTTCTAGGGAAACGTTCCAACCATCCTATCTGCCTGAGATTCAGATCTGGTTGGTGTCAGGATATTCCAGACTCATCATGTGTGAAAGGAAGGATTGCAACACAAATCAACAAGATAACGTTGCGAGATTCTCGGGAGATGAACTACGATAGTAAGCTCCAAAACATGATCTGGTTCTGCTACACACATGTGAACACGCTGTCCCAGACAAGCATGAGCACGTGGTAGTCTTATAATAAAACGCTACCGAGTTCAGGTGGGGAACCATCATCGAGGATATCGAAGTCCTTGCATAAGCCCCGGGTCTTAGAAAGGAACTTCTTCTCCTTGAACAAATCAATCAGTGGCTTGGTGTGCTACGGAATACATATGGAGTGGAGGTAATTAATCTACCAAACCATGGTATACTTTGCACATGCATGACTGGCTTGGAATGATTCTAGAGAAAGCATAACAAACTTTTCTCAAATTCACTGCGGCAACTTGCATCGAATGCACATGAATTAGAGGAAGTCACTTCTTTCATCCAAACATATGCTCCATGAGCTAGCATGAAGAAATGCTTTCAAAAGTTTCCAACACTAACTTAATGTTCAACAAAATTATGGAGAAGATAAGTATGCTATTGATGGGCTCAACAACATTTCATCCAGGTTTCCATAAAAATGGAATTCCACAATTATGTGAACAAGGTGATAGCATTGGTCAGACCAAAAGATGTAATGATGTATGCTCGAGGGATCAACCACGAGTAAGACAACATTATGAACATCGTTGGTACTGATTTGATTTGGTGATGGACCATACTCAAATCAAAGTTTTGATAAGACAATAGGTCCAACAACTGATCACGAGGACCAATCGATGAAGATGTCATCTTTCTTCAACACACACAGATATACCCCTTGAAATGAACTAAGCTAGGCAAGCTTTTATCTTCCAACTCTCCAAGTTGTTATTTAGCTTAACCAACTAGCTCAGGGTATCCGACACAGATTCTTGGAGAAGGTTTGGTTACAAGAAACCAACTTGATCACGAGCTCAACATAACTGTCAGGGGACAACCTGGTGATACTTCCGAGAAGATAATCGGAAAATCATGAACCACCGATATGTTATTAAGCTCGAGAACAATCTTGCTTTCGAGGCAAAATGACATGATCAAATAAGCAAGGATTAACAAAATCCTAACTCATTGATCGAAGAGTGCACCAGAAATAAGGACTAGGTCGCACGATAAATCTTAGGATGATGATTCAATATCCAACATGCTAAGAATGAGAGTATTGTCCATTAACTACCAAGCAACGGGGTTGCTAGGAGTATTGATTTCGCACATCACAGTACACTTGTCGGCATTCCGGTTACAATAACACGGGAACCGAGGAATGAATAATGATGGCAAGAAGTATCACTGCGACAAGAATCCATAAGAAGTAGTGCAATTCTCATGAAATTCTTGACATAAAGATAGTAACACTCCAAGGTAGAACAGAACAAAAGCTGGATTGGCATTTTGGTCTGCGGGGTACAACTCCTTTCACCCAATCCTAGAACTGGATGAGGTACTGGAGTTTGTTTCTCCTAGTCATTCCGGAATAGAACGACTTGACGGACTACAAGAATAATAGGCATCGATGAACACGAATGCACACATACCCTTGACTATCAAATGATAGACGGAGGCCAGAATACAACTAAAGAGGGACAACTCAAGGAACATAAACTTTCTGAGTTGTGGATGCATAGATTAGTATGTCGGGCAAAGCTCAACATTTCTTCCAGATAACCCATGCAGAACGGTAGGACTGGCAGATTCACAATGTAGAATGGAGAACTCATCAAGAGCACTCTTGTGGTGATCCTTTGGTTCAAAAGAACTTCTGCCAAGAATGGTTCATGGTATTTGGAAGAATGATATACCACGGACCTCGAGGACTATCGCAAAGGTTACTAATATCCTAAAAGAACTAGCAAACGCTATCAGCAGGAGGTAAGTGGAGTGAATCTTGGGCTCAAGAACCCAGAAATAGAATGCCTACTAACTAAATGGCTTCACGGGATGCTTTCGGGAATAATGGCCAGAATCATCACACGGAGGATACAAAGCATTGCTAGATTACTGAGTGATTCTCTAAGACACCTAGGGTCATAACAATAGCTCCAACATATATGTCGAGGCAACAGAGTACCTCAACTCACTGATTGGTGTGGTTAAACTGGCCCAAAGAAACATCGGGAACGGAAAGAAGCGATTTGCAAATGCATCAGACTATTTAGAAACCTGGGATGACTCGGACAGCATAACGGCTGTAAATGCTCAAAAGATTTGAGACATCCTGCAATTGGTGGCATAACCACTTAGCAACACAATATCAAGGTTCTGAGATCAACTAGCAACACACAAAAGTAGTAGGAACAGAACAGAGGCTTGAATCCATCATTGCTATAAGTCTACGGATTAGTAACACGTGATCCTAATAGAAAGATGAGAAGCCTAGTTCTTAAACCCCGTAGCAAAGAAGAGGTTGACTCAGATCAGAAGGGCTTAAGGTAAAGGAGTAAAAAGAGCCTTACGTTCCCTTCCACAATCAATTCCCTTATATAACTAAAGCATTTCTAGACTCGACATCGACCAGTTTGGCTCAACGAACCTACAGGCAGTCAGGCTCTGATACCAACGCTGTCAGGACCCCGATTCTAAGTCACACCGATCTAGCCTGTAACACCTCATATCACTTTGCGGCCTCACGCATGGTATTCCCACGGGTGTCACCTTACCATGGCCCGGGACCGTTTGCGCCTTTTGGCTCACGTATATGATAGTGTCGCTAGCATCCATATGACAGAGAACCCGGGCCGACATGGCTAGTCATGAACCCAAAGCGGCGCTAACTTACGGGGACAGGCATACATGAATCAACATCGAGCATGTCGGTCAGCAGCGTGTGAATCCGGGCTGTAGCACTGGCTAACAGGACTCCAGGAACCCGGGCTGTAGCACGCTAGGCAGGACTCCAGATGTCACCGCGTGACATTTCCCCGAAGGGACAGACACAGGAACGAAGTGAAACACATGCCGGCCAGTCTAAGTGTTCCGGAACAGTAGTGCTGGGCTAGCAAGACTCCGGTAAACCGGGCTATAGCGGACTACCAAGGCTCAGTGGAGACACCAGACTACATTTCCCCATAAGAGAGGCTACCAAGGATAAACAACTAGATAGTCGGATCCCACACATACCAAGCATTTCAATCATACACACAATATGCTCGATATGTGTAAATACAACATGGCATCACAACAAAACTCTACAACTCAAAGTACTTTATTTAAAGGCTCCGGGGAGCCATACATAACATGTTCATACAGATAGGGGTCACATGACCCGACACTCAAGTCATACAAACTTACAAGCACATGCGGAAGCAACTAGTCTGAGTACAGACACTAGAAAGAAAGAAGGCTTGACGAAGCTTGTCTATCTACATAGGCCCTTCACAAGCTCAGGTCACCACCTGGGTGGCAAGTCACTCGTCAACGTCGAGATCTACATAGAACCCATCGGAGGGGGCGGTGTTCTCGTCTGCAACAATTATTAAAGCAACATGAGTATGAAGGTACTCAGCAAGTCTTACAACAGATCCTACTATACATGCACATTCTCAAGAAGGGTGGTGGAGTTATCGCAGCAAGCCAGCTTTGACTCTTGGCTAAGCTATCCTACGAGACACCACTTGTAAAATTAGTTTTCGCACACGAGTCCACCAATCACCATCACAATACTCCATCGTGGATCCTCCCTCGTCATCCTACGAGAGGGCCATCCGCGGTACTCACACTTATCTTGAGTCTTTTAGTAGTAACCATTAACTTGTCTATGAACTGCATAAGCGACCAAGTAGTCCTTTACCGCGGACGCAGCTATTCGAATAGTTTATTACCCTGCAGGGGTGTACTTCTTCACACACGCTTTCACCACTTATGGCCGCTACACGGCATGTACCCGGCAACCTTCAAGCGGAAGCCCAGCGAGGGTGTCGGCCACGACCTGACTAAACACACGAGTCTCTAGTCCAGGTTTATCGCCTATTCGGGTTCCATCCGCAAGGAAATCCGGCCGGGGTGTCCTCAACGGCCCCAAACGATGTGTGCAGGGTTCCCGAGACACCAAACGGGCGACTTGGTACACCGTGCCACGTGCCTACCGCATCATAGCCCACCCCTAAGGTCAGCGCTGCGCACGGCCTCCAGCAACTACAAACACCAGAAACTACTTGCAACTCCTGGACAGAGGATGGGGTGGTTAATAAGTCGAGAGAGTCAATTAAGGATCCCAATGTGTGGTAGTAGCTGAATCTTAAATCACGCATACAGATCTCAGTTCTTAAGGACGTCCTCAATGAAACAACCCACCATGTACTCCTACATGGCCTCTCATCGATACCTTTACCAAATCATGTTCAACACTTCACTCTCATTACCGACACAACCATTCACTCTAGTTCATCACACTGATGAGCCAGACCTGACACGACTCTAAGCATAGCAAGCATAGCATGGTAGGAAACACAAACATGGCTCAATCGACTCCTACACATGCTAGTGAGTTTCATCTAGTTACTATGGCAATGACAGGTCATGCAGAGGATATGGGTTCAACTACCGCAACACACAGCAGTTTGAAACATTGTTGTCTTAATGCAGTAAACGAGAGCAGAAGCAAGAAGATGGGTTTGTATCGAAATGATCAATGGGGTTGCTTGCCTGACAGAGTGGTAGTGGGATACTGCCCTTTAGTTGGATACTCGTGAATATCCTCGGAGGCAGAACCTACCACGAAGAACACATCAAAACACAATCATCACATGGCAATATGCAACAATATGATGCATGCTATGACATGGCAAAATGAGTGTGTTTTGGCTAATGCAACTTAGAGCAGATTGGTTTGAGTTCATTTGAATCAAGGATTCAAATGCAAACCCAAAATAAGAGGTCATATTAGTGCATTAACTTGTCTCATCTAAACAGAAAGGTTAAAGTGTTCTGACATGCATGAAACAAGTACAGATGGAAAGATTGGATTTTTCTAATCCAAATTCATATATAAATCTTTGCATTTGGAGTTACATATTAATTTCTATGAATTTTTGAAGTTTGTAGTATTTTTTGGAATTTCCTGTATAAAAATAAATCCAGAAAATACTTATTATGTCAGCATTGCGTCAGGGTGACGTCAACAGTCAGCGGGGTCGGTCCAGGTCAAACCTGGCCAGTGGGTCCCACTGGTCTGTGTCACAGTTAGCTAACTAACTAAATTAGTATTAGTTTAACTCCTAATCTAGGTTTGACCAGGGGGCGGGGCCCACATGTCAGTGATCCAGGGTGGTCAAATCCCTGGTCAAAAGGGTCAAACCCACCGGCGACATGACGCCGGCGAGGCCAGGCACGGCGGAGCAGCGCGGGATTCCTCCTCCGGTGACCAAATGGACGGCGGAGGGCATCTACGTGTAGCTGGGAGCGAGCCGCGTCACGTGGTGCTAGTGGTTGGGCTCGGGGTCGCCGGAAACGACGCCGACGACGAGTTTGGCTACGGTCGGAGCTCGGACGAGCTCGGACTCGTCGCTAGGAGGCACGACGAGGTGCATGGAGCAGTGCTACGGGCTGCTTGGGCTGCGGCGAACGGGATGGCGTGCTCGGAATCGAGCCAGCGTGGCTGTGGCCACGACGATAACTTGCAGAGGCGGCGACGCGTGCGGGCGAGCTCGGTGTGGTCGCTGTGGTGCACGAGAAGGCAAACGGAGAGGAGGAGGAGGTAGCAGGCCTCAAGGCACATCGGACGAGCGGGTCGGAGGAGTCGGGGACGAGCCGGAGCAAGCGGGGCGGCGAAGTGGATCTCCGACGACGGGCGATGAAGACGAGGTCGGTGAGGTGGCTTCAGCGCGAACAAGCGCTCGGGGCTCGGTCTGCTCGATGGAGAGGATGGTGGCGGAGCTGCTGGACAGGGTGGGGTGACGAGGAGGCGACGGTGGCCGTGGTTACGTCGGCGGTGCGGCTACGGCTGCGTCGGCCATGGTGGGAGAGGGCGAGGGAGAGGTGTAGGGGGCGAATGGGGTGTCGGCGAGGTCGGGGCAACGACCAGGAGACGATCCACGCGGCGGAACGACTACTAGCGCGATGCAGAGAGGCTGGGTGGTGCATGGCGAACTCGGGTGCGCCATGCTCACCTCTCTGCCTGCCTGGCGAGAGGAAGCAGCTGGCTGGCGTGGGCCAGCACAGTGCTGGGCCGCCAGGTGGCTGCCAGGTGAGTTTCCCTCTCTCTCAGTTTTCTGTGTTTGTTTTTCTATTTTTCTGCAACTTCTGAACTTTATTAAAAATACCAAAACGTTTTCAAAAATCCTGAAAATAATTGTGGGCTCTGTTTGGATTATTCCTAACAGCCCTCACTTAAGTTCAGAATTAATTGTGGACCCCAGAGGCAGACGTTGCACTACAAGATTTGAAGGCCTACCTTTCCTCTGTGCCCACTTTGGTCGCTCCAAAACCTCAAGAGCCGTTGCTGCTATACTTGGTGGCAACTAATCAAGTGGTTAGCCCAGCACTAGTGGCGCAGCGGGAAGTGGATGAAGCAGCAGACATAGCTGGTGTCCCTCCCGGGGAGGAAAGTGAGCACACCCCGGCAAGGTCAGATGCAGATCAGGACGGAGAAGAGAAAAGCAGTGGAAGCAGTTCTGTGGTCACGGCAAAGAAGAAAGTGGTGCAGCGCCCAGTATACTTCGTCAGCTCCCTATTGCAGGGGGCTAGATCCAGGTACTCTGGCGTGCAAAAATTGATTTTTGGCCTTGTCATGGCCTCAAGGAAACTACGCCACTACTTCAAAGCCCACGAGATCACAGTTGTCACCCGTTTCCCTTTGCAACGGATACTCCGAAACCCTGAGGCTACCGGCAGGATAGTGGAGTGGGCTTAGGAGTTATCCAGCTTTGGTTTGAAGTTTGAGAGCACATCAACTATTCAGAGTAGAGCGTTGGCAGAATTTATTGCAGAATGGACGCCAACTCCTGACGAAGAGGTGTTGGAGACAGTTATTCCCGGCAAGGAAGAGCCCCAAGAATGGATCATGTATTTCGATGGTGCCTTCTCCCTACAAGGTGCAGCGGCTGGCGTGCTTCTCGTTGCTCCCACTGGAGAACACTTGTAGTACGTCGTCCAGATGCATTTTTCCTGGGAGGAGGCTACCAACAATACCGCAGAGTATGAAGGGCTCCTTGCCGGGCTCAGAGTTGCAACAGAACTGGGGATCAAGAAGCTGGTCATCCACGGATACTCACAACTTGTGGTGAGACAAGTCAACAAGGATTACCAAAGTCCATTGATGGAGGCATACATTAAGGAAGTGAGAAAGTTGGAGGAGTGCTTTGACAGATTGCAAACAGAGCACGTACCCCGTGCGGAAAACAGCATTGCTGATCATCTGTCGAAGTGCGCTGCGCAAAAGCTCCCTGTGGAACTAGGAACTTTTTTTCTCCATCTGACTCAGCCCTGAACCTTCCGAGGATCCTGGCAGAAAGCTTGTCAGGCGCAACTCCCCTTCGGTCGCTGAGCTGCATCCTCCCGCCAGGCCATCGGTCCCCGCGGTCGAGGATTGCACTCTCATGAATGAGGAGGTGCCGTTAGTCCTCGTTGTCGAGCCACAGGCTCCATCTTGGGCACGGCACATAGTCCATTTCCAACAAACTGGAGAACTTCCCAAAGACCAAGAAGAAGCTGAAAGAGTAGCCCGGAGGGCCAGTATGTATCAGTTCGTTGATGACACGCTGTACAGAAGGAGGCCCAACGGTATGAAATTGAAGTGCATTTGCTGGGAAGGAGAAAAGGAACTGCTGGCGGAGATACACAAGGGTATGTGCGGCTCCCATATTGGATCAACGGCGTTGGTTGGGAAAGCTTTCCGGCAAGGATTCTTCTGGCCCACAGCCCTCCAAGATGCGGTCGAGCTTGTCACCAAGTGTGAAGCCTGCCAGTTCCATTCCAAGATTATCCATCTATCTGCCCATGCTCTTCAGACAATCCCTTTGTCATGACCATTTTTGGTCTGGGGGCTCGATATCATTGGCCCTTTCCTCCGTGCTGCAGGGGGCTTTGAATTCTTGTTCGTTGCAATCGACAAGTTTACAAAGTGGCCGAAAGTAGAGCCCGTGAGAAAGGTGACTGCTTAGTCAGCTATCAAGTTCTTGAAAGGATTGGTGTGCCGCTTTGGAGTTCCTGCCTGGATCATCACTGACAATGGCACCCAATTCACGAGCCGCGCCTCATGCAATATGTTCATGCCCTCGGAAGCAAGATCGCGTTCACCTCTGTTGCCCATCCCAGAAGCAACGGACAAGCTAAGAGGGTGAACACTGAAGTGTTGCGAGGACTCAAGACGAGAACATTTGATAGGCTGCAGAAGTGTGGCAGGTGGTGGATCGATGAGGTGCCGGTGGTTCTTTGGTCCCTCAAAACGACACCAAATCCAGCTACCGGGCAGACTCTCTTCTCCCTAGTCTACGGGGCAGAAGCAGTTATCCCCATGGAACTCATTTACGGGTCACCTCGAGTGCTTGCCTATGATGAAGTAGCGCAAGATCAGCACCGGCGTGACGACATTGTGCTACTCGAGGAGAACCATCTCTGGGCTACTACGCGTGTCGCACGCTATAAGCAAGCCCTACGTCGCTATCACAGCCGCATGGTTCATGCCCGGTGTTTTGAGGAAGGCGACCTTGTCCTTAGGCGTGTTCAGTCCGCCAAGGGTGCAAACAAGTTGACGCCAAAGTGGGAAGGCCCTTACCGGAGTAGTACGAGTCACCAGACCTGGCGCAGTCCGTCTCGAGACCGGAGATGGCATTCAGTTGCAAAACTCATGGAACATTTAGCATCTCTGCAAGTTCTACCCGTAAGGCGCGGCTGTCGGGCCCTGCCCGGCTGCCACCCTTTTGTACAGGCCTTGCCTCTGGTGCATGTAACCCCTTATACAAAGCCAGGCGCAGACCCTGAGCAACAGAGAAATAAATGAAGCGCTGGGGGAACCCAACAAATTGCATGCATGCATAAGCATATCATGAGCATTGCATGTTGATGTAGATAAGATCGCAAGAGGCATCATTTTCATCTGCATCAAACTACAGGCTCCTACCGTGGATTCGGTCCCGAAAAAGGAGAAGAGAAGACAAGCCTGCATTGCGATCCCCAGCAAGCCCAAAAAGATAAGTTCTCTCTCTTATCCAGACGTGTTCTGTAAGTAAAAACTTGTGCATAGGAAAACCTCGCCGCTTTCAAAACTTAGGTGCTCTCGTCCCTTGACTCGAACATTACTTCAGTCGGGGTGGTTGTAGTGGCCTTTGGCAAGAAAGTTGGCGGGGGGCTGGTCCCTCTTTACGATTTGTGCCCGGCAGGCCCAGCCCTGCGGTAGCAAACTGAGGGTACCGGCAGGAAAGCCTACCTGGGAAATACTTGTTTACTTGAGCGTATAGAGGCATTCTCCCTCTGCAAGGACATGTTACATGCACAAGTGCCCGGCAAGGTTTATCTTTTTCATTAATATGCTGATCAACAAGTACAGACCTTACAGAACACAAACATGGATAAAAGAGATTACATAATTTGAACTAAAGTTTGTCAAGTGCCTACATATTTTAGATTGAAAAAAGATAAGCGCCCCGTAATCCCTTTCTTGTCCACCTCCTCCTAGGCACCGCGGTGGAAGAGAAGGAGGGCAAAAGGGGTGCCTAAGCAAGACGCCCCACTCGACCCCATCAGGACCTGCCAGGCGCAACCTGACAAGATCGAGTGTGGCGAGGCTGCAAAGGAGATGGACGGAAGGAGCAGCTCGACGGTGCCTCGTTCACCGCCTCCAGGGCCAACCAGAAGCTCCAGCAAAAAGCCCCAGCGGGGAGAACCACCGAGGCTCAGCTGGAAGACCGCTGGAGGAGGCGAAGGCACCAACAGAGCGGCCCTCTCCCCGGCAACCAAGAGGCTGGTGATGATGGTACCAGGAAGGGAGGGGGAGAGCAGAAAGATGAGGCAGCAGGTTGACAATACGAGACGAAGGCGTTGGTGCCATTGTACTTTGACCTGACGCCCTGCCACCCGCCTTCTCCATCTTCCCTCGATTTTTCTCCATCACCACCGCTCCAGGGGGACGCTAGCTCCGTGAGCCGTTGCCTCCCCCGGAGAAGCTGCGAGTGGTAGCGGCGTCCGAGGTGCGCGAGGGGCGTCGCTCCCCACCTTGGCGGGCAGGAAGATGCCGCCGTCTTCAACATTTGCCCTGACTTCACCAAAAGGGGCGATACCGGGATTACCAAGGGACCCGAGTGCTGCACCCCTGATGGACGTCGGAGCTACCAAGAGCTTTAGCACCTGGGAGGGGGGGACAAACACGCCCTTGCAAGAGAAGGGCTTGGCGCCTCCCGTGCTGTGGATGGCATATCCACCGCGCCCCTTTTTACTCTAGACCAGGCTCACTCCCCAAGCTCCCTCACAAGCTTCCAGCATCGCCAACCTCAAGCTCGAGCCCAGGGCTTGGCCCCGGTCTCTTTCTCTCAACATTGCAAGAAGAGAGAAGAAAAAGGTGAGAGGAGGAGCGTGGATGAGCACTTTCGCTTCCCCCCTGCCCCCTTTATAGGCAGGCTGGGGGCTGGGGGCTGGGGGCTGATCCATCGATGGGTAACTACCGTCCCTCTCCGCCAACTCGAGAAGACTGGGCCCCCGCTCTGGCACTCTCCCGCACCACGCGTCTCTGTTACCTACCCCGCTCAATGCATGCAGCATACGTGGCCGGGGATTAGGGCGTGGTGGGAAGGGTGAATTGGTAGTTACTCGCCCATGCGATAAAGTCATTCACGGGGCATTACAAGAATGGCCCCACCACAATTGGCGTTACGCGACGGGTGGAAGAACTGGAAACCGACTTGGGCTCAGATTAATGAAGAAGCAAAGATCTCAAAGGACAAACAGCTATTTCCCCCTCGCCTGTGCACAAGTTAGGGCCTACCCCGATGACGCCTGGAAGCGCGTTCGGGCCAAGCCCGGGGGCTCCTGTCGGTGCAACAAAACCTGGGTCTATTGCCCAGACCATGCACAGGCCCAAGATCAAGATTGCAACATCCAATACAAGGCCAAGATGAAGAGAAAGGCTCTTTGAGGAATCAAAGGTCAGGATTGAGAGGACCAAGTCAAGCCAAAGAGCAAGACACCGCTAAGGGAAAACCTCCCTTGCCGGGCAGGAGAGCCTGGCAAGGTCAAGGTTGCCCCAGAAGCAAGCCTCAAGACCGCCTCGGCAGGCCTGCCGGGTCCTACGAAGGCAAAACCCCCTGCCAAGGCTTCACTGCCCCACCTCGCAGCGACACAAGTCATCGATCGGTGCGGTGTCAAGCCCCAAGATGACTAAGTGGCTGTCTTTTGCCACATGGCAGCTATTTCCTACAGGAATCGCCTCCAAATGACACACGTCCAGCGACGTGTCATGCAGACAGGAGAGAAGGTGGCCAAACAGCTCAGCAAGGCGTGCTGGGCAGGCCATGATGTGACGCTAAGCGGCGCATTTAATGCGTTCTGCTCTATCTGCAGAGTAGATATGATAGCACTGTTTGCTATCTAATCAGTACACAATGACTGATTTGCCACTTTGGTGACCCCTTGATCTATAAAAGGAGGCCCATGGCGACCATAGAAAGGATTCGGACCCTTGTACACTCATACGCGCGTAGCTGCTCTCGCCCCGAGGCAACCCTGCCGGGCAAGAGCGCTGCATTTCCACCACCATCCACCATCAATCCACCAAAGCAGGAGTAGGGTTTTACGCCTCGCAGCGGCCCAAACCTGGGTAAAACTACATGTGTGATCTCTGCTGCGCTGCGCTGAGCTCCTCCGCTCTTTGTGCAACGTGCTGAGTCCCCCTACCGAACCAAAAGGGGCTCGTGGCCCCATAGGTGGCCGTGGTTTCCCATGACAAGCTTCAAGTTGATATTCCACAAATTTGCAAAGGTTTGTTTTAAATCAATAAGCAAAGATTTGTCCTTGGTTTTGACCACTATATCATCCATATATTCTTCAATGTTTCTATGTAGCTGTGGTTCAAAACCAATTTGCACGACCCTTGGGAACATGGAACCAGCACTTTTTAGCCCAAAAGGCATATGCACAAAGCAGTACGTGCCCCACGGGGTAATAAAGGCAGTCTTTTCTTCGTCTTCCTTGGCCATGAAGATCTTGTGGTACCCAAAGTACGCGTCCAAGAAGGAAAGCAAATCACATCCATAGATGGAATCAACAATCTGATCAATGCACGGCAAGGGGAAGGGATCCTTTGGCCAAGCCTTGTTCAAGTCAGTGAAGTCGATACAAAGTCTCCACTTCCCGGTAGCCTTGCGCACCACCACTGGATTAGCTAACCAAGTTGGATGCAGTACTCTTCGGACCAAAACCGCTGCTTCCAGCTTCTTAATTTCCTCATCAATGCACTGTTGCCCCTCCAAGGCCTGCTTCCTAACTTTTTGCTTGACGGTCGGGCTTGAGGACAGACAGCAAGGTGGTGCTCGATTACCTCCCTGGGAACACCGGGGATGTCGGATGGTTTCCAGGCAAACACATCAACATTCACCCACAGGAAGGCAACGAGAGCGCTTTCCTATTTTTTGTCAAGGGTAGCACTAATGGTGAAAGTACCATCAGTGCCATCCTACCGCGCCAGAACTTTCTTGGTTGCAGGGGGAGCAGCCATAGATCTTTTGCCAACCGAACTCTCCGGCAGGTCGCTGCCGGGCGCAATGCACTCCGAAGAAGCGCGCTTCCTGGGGTCCTTATCGGCGTCCTTGTTGGTTCCCTTAACTTTCTTCTCTTTCATGGCCGGAGCTGAGGTCCTGACGGCCTCCGCTGCTACCACGTCTCTATACATCTTACACACATAGATGACTGCATCTCTCTGATCTGACAGGACGGTAATGACCCCCATGGGACAAGGCATCTTCAAAGTGTTGTAGGCATAGTGTAATGCCGCCATGAACTTGGCCGGAGCTGGTCGACCAAGAATCCGGTTAAATGGCAGGGGAAGTTCAACAAAATCGAACACAATTTTTTCAGTCTTGAAGTTTATTTCCCCGCCAAATGTTACTGGCAAGGTAATCTTTCCCTTTGGCTGGCTCCTCCCTTGGTTGATTCCTTGGAAAGTGCCAGTCTTCTTTAGGTCTTCATCAGGAATCTGGAGTTTCTTCAGCACATCAGGGGAGATCAGATTCAACCCTGCCTCGCCGTCAACCAACATCTTGGTGATCTTGAGGTTGCGGATTGTTGGTGAAACCAAAAACAGCAAACATCTTATCGGAGTAGTGCGGTCTGGATGATCCTCAATGTCAAAGATGATGGGCGTGCGGGAACACTTGAGTGGTTCTCGAGCGCTTGCCACTGGTTCTGCAGCATTAACCTCACGCGCCCACTGCTTGAGTTGGCGGTGAAAGCAGTGCAATGATGCACCCCTGTCAATACACATCGCCTCAGTAGCTCTCTGAAACTCCTGTTAACTGTTTTTATCATCCTCTTCTCCGATGTCATCCTCATTTTCCTTCTTCTCACAGCCCCTGGCGAGTTTCTCTTTCTGCTGATCAAACTTGTCACGGTGTCCGTTGCGACCATTGATACGTCTCCAACGTATCTATAATTTTTGATTGTTCCATGCTGTTATATTATCATTCTTGGATATTTTACAATCATTTTATAGCAACTTTATATCATTTTTTTGGGACTAACCTATTGACATAGTGCCCAGTACCAGTTGCTGTTTTTTGCTTGTTTTTTACTTCACAGGAGATCAATACCAAACGGAGTCCAAAACCAGCGAAACTTTTTGGTGATTTTTTCTGGACCAGAAGACACAAGTTGGGCCAAGAAAGTACCTGAGGGGGCCTCCGAGGAGAGCACAACCCACCAGGGCGCGCCTGGGGGCCCCGGCGCGCCCAGGTGGGTTGTGCCCACCTCGGCCGCGTCCTGCACCGCTTCTTTGCTCTACAAATACCCCAATATTCCAGAAACCCTAGGGGAGTCGACGAAAATCAATTCCAGCCGCCGCAAGTTCCAGAAACCACAGATCCAATCTAGACACCATCACGGAGGGGTTCATTATCCTGATTGGTGCCTCTCCGATGATGCGTGAGTTGTTCATTGTAGACCTACGGGTCCGTAGGTAGTAGCTAGATTGCTTTCTCTCTCTCTTTTGATTCTCAATACAATGGTCTCTTGGAGATCTATTTGATGTAATTCTTTTTGCGGTGTGTTTGTTGGGATCCGATGAACTTTGAGTTTATGATCAGATCTATGTTTTTATCCGTGAAAGTTATTTGAGTCTTTTGATCTCTTATATGCATGATTACTTATAGCCTCGTATTTCTTCATCGAATCTTTGGTTTAGTTAGGCCAACAAGATCGATTTTTCTTTCCATGGGAAGAGCTGCTTTGTGATGGGTTCGATCTTACGGTGCTTGATCCGAGTGACAGAAGGGGAACTAACACGTATGTATCGTTGCTATTAAGGATAACAAGATGGGGTCTATTTCTACATAAATAGATCTTGTCTACATCATGTCATCGTTCTTATTGCATTACTCCGTTTCTCCATGAACTTAATACACTAGATGCATGCTGGATAGCGGCCGATGTGTGTAGTAATAGTAGTAGATGCAGGCAGGAGTCGGTCTACTAATCTTAGACGTGATGCCTATATAATGATCATTGCATGGATATCAACGTAATTATTTGAAGTTCTATCAATTGCCCAACAGTAATTTGTTTACCCACCATATGCTATTTTCTCGAGAGAAGCCACTAGTGAAATCTACGGCCCCCGGGTCTATTTTCTCATCATATATTTTTAGATCTATTTTGCTATTTGCCTTTTATTTATTTGCCACTTTTATTTTCAGATCTATATTTCTAAAAACCCAAAAATATTTTGCTACACTTTATTTTATTCGTGATCTATTTATCCAATCTACTACAATTTATCTCCCATCAACTTGCCAATTTCTGGTGCCGTTACCCGAAAGTGATTGACAACCCCTTTAACACGTTGGGTTGCAAGTATTTGTTCTTTGTGTGCAGGTGCTGTTTATGTAGTGTTGCTTGGTTCTCCTACTGGTTCGATAACCTTGGTCTCATCGCTGAGGGAAATACCTACCGTTGCTGTGCTGCATCATGCCTTCCTCTTTGGGGAAATACCGACTTAGTTCAAGCCAACATCAAAAGGAATTTCTGGCGCCGTTGCCTGGGAGACATCATCAACATCTACCAGGTTCCTAATCACAAATCTCATCTCCTTGCAATTTACATTATTTGCCATTTGCCTCTTGTTTTACTCTCCCCCACTTCACAAAAAATTGCCATTTTATTCGCCCTCTTTTTCGTTCGCTGTTTTCTCGTCAGATCTCTTAATTGCTTGAACTTGTCATCATGAGTGACTTTGGTATGGCAGAAACAGATGATGGCCTAACTCCTAAAATTGGACGATATGGCAATCTGGATGCTAAAACTTTTGTTTTGGGGCAAGGGAATGTTATAGGAAAAGAATGTATCCAAGAATTTTTCAATTGTGATGGAAACTTAAGTCTTGACGATGTTCCTATACTTAAAAGAACTAAATCTTATGCGGAAGCTATATCAGCACTAGTTTTGAAACTTGAAAATAAATTTATCCGTACCCATGCTACCTTGCAAAGATTGTTTTTTGAGTTACCCGTTATAAAGAATCCCAAAGCAAAAAATTTGGCCACCCTTGTTCTTATGAATGAATTTGATCACATAGTACGGGAAGCTAGGAAATTTTTTGATCTCTATGGTATGAAACATGAAAAACCGGTGATAGATGAAATCCTTTACAATAGTGATTATGTGCTAAGACATTTGCTTGGGGATAATCAAATCTTTGATGAGATCCTTAAAAAGGACATCCCCATTTTAGATATAATCCAACAAGTTTTCAATGATGTTAATCAGCACTATTCTTGGATTGTTGCCGGAAATCAAGGGGGATATAACAATAAGCAACTTGATAGTGCTAAAGTCTCTATGGATAAGGTATTTTATGTTGTTTTTGCAAAACCTCCTGATAAAAACACCTCTAAGGAAAATGAAACTAAAGATGACAACACTTAGATCTATGCATTATGCCTAGCTAGGGGCATAAAACGATAGTTCTTGTTTGGAGGCAACCCAATGAATAAAATTTATTTTCTTCTTTTTATTTCTGTTCTTGAGTGTTGGCACAATTATGCTACTGTTATGATGGTGTTTTTTGTGTTTTAATTAGTGTTTGTGCCATGTAAAGCCTTTAGGATAGCTTTGGTGATAGTTGATTTGATATTGTTGGAAAACAGAAACTTTTGCGTCCAGTAAAACAATTTTGAAAATTCATAGGAGTGACAAAAAATTCTGAATTTTGTACACAAGATTTATATACAACTTTCCTCCGTTGTCCTAATTTTTCAGAATTTTTTCGGTTACAGAAGTGTGAGAACAATTCGCATCTTTACAGACTGTTCTGTTTTTGACAGATTCTGTTTTCTTTGCATTGTGTGCTTATTTTGATGAATCTATGGTTTGTATTGGAGGTTATAAGCCATGGTAAAGTTATAATACAGTAGATATAATGCAAGAACAAAATTTCAATGGGTTTTATAAAGTACTTAAAGTAAAGATTGGTTTTCTTATACTAACGGATCTCACGAATGTTTTGTTGAGTTTTGTGTGATTGAAGTTTTCAAGTTTTGGGTGAGATTACGATGGATGAAGGAATAAGGAGTAAGAAGAGCCTAAGCTTGGGAATGCCCCATGGCACCCCAAGCCATTATCCAAAGAGAAGAAAGCAACTAAGCTTGCGGATGCCCGAGTGGCTTCCCCTCTTTCTTCTAACGACCATCGGTATTTTACTTGGAGCTATATTTTTATTCGTCACATATCATGAGTTTTGCTTGGAGCATCTTGTATGATATGAATCTTTGCTTGTTTTGATTTTTATTTTTTGTCATGAATCCTTGCTGGACACACCTATTTGAGAGAGCCAAAATTATGCTATGACTTGTTAGAATTGCTCTCTATGCTTCACTTAAATCTTTGAGCTATGGAATTGCTCTAGAGCTTCACTTATATCTTTTTGAGCATGGTGTCCTTTAGTATTTTTGAAGAAATGCTCTCATGCTTCACTTAGATTTATTTGAGAGTTAGTAATTTTTTTTGAGAAATTCTCTCTTGCTTCACTTAAATTATTTTGAGAGAAGAAATTTTTATGCTCATGTTCTTCACTTAGATTTGTTTGAGCTATCAAAAGCAACAAATGAAATTAGTCCCAAAGTGATAGATATTCAAGAGGGATATAATAAAAACTTTCATGAAGATCATTGGACAAAATAAACTTGATTCCTTGTAATAGTTTTGCGATATGTTGATATAATATGTGAGTCATGTTGATGAGTAATTATGCTTTAGTAAGAATATTGGTGTTAAGGTTTGTGATTCCCTATGCAAGCACGAAAGTCAATAGTTATGCAATGAAATTACATCCTACTTGTGGTGCATTATTCGGTGTTAGTTATGCTTAATGCTCGCTTATGAGATTTTTCGTTTCTTGGTTGGATGCTTCTCAATATTTTGCTAGCCTTCATTTGCACTAAGTATGATCACTACTTGTGCATCCAAAATCCTTAAACTAGTTTTGCCATATGAGTCCACTATACCTACCTATATTCGGTATTTCCGTGCTGTTCTAAGCAAATTTGTATGTGCCATCTCTAATTTCAAATTCAATATCTCTTTTGTGTGCTCGTACCGCTCATGAAACGGTAGGGGGTGGCTGATATTTTTCCATGCTAGATGTGTTATTGTCAAGATGAGTGTTTATTCACTTGTCATTGCACGAGAGTACGACAAAGGTATTAGGGATGGCCAGTCCCGAAATGAAAAATGAATTTACTTTATGTTGTCAAATAATAAATTCCTTGGAAAGTGTTGGTATGGACGGCACCCATGGATTCAGTTAGCCATGGAATGTGAAAGTATGGTGGAAAAAGGAATAAACTTTATTTTCTGTTTGGGAACCGCCTATGGTATATCTAGCATGGAAAGTATTGGGAACTACTCGATCGTTTTCATTGACAGGAAAAGCATGCCACCTAAAATGTTTTATCTCTACTTTTTTCGCTTTGAGCTCTGGCACCTCTACAAATCCCTACTTCCCTCTGCGAAGGGCCTTTCTTTTACTTTATGCAATTTTTATTTTATTTTGAGTCTCCATCTTCTCTTATAAAGCACCAACTAAGGGGCACTATGATCGTACTTGAGCATTGGGTGTAGCTAATATGCGAGTGTGTTTCATGAATGGATCAATGATTGAGCATAATGGGCTAGGTATAACTTGCTTTAGTGTTGATATTTTGAAAGACATGGTTGCTTGTTGATATGCTTGAGTATTGAAATCTTATGTCAAAACAAGACTATTGCTTTGAATCATATAAAAGTCCAAATGTCCATGCTACAAAGAAAAGAATATGTGATGAACATGTTAGGCAGCATTCCACATCAAAAATTCTGTTTTTATCATTTACCTACTCGAGGACGAGCAGGAATTAAGCTTGGAGATGCTGATACGTCTCCAACGCATCTATAATTTTTTATTGTTCCATGCTATTATATTATCATTCTTGGATGTTTTACAATCATTTTAAAGCAACTTTATATCATTTTTTGGGACTAACCTATTGACATAGTGCCCAGTGCCAGTTGCTGTTTTTTGCTTGTTTTTTACTTCGCAGGAAATCAATACCAAACGGAGTCCAAATGCAGTGAAACTTTTTGGTGATTTTTTCTAGACCAGAAGACACAAGTTGCGCCAAGAAAGTACTTGTGGGGGCTCCGAGGGAAGCACAACCCACCAGGGCGCGCCTGGGGGCCCATGCGCGCCCAAATGGGTTGTGCCCACCTCGGCCGCCTCCCGCACCGCCTCTTTGCTCTATAAATACCCCAATATTATAGAAACCCTAGGGGAGTCGACAAAAATCAATTCCAGCCGCCGCAAGTTCCAGAAACCACAGATCCAATCTAGACACCATCACGGAGGGGTTCATCATCCTCATTGGTGCCTCTCCAATGATGCGTGAGTAGTTCATTGTAGACCTACGGGTCCGTAGGTAGTAGCTAGATGGCTTTCTCTCTCTCTTTTGATTCTTAATACAATGGTCTCTTGGAGATATATTTGATGTAATTCTTTTTGCGATGTGTTTGTTGGGATCCGATGAACTTTGAGTTTATGATCAGATCTATGTTTTTATCCGTGAAACTTATTCGAATCTTTTGATCTCTTATAGGCCAACTAGATCGATTTTTCTTGCCATGGGAAGAGGTGCTTTGTGATGGGTTCGATCCTACGGTGTGTCGGATTCAGGGCTCGTAGACCCAAGAAAGTTTGAACTCTGGGGTCCGTGCGAAGAACTCAATCTCCCCAGCCTGCTGACTCGTCGATCTCACCACCTAGCTCGATGAACAGGAAAGGAAAGGGACTCAGCAGTTTACCTAGGTTCGGGCCACCTTGCGGTGTAAAACCCTACTCCTGCTTTGTGGTGGATTGGCCTCGAGGTGGGTTGAGGATGAACTAGTACAGAGGGAGAACAACCTCAGGTGGAGTGTTCTTGTGCTGGTGCGAGCTGGTGAAGATCCTCCCGTCTCCCTCCATCTATGGTGGTGGCCTAGCTATATTTATAGTGGCCTCGGTCCTCTTCCCCCAAAATGAAGGCGGGAAGGGATCCCACAACGGCCCAGTTTGAAGGGAGACAAGTAGTACATCTTATCCTGACGAAAGGTGGTCTTCGCCTGCAAAGCTTCTGGTCGTGACGTCGTGGGGGGCTCGGTGATGACCTCCGTCCTGGCGTCCTGGTCTTGTAGCACGGGAATGGAAACCTTTGGTTGATTCCTTGGGACTCTGCGTCTGCGCCAGCTTCCTTAGCACCGAACGGGAAACCTGCTGTACTGCGCCTGCTGGCGTCTGCCTGGCCTTGGTCGTCATGGCTTGCGTCATCTGAACCTCACGAGGTGGGGCTTGCATGGAAATCTCCGCTCCTCAAGAGCCGGCCTGGGGAAGCCGCTCCCTCCGAGGTCTTGGCGTCGTCCGCCTCGCGAGGCTTGGCCCCTCGCGAGGGTCTTGTGTCGTTGATGCTGGAGAAGGGCCGTACCAGGCCGCTGATGAAGCCACGCTGTGGGCCGCAGGCAGGCAAGTCTGGGTACCCCGGTTCCCAGAACGCCGACAGTAGCCCCCGGGCCCAAGGCGCGCTCGGACTGGGCTTCGAGGTGAAGCCAAAGGGCAAGGTCAAAGCACCGCGGGCCCTAACCGCCTGCGGACTCGGTCACGCGTGGCGCTTGATGGGACGTGCGAGTCTCCGCTTCCCCACGCTGCCTCGACAACCGTCCGACTTGACAAGAACCTGCTGCATGCAAAAGGATCATCATTACCGGAGATCATGGAGGCCGGCGGTTAGCCTCCCTTTGGCTATAAATAGGAGGAGGGGCGGAGCCCCCTGCTCATCTCCGTGTTCCCGCTACTTACTTCTTCTTTCTTCTTGCCTCGTCGTCTTGACGAAGCATCCATGGCACCGATAAGGAGGTTTTTCGCGTCGGAGAAGGGAAAAGCCCCTTGGGAGGAGCCTGGGCCACTCCCGCCGGAGAAGAGGCTCGGCCGCTCCCGCGACACCGATGAAGGGGCCGAGGTGACGCGGCCTTGGCACGAGCGGGCTCCACCGGGCTTCCTGATCCCTATGTACGCCCGCGCGCAGGGCCCTGCGCTTGGAAACAGCGCCCGGCGCCGCATGGGCCAGGGTTGTGGAGGAGGACAGGCGATGGCTGCCTGGCCTTCCGGCTTGCGAACTCACGCCGAAGGTACGTCACGCGAGTTCGTGGTGTGGGTGGCAATGCCGCCACGCACGTGGATCCGGCACCCGTGGTTCTTTGCGGAGGAGATACCGCCAAGGGGGCCTGTTGAGCTGTGGCTGCAACACGCCGGGTGCTGCAGCCAAGCTACCGAAGCGGAGGTCGAGGTCGTCCGCCCTGGCGAAGTCTTCATGACCCGGGGATGGGGCGAGGTTGCCCGCGCCTGCTACCCGGAGGGGGCCCTCGCCATCCACTTTGAATATGATGGAGCCTCCACGATTTTCTTCAAGGTCTTCGGCGAAGACGGCCGGCGCCTGGGGCAGTGCTCAGGAGGAGGCGATCCACACGGCGCGGCGATGGGCGCTGAACTTGCCGTTGGCCTTGCTAGCAGCTCCCCTAGTGACAGCAGCTCTCCAGAATCCAGCGACTCTCCAGAGTCCAGTGACGACGACAGCTACGAGCCGTCGAGCTCTCGCCGCGGGCGGAGCACGGCAGCGGCGTCGACTCGGCACCGTCGGTGACTTCCTGAGGCCGGGGTTCTCCAAAGTCCCTTCTTTTGTTTTTCCTGCATAAAACCATGATGAGCTACATGGGGGCATGTAAGAACTGTAATGCTTTTGCCTTAGTGTTATTGTTCCTAGTTCGATGCTGCGATCGCGTATCTCATTTTGCCATGGTGCTCACTTTCGTTCTTGTGGTAGCTTTAGCGCTCTACGCTGGCAGGACCCAATCCCTAGGCAGCTCCAGCCATCGCTGGTATGCCAGGTCGCGATGCCGTGGTCAAGGCCAGGAGGTGGGCGGCCCGAGGTCTGGTAAGAGCCCCTGAGGCGCGATGCTCAGGAGGTCCCCTTTAGCGTGCAAGCAGCCCCCTGAAGACCGATAGGAAAACGGCCTTACCCGAGCGAGATTGCTAAAATCAAAATACTGGGTCGTGAGATTTACGCCGACATGTATGTGGTGACTTATCATGGCAGGCCTGCAGCGATTCCTCCGCACAATGCCTGACTGCATCCTGGTGGTGGCGGTTCCAGGCAGGGCTCACGCCGGTCCCCTTTTTCTTGCTCATCTGGATGCTGTACGTTCTTGGGTCCCATCCCTCGAGCGAGGCTCAGCCGCCGCTGGTATGCCAGGTCGCGATGCCGTGGTCAAGGCCAGGGGGTGAGGGCTCGAGAGCCAGTAGGAGTCCCTGAGGCGCGATGCTCAGGGACCCCCCTTTAACGTGCAAGCGAATTGCGTGAAAAAGGAGTGGCCTGCGGGAGGCGCTCGTAGTCTAGTTCCTGAGGTTCCTACAAGTTAGTACACATAGCCGCGCTTGCCGCCCAGCCATTGATCTTTCTGCAAGAAGACGAAGGCACTGAGGATCCGGTGAGGTAACGTGCGCGGGGCGGGCCGCGAGCCAGAGCTCGATCTCTCAGGTTTGTCAGCGCTGCAGGGATGGACCCGAGGACAGGCGCCGTGCCAGCAGCCCCCGTGGCGGGATGAGCAACAGGCGGGTTCGCAATGCGCGGAGGCCACGAAGGGGCGACAGGGCACCGGGCAGGCGGATGATAATCATAAAGCAACTCATGAAGAGGTAAGGACAGCTCTGATAGATGCAAAGAATGATACATGCCATAGGGACGGACCCACATGGCTTGGGGATAATGCAGCCCGAGGGGCGCCCCCAACTGAACAAACTGAAAATGTCACCTGGCACCATTGCTGAAGAAGTGTTGGAGTAGCTGAAGATGCGAGCCGCAGAAGTCGTTCCTCACGAGCCGTCCAGGTCCTGAGCCTCATGAGGCCCCGGGGGCCCATGGGGCTCGCTAGGGTCCGGCGCCTCCTCCGACAGGATTGCCTGGTGCCTGGCCTCGTGAGCCGCCAGGACGCTCCACATGTGGCACTGGTGCGTGGCAGCCTGGGTCAGCAAACCAAAAGGCATGCGAACGTAGCTGTGAGGGGGGCCCTCGCATCGGCCCACATGGGACGACAGGTAGAGCTCTTGAGACGCGGCCCGGTTGAGCCCTGGGATGTTGATGCAGACGCGCAGCCCGCTACCCTCGTCAGGGGAGGGAGCTGTGCCTGGTAGTGCGGGGCGACGCTCGCCTCGCATGGCCCTCGCCTCCTGAATATCCACGATCGCCTTGGTGATGAACTCCTGAGCGCCTGGCGCCTCGCGCCCTGCGCTCTTCTTGCGGAAACGCGCGTTGAAACACGCCTCCACATGGTGCCTGAATGCCCCCCTCCTGACGCTGGCCAGGTCTGAGGCCCACCGGAGGAGAGCCCCCGAGCCCAGCCTGAGAGGGGCGCCGGGCGCGCCTTCCTATGCAAGAGGGGAAGGCACCCCATCAGTGGGCGCAGGTCCTGCAGCACGGTCATCGGGCGCCCCATCCTCCTGGGGTCCCAGGCGGAGCAGTTGCTTCTTCTTCTTGGGAACGGCCTCGGGAGGTTAGGCAGTGCCCTCATCGTCTGGGTTCTCGACCGCTGCAGCCTGGTAGGCGCGCTCAAGGGAGCACACCGCATCCTTCTCGTCGCAGGTGACCGTGATGATGCCGTCGCTCCCTGGCATCTTGAGGACATTGTAGCCGTGGTGAGTGGCAGCCATGAACTTGGCCAGAGCTGGATAGCCGAGGATGGTGTTGTACGGGACGCGGATGTCGGCGACGTCGAAGTCGATGAGCTCAGTGCGGTAGTTGTCGCGCTTGCCGAAGGTGACAGGGAGGCGGATCTGCCCTATCGGGGTGGTGGAGCCATCGGTCACTCCTGAGAAGGGCTTGGTAGGCTGAAGCTAGTCGTACGGCACCTGGAGTCTGTCGAACGTCTCGACGGAGAGGACATTGAGTCCCGCACCACCATCGATGAGTGTCTTGGTGACGAGGACGTTGCTGATGGTAGGCGAGCAGAGCATTGGGAGCGCACCGGGAGCGGCCGTGCACTTGAGCTGGTCAGTAGAGTCGAAGGTGATGGCATACTTGGACCACCTGAGCGGACGCGTCGCCTCGAGCTTGGGGAGGGCAGCGTTCACCTCACGAGCGAATTGCTTGAAGATGCGGTGAGAGGCGGGAGCCTGAGCGCCGCCCAGGATGCAAGCAATGGCACGAGGCTCTTGGAAGCCCCCAGCCCCATCATCTTGGTGGTGGTCATCATTCCTCCTTGGCGGCGGCGGCAGCGGAGGAAGGCCAGCGTTGCCCTGAGGGCGGTACTCACGAGGCTGATCCCTCCAAGGGCCCTCGCGAGGCTGGCCCTGCCAGCGATCCTCACGGGGCCGGTCGCGCCAGTCCTGGCGGGGATCGCGGTTGTCCTAGCGTCCGCCACCTCGGCCTCCTCCACGGCCGTAGTCGCGGTCGTTGCGCTCAGGGCGGCGGCTAAGGTGCCCGTCCCGGATGGCCCTAAGCTCTTGGCAGTCGTTGGTGTTGTGGCTGTGCACGTTGTGGAAGACGCAGAATGGACGGCTGCCCTTGGAGGACACCGGGTAGTCGCAGCCGCGCTTCATCTCAGGTTCAGCCGCGAGCACAGCTGGCCCCTTGCGCTTTACGTCGTTGGCCTTGGCCTTCTTGTCTTTTAGGTCAGCTTCTGGGAGCTCGAGGAGGGTGAGGCGACCTTCCTCAGCCCTCGCGCATCTGGCTACCATGTTAAACATTTCCAGAGCCGAGCACAAGTCCTCGTGCATGGCAAGCTCTTCCTTCATCTTGACATCTCGGACGCCGTCAGTGAACGCGGAAATGATGGCCTCGTCCGTCACCTTGGGAATCTTGAGGCGAACGTTGGTGAAGCGCTGGATGTACTTGTGCAAGGCCTCCCTTGGCTATTGCTTGACGCGCCGCAGGTCGCCTACAGCCAGAGTGCGGTCTCGAGTGCCTGGAAGTTAGCGATGAAGCGCTCCCGCATCTCATCCCATGAGGAGATCGATCCAGCGGGGAGGTTCAGGAGCCATGAGCGCGCTCCATCCTTGAGGGCCATGGGAAACCATTTTGCCATAACCTTCTCATCACCGTTGGCTGCCTCGATGCTCAGCTTGTAGAGCTGGAGGAACTCTGCAGGGTCGGGGGTGCCGTCGTAGCGTGGAGGCAGGTCTGGCTTGAACTTCCCTGTCTAGACGATGCCACGCAGCTTCGGGGTGAAAGCACGACAGCCCGTCGCGCCCACGGGAGCCTGCCGCAGAGGGGGAGCCTGGACTTGGTGCTCGCGCACCGCCGCCTCAGCCAGCATGCAGTCTTGACGTGGCGGTGCTGGGAGCGCGCGCGCCTCTCCTTGGGTACGCTGCACCACTTGGCAGCTTTATTCGTCATGCGCCGGCGCGCTGCGCGGCAGGTTGCGCTGAGGAGCCACACGCCTTGGCTCGAGGGCGACTTCTTGCCTGGGAGGTGGAGGAGGCGTACCGTGGGCCACGTCGCCTGCAAGAGGTGGCAGGGGGAGGCAGCGAGCGAGACGGAGCAGGGGTCTCTCCGGCGGCGCTGACGAGCTCGGCAATGCGGTCTAGCCAGTCTTCGTAGAGGTTGTCGGTCAGGCGATAGCGCAGAAGCTCGCGCGCCATGAGCAACCCAGGCTGTGCGTTCGCCGGGCCGCGACGGGCATGGGAGGACGAAGCAGCCGCCGGAGTCAATGACGGGGTGGCGGTGCGCCCATCGCGCCGTACAGAGGGATGCAGCAACGAAGCCTGCTGCTCGTGGGCCGCTGGGCCGGTGACAGCATTTGCCACAGGCGACGGGGAACAGCGGGGGGTGCCGTTGCCCGCAGGTGCGGTCTGGGCGACACAGGCGGCGCGAGCAGCCCGGCGCTCAACACAAACTCGACGAGCGTCGGCCATGGGAACGGTGGAGTGGCGGCGAATCGGTCAGTGGAAGAGAGGCTCCGACGCACCCCTACATGGCACGCCAAATGGCGGATTCAGGGCTCACCAGACCCAAGAAAGGTTTGAACTCTGTGGTGCGTGCGAAGAACTCAATCTCCCCAGCCTGCCGACTCGTCGATCTCACCGCCTTGCTTGATGAACTAGAAAGGAAAGGGACTCAGTAGTTTACCCAGGTTCGGGCCAACTTGCGGTGTAAAACCCTACTCCTGCTTTGTGGTGGATTGGCCTCGAGGTGGGCTGAGGATGAACTAGTACAGAGGGAGAACAACCTCAGGAGGAGTGTTCTTGTGCTGGTGCGAGCTGGTGAAGATCCTCCCGTCTCCCCCCGTCTATGGTGGTGGCCTAGCTATATTTATAGTGGCCTCGGTCCTCTTCCCCCAAAATGAAGGCGGGAAGGGATCCCACAACGGCCTAGTTTGAAGGGAGACAAGTAGTACATCTTATCCTGATGAAAGGTGGTCTTCGCCTGCAAAGCTTCTGGTCGTGACGTCGTGGTGGGCTCGGCGATGACCTCCGTCCTGCCGTCCTGGACTTGTAGCATGGGAATGGATACCTTTGGTTCACTCCTTGGGACTCTGCGTCTGCGCGTGCTTCCTTAGCACCGAAGGGGAAACCTGTTGTACTGCGCATGCTGGCGCCCACCTGGCCTTGGTCGTCATGGCTTGCGTCATCTGAACCTCACGAGGTGGGGCTTGCATGGAAATCTCCGCTCCTCAGGAGCCGGCCTGGGGAAGCCGCTGCCTCCGAAGGTCTTGGTGTCGTCCGCCTCGCGAGGCTTGGCCCCTCGCGAGGGTCTTGTGTCATTGATGCTGGAGAAGGGCCGTACCAGGCCGCTGATGAAGCCACGCTGTGGGCCGCAGGTAGGCAAGTCTGGGTACCCCGGTTCCCAGAACGCCGACACGGTGCTTGTTCCCAGTGACAGAAGGGGAACCGACACGTATGTATCATTGCTATTAAGGATAACAAGATGGGGTCTATTTCTACATAAATAGATCTTATCTACATCATGTCATCATTCTTATTGCATTACTCCGTTTCTCCATGAACTTAATATACTAGATGCATGCTGGATAGCGGTCGATGTGTGGAGTAATAGTAGTAGATGCAGGCAGGAGTCGGTCTACTAATGTTGGACATGATGCCTATATAATGATCATTGCCTGGATATCGTCATAATTATTTGAAGTTCTATCAATTGCCCAACAGTAATTTGTTTACCCACTGTATGCTATTTTTCTCGAGAGAAGCCACTAGTGAAATCTACGGCCCCCGGATCTATTTTCTCATCATATACTTTCAGATCTATTTTGCTATTTGCCTTTTTATTTATTTGCCACTTTTATTTTCAGATCTATATTTCTAAAAACCTAAAAATATTTTGCTGCACTTTATTTTATTTGTGATCTATTCATCCAATCTACTACAATTTATTTCCCGTCAACTTGCCAATTTCTAGTGCAACAACCCGAAAGGGATTGACAACCCCTTTAACACGTCGGGTTGCAAGTATTTGTTCTTTGTGTGCAGGTGTTGTTTACATAGTGTTGCTTGGTTCTCCTACTGGTTCGATAACCTTGGTCTCATCACTGAGGGAAATACCTACCGTTGCTGTGCTGCATCATACCTTCCTCTTTGGGGAAATACCGATGTAGTTCAAGCCAACATCAAAAGGAATTTCTGGTGCCGTTGCCGGGGAGACATCATCAACATCTACCAGGTTCCTAATCACAAATCTCATCTCCTTGCAATTTACATTATTTGCCATTTCCCTCTCGTTTTCCTCTCCCCCACTTCACAAAAATTTGCCGTTTTATTCGCCCACTTTTTCGTTCGCCGTTTTCTCGTCAGATCTCTTAATTGCTTGAACTTGTCCTCATGAGTGACTTTGGTATGGCAGAAATAGATGATGGCCTAACTCCTAAAATTGGACGATCTGGCAATCTGGATGCTAAAACTTTTGTTTTGGGCCAAGGGAATGTTATAGGAAAAGAACGTATCCAAGAATTTTTCAATTGTGTTGGAAACTTAAGTCTTGACGATGTTCCTATACTTAAAAGAACTAAATCTTATGCGGAAGCTATATCAGCACTAGTTTTGAAACTTGAAAATAAATTTATCCATACCCATGCTACCTTGCAAAGATTGTTTTTTGAGTTACCTGTTATAAAGAATCCCAAAGGTAAAAAGTTGGCCACCCTTGTTCTTATGAATGAATTTGATCACATAGTACAGGAAGCTAGGGAAATTTTTGATCTCTATGGTATGAATCGTGAAAAACCAGTGATAGATGAAATCCTTACAATAGTGATTATATGCTAAGACATTTGCTTGGGGATAATCAAATCTTTGATGATAACCTTAAAAAGGACGTCCCCATTTTAGATATAATCCAACAAGTTTTCACTGATGTTAATTAGCACTATTCTTGGATTGTTGCCGGATCAAGGGGGATATGACGATAAGCAACTAGATAGTGCTAAAGTCTCTATGGATAAGGTGTTTTATGTTGTTTTTGCAAAACCTCCTGACAAAAACACCTCTAAGGAAAATGAAACTAAAGATGAAAACACTTAGATATATGCATTATGCCTAGCTAGGGGCATAAAACGATAGCGCTTGTTGGGAGGCAACCCAATGAATAAAATTTATTTTTGTCTTTTTCTTTCTGTTCTTGTGTGTTGGCACAATTATTCTACTGTTATGATTGTGTTTTTTGTGTTTTAGTTAGTGTTTGTGCCAAGTAAAGCCTTTAGGATAGCTTTGGTGATAGTTGATTTGATCTTGTTGGAAAACAGAAACTTTTGCGTCCAGTAAAACAATTTTGAAAATTTCCAGTAGCGACAAAAAATTCTGAATGTTTTACAAAATATTTATATACAAATTGCCTCTGTTGTCCTCATGTTTTAGAATTTTTGGAGTTAGAGAAGTATGAGAACAATTTGCATCTTTATAGACTGTTCTGTTTTTGATAGATTCTGTTTTCTTTGCATTGTGTGCTTATTTTGATGAATCTATGGTTTGTATTGGAGGTTATAAGCCATGGTAAAGTTAGAATACAGTAGATATAATGCAAGAACAAAATTTGAATGGATGTTCTACAGTACTTAAAGTAAAGATTGGTTTTCTTATACTAACGGATCTCACGAAGGTTTTGTTGACTTTTTGTGTGATTGAAGTTTTCAAGTTTTGGGTGAGATTACGATGGATGAAGGAATAAGGAGTAAGAAGAGCCTAATCTTGGGGATGCCCCATGGCACTCGAAGCTATTATCCAAAGAGAAGCAAGCAACTAAGCTTGGGGATGCCCGAGTGGCATCCCCTCTTTCTTCTAACGACCATCGGTATTTTACTTGGAGCTATATTTTTATTCGTTAAATATCATGAGTTTTGCTTGGAGCGTCTTATATGATATGAGTCTTTGCTTGTTTTGCTTTTTATTTTTTGTCATGAATCCTTGCTGGACACACCTATTTGAGAGAGCCAAAATTATGCTATGACTTGTTAGAATTGCTCTCTATGCTTCACTTAAATCTTTATGAGCTATGGAATTGCTCTAGTGCTTCACTTATTTTTTAGCACAGTGTGCTTTAGTATTTTTGAAGAAATGCTCTCATGCTTCAATTAGATTTATTTGAGAGTTAGCATTTTTTTTAGAAATTCTCTCTTGCTTCACTTAAATTAATTTGAGAGAAGAAAATTTTATGCTCATGTTATTCACTTAGATTTGTTTGAGCAATCAAAAGCAACAAATGAAATTAGTCCCAAAGTGATAGATATTCAAGAGGGGTATAATAAAAACTTTCATGAAGATCATTGGACAAAATAAACTTGATTCCTTGTAATAGTTTTGTGATATGTTGATATAATATGTGAGTCATGTTGATGAGTAATTATGCTTTAGTAAGAATATTGGTGTTAAGGTTTGTGATTCCCTATGCAAGCACGAAAGTCAATAGTTATGCAATGAAATTACAAAATAAACCCAAAAATATTTTGCTGCACATTATTTTATTCACGATCTATTTATCCAATCTACTACAATTTATCTCGCATCAACTTGCCAATTTCTGGTGCCGTTACCCGAATGGGATTGACAACCCCTTTAACACGTCGGGTTGCAAGTATTTGTTCTTTGTGTGCACGTGCTGTTTACGTAGTGTTGCTTGGTTCTCCGACTGGTTCGATAACCTTGGTCTCATCACTCAGGGAAATACCTACCGTTGTTGTGCTGCATCATCCCTTCCTCTTTGGGGAATTACCGATGTAGTTTAAGCCAACATCAACCACCATGACCTTTTCTGCCAGTGCCATTTTAATTTCTCTCCTTGTCGCGCCTTTCATACTCAGCTTTCTGTTTCTCAACCACCTTCTCAACTTGCTTGCAATCTTGAAGATCATGACCCTTGGTTCTGTGGATCTTGTAGTGCGGCCCGTCAGAGTTGCCAGATTTGTTAGCAGCCGCTGCCGCCCGGCAGTCAGCGCATGTAGCCGCTTCCTTGCCAGGTGTCTCAGTTTTTGCTTTCTTGTCGGTGTCAGCGTTCTGGGATCGGGAGTACCCAGACCTGCCTGCCTACGGCCCAGTGCAAGGGCCCATCGATGGCCCGGTACGACCCAGCTACAAGACCCCACAAGCAAGACCCTCGTGAGGGCCCTCCGTCCTCACGAGGCGAGCGACACCATTACCTCCTGAGGAACAGCTTCCCGAGCTTGCCTCCCGAGGAGTGGAGATCTCTATGCAGGTACCCCACCTCATGCGGCTCGCGATGATGTGAGCCATGACGACAAAGGCCAGGTGGGCGCCATAGGGCGCAGCGGAGGACAGCTTCCTCTTTGGTGCCAAGGAGGCAGGGACGTACCCGGGTTCCCAAGGAATCCCCCAAAGGTTTCCATTAAGGTGCAACGAGACCAAGACCACGAGCTCGGCAAGATGGATGTCATCACCGAGCCCACCACTGCGTCATGACCAGAAGCTTTGCAGGCGAACACCATCTTTCATCAGAATAAGATGTACCTCTTGTCCCCATTCAAATTGGCCATTGTGGAATCCCTTCCCGCCTAAGCTATGAGGGAAGAGGACCAAGGCCACTATAAATATAGGCTAGTCTCCAACATAGAAGGGGGTCAACCCAATCTCTCCCTCTGAGCCCTCATGAGGCAGCTCAACCACTGTACTAGTTCATCCACATCCTTCTCGCGAGGCACTCCACCACAAAGCAGGAGTAGGGTTTTACACCGCAAGGTGGCCCGAACCTGGGTAAACTGCTGCGTCCCCTCTTTCCCCCGCTCGCACTAACTTGATGAGGCCAAGCCATGAGGCGATGAGCTTGAGGCTACATCTAGGCTAGATCTTCGCACACACCCCAGAGTTCGAACCTTATTTGGGTCCGCGGAGCCCCGATTTCGACGTTTGGCGCGCCAGGTAGGGCCGTGTCGAAGTTCTCCCTTCCGTTTCGCTCCTTCTCGGCTCATCGCTTCCATGGATGACATTGTTCACCTTGCTGCTCAGACCACGGTCCCTAGGAACCCCGCGGGTTGCTCGGCCTTCACTCCCGACCTGCGCCGAGTGTGATGTCCGGTCCGGTTCAGGCCGGTGCTGCCCCCGCGCTACGACGGCGCGGCCGACCCCGAGGAATTCCTCCAGCTGTATGCCCAGAGTATTCTGGCGGTGGGAGGCGACGACAAGACCATGGCGAACTGGCTCCCTCTGGCCCTAACAAAGGTTCCGCGCTCTTGGCACCGTGGCCTCCCAAATGCCTTGATATCCTTTTGGGGAGAGCTCCACGGTCAGTTCATCGCGCGCTTCGCAGCTCCACGGCCCCACGCAGTCAGTTGCATCCTCGGTGGGTCGCAAGCGCCTGCATCTGGTCACCACGCCAAGCAGATCTTCCTCCAGGCGAGGGCCGCTTGGCTTCAGCCTGAGACCCCGCGAAGCCACGCACGACTCCAGGGACCACCCCAAATCTACGGCTGTTGCCGGTGCGCTACCCATGTTGTGCACGCCCACCATCAGCAACATTGCGGTCACCAAGAATCTCATCGACGGTGGCGTTGGCCTCAACGTACTCTCCGTGGAAACCTTTGAGATGCTTCAAGTGTCGTACGACCAGCTCCTACCAACCTGGCCATTCTGAGGAGTGACAAAGGGCTCCGCCACCCCCTGGGATAGGTGCGCCTCCCCGTCACCTTTGGCAAGCGCAACAACTACCACACCTAGCTCATCGACTTCGACGTGGCCCACATCGGCCTCGCATACAACGCCATCCTGGGATACCCTGCCCTCGCCAAGTTCAAGGCGGTGACCCATCCAAGCTTCAATATTGTCAAGATGCCAGGCAGCAGCGGTGTCATCACCATGGCTAGCGATAGAAAGGATGCGGTACGGGCCCTCAAGCTCACCTACGGGGCAGCAGCAGCCTCATGCCTGGAAGCTGAGGGCGCCCCGGAGGCTCCCGAGGCCGCGCCCGCAAAGAAGAAACACTTGTTCACCCAGGACTGCGCTGAGACGAAGAAGGTGCCTATCGACAGCAGCAGCTCTGGCCCCACCTTCACCATTAGTGCCGGCCTTCCCCAAGAGCAGGAGGAGGCGCTGGTCAGTTTCCTCCAAACAAACAAGGAAATGTTTGCTTGGGAGGCGTCCGATCTGGTAGGCGTCCTGAGGGAGGTGATCGAACACCACCTGGCGGTATGCCCCAATGCGCGCCCAGTGAAGTAGAAAGTGCGGCATCAAGCACAGGAGAAGCAGACATTCATCATTCAGGAAGTATGCAAGCTGCAAGAAGATGGAGTTATTCGGGAGGTGTGCCACCCGAAATGGCAGCAAACCGAGTTGTTGTTCCCAAGAAGGGCGGAAAGGAGCGCATGTGTCACAAGCTTCAACAAGGCTTGCCCTCAGGACCCCTTCCCGCTTCCACGCATTGACCAGATCGTGGACTCCACCATGGAGTGTGATCTGTTGTGCTTTCTGGATGCCTTCTTGGGCTATCACCAGATCAAGATGGCGGCGGAGGACGTCGAGAAGACGGCCTTCATTTCCCCATGTGGCGTGTACTGCTACACCTGCATGACCTTCGAGCTAAGGAGCACCGGTGCCACCTTCCAGCGGCTAATGCACATCGTGCTAGGGCCGCAGCTCGGGAGGAGTGTAGAGGCATATGTTGACGACATCGTGGTCAAGTCACGCAAGGCAACGACCCTGATCGAAGATCTGGAGGAAACGTTCGCCAACCTGTGCAAGGTGAATCTGAGGCTTATCCTGGAGAAGTGCGTTTTCGGGGTCCCGTCAGGCAAGCTGTTTGGCTTCCTTGTCTCACATCGAGGGATTGAGGCCAACACTAAAAAGATCAAGGCAATTGAAAAAATGCACCCACCTCAGACCCTCAAGGAAATGCAAAAGCTGGCGGGATGTGTGACCTCCTTGGGCGCTTCATTTCTAAGCTTGGCGAGCGCGCCCTCCCCTTCTTCGAGTAGATGAAGAGAACGGCCCCCCTTCAAGTGGACCCCGGAAGCAGAGGCGGCCTTCGAGGACCTCAAGAGGTACCTCACGAGCCCCCCCATCATGGTGGCGCCCCGTCCTCGCGAGCCTTTGGTGCTCTATTTGGCTGCCACCCCACACTCGGCCAGCGCGGCGCTCGTGGCGGTCCAGAAAGAGAGCACCAGCATCAGTGCGGGACCTGGCAGCCCGCGTAGGGCCATGCAGCCTTCGTCACCATAGGACTGCGCCCCAAGGGCCTCCTCCCCTCCATCGCCAGATGAGGCGCCCGGGCCCCTCACATCCCGCGCGAGGCATGATGCCGTCAACACCCGGCGCCTCATCGAGCATCCGGTGTACCTCATGAGCGCCGTACTACGGGATGCGCGCGCGCTATCCTATGCAGCAGAAGCTCCTCCTCGTGCTCCTCGTTGCTTCCAGGAAGCTGCGCCATTATTTCCAGAGCCACCCCATCAAGGTTGTCTCCGCATACCACCTGGAGAAAGTGCTGCACAGCCCCAACGCCGTCGGCAGAGTCGTCGAATGAAACATCGAGCTCCAAGCTTTCCAGCTAGAGTTCAGTACGACTCGGGTTATCAAGGTGGCGGCCTTTGCTGACTTCGTGGCGGAGTGGACGGATGCTCATATCTAGGGGCTGAGCAAGGACTAGTCCCTCGCGCTTGGCGTTGAGGCGCCCGATGGCTGGGTCATGTACTTCGACGGCGCCTTCGCGCGGCAAGGCATGGCGGCTGGAGTCGTGCTCGTTTCCCCAACCAAGGACAAGCTCTTCTACGCCGTACAGCTTTGCTTCCAGCGTGGCTAGAAGATCTCCAACAACATCGCGGAATAGGAGGGCTTGATCACCGGGCTCAAGGCCGCGACCGCTCTAGGGGTCAGGCGCTTCACCATCAAGGGCGATTCCCAGCTCCTCGTCAACTTCTCCAACAAGGAGTACAAACCAAATGACGAGCACATGGAGGCATACGTGGAAGACGTACATAAAATCGAAAAGCGTTTCTTGGGCTTGGAGTTGCAGCACGTCCCGCGTGACGCAAACAGGGAAGCAGATGACATCGCCAAGAAGGCGTCCCGCCGCGAGCCTCAGAAGCATGGCGTCTTCGAGGAGAGGCTCTTCCAGCCGTTGGCTGCGCCCCTGGCTGCAGGCTTGATGCTGCTTTGGGAAGAGCCGCCGCCAGCACCGCCCTCAGGCACCCCAGCCTACGGCCCGACCTCGGGAGCCCGCCTACTCTTGGCATTGGAACCTTGGGCGGGCAACTGGACCGAGGAGTTCAAGGCGTACTTGCTCCATGTCGCCTTGCTGGAGAAGGAGGAAGATGTAGAGCGCGTGGCTCGGTAGGCCACTGCTTATTGCTTGTTGGACAGCGAGCTGTACCGCAGGCGCCCCAACGACATCTCTCTATGGTGCATATCAGAGGAGCAGGGGCGTGAGCTATTGGCCGACATTCACGGTGGAGACTACAGGCCTACGGCTCTCCATGACGCCACTGATCTGGTTCGATCTTGCAAGGCCTGCCAGTTCCATGCCAAGTAGATTCACCAGCCAGTGCAAGGGCTCCAGACCATCCCGCTCCCATGGCCTTTTGCGGTCTGTGGGCTGGACATTCTGGGCCCATTCCCTCGGGCGGCTGGCGGTTACCGCTAGCTCTATGTCGCCATCGACAAGTTCACTAAGTGGGCGGAGGTGGAGCCTATGTGCACCATACCCACAGGATCGGCCGTCAAGTTCATCAAGGGCCTCATGAGCCGATTTGGTGTCCCCAACCGCACCATCACCGACAACGGCGCCCAATTCACAAGCAATCATTTCAGGTAATATTGTGCTAACCTTGGAACGGTGATATGCTACGCTTCGGTGGTGCACCCGCGGATAAAACGGCCAGGCCGAGCGCGCCAATGCGGAGGTCCTGAGGGGCCTCAAGACTAGAAGCTTCAAGAAGAAGCTCAAGGCATGCGACAGCTGTTGACTGGATGAGCTGCAGTCCGTATTGTGGTCCGTCCGCAACACTGCGACTAAGCCCACCGGCGAGACTCCGTTCTTCCTCGTCTACAGGGCGGAGGTGGTCCTCCCACTCGAGATCAAGCATCGTTCCCCGCGAGTCTTGGCATTTGACGAGGCACGTCAGGATGTCTCACGGGGGACTGATCTTCTGCTCAGAGAGGAGGCCCGCCGCCAAGCCTCTCTCCGCGCCGCAAGGTACCAGCAGGCAGTGCGGCGCTACCACTACCGCAGCGTCCGGCCATGGACAATTAAAGTCGGAGACCTCATCCTAAGGCGGGTCCTCTCCAAGGAGGGCCTCCATAAGCTCTCGCCAATGTGGGAGGGCCTGCATAAGCTCTCGCCCATGTGGGAGCGCCCGTTCAGGGCCGCCCGCATCTCTAGGCCTGGCGCCGCGCGCCTGGAGATGGAGGATGGGGTCCCCATCAAGAATACCTGGAACATCCATCACCTCCGCAAGTTCTACCTGTGATACTCAAACGTAATAAGGAGTGGGGAGGTACACGCCCCGGAGTCTCCCGGTGCACCGTTTGGCGGCCTCGCGGGAGCTCCCACCCACACCCCAGTGGAAGCCCCATGCTCCACGCTGGCGGAAACGGTCGAACAGCGACTATGCCCACGCCCAATTGGAGGCCCCTAGCTCTACACTGGTGGGAAGACTAGTATAAGCGCCAGACTCGGCCGTTTTTCATCCTCTCTTGTAATCAAATTTGCAATTTCTTGGAATGAAGTTTGTAGTTTTTACATCTTTGTTCGAAAAGGGTCGGGACTTTCTCCTTGCGGTGTTTCCCTTCTTGAATCTTGTTTTTTAAAGAGGAAATGGTGGTTGGCCTATTGCTCCCTCCTGCGCGTCCTGCGAGCGGGAGATGGGCACGGTATTTACGCTTGGGCTAGCCCCAATGGCATTGAGGACCCAGGCCACAACAGCCGCAGGTCCACCCGTACGCACACCTGGCCAAGGCTTTGGCACCTAAGTCCTCGCGCGACGCTCTCGAGCGAGCCAATAGGCACGTGTTGCCTTTGGCCCTTGGCTTTTGGAGCGCTCACCTCCAGGCCTTGCTGGGCACCGCGACCCAGCATACCAGCGATGACTAACCCTCGCTCGGGGGCTCTAGATGCAGGATGGGTGCCAAGGAAAGGTGGCCTGGGAAGACTCAATTACGGTTTGACACATCATTAAGGAACCCTTCATCAGGTACTTTTTACATCCCCACGAGGCCCGACGCCTGGCGGAGTCGTCTCAGGAGGCCCCGAACCATCGAGAGCCCCCCCAGGCCTCGCGGGCCTCTGGAGCCTCTGGAGCCATCCGGCCCATGAGGAGGAAGTTGTCAGATTCAGGGCTCCGCAGACCCAAGAAAGGTTTGAACTCTGGGGTGCGTGCGAAGAACTCAATCTCCCCATTCTGCCAACTCATCAATCTCACGGCCTAGCTCGATGAACTGGAAAGGAAAGGGACACAGCGGTTTACCCAGGTTCGGGCTACCTTGCGGTGTAAAACCCTACTCCTGCTTTGTGGTGGATTGGCCTCGAGGTGGGCTGAGGATGAATTAGTACAGAGGGGGAACAACCTCAGGAGGTGTGTTCTTGTGTTGGTGTGAGCTGGTGGGGGTGATCTGATTGATCCCTCGCCTTCTACGGTGGTGGCCTAGCTATGTTTATAGTGGCCTTGGTCCTCTTCCCCCAAAACGAAGGCGGGAAAGGATCCCACAACGGCCAAGTTTGAAGGGAGACAAGTAGTACATCTTATCCTAACGAAAGGTGGTCTTCGCCCGCAAAGCTTCTGGTTGTGACGTCATGGTGGGCTCGGTGATGACCTCCGTCCTGCCGTCCTGGTCTTGTATCACGGGAATGGAAACCTTTGGCTGATTCCTCAAGACTCTGCGTCTGCACCTGCTTCCTTAGCACCAAAGAGGAAACCTGCTGTACTGCGCCCGCTGGCACCCACCTGGCCTTGGTCGTCAGAGCTTGCGTCATCTAAACCTCATGAGGTGGGGCTTGCATAGAAATCTCCGCTCCTCAGGAGCCGGCCTAGGGAAGCTGCTCCCTCTGGAGGTCTTGACGCCGTCCGCCTCGCGAGGCTTGGCCCCTCGCGAGGTTCTTGTGTTGTTGATGCTGAAGATGGGCCATACCAGGCCGCAGATGGAGCCACACTGTGGGCCGCAGGCAGGCAAGTCTGGGTACCCCGGTTCCTAGTACGCCAATAGTAACCCTCGGTCCCAAGGCGCGCTCGGACTTGGCTTCAAGGCGAAGCCAAAGGGAAAGGGCAAAGCGCCGCGGGCCCTAACCTCCTGCGGACCCGGTCGACGCATGCCACTTGATGGGACATGGGCGTCTCCGCTTCCCCATGCAAGCTTGGCAACCGTTCGGCTTGATAACAGCCTGCTGCATGCAAAAAGATCATTATTACCGGAGATCATGGAGGCCGATGGCTGGCCTCCCCTGGCTATAAATGGAGGGAGGGGCGGAGCCCCCTGCTCATCTCCGTCTTTCCGGCGCTTGCTCCTTCTTCTTCCTTCTTGTCCCATCATCTCGTCGAAGCATCCATGGCGCCGATGAGGAGGTTTTTCACGGTGGAGAAGGGGAAAACCCCTCGGGACGTACCCGGGCCACTCCCGCCGAAGAAGAGGTTTGGCCGCTCCTGCGACGCTGATGAAGGGGCCCAGGTGACGCGGCCTTGGCATGAGCGGTCTCCACTGGGCTTCCCGATCCCTATGTACACCCACGTGTAGAGCCCTGCGCTCAGGGGCAACGCCCAGCGCCACGAGGGTCAGGGTCGTGGAGGAGGCCAGGCGGCGGCAGCACAGCCGTCCGGCTTGCGAACTCATGCCGAAGGTACGTCACGTGACTTCGTGGTGTGGGCGGCAATGCCGCCATGCACGTGGATCCGGCTCCCGCAGTTCTTCGCAGAGGAGATACCGCCGATGGGGCCCTTTGAGCTGTGGCTGCAACACGCCGGGTGCTACAGCCAAGCTACTGAAGTGGAGGTCGAAGTCATCCACCCTGGCGAAGTCTTCATGACTCGGGGATGCGGCGAGATCGCCCGCGCCTGCTGCCCAGAGGGAGCTCTCGCCATCCACTTCGAATACGATGGAGCTTTGACGCTCCTCTTCAAGGTGTTTGGCGAGGACGGTCGGTGCCTGGAATGCTGCTCTGGAAGAGGCGATTCGCACGGCGCGGCCACGGGCATTGAACTTGCCCTTGGCCTTGCCAGCAGCTCCTTCGGCGCTAGCAGCAACTCTCCAGAATCCAACGACTCTCCTGAGTCCAACGATGATGACAGCTACGAGCCGTCGAGCTCTCGCCGCACCCGGAGCATGGCAGCGGCGTCGACTCGGCGCCGTCGGTGACGTCCTGAGGCCGGGGTTCTCCAAGGTCCCTTTCTTTTGCTTTCCCTGCACAAAACCGTGACGAGCCCCGTGGGGGTATGTAAGAACTGTAATGCTTTTGTCTTAATGTTATTGTTCCTAGTTTGGTGTTGCGATTGCATGTCCCGCTTTGGCATGGTGCTCCCTTTCGCTCTCGTGGTAGCTTAGCACTCTACGCTGACAGGACCTAGTCCCCAGGCGGGCTCCAGCCGTCGCTGGTATGCCAGGTCACGATGCCGTGGTCAAGGCCAGGAGGTGGGCTGCCCGAGGTCCGGTAAGATCCCCTGAGGCGCCATGCTCAGGAGGTCCCCTTTAGCCCGCAAGCAGCCCCCTAAAGGCTGATAGGGAAAATGGGCTTGCACGAGCGAGATCACGAGGATCAAAATGCTGGGTCTTGAGATTTACGCCGACTTGTATGGGGTGACTTATCTTGGCAAGCCTGCGGCGATTCCTTCGCGCGACGCCTGACTGCATCCTGGTGGTGGCGGTTCTAGGCAGGGCTCACGCCGATCCCCTTTTTCTTGCTCATCTAAATGCTCTACGTCCTCGGGTCCCGGCCCTTGAGTGAGGCTCAGCCACCGCTGGTATGCCAGGTCGCTATGCCGTGGTCAAGGCCAGGGGGTGAGGGCTCGAGAGCCAGTAGCAGTCCCTGAGGTGCGATGCTCAGGGACCCCCCCTTTAACATTTAAGTGAATTGCGTAAAAAGGGAGTGGCTGGCGGGGCCGCTCGTAGTCTGACTACGGAGATTCCTGCGAGTTAGTTGAAGAAAGAGAACATAGCACATAGACGCACCTGCTGTCCTGGTGTTGATCTTTCCGCAAGAAGACAAAGGCACTAAGGATCCGGTGAGGTGACGTGCGCGGGGCGGGCCTTGAGCCAGAGCTCGATCTCTCAGGTTTATCAGCGCTGCAGGGATGGACCCGAGCACAGGCACCGTGCCAGCAGCCCCCGTTGCGGGGTGAGCAAAAGGCAGGTTAGCAATGCGCGCAGGCCACGAGGGGTGACTCCATAAATAATGAGATAGCAGAGGTAACGTCGATAACCATAATAGCACAGGTGACCATACTGGTCCGGAGTACATGAAATAAAATGGTGCGACCACGGGCTAGCCCTGGCAGCTTGAGGATAATGCAGCCCGAGGGGCACCCCCAATTGAACAAACCAAAAAGTGTCACCTGGCACCGTTGCTAAAGAAGTGTTGGAGTAGCTGAAGACACGCGCTGCAGAAGTCGTTCCTCACGAGCCGTCCAGGTCCTGAGCCTCGTGAGGCCCTGGGGGCCTGGGGGCTCGCGAGGATCCAACGCCTCCTCTGATAGGATTGCCTGGCGCCTGGCCTCGTGAGCCACCAGGATGCTCCGCATGTAGTGCTGGTACGTGGCAGCCCTGTTCAGCAGACTGAAAGGCATGCGAACATAGCTGTGAGGGGAGCCCTCGCACCGGCCCACACGGGACAGCCAGTAGAGCTCCTAAGACGCGGCTCTGTTCAGCCCAGGGATGTTGACATAGACGCACAGCCCGCTGCCCTCGTCAGGGGAGGGAGCTGCGCTGGGTGGTGCGGGGCGACGCTCTCCTGACATGGCCCTCGCCTCCTAAAGATCCTCGATCGCCTTGGTGATGAACTCCTGAGCGCCAGGCGCCTCGCGCCCTGCGCTCTTCTCGCGAAAGCGCGCGTTGAAGCACGCCTCCACATGGTGCCCAAACGCCTCCCTCTTGACGCTGGCCGGGTCTGAGGCCCTCCATAGGTGAGCCCCCTGCTCAACCTGAGGGGGGCGCCGGGCACGCCTTCCTATGCAAGAGGGGAGGGCGCCCCATCAGTCGGCGCAGGGCCTGAAGCACGATCATCGGACGCCCAGTCCTCCTGAGGTCCTCGGTGGAGCAGCTGCTTCTTCTTCTTGGGGATGACCTCAGGAGGGTAGACGGCACCCTCGTCATCTGGGTTCTCGACCGCCGCAGGCTGGTAGGCGCGCTCGAGGGAGCAAACCGTGTCCTTCTCGTCGCAGGCGACCGTGATGATGCCTCTGCTCCCTGGCATCTTGAGGACATTGTAGCCATGGTGAGTCACGGCCATGAACTTGGCCAGGGCTGGATACCCAAGGATGGTGTTGTACGGGAGGAGAATATGGGCGACGTCAAAGTCGATGAGCTCAGTGCGGTAGTTGTCGCACTTGCCAAAGGTGACAGGGAGGCGGATCTGCCCTATTGGGGTGGTGGAGCCATCGGTCACTCCTGAGAAGGGCTTGGTGGGTTGAAGCTGGTCGTACGACACCTGGAGCCTGTCGAACGTCTCGACGGAGAGGACATTGAGTCCCGCACCACCATCGATGAGTGTCTTGGTGATGAGGACATTGCTGATGGTAGGCGAGCAGAGCATCGGGAGCGCGCCGGCAGGGGCCGCGCACTTGAGCTGGTCAGTAGAGTCGAAGGTGATGACTTGGACCACCTTAGCGGACGCGTCGCCTCGATCTTGGGGACGGCCGCGTTCACCTCACGAGCAAACTGCTTGAAGATGCGATGATAGGCGGGGCCCTGAGCACCACAAGATGCAAGCAACGGCACGAGGCTCTTGGAAGCCCCCAGCCCCATCATCTTGGTGGTGGTCGTCATTCCTCCTTGGCGGCGGTAGTAGCGGAGGGAGGCCAGCGTTTCCCTAATGGCAGTCCTCACGAGGTTGATCCCTCAAGGGGCCTTCGCGAGGCTGGCCCTGCCAGCGATACTCACGAGGCTGGTCACACCAGTCCTGGCCGGGGTCACAGTTGTCCCAGCGTCCCCCACCTCGGCCTCCTCCACGGCCGTAGCCGCGGTCGTTGCGCTCAGGGCGGCGGCCAAGGCGCCCATCCCGGATGGTCCTGAGCTCTTGGCAGTCATTGGTGTTGTGGCTGTGCACGTTGTGGAAGACGCAGAATGGGCGGCTGCCCTTTGAGGACTCGAGGTAGTCGCAGCCGCGCTTCATCTCAGGTTCGGCCGCGAGCACAGCTAGACCCTTGCGCTTCACGTCTATGGCCTTGGCCTTCTTGTCTTCTGGATCAGCCTTCGTGAGCTCAAGGAGGGAGAGGCGAACTTCCTCGGCCCTCGCGCACCTGGTTGCCATGTTGAACATCTCCAGAGCCAAGCACATGTCCTCGTGTATGGCGAGCTCTTCCTTCATCTTGACATCCCGGACGCCATCAGTAAACGCAGAAATGATGGCCTCGTCCGACACCTTGGGGATCTTGAGGCGAACGTTGGTCAAGCGCTGGATGTATTTGTGCAAGGTCTCCCCCGACTGCTGCTTGATGCGCCACAGGTCTCCCGCAGCCGGGGCGCAGTCGTGAGTGCCCTAGAAGTTGGTGATGAAGCGCTCTCGCATTTCGTCCCAGGAGGAGATCGATCCAGCGGGGAGGTTTAGGAGCCATGAGCGCGTGCCATCCTTGAGGGCCATGGGGAACCAGTTCGCCATAACCTTCTCATCGCCGTTGGCCGCCTCGATGCTCAGCTCGTAGAGCTGTAGGAACTCGGCAGGGTCGGGGGTGCCGTCGTAGCGTGGAGGCAGGTCTGGCTTGAACTTCCCTGGCCAGACGACGCGACGCAGCTCCGGGGTGAACGCACGGCAGCCCGCCGCGCTCACGGGAGCCCGCCGTAGAGGGGGAGCCTGGACTTGGTGCTCGCGCACCGCCGCCTCATGCAGCACACGGTCTTGTCATGGCGGCGCTAGAAGCGCGCGCGCCTCTCCTTGGGGCCGCTGCACCACTTGACAGCTTTCTTCGTCGCGCGCCGGCGCCCTGCGCGGCGGGTCATGCCGAGGAGCCTCGCGCCTTGGCTCAAGGGCGACTTCTTGCCTGGGAGGTGGAGGAGGCGCTCCGTGGGCCACATCGCCCGCAAGAGGTGGCGAGGGAGGTAGTGAGCGGGACGGTGCAGGGGTCTCTCCAGCAGCGCTGACGTGCTCGGTGATGCGGTCCAGCTAGTCCTCGTAGAGGTCGTTGGTTGGGCGATAGCGCAGAAGCTCGCGCGCCATGAGCAACGCAGCCTGCGCGTTCACCGGCCCACGACGAGCATGGGAGGACGAAGCAGCCACCGGAGTCAGCGATGGAGTGGCGGTGCGTCCGTCACGCCGCACAGAGGGATGCAGCGACGAAGCCTGCTGCTCGTGGGCTGCGGGGCCGGTGGCAGCGTTTGCCACAGGCGATGGGGGCGGCGGGGAGCGCCGTCACCCGCAGGTGCTGTCTGGGCGACACGGGGGGCAAGAGCTGCCCGGCGCTCAGCGCGAACTCGACGAGCGTCAGCCATGGGAATGGTGGGACGGCGGCAAATCGACCGACGGAAGAGAGGCTCCGACGCACCCCTACCTGGCGCGCCAAATGTCGGATTCAGGGCTCCGCAGACACAAGAAAGGTTCGAACTCTAGGGTGCATGCAAAGAACTCCATCTCCCCAGTCTTCCAACTCGTAGATCTCATGGCCTAGCTCGATGAACTAGAAAGGAAAGGGACACAACTGTTTACCCAGGTTCAGGCCACCTTGCGGTGTAAAACCCTACTCCTGCTTTGTGGTGGATTGGCCTCGAGGTGGGCTGAGGATGAATTAGTACAGAGGGGGAACAACCTGAGGAGGTGTGTTCTTGTGTTGGTGTGATCTAGTGGGGGTGATCTGATTGATCCCTCGCCTTCTACTATGGTGGCCTAGCTATATTTATAGTGGCCTTGGTCCTCTTCCCCCAAAACGAAGGCGGGAAGGGATCCCACAACGGCCAAGTTTTAAGGGAGACAAGTAGTACATCTTATCCTGACGAAAGGTGGTCTTCGCCTGCAAAGCTTCTGGTTGTGACGTTGTGGTGGGCTCGGTGATGACCTCCGTCCTGCCGTCCTGGTCTTGTAGCACGGGAATGGAAACCTTTGGCTGATTCCTCGGGACTCTGCGTCTACACCTGCTTCCTTAGCACCAAAGAGGAAACCTGCTGTACTGCGCCCGCTGGCGCCCGTCTGGCCTTGGTCGTCAGAGCTTGCATCATCTGAACCTCACGAGGTCGGGCTTGCATAGAAATCTCTGCTCCTCAGGAGCCGGCCTAGGGAAGCCGCTCCCTCTGGAGGTCTTGATGCCGTCCGACTCGCGAGCCTAGGCCCCTCGCGAGGGTCTTGTGTTGTTGATGCTGAAGATAGGCCGTACCAGGCCGCAGATGGAGCCACGCTGTCGGCCGCAGGCAGGCAAGTCTGGGTACCTCGGTTCCCAGTACGCCGACAGAACCCTCCCCGACAAGCTTCATCGTCTACCTCGAAGCTCCAGCAACATCATCGCTAGAACATGAAGCATACATAAGCTCCAGAGAAGCACGCCCCCAGGACGCAGGAACCCACCAAGGGCCACGAGCGCACCAAGCTATGTTATCCTATTCACCCCAGGCATGAACCTTACCATTAACGCTTCTTCTGGACTCTCGCGACCTCATTCGGGCCAGGGACCCCCCTTTTTCTTTCTTTTATCTTTCGGGAGCCACTTGCACGTCAAGGGGGACCTGGTGGCTAGCGCTTCACGAGCTCTTGCCGGACCTCGGGTCGATCACCCCCTGGCCTTGCACATGGCATCGCAACCTAGCATACCAGCGAGGGTGAAAGCCTACCCGGGGACTGGGTCCCACCAATGTAGGGCACTAAGCCATCATAAGAACAGAAGGGAACCCATGCCCGAACGAGAAGCGCCAATATGATTGAAGAACATGAGTAGGAAGCACTAATATAAAGGCGCGAGCGCCACCGTTCATTACACGCCCCTGCGGGGCTCTTCATGATTTCTGGTGCACGAAATAAAAACAAAAGAAACGGCCACCTGAAGGCTGTAGCTCCTGAGGCGCTGGCCCGACATCGCAGCGCCTAGTCGGAATCCTCCTCTTCCTTTATCGGGGCGGGGAGACGCGGTGGCTCGTCGTAGTCGTCATCACTCGAGCTCTCCCCCGGGGAAGTGCCGCCGCTGCTGGAGGTGTCGCGGCCGTCGCCGAGGGCAAGTTCGCTACCGAGGACGTCGCCGCCGCGATGGCCATCGTCGTTGGAGAGGCGGTCACCGCCGCTGCTGTCGCCCTCTGGGCAGCACCCCAAGCGCCCGCCGTCTTCACCGAAGATCTTGACGAAGAGCGTTGTCGCCCCGTCGTACTTGAAGTGGAGGGTGTGCCTCCCCTTCAAGCCACGTGCGCGGGCGAACGTCTGCCACCCACGGGTCAGGAACATGTAGCCCACGGGGGTAACCTCGACCTCCGCCCATGAGGACCGGTTGCAGTAGCCGTCGGGCTGCAGCCACAGCCCGATGGGTCCTCCGGCCAGCAGCTCCTCCGCATAGGAGCACGGAAGCTGGATCCATGTGCCGGGAGGACTCTCCATCCACACCACGAACTCGCGGGCCATGTCATCCAAGTGGGCCCGTGGGCGAGGTGGTCGGGCGACCACCTGATGCCTCCCCCCATGGCCTCGGCCGCTTCTGCGGGAAGGGTTCTTCCCGCGGCTGCAGCAGCCGGTGCGAACCGCCAATGGAGGGTGCCAACGCCCTCGAGATGACGCTGCGGGCGTAGCCATGGACTTGCGAGGGCGGCCGCACACCCTCTTGGGTAGCGGCGACTCCGGTCCCTCCTTGGGGGCCTTGCCTTTGTCCTCGGCGGTGAACCTCCTCACTTGTGCCATGGTTGCTGGGGAAAGATGGTTGCTGCGGCAAGGATTGAAAGCGAATGGGCGAGGAGACAGATATGGGATGGGGCCCTGCCCCCTCGCCTTCTTATATGCAGTTGGAGGAGGCCAACCAGTGTCCCTTCACATTCGGGCAATGATGGCCTTGCAGCATGCACATCCAGACTTTTGTCAGTCTGTGCAGTTGCTGAGATGACGTGGGGAAGTGGAGGCGTCCGCGCCCTGCCGTGCGCCATGCGTCGAGCCCATGTCGCTTCGCCCTTCACTCCTAGCCTTCGCTTTGAAGCCAAGCTGAGTGCACCTTGGGCCCGGGGGCTACTGTTGGTGTTCTGGGATCGGGGGTACCAAGACTTGCCTACCTACGGCCCAGCGCGTGGCCCCGTCAACGGCCCGGTACGGCCCAGCTACAAGACCATACAAGCAAGACCCTTGCGAGGGCCCCCCGGCCTCGCGAGGCGAGCGATGCCAAGACCTCCCGAGGAGCAGCTTCCCGAGCTTGCCTCCCGAGGAGCGGAGATCTCTATGCAGGTACCCCGCCTCATGAGGCTCACGATGACATGAGCCATGACGACCAAGGCCAGGTGCACGCCAGCGAGCGCAGTGGAGGATAGTTTCCTCTTTGGTGCCAAGGAGGGAGGGACGTACGCGGGTTCCCAAGGAATTCCCCAAAGTTTTCAATTCCGATGCAATGAGACCAAGACCACGAGCTCCGCAGGACGGAAGTCATCACTGAGCCCACCACTGCATCATGACCAGAAGCTTTGCAGGCAAAGTCCACCTTTCGGCAGGATAAGATGTACCTTTTGTCCCCTTTCAAATTGGCCATTGTGGAATCCCTTCCCGCCTAAGCTATGAGGGAAGAGGACGAAGGCCACTATAAATATAGTCTAGTCTCCACCATAGAAGGGGGTCAACCCAATCTCTCCCTCCGAGCCCTCATGAGGCAGCTCACCCACTGTACTAGTTCATCCTCATCCTCCTCGCAAGGCAATCGACCACAAAGCAGGAGTAGGATTTTACACCACAAGGTGGCCCAAACCTGGGTAAACTATTGCGTCCCCTCTTTCTCCCGCTCGCACGAACTCGACGAGGCCAAGCCATGAGGCGCTGAGCTTGAGGCTGCAGCTAGGCTAGATCTTCGCACACGCCCAGAATTCAAACCATATTTGGTTCTGCGGAGCCCCGATTCCGACAGCCGGTGCTAAGATCATTGACGCTCTCAATGGCCATCACTGCTTTCTCCTTTCGCTTCTTGTTGTGCTTCTTGTTCTTCTTCCTAGGGGTGGCGGGGTCGTCGTCGTTTTCCAAATTGACTTCGTCGCCAACCTCTTCCCCTGGAAGTCTTCTCCCTTCTTCAGCACGAGCGCACTTATCCGCCAACGTGTAGAGCTCACTGACGGTTTTGGGCAACCGAACATTCATCTTGGCCCGCATCCTGTGGTTGCGCACATTTGTATGAAATGCGGCAATCACAGCTGCAGGGTGTATCTTTGGAATGTTGTGGTGCACTCTCTCCTTGTTTCTGCAGAAGGGTTTGTAAGTCACTAGGCCGCCCTGGTTCATGGTGGCCACCAGTAAAGGCGCCAACGAACTCCTTACACAAATCTGCCCAATAGGAGATGGAATCCTCCGGCAAGTCCATCAGCCAGCACCTCACATTTGGCTTTAGAGCCAGTGGGAAGTAGTTGGCAAGCACTTTTTCATCCCTTTCTCTAGCGACTTGAACCGCAATCGTATAGATGCCTAGAAACTCTGCCGGGTTCAGCTTTCCATTGTACTTCTGTCGGTGTTCTGGGATCGGGGGTACCCAGACTTCCCTGGCTACGGCCCAGCACGTGGACGCGTCGACGGCCCGGTACGGCCCAGCTACAAGACTCTGTGAGCAAGGCCATCGTGAGGGCCCCCGGCTTCGCGAGGTGAACAACACCAAGACCTCCCGAGGGGCAGCTCCTCGAGCCTGCCTCCCAAGGAGCGGAGATTTCTATGCAGATATCCCGCCTCAAGAGGCTCACAGTGACTGAGCCATGATGACTAGGGCCAGACGGGTGCCAGCGGGCGCAGAGGAGGACAATTTCCTCTTTGGTGCTAACGAGGCAAGGATCGGCGTGGGTTCCCGAGGGATCCCCCAAAGGTTTCCATTCCAGTGGAACAAAACGATGACCACGAGCTCGGCAGGACGGATGTAATCACCGAGCCCACCACCGCGTGATGGCCAGAAGCTTTGCAGGTGAAGACCACCCTTCGTCAGCATAAGAAGTACCTCTTGTCCCCTTTCAAATTAGCCGTTGTGGAATCCCTTCCCGCCTAAACTATGAGGGAAGAGGACCAAGGCCACTATAAATATTGGCTAGTCTCCACCGTAGAGAGGGATTGATCCGATTCCGGTCTTTTCTAGGCAGAACCATCATCACCCACTGATCCCTCGCGAGGTCACTCACCCGCTATACTAGTTCATCCTCAACCTCCTCGTGAGGCCAATCCCCCACAAAGCAGGAGTAGGGTCTTACACCGCAAGGTGGCCTGAACTTGGGTAAACTATCGTGTCCTTCCTTTCCTCGCACGCATGAACTCGATGAGGCCAAGCCATGGAGTGATGAGCTTGAGGCTGCGGCTAGGCTAGATCTTCGTACGTGCCCCAGAGTTCGAACCTTGTTGGGTCCACGGAGCTCCGATTCCGATATTTGGCGCGCCAGGTAGGGAGCATGTCGAAGTGCTCTCTTCTGCTCCGCTCCTTCTCGCCTCTTCACTTCCATGAACGAAACCATTCGCCTTGCCACTCGGACCGCCGCCTCAGCAAGCCCTGCTGGTTGCCCGGCCTTCACTTCTGCCCTAAGCCGAGTCTGGTGGCCGGTTAGGTTCAGGCCGGTTCTGCCCCCGCGCTACGACGGCATAGCCGACCCCGATGAATTTCTCCAGCTGTATGCTCAGAGTATTCGGGCGGCAGGAGGCGACGACAAGGCCATGGTGAACTGGCTCCCTTTGGCCCTCGCAGAGGTTCCACGCTCTTGGCTCTAGGCCTCCCGGAGGCCTCGGTATCCTCCTGGGAAGAGCTCCGCCGTCACTTCATCATGCGCTTCGCGGCTACGGGGCCCCCCGCGGTCGCTTGCATCCTTGGCGGGTCACAAGCGCGCGCATCTGGTCGCCACGTCAAGCAGGTCTTCCAACAGGCGAGCACCGCTGGGCTTCAGCTCGGAACACCGCAAGGCCGCGCGCGGCGCGAGGTCGTTATCACCTTAAACTCCAGGAATTGCCCCAAATCTGCGGCCGCCGCCGGTGTCCTCCCCATGCTGTGCACACCCATCAGTAATGTTACGGTCACCAAGACCCTTATCGATGGTGGCGCCGGCCTCAACGTACTCTTCGTGGAGGCCTTTGAGATGCTTCAAGTGTCGTACGACCAGCTACTGCCAACCAGGCTGTCGTGGGAAACCACGGCCACCTATGGGGCCACGAGCCCCTTTTGGTTCGGCAGGGGGACTGAGCACGTTGCACAAAGAGCAGAGGAGCGCAGCGCAGCACGGCAGATATCACATAGGCAGTTTTACCCAGGTTCGGGCAACCGCGAGGCGTAAAACCCTACTCCTGCTTTGGTGGATTGATGGTGGATGGTGGTGGAAACGCGGCGCTCTTGCCCGGCAGGGTTGCCTCGGAGCGAGAGCATCTACGCGCGTATGAGTGTACAAGGGTCCGAATCCTTTCTATAGTCGCCATGGGCCTCCACTTATAGATCAAGGGGTCACCACAGTGGCAAATTAGTCATTGTGTGCTGATTAGATAGAAATAGTGCTATCATATCTACTCTGCAGACAGAGTAGAACGCATTAAATGCGCCGCTTAGCATCACATCATGGCCTTCCTGGCATGCCTTGCCGGGCTGTTTGGCCACCTTCTCTCCTGTCTGCATGACACGTCTCTGGACGGGTGTCATTCGGAGGCGATTCCTGTAGGTAATGGCTGCCATGTGGTAAAAGACAGCCACTTAGTCATCTTGGGGCTTGACACCACACCGATCGATGACTTGTGTCGCTGCGAGGTGGGGCGGTGAAGCCTTGGCGGGGGTTTTGCCTTCGTAGGACCAGGCAGGCCTGCCGGGGCGGTCTTAAGGCTTGCTTCCGGGGCAACCTTCACCTCGCCAGGCTCTCCTGCCCGGCAAGGGAGGTTTTCCCTTAGAGGTGTCTTGCTCCTTGGCTTGACTTGGTCTTCTCAATCCTGCCCTTTGATTCCTCAAAGAGCCTATCTCTTCATCTTGGCCTTGTATTGGATGTTGCAATCTTGATCTCGGGCCTGTGCACGGTCTGGGCAATAGACCCAGGGTTTGTTGCATCGACAGGAGCCCCCGGGCCTGGCCCGAACGCGCTGCCGGGCGTCGTCGGGGTAGGCCCTAACTTGTGCACAGGCGAGGGGAAATAGCTGCTTGTCCTTTGAGATCCTCTTTGCGTCTTCATAAATCTGAGCCCAAGTCAGTTTCCGGTTCTTCCGCCCGTTGTGTAACGCCAATTGTGGTCGGGCCATTCTTGTAATGGCCCGTGAATGACTTTATCGCACGGGCGAGTAACTGCCAATTCACCCTTCCCACCACGCCCTTATCCCCGACCACGTATGCTGCATGCATTGAGCGGGGTAGGTAACGGAGGCGCGTGGTGCGGGAGAGTGCCAGAGTGGGGTCGTCTCGAGTTGGCGGAGAGGGATGGTAGTTACCCATCGATGGATCAGCCCCCAGCCCCTAGTCTGCCTATAAAAGCGGGCAAGGGGAAGCGGAAGTGGTCATCCACGGTCCTCCTCTCGCCTTTTTCTTCTCTCTTCTTGCAATGTTGAGAGAAAGAGATCAGGGCTGATCCCCGGGCTAGAGCTTGAGGTTGGCAATGCCGGAAGCTCGTGAGGGAGCTTGGGGAGTGAGCCTGGTCCGGAGTAAAAAGTGGTACGGCGGACATGCCATCCACAGCGCGGGAGGCGCCAAGCCCTTCTCTCGTGAGGGCGTGTTTGTCCCCCCCTCCCAGGTGCTAAAGCTCTTGGTGGCTCTGGCATCCGTCAGGGGTGCAGCGCTTGGGTCCCTTGGTAATCCTGGTATCGCCCCTTTTGGTGAAGTTAGGGAAAATGTTGAAGACGGCGGCATCTTCCTGCCCGCCAAGGTGGGGAGCGACGCCCCTCGCGCGCCTCGGATGCCACCGCCACCCGCAGCTTCTCCGGGGGAGGCAATGGCTCACGGAGCCGACATCCCCCTGGAGCGGTGGTGATGGAGAAAAATCAAGGGAAGACGGAGAAGTCGGGTGGCAGGGCGTTAGGTTGGAGTACGATGGCACCGACGCCTTCGTCTCGTATTGCCGACCTGCTGCCTCGTCTTTCCGCTCTCCCCCTCCCTCCCCGGCACCATCATCACCAGCCTCTTGGTTGCCGGGGAGAGGGCCGCTCTCTTGGTGCCTTCGCCTCCTCCAGTGGTCTTCCAGCTGAGCCTCGGTGGTTCTCCCCGCCGGTACTTTTTGATGGAGCTTCTCCTTTCGTCCCTCTCCTTCGCAGCCTCACCACTCTTGATCTTGTCAGGCTGCGCCCGGCTGGTCCTGACGGGGTCGAGTGGGGCATCTTGCTCAGGCACCCCTTTTGCCCTCCTTCTCTTCCACCGCAGTTCCTAGGAGGAGATCGACAAGAAAGGGATTACGGGGCACTTATCTTTTTTCAATCTAAAATATGTAGGCACTTGCCAAACTTTAGTTCAAATTATGTAATCTCTTTTATCCATGTTTGTGTTCTGTAAGGTCTATACTTGTTGATCAGCATATTAATGAAAAAGATAAACCTTGCCGGGCACTTGTGCATGTAACATGTCCATGCAGAGGGAGAATACCTCTAGACGCTCAAGTAAACAAGTTTTTCCCCGGTAGGCTATCCTGCCGGTACCCTCAGTTTGCTGCCGCGGGGCTGGGCCTGCCGGGCACAAATCGTAAAGAGGGACCAGCCCCCCGCCAACTTTCTTGCCAAAGGCCACTACAACCACCCCGACTGAAGCAACGTTCGAGGCAAGGGACGGGAGCACCTAAGTTTTGAAAGCGGCGAGGTTTTCCTATGCACAAGTTTTTACTTACAGAGCACGTATGGATAAGAGAGAGAACTTATCTGTTTGGGCTTGCCGGGGATCGCAATGCAGACTTGTCTTCTCTTCTCCTTTTTCGCGACCGAATCCATGGTAGGAGCCTGCAGTTTGATGCAGATGAAAATGATGCCTCATGCGATCTTATCTACATGAACATGCAATGCTCATGATATGCTTATGCATGCATGCAATTTGTCGGGGGCCCCCCAGCGCTTCATTTATTTCTCTGTTGCTCAGGGTCTACGCTTGGCTTTGTACAAGGGGTTACATGCAACAGAGGCAAGGCCTATACAAAAGGGTGGCTGCCGGGCAGGGCCCGACAACCGCGCCTTATGGGTAGAACTTGCGGAGATGCTCAATGTTCCATGAGTTTTGCAACTGAATGCCATCTCCGGTCTCCAAATGGACTGCGCCAGGTCTGGTGACTCGTACTACCCGGTAAAAGCCTTCCCACTTCGGCGTAACTTGTTTGCACCCTTGGCGGACTGAACGCGCCTAAGGACAAGGTCGCCTTCCTCAAAACACTGGGCATGAACCATGCGGCTGTGATAGCGATGCAAGGCTTGCTGATAGCGTGCGGGACGCGTAGCAGCCCGGAGACGTTTCTCTTCGAGTAGCACAGCGTCATCACGCCGGTGCTGATCTTGCACTACTTCATCATAGGCATGCACTCGAGGTGACCCGTAAATGAGTTCCGTGGGGATAACTGCTTCTTCCCCATAGACTAGGGACAAGGGAGTCTGCCCGGTAGATGGATTTGGTGTCGTTCTGAGGGACCAAAGAACCACCGGCAGCTCATCGATCCACCGCCTGCCACACTTCTGCAGCCTATCAAATTTTCTTGTCTTGAGTCCTCGCAACACTTTAGTGTTCGCCCTCTCAGCTTGTCCGTTGCTTCTGGGATGGGCAACAGAGGCGAACGAGATCTTGCTTCCGAGGGCATGAACATATTGCATGACGGCGCAGCTCGTGAATTGGGTGCCATTGTCAGTGATGATCCGGGCAGGAACTCCAAAGCGGCACACCAATCCTTTCAAGGACTTGATAGCTGACTGAGCAGTCACCTTTCTCACGGCTCTACTTCCAGCCACTTTGTAAACTTGTCGATTGCAACGAACAAGAATTCAAAGCCCCCTGCAGCACGGGGGAAAGGGCCGATGATATCGAGCCCCCAGACCGAAAACGGCCATGACAAAGGGATTGTCTGAAGAGCTTTGGCAGGTAGATGGATATTCTTGGAATGGAACTGGCAGGCTTCACACTTGGTGACAAGCTCGACCGCATCTTGGAGGGCTGTGGGCCAGTAGAATCCTTGCTGGAAAGCTTTCCCAACCAACGCCCTTGATCCAATGTGGGAGCTGCACATACCCTTGTGTATCTCTGCCAGCAGTTCCTTTCCTACTTCCTGGCAAATGCACTTCAATTTCACACCGTTGGGCCACCTTCTATACAGCGTGTCATCAACAAACTGATACATACTGGCCCTACGGGCTACTCTTTCAGCTTCTTCTTGCTCTTCGGGAAGTTCTCCAGTTTGGAGGAAATGGACTATGTGCCGTGCCCAACACGGAGCCTGTGACTCAGCAACGAGGACTAACGGCACCTCCTCATTCATGAGATTGCAATCCTCGACCGCGGGGACTGGTGGCTTGGCGGAAGGATGCAGCTCAGCAACCGAAGGGGAGTTGCGCCCGACAAGCTTTCTGCGGGGATCCTCGGAAGGTTCTACCGGGGGAGGCTTGCCGGAGTCTAGTTTCCTCATCTTTCTGGCCATTGTTGTTGGGGATACGGAGGGGTGAGTCAGATGGAGAAAAAAAGTTCATGGTTCCACCGGGAGCTTTTGCGCAGTGCACTTTGATAGATGATCAGCAATGCTATTTTCCGCAGAGGGTATCTGCTCTGTTTGCAATCTGTCAAAGTGCTCCTCCAACTTTCTCACTTCCTCAACGCATGCCTCCATCAATGGACTTTGGTAATCCTTGTTGACAAGTCTCACCACAAGTTGTGAGTCTCTGCGGATGATCAGCTTCTTGATCCCCAGTTCTGTTGCAACTCTGAGCCCGGCAAGGAGCCCTTCATACTCTGTTGTATTGTTAGTAGCCTCCTCCCAGGGAAAATGCACCTGGACGACGTACTTCAGGTGCTCCAGTGGGAGCAACGAGAAGCACGCCAGCCCCTGCACCTTGTAGGGAGAAGGCACCATCGAAATACATGATCCATTCTTGGGGCACTTCCTAGCCGGGAATAACTGTCTCCAACACCTCTTCGTCAGGAGTTGGCGTCCATTCTGCAATAAATTTGGCCAACGCTCTACTCTGAATAGTTGATGTGCTCTCAAACTCCAAACCAAAGCTGGATAACTACAAAGCCCACTCCACTCTGTTTCGGAGTATCCGTTGTAAAGGGAAACGGGTGACAACTATGATCTCATGGGCTTGGAAGTAGTGGCGCAGTTTCCTTGAGGCCATGGCAAGGCCAAAAATCAATTTTTGCATGCCAGAGTACCTGGATCTAGCCCCCTGCAACAGGGAGCTGACGAAGTATACTGGGCACTGCACCACTTTCTTCTTTGCCGTGACCAGAGAACTGCTTCCGCTGCTTTGCTCTTCTCCATCTCGATCTGCATCTGACCTTGTCGGGGTGTGCTCACTTTCCTCCCCGGGAGGGACACCAGCTATGTTTGTTGCTTCATCCACTTCCCGCTGCGCCACTAGTGCTGCGCTAACCACTTAATTAGTTGCCGCCAAGTATAGCAGCAATGGCTCTTGAGGTTTTGAAGCGACCAAAGTGGGCACAGAGGAAAGGTAGGCCTTCAAATCTTGTAGTGCAGTGTCTGCCTCTTGGGTCCACTCCATGGGTCCTGCCTTTTTCAAAATCTTGAAGAACAGCAGGCAAGCTCGGCAGACTTGGAAATGAATCTGCTAAGCGCGGCAACACACCCAGTCAAACACCTCACGTACTTGACTGTCTTGGGTGCTTGAATCTGCTCGATAGCCTTGATCTTGTTGGGGTTGGCCTCTATCCCCCGGTGGGACACAAAGAAGCCAAGTAGCTTGTCAGAAGGAACGCCAAACATACACTTCTTCGGGTTTAGCTTCAAGTTGATCTTGCACAGATTAGCAAACATCTCTTCTAAATCCTGAATGAGGGTTGATTTGTCCTTGGTCTTGACCACAATATCATCCATATAAGCCTCAATGTTTCTGTGCAGCTGTGACTCAAAACCAATCTGGACTGCTCTTGCGAAAGTGGACCCGGCGCTCTTCAACCCGAAAGGCATCCGCACGAAGCAGTATGTGCCACATGGGGTGATGAATGCGGTCTTCTCTTCGTCTTCCTTGAACATGAAGATCTGATGATATCCAGAGTAGGCATCCAGGAAAGAAAGTAGGTCACACCCGGAGGTGGAATCCACAATCTGGTCGATGCGCGGCAAGGGAAATGGGTCCTTCGGGCATGCCTTGTTCAGATCCGTAAAATCTATGCACAGCCTCCACTTCCCATTAGCTTTGCATACCACCACAGGATTTGGTAACCACGTTGGATGCAACACTCCTCTAACCAGACTAGCTACCTCAAGTTTCTTGATCTCCTCGACAATAAATTGTTGCCACTCCAAATTTTGCTTCCGGACCTTCTGCTTGACGGGCCGGGCATGTGGACAGACAGCAAGGTGGTGCTTGATTACCTCCCTGGTAACACCGGGGATGTCAGATGGTTGCCAGGCAAACACATCGACATTCACCCACAGGAAGGCAATGAGCGCGTTTTCCTATTTTTCATCGAAGGTGGCACTCATAGTGAAAGTACCTTCAGCGCCAGCCAGCCCTGCCGGGACCTTTTTCACAGCGGGTGCAGAAACCTTGGATCTCTCGCTATTGGAACTCTCCGGCAAGTCATCAACAGGTGCAGCATACCTCGAAGAGGTACGCTTCCCGGATTCCTTGCCGGCGTCCCTATTAGCCTCCTTCTTTCCAATACTTTCCTTGGCGGGGATTGTAGCTTCAGTGGCCTCTGTCGTGACTGCTTCCCGGTACATCTTGTCCACGCAAATAATTGCGTCCTTCTCGTCTGATGGAATGAAAATGACGCCCACCGGCCCTGGCATCTTCAAGGTGTTGTAGGCATAGTGGGATGCCGCCATGAACTTGGCCAGAGCTGGGCGACCAAGGATTCCATTGTATGGTAGGGGGAAGTCAACCACATCAAGCACGATCTTCTCAGTCCGGTAATTCAACTCTCCCCCAAATGTCACCGACAACGTGATTTTCCCCTTAGGACGACTCCTGCCGGGGTTGATTCCTTGAAATGTACCAGTAACCTTTAGCTCTTCTTCTGCTATCTGGAGTTTGCTGATGACCTTTGAAGAAATCAGATTCAACCCGGCCCCGCCGTGAACCAACATCTTTGTGACTTTGAGGTTGCAGATTGTTGGTGATACCAACAACGGCAAGCACCCTACCGCGGTGGTGCGGTCAGGGTCGTCCTCTTCGTCGAAGATGATGGGCGTGCGGGACCACTTGAGCGGCCTTCGAGAGTCTGCTGCTGGCTCCATGGCATTGACTTCACGTGACCACCGTTTAAGTTGGCGGTGGGAGGAGTGCAAAGATGCACCCCCATCAATGCACTGGGCGTCAGTGGCTTTCTGGAATTCCTGCTCACTGGTTTCCTCTTCATCTCCTCCATCACTCTCATCATTGCAATCCTCCTTCCCACGGCCTCTGGCAGGTTTCCCTTGATGCTGAGGAGCCTTGCCGGGGAAGCTTGCTCCGCCACCCCGGCCCTTTCCGCCAGCGCCATTTTGACCTTTCTCTTTATCTCGCTTCTCATATTCAGCCCTCTGCTTCTTGACAAGCTGCTCAACCTGATGACACTTCTGGAGATCGTGGCCATTGGTCCGATGGATCTTGCAGTACGGGCCATCGCCTTTCCCAGCCTTCTCGGCAGCCGTGGCTTCCCGGCAATCAGTGCACGCGGCAACTTCCTTGCCGGGTATCTCAGCCTTGGCTTTCTTGCCGGTACTAGGCATGCCCGATCCCTCAACGGTCATCACTGCTTTATCCTTGCACCTTTCTTGTTCTTCTTCTTTTGACTGGTGGCCTCGTCATCGTCCTCTGAATCGACGTCGACGCCATCCTCTTCTCCGGGGAGCTTCCTCCCCTCCTCTATTCAAGCAGACTTATCCACCAGAGTGTAAAGCTCCTTCACAGTCTTGGGCAATCGAACGTTCATCTTGGAACGTATCCGACGATTGCGCACGTTGGACTGGAACGCAGCTATCACAGCTGTCGGGTGGATGTCTGGAATATTCCTGTGAACTCGGCTGAACCTCTGCATGTATTTCCATAGGCTCTCTCCTTCCTTCTGCAGGAGAAGCTGCAGGCCGCTGGGCCGCCTGGTTCACGATGGCCACCTGTCAAGGCGCCAACGAACTCATGGCATAGGTCACCCCAGGTCGAAATGGAGTTCTCCGGCAGGTGCATCAGCCAAGACCTCACATTTGGCTTGGGTGCCAAAGGGAAGTAGTTGGCGAATACCTTCTCATCTCTTCCCCTAGCAGCATGAACAGCGATGGTGTAAATGCTCAAGAACTCTGCTGGGTTCAGTCTCCCGTCATACTTCTCTAGTATCTTCGGCTTGAACGTGCGAGTGGACGGCCAACGGACTTGCCACAGCTCGCGGGTGAAGGCAGGGCACCTAGCCTCGAAAGGCAGGTACCCACCTTCAGCGAGTGCTGGCTTGTCGACGTCGGGGCCATCGCACCTGTCGGACTGGCGGGGGGCATTGCAGTGTCGCTCGGTGGTGATACGCGCGCCTACCCTCTGCCTGTCCTCCAGGACTCGCCGTTGGCCTTGACGCACTCAAGGGTCGGACGAAGCCATCGAGACGTTGTCGTGTTCTTGGTTGCGCGGCTCCCGCGCTGGCTGCCGTGGAGGGGACTGCACCGTAGGAGTGGCCCCTTCCGCGTGGCCAGCAGCGTGGGCCGTTGTCGTTGCCTGGGGAGGCCGTGGTGGGCCAGCAAGCTTCGATCCTCCCGCCTTGGCGAAGCCAATCAGACTCTGAATGGTGGCTCTCCACTCATCCATCTGATCGGCTGCCGGCGGAAATCTCAACAGCAGCTGGGCCCGTGCCATGGCCTCCGAAGCGGTGCTTGGCATGGATGTCGATGAAGACCGTAACATCGCCCGGCTCCTGACGGTGCCGGTAGCGGTCGCGCCATGCTCTCGTCATCGTGAGCCAGCCGCCTGGATGGCGTGGTGACGAGGTGGAGGCGCTTGAGGGCCAGTGGCTTTGTTTAGCGTAGCAGCTGGGTTGGCTCGTTCCGGGGGTGGTGCATGCTCTGTGGTCGCACCCGCAGTGTGAGCGGTCGAGGAGTTGCGATTCCCCCCAGAGCGAGTACCCCCGCTGTGGTTGTGCCCCTCGTCCGGACGGGGAGGTCAGATGGAATGATCTCTCCTCCTGTACCTCGTGGGGCGTGGCCGCTGGGATGTTGTTGGTGCTCTCCTTCTCCGGTGCCTCCTGCTCCTGCTTCGGCCGCAGGGGAGGTGGTAACGACGCCGCCTGCGTCGACCACGTCCCCCACAGTGTCCACACCCCTAGGCGTCCCCGTAGCCCCCGCAGCGTTGGGAGGTCAGATGGATGAGCTGCGGCGCCGAGCTTCTTCTTGGGCGCCATGGACGATGGAGCCGTTGATGAAGAAGATGGCGGTGAAGATGATGCGCTACATACACTTCTCGGGTTGGCGCAAGCGCAGTCCCCTACCTGGCACGCCAAAGATGTCGTGGGAAACCACGGCCACCTATGGGGCCACGAGCCCCTTTTGGTTCAGCAGTGGGACTAAGCACGTTGCACAAAGAGCGGAGGAGCGCAGCGCAGCGCGACAGAGATCACAAGTGCAGTTTTACCCAGGTTCGGGCCGCTGCGAGGCGTAAAACCCTACTCCTGCTTTGGTGGATTGATGGTGGATGTTGGTGGAAACGCAGCGCTCTTGCCCGGCAGGGTTGCCTCGGGGCGAGAGTAGCTACGCGCGTACGAGTGTACAAGGGTCTGAATCCTTTCTATGGTCGCCATGGGCCTCCTTTTATAGATCAAGGGGTCGCCACAGTGGCAAATCAGTCATTGTGTGCTGATTAGATAGCAAACAGTGCTATCATATCTACTCTACAGACAGAGTAGAATGCATTAAATGCGCCACTTAGCATCACATCATGGTCTGCCCGGCATGCCTTGCCGGGCTGTTGGGCCACCTTCTCTCCTGTCTGCATGACACGTCGCTGGACGGGTGTCATTTGGAGGCGATTCCTCTTGGAAATGGCTGCCATTTGGCAAAAGACAGCCACTTAGTCATCTTGGGGCTTGACACCACACCGATCGATGACTTGCGTCGCTGCGAGGTGGGGCTGTGAAGCCTTGGCGGGGGGTTTTGCCTTTGTAGGACCCGGCAGGCCTATCGGGGCGGTCTTGAGGCTTGCTTCCGGGGCAACCTTGACCTCACCAGGTTCTCCTACCTGGCAAGGGAGGTTTTCCCTTAGCGGTGTCTTGCTCCTTGGCTTGACTTGGTCTTCGCTATCCTGCCCTTTGATTCCTCAAAGAGCCTATCTCTTCATCTTGGCCTTGTATTGGATGTTGCAAGCTTGATCTCGGGCCTGTGCACGGTTTGGCAACAGACCCAGGGTTTGTTGCACCGACAAAGGCCATTCTCAGGGGTGACGAAGGGCTCCACCACCCCCCTGGGGCAAGTGCACCTCCTCGTCACCTTCGGCAAGTGCGACAACTACCGCACCGAGCTCATCAAATTTGACATGGCCCGCATTGGCCTCCCGTACAACTCCATCTTGGGATACCATGCCCTTGCCAAATTTATGGCAGTAACCCATCCAGGATTCAACATCGTCAAGATGTCGGGCAGCAGCGGAGTCATCACCATGGCTGACAACAAAAAGGATGCGGGGCGGGTCCTCAAGCTCGCCTAAGCGGCAGTGGCAGCTTCACGCCTGGACGCTGAGGGCTCCCCGGAGGCCCCCAAGGCTGCGCCTACAAAGAAGAAGCAGCTGTTCTCCCAGAACCGCGCCGAGACAAAGAAGGTGCTTGTCGATGGTGATGGCTCGAGCCCCACCTTCACCATTGGCGTCGGCCTTCCTCCGAAGCAAGAGGAGGCGCTGGTCAGTTTCCTCCAGCCAAACAAGGACGTGTTTGCATGGGAGGCGTCCGATCTCATGGGCATCCCGAGGGAAGTAATTGAGCACCACCTGGCAGTATGCCCCAGTGCGCACGCAATGAAGCAGAAAGCGCAACGCCAAGCACAGGCGAATCAAGCATTCATCGTTCAGGAGGTGCGCAAGCTGCAAGAAGCCAGGGTCATTCAGGAAGTGCGGTACCTGGAGTGGCTGGCCAACCTGGTTGTTGTTCCCAAGAAGGGCGGAAAGGAGCGCAAGTTGCATCGAATTTTTACAAGCCTCAACAAGGCTTGCCCTCAGGACCCCTTCCCGCTTCCGCGCATTAACCAGATCATGGACTCCACCGCGGAGTGTGATCTGCTGTGTTTTCTGGATGCTTTTTTGGGCTATCACCAGATTAAGATGGCGGCCAAGGACGTCGAGAAGACGGCCTTCATTTCCCCGTGTGGCTTGTACTGTTACACCTGCATGCCCTTCTGGCTGAGGAGTGCTGGTGCCACCTTCTAGTGGCTGATGCACATCGTGCTGGGACCACAACTAGGGAGGAACGCAGAGGCATACATTGAAGACATCGTAGTCAAGTCATGCAAGGCAAAGACCCTGGTCGAAGATCTGGAGGAAACGTTCGCCAACCTGCGCAAGGTGAACCTGAGGCTTAACCCGGAGAAGTGCGTTTTCGGAGTCCCGTCCGGTAAGCTACTCAGTTTCCTTGTCTCGCATCGAGGGATCGAGGCCAGCCCCAAGAAGGTCAAGGCAATTGAAAAGATACGACCACCTCAGACCCTCAAGGAAATGCAAAAGCTGGCAGGGTGTGTGACTTCCTTAGGGTGCTTCATCTCCAAGCTTGGCTAGCGCGCCCTCCCCCTTTTCAAGCTAATGAAAAGAACAGGCCCCTTTGAGTGGACCCTGAAGGTAGAGGCGGCCTTCGAGGACCTCAAAAGGTACCTCACGAGCCCCCCCCCCCCATCATGGTGGCACCCCGTCCTCGCGAGCCTTTGGTGCTCTTCTTGGCCGCCACCCTGCACTCAGCCAGCGCGTCGATTGTGGCGGTCCAGGAAGAGCGTGCTAGCAATAGCATGGGGCCTGGTGGCCCGAGTAAGGCCCCGCGGCCTCCGCCACCACAGGACGGCACCCCAGGGGCCCCACCCCTCCATCACCTGACGAGGCACCCGAACCCCTCGCGTCCCATGTGAGGCAGGATGACGTCAATGCCTTGCGCCTCATCGAGCATCCGGTGTACTTCGTCAGCATCGTGTTGTGGGACGCGCGCACACGCTACCCTATGCAGCAGAAGCTCCTCCTCGTGCTCCTCATTGCTTCCAGGAAGCTGCGCCACTATTTCTGGGGCCACCCCATCAAGGTTGTATCCGCATACCCACTGGAGAAAATACTACACAACCCCAATGCTACCGGCAGAGTCGTTGAGTGAAACATCGAGCTCCATGCTTTCCAGCTAGAGTTCAGTACGACTCGGTTAATCAAGGGGGCAGCTCTTGCCGACTTCGTGGCAGAATGGACGGATGCTCCTACCCAGGGGCCGAGCGAGGACCAGTCCCTCGCACCCAGCGATGAAGCGCCCGACGGTTGGGTCATGCACTTCAACGATGCCTTCACGCGGCAAGGCGCGGGGGCTGGGGTCGTGCTCATTTCCCCGACCAAGGGCAAGCTCTTCTACGCCGTACAACTCTATTTCCAGCATGGCGAGAATGTCTCCAACAACATTGCAGAGTATGAGGGCTTGATCGCTGGGCTCAAGGCCGCGGCCGCCCTGGGGGTCAGGCGCCTCACCATCAAGGGTGACTCCCAGCTCCTCGTCAACTTCTCCAACAAGGAGTACAAACCGAAAGATGTGAACATGGAGGCATACCTGGAAGAGGTACGTAAACTCGAAAAGCGTTTCTTGGGCTTGGAATTGCAGCATGTTCCACGTGGCGTGAACAGGGAAGCAGATGACATCACCAAGAGGGCATCCTGCCGCGAGCCTCAAAAGCCGGTCGTCTTCGAGGAAAGGCTCTTCAAGCCGTCGGCCGCAGGCCTGACGCTGCTTTGGGAGGAGCCGCCGCTAGCGCCGCCCTCGGGCGCACCAGCATGCGGTCCGACCTCAGGAGCCCGCCTGCTCCTGGCGTTGGAACCTCAGGTGGGCGACTGGACCGAGGAGTTCAAGGCATACTTGCTCCGTGGCACCCTGCCGAAGAAGGAGGAAGATGCAGAGCGCGTGGCTCGGCAGGCCACTTCTTATTGCTTGTAGGACGGTGAGCTGTACCACAGGCGCCCCAACGATGTCTCGCTGTGGTGTATATCAGAGGAGCAAGGGCGCGAGCTATTGGCCGATATCCATGGTGGAGACTGTGGGCACCATTCTTCGTCATGCACCCTCGTGGGAAAGGCATTCCGCAACGGGTTCTACTGGCCTACAACGCTCCATGACGCCATTGAGCTGGTCCAATCCTGCGAGGCCTGCCAGTTCCACGCCAAGCAGATTCACCAGCCAGTGCAAGGGCTCCAAACCATCCTGCACTAATGGCCTTTCGCGGTCTGGGGGCTGGACATTCTAGGCCCATTCCCTCGGGCGGCCGGCGGTTACCACTACCTCTATGTCGCCATCGACAATTTCACTAAGTGGGCAGAGTTGGAGCCTGTGTGCACCATCCCCGCAGGGTCGGCTGTCAAGTTCATCAGGGGCCTCGTGAGCCGATTCGGTGTCCCCAACCACATCATCATCGACAACGGCTCTCAGTTCACAAGCAATGTCTTCAGGTCATATTGTGCTAACCTTGGAACGCAGATACGATACGCTTCGGTGGCGCACCCATGGAGCAACGGCCAGACTGAGCACGCCAACACGGAGGTCCTGAGGGGCCCCAAGACCAGAAGCTTCAAGAAGAAGCTTGACGCCTGCGGCAGGGGTTGGCTGGACTAGCCGCAGTCGGTGTTATGGTCCGTCCGCACCACCGTGACTAACCCCACCGGCAAAATCTCGTTCTTCCTCGTCTACGGGGCCGAGGCGGTCCTCCCCCTGGAGATCAAGCGTTGTTCCTCACGAGTCCTGGCATTTGATGAGGCACATCAGGATGTCTCGTGGGGGACTAATCTTGTGCTTGGAGAGGAGGCGCGCCGCCAAGCCTCCCGCCGAGCCACAAGGTACCAGCAGGCCCTGTGGCGCTACCACTGCCGCAGCGTCTGCCCCCGGACTCTCAAAGTCGGAGACCTTGTCCTGGGACGGGTCCTCTCCAGGGGGGCCCGTTCAGGGTTGCCCGTGTATCCAGGCCTGGCGCCGCGCACCTATAGACGGAGGACGGGGTCCCCATCCAGAATGTCTGGAACATCCAGCACCTTTGCATGTTCTACCCGTGACACTCTCACGTAATAATGAGTGGGGCTGTACACGGCCCGGAGTCTCCCGGTGCACCATGTCGCATCCTCGTGGGAGCTCCCACCCACGCCCCAGTGGAAGCCCCACGCTCCGTGCTGGCGGAAACGGGCGAACAATGACTATGCCCACGCCCTAGTGGAGGCCCCATGCTCCATGCTGGTGGGAAGACTAGTATAGGTGCCGGACTTGGCCGTTTTTCATCCTCTCTTGTAATCAAATTTGCAATTTCTCAGAATGAAGTTTGAAGTTTTTACATCTTTGATCGAAAAAAGGGTCGGGAGTTTTCTCCTTGTGGTGTTTCCCTTCTTGAATCTTGTCTTTTAAGTGAATTGGCGGCTGCCTGTTGCTCCCACTTGCGCGCCCCGTGAGCGGGGGCTAGGCATGGTGTTTATGCTTGGGCTAGCCTTCATGGCCATGGGTACGCCCGTGCACACACCTCACCAAGGCTTTGGCGCCTAAGTCCTCACGCGACGCTCTTGAGTGAGCCAACAGGCATGTGTCGCCACGAACCAGCATACCAGCGACGACTGACCCTCGCTTGGGGGCTCTAGACACAGGGCCTGACCCCTGGCCAAGGAGCCTCAGGAGGCCCAATACCCTTGCGAGCCTCTCGAGCCTCTAGAGCAGCATGACTCATGAGGAGGATGTCACCCCAGCAAGCTTCTTCGGCTACCCCTACGATCCAGCAGCATCACCGCCAAAATAGGAAGCGCGCATTGGGTCAGAAGCTCCAAGTGCGCCCCCACGATGCAGGAACCCGCCAAGGGCCACAGGCGCATCGAGCTAAGTTATCCTAACCTCTCGAGGTAGGAACCTTTCGATTAACACCAACATAATTGAAGAACATAAGGGGGAAGCACAAATATAAAGGCGCGAGTGCCGCAGTTCATTACATGGTCCCGAGGGGCTTTCCATGATTTCTGGTGCAGGAAATAAAAAGCAAAATAAATGGCCTCCCGAGGGCCGCTGCTTAGGGGGCGCTGACCCCGGCGTCACGGCACCTAGTCGGTGTGCACCTCCTCCTTGACCAGGGCGTAGCGACGCGGTGGCTCGTCGTAGTCGTCGTTGCTCGAGCTCCCCTCGGAGAAGCCACCGCCGCTGCTGGAGGCGTCACGGCCGTCGCCAAGGGCAAGTTCACCACCGAGGACGTCCCTGCCCTGCTGGCCGTCATCGTTGGAGGGGTGATCGCCACCGGTGTTGTCGCCCTCTAGGCAGCAACCTAGGCGTCCACCGTCTACCCCGAAGATCTTGACGAAGAGCGTCGTCGCCCTGTCAAACTTGAAGTGGAGGGTGTGCCTCCCCTCCAAGCCACGGGCGTGGGAGAATGTCTGTCACCCACGGGTCCGGAACACATAACCCGCGGGGGTAACCTCAACCTCCACCCACAAAGACCGGTTGCAGCAGCCGTCGGGTTGCAGCCACAGCCCGACGGTCCCCCCTGCTGGCAGCTCTTCCGCGAAGGAGCACGGAAGCTGGATCCATGTATGCGGCGGGCTCTTCATCCACACCACGAACTCTCGGGACATGTCGACCGAGTGAGCTCGCGGACGTGGTGGTCTAGTGGCCACCGCGTGCCTCCCTCCATGGCCTCGGCGGCCGCGCTCTCTGTGGCCGCTTCCATGTGAGGGGTTCTTCCCACGGCTGTCGGAGCCTGTGCGAACTGCTAGCGGAGGGCGCCCACGACCCCGGGATCACGCTGTGGCCATAGCCGCAGACTTGAGGGGGCGGCCGTGCCCCCTCTTTAGCGGTGGCGACTCTAACCCCTCTTTGGGGGCTTTGCCCTTCTCTTCGGCGGTGAACCTCCTCACTGGCGCCATGGTTGCTTCGGCGAGATGGTGGCTGCAACGGAGATTGGAGGAGAAAGGGAGAGAAGACACAAATGGGATGGGGCTCTGCCCCGTCGCCCTCTTATAGGAGATCGTAGGCCAACCAGTGCCCCTCCATCTTCACGTAATGATGGCGTCGCAGCATGCATGTCCAGACTTTCATCAGTCGGGGCAGTTGCCGAGGCGATGTGGGAAAGTGGAGGCATCCGGGTCCCATCGTGCACCACGCATCAAGCCTGGCCCGCAGGCGATTGGGGCCCGCATCACTTCGTGTTGGGGAACGTAGCAGAATTTTAAAATTTTCCACGCATCACCAAGATCAATCTATGGAGTCATCTAGCAACGATTGAGAGGGGAGTGTATCTACATACCCTTGTAGATCGCGAGCGGAAGCGTTCAAGAGAACGGGGTTGATGGAGTCGTACTCGTCGTGATCCAAATCACCGATGACCGAGCGCCAGGGGCTGAGCTGTTTCTCCCATGCACCTCCCCACTATATATAGGGGTGGAGGGGGCTGGTTTCTTGCCCTCCAAGTCCATTGGGGCGTTGGCAAAGGTGGAAGGAAAGAAATCCCATCCTTTCCCTTCCCCACCGATTGTTATCCCCCTTTTTTAGGGATCTTGATCTTATCCCTTCGGGATATGATCTTATTCCTTCTAAGGGGGAATCTTGGTGCGCCTTGACTAGGGGTGTGGGGCCTTGCCCCCACTACCCACGTTCATGTGGGTCCCCCCATGCAGGTGGGCCCCACTCCGGAACCTTCTAGAACCTTCTCGGTACAATACCGAAAAATCCCGAACATTTTCCGGTGGCCAAAATAGGACTTCCCATATATAAATCTTTACCTCCGGACCATTCCGGAACTCCTCGTGACGTCCAGGATCTCATCCGAGACTCCGAACAACCTTCGGGTTACCGCATACTAATATCTCTATAACCCTAGCGTCACCGAACCTTAAGTGTGTAGACCCTACGGGTTCGGGAGACACACAGACATGACCGAGACGACTCTGCGGTCAATAACCAACAGCGGGATCTGGATACCCATGTTGGCTCCCACATGCTCCTCGATGATCTCATCGGATGAACCACGATGTCGAGGATTCAATCAATCCCGTACGCAATTCCCTTTGTCTATCGGTACGATACTTGCCCGAGATTCGATCGTCGGTATCTCGATACCTTGTTCAATCTCGTTACCGGCAAGTCTCTTTACTCGTTTCCGTAACACATCATCCCGTGAACAACTCCTTGATCACATTGAGCTCATTATGATGATGTCCTACCGAGTGGGCCCAGAGGTACCTCTCCGTTACATGGAGTGACAAATCCCAGTCTCGATTCGTGCCAACCCAACAGATACTTTCGGAGATACCCGTAGTGCACCTTTATAGCCACCCAGTTACGTTGTGACGTTTGGTGCACCCAAAGCACTCCTACGGTATCCGGGAGTTGCACAATCTCATGGTCTAAGGAAAAGTTACTTGACATTGGAAAAGCTTTAGCAAACGAACTACACGATCTAGTGCTAGGCTTAGGATTGGGTCTTGTCCATCACATCATTCTCCTAATGATGTGATCCCGTTATCAATGACATCCAATTGTTGGAAATATGCCCTAGAGGCAATAATAAAATGATTATTATTATATTTCCTTGTTCATGATAATTGTCTGTTATTCATGCTATAATTGTGTTATCCGGAAATCGTAATACATGTGTGAATACATAGACCACAACATGTCCCTAGTAAGCCTCTAGTTGACTAGCTCGTTGATCAATAGATGGTTGCGGTTTCCTGACCATGGACATTGGATGTCATTGATAACGGGATCACATCATTAGGAGAATGATGTGATGGACAAGACCCAATCCTAAGCCTAGCACTAGATCGTGTAGTTCGTTTGCTAAAGCTTTTCCAATGTCAAGTAACTTTTCCTTAGACCATGAGATTGTGCAACTCCCGGATACCGTAGGAGTGCTTTGGGTGCACCAAACGTCACAACGTAACTGGGTGGCTATAAAGGTGCACTACGGGTATCTCCGAAAGTATCTGTTGGGTTGGCACGAATCGAGACTGGGATTTATCACTCCATGTAACGGAGAGGTACCTCTGGGCCCACTCGGTAGGACATCATCATAATGAGCTCAATGTGATCAAGGAGTTGTTCACGGGATGATGTGTTACAGAAACGAGTAAAGAGACTTGCCGGTAACGAGATTGAACAAGGTATCGAGATACCGACGATCGAATCTCGGGCAAGTATCGTACCGATAGACAAAGGGAATTGCGTACGGGATTGATTGAATCCTCGACATCGTGGTTCATCCGATGAGATCATCGAGGAGCATGTGGGAGCCAACATGGGTATCCAGATCCCGCTGTTGGTTATTGACCGGAGAGTCGTCTCGGTCATGTCTGCGTGTCTCCCGAACCCGTAGGGTCTACACACTTAAGGTTCGGTGACGCTAGGGTTATAGAGATATTAGTATGCGGTAACCCGAAGGTTGTTCGGAGTCTCGGATGAGATCCTGGACGTCACGAGGAGTTTCGGAATGGTCCGGAGGTAAAGATTTATATATGGGAAGTCCTATTTTGGCCACCGGAAAATGTTCGGGATTTTTTGGTATTGTACCGAGAAGGTTCTAGAAGGTTCCGGAGTGGGGCCCACCTGCATGGGGGGACCCACATGAACGTGGGTAGTGGGGGCAAGGCCCCACACCCCTAGTCAAGGCGCACCAAGATTCCCCCTTAGAAGGAATAAGATCATATCCCGAAGGGATAAGATCAAGATCCCTAAAAAAGGGGGATAACAATCGGTGGGGAAGGGAAAGGATGGGATTTCTTTCCTTCCACCTTTGCCAACGCCCCAATGGACTTGGAGGGCAAGAAACCAGCCCCCTCCACCCCTATATATAGTGGGGAGGTGCATGGGAGAAACAGCTCAGCCCCTGGCGCCTCCCTCTCCCTCCCGTGACACCTCTTCCTCCTCCAGTAGCGCTTGGCGAAGCCCTGCTGAAATCCCGCTGCTCCCACCACCACACCGTCGTGCTGCTGGATCTCCATCAACCTCTCCTCCCCCCTTGCTGGATCAAGAAGGAGGAGACGTCTCTGCTCCGTACGTGTGTTGAACGCGGAGGTGCCGTCCGTTCGGCGCTCGGTCATCGGTGATTTGGATCACGACGAGTACGACTCCATCAACCCCGTTCTCTTGAACGCTTCCGCTCGCGATCTACAAGGGTATGTAGATACACTCCCCTCTCACTCGTTGCTAGATGACTCCATAGATTGATCTTGGTGATGCGTAGAAAATTTTAAAATTCTGCTACGTTCCCCAACAGTGGCATCATGAGCTAGGTCTATGCGTAGTATCTTGCACGAGTAGAACACAAAGTAGTTGTGGGCGTCGATTTGTCAATCTTCTTGCCGTTACTAGTCTTATCTTGATTTGGCGGCACTGTGGGATGAAGCGGCCCGGACCGACCTTACACGTACGCTTACGTGAGACAGGTTCCACCGACTGACATGCACTAGTTGCATAAGGTGGCTAGCGGGTGTCTGTCTCTCCCACTTTAGTCGGATCGGATTCGATGAACAGGGTCCTTATGAAGGGTAAATAGAAATTGGCATATCACGTTGTGGTTTTGGCGTAGGTAAGAAACGTTCTTGCTAGAAACCTATAGCAGCCACGTAAAAACTTGCAACAACAATTAGAGGACGTCTAACTTGTTTTTGCAGCAAGTGTTTTGTGATGTGATATGGCCAAAGGATGTGATGAATGATATATGTGATGTATGAGATGATCATGTTCTTGTAATAGGAATCACGACTTGCATGTCGATGAGTATGACAACCGGCAGGAGCCATAGGAGTTGTCTTAATTTATTATATGACCTGCGTGTCATTGAAATTCACCATGTAATTACTTTACTTTATTGCTAACCGTTAGCCGTAGTAGTAGAAGTAATAGTTGGCGAGACAACTTCATGAAGACACGATGATGGAGATCATGATGATGGAGATCATGGTGTCATGCCGGTGACGATGATGATCATGGAGCCCCGAAGATGGAGATCAAAAGGAGCAAAGTGATAATGGCCATATCATGTCACTATTTTGATTGCATGAGATGTTTATCATGTTTTTGCATCTTATTTGCTTAGAACGACGGTAGCATATATAAGATGATCCCTTACTAAAATTTCAAGAAAGTGTTCCCCCTAACTGTGCACCGTTGCGAAGGTTCGTTGTTTCGAGGCACTACGTGTTGATCGGGTGTGATAGATTCTAACGTTCGAATACAACGGGTGTAAGCCAGATTTACACAGCAATACACTTAGGTTGACTTGACGAGCCTAGCATGTACAGACATGGCCTCGGAACACAAGAGACCGAAAGGTCGAGCATGAGTCGTATAGAAGATACGATCAACATGGGGATGTTCACCGTTGATGACTAGTCCGTCTCACGTGATGATCGGACACGGCCTAGTCGATTCGGATCATGTAATCACTTAGATGACGAGAGGGATGTCTATCTGAGTGGGAGTTCATTACATAATTTGATTAGATGAACTTAATTGTCATGAACTTAGTCTAAATGTTACATATCTATCTTGTAGATCAAATGGCCAACGCTAATGTTACCCTCAACTTCAACGCGTTCCTAGAGAAAAACAAGTTGAAAGACGATGGTAGCAACTATGCGGACTGGGTCCGTAACCTGAGGATTATCCTCATAACTGCCAAGAAATCATATGTCCTTGAAGCACCGTTAGGTGACCCACCTGCTCTCCCAGCACTGCCAGACGATTTGAACGTTTGGCAGACACGCACCGATGATTACTCCTTCGTTCAGTGCGGCATGCTCTTCAGCTTAGAACCGGGGCTCCAAAAGCGTTTTGAGCATCACGGAGCATATGAGATGTTCGAAGAGCTGAAAATGGTTTTCCAAGCTCATGCCCGGATCGAGAGATATGAAGTCTCCGATAAGTTCTACAGCTGTAAGATGGAGGAAAATAGTTCTGTCAGCGAGCACATACTCAAAATGTCTGGGTTGCACAGCCGCTTGTCTCAGCTGGGAGTTAATCTCCCGGATGACGCGGTCGTTGACAGAATCCTTCAGTCGCTTCCACCTAGCTACAAGAGCTTCGTGATGAACTTCAACATGCAGGGGATGGAAAAGACCATTCCTGAGGTATCAGCGATGCTGAAGTCAGCGGAGGCAGAGATCAGAAAGGAACATCAAGTGTTGATGGTGAATAAAACCACTAAGTTCAAGAAGGGCAAGGGTAAGAAGAACTTCAAGAAGGACGGCAAGGGAGTTGCCGCGCCCGGTAAGCCAGCTGCCGGGAAGAAGTCGAAGAATGGACCCAAGCCTGAGACTGAGTGCTTTTATTGCAAGGGAAACGGTCACTGGAAGCGAAACTGCCCCAAGTACTTGGCGGACAAGAAGGCCAGCAATACCAAAGGTATATATGATATACATGTAATTGATGTGTACCTTACCAGCACTCGTAGTAGTTCCTGGGTATTTGATACCGGTGCGGTTGCTCATATTTGTAACTCAAAGCAGGAACTGCGGAATCAGCGTAGACTGGCAAAGGACGAGGTGACGATGCGCGTCGGGAATGGTTCCAAGGTCGATGTGATCGCCGTCGGCACGCTACCTCTGCATCTACCTACGGGATTAGTTTTAAACCTCAATAATTGTTATTTAGTACCAGCTTTGAGCATGAACATTGTATCTGGATCTCGCTTAATGCGAGATGGCTACTCATTTAAATCTGAGAATAATGGTTGTTCTATTTATATGAGAGATATGTTTTATGGTCATGCCCCGCTGGTGAATGGTTTATTTTTATTGAATCTCGAACGTGATGTTACACATGTTTATAATGTGAATGCCAAGCAATGCAAGGTTGATAACGATAGTCCCACATACTTGTGGCACTGCCGCCTTGGTCATATCGGTGTTAAACGCATGAAGAAACTCCATGCAGATGGACTTTTGGAGTCTCTTGATTATGAATCATTTGACAGATGCGAACCATGCCTCTTGGGCAAGATGACCAAGACTCCGTTCTCCGGAACAATGGAGCGAGCAACCAACTTATTGGAGATCATACATACTGATGTGTGTGGTCCAATGAGTGTTGAGGCTCGCGGTGGTTATCGTTATGTTCTCACCCTCACCGATGATTTGAGTAGATATGGGTATGTCTACTTGATGAAGCACAAGTCTGAGACCTTTGAAAAGTTCAAGGAATTTCAGAGTGAGGTTGAGAATCAACGTGACAAGAAAATAAAGTTCTTACGATCAGATCGTGGAGGAGAATATTTGAGTCATGAATTTGGCACGCACTTAAGGAAATGTGGAATCGTTTCACAACTCACGCCGCCTGGAACACCTCAGCGTAATGGTGTGTCCGAACGTCGTAATCGCACTCTATTGGATATGGTGCGATCTATGATGTCTCTTACCGATTTACCGCTATCCTTTTGGGGTTATGCTTTAGAGACTGCCGCATTCACTTTAAATAGGGCACCGTCAAAATCCGTTGAGATGACACCGTATGAATTATGGTTTGGGAAGAAACCTAAGCTGTCGTTTCTGAAAGTTTGGGGATGCGATGCTTATGTGAAGAAACTTCAACCAGAGAAGCTCGAACCCAAGTCGGAAAAATGCGTATTCATAGGATACCCTAAGGAAACTATTGGGTATACCTTCTACCTAAGATCCGAGGGCAAGATCTTTGTTGCCAGGAATGGATCCTTTCTAGAGAAAGAGTTTCTCTCGAAAGAAGTGAGTGGGAGGAAAGTGGAGCTTGATGAGATGACCCTCGAACCGGAGAGTAGCGCAGCACAGGAAAATGTTTCTGTGGAGCCTACACCGGCTAGAGAGGAAGTTATTGATAATGATCATGATCAAGCTACCACTGAACTTCGAAGGTCCACGAGGACACGTTCCGCACCAGAGTGGTATGGCAATCCTGTCCTGGAAATCATGTTGTTAGACAACAGTGAACCTTCGAACTATGAAGAAGCGATGGCGGGCCCGGATTCCGACAAATGGCTTGAAGCCATGAAATCCGAGATAGGATCCATGTATGAAAACGAAGTATGGAGTTTGACTGACTTGCCCGATGATCGGCAAGCCATAGAAAATAAATGGATCTTTAAGAAGAAGACTGACGCGGATGGTAATGTGACCATCTATAAGGCTCGGCTTGTCGCTAAGGGTTATCGACAAGTTCAAGGGGTTGACTATGATGAGACTTTCTCACCCGTAGCGAAGCTGAAATCCGTCAGAATCATGTTAGCAATTGCCGCATACTATGATTATGAGATATGGCAAATGGACGTCAAAACGGCATTCCTTAATGGTTTTCTTAAGGAAGAGTTGTATATGATACAACCGGAAGGTTTTATCGACCCTGAGAATGCTGACAAGGTATGCAAGCTCCAGCGCTCAATCTATGGGCTGGTGCAAGCATCTCGGAGTTGGAACATTCGCTTTGACGAGATGATCAAAGCGTTTGGGTTCACACAGACTTATGGAGAAGCCTGTGTTTACAAGAAAGTGAGTGGGAGCTCTGTAGCATTTCTCATATTATATGTGGATGACATACTGCTGATGGGAAATGATATAGAATTCTTGGAAAGTATAAAGGCCTACTTGAATAAGTGTTTTTCAATGAAGGACCTTGGAGAAGCTGCTTATATATTAGGCATCAAGATCTATAGAGATAGATCGAGACGCCTCATAGGTCTTTCGCAAAGCACATACCTTGATAAGATATTGAAGAAGTTCAATATGGATCAGTCCAAGAAGGGGTTCTTGCCTGTATTGCAAGGTGTGAAATTGAGCTCGGCTCAATGCACGACCACGGCAAAAGATATAGAAGAGATGAGTGTCATCCCCTATGCCTCAGCCATAGGGTCTATTATGTATGCCATGCTGTGTACCAGACCTGATGTAAACCTTGCTGTAAGTTTGGTAGGTAGGTACCAAAGTAATCCCGGCAAGGAACACTGGACAGCGGTCAAGAACATCCTGAAGTACCTGAAAAGGACTAAGGATATGTTTCTCGTATATGGAGGTGACGAAGAGCTCGTCGTAAAGGGTTACGTCGACGCTAGCTTCGACACAGATCCGGATGACTCCAAGTCACAAACCGGATACGTGTATATTTTGAATGGTGGAGCGGTAAGCTGGTGCAGTTGCAAGCAAAGCGTCGTGGCGGGTTCTACATGCGAAGCGGAGTACATAGCAGCCTCGGAGGCAGCACACGAAGCAGTATGGATGAAGGAGTTCATCACCGACCTAGGAGTCATTCCAAATGCGTCGGGTCCAATGGCTCTCTTCTGTGACAACACTGGAGCTATTGCCCGTGCCAAGGAGCCCAGGTTTCACAAAAGGACCAGGCATATCAAGCGTCGCTTCAACTCCATACGTGAACATGTTCAAGATGGAGACATAGATATTTGTAAAGTGCACACGGATTTGAATGTAGCAGATCCGTTGACTAAACCTCTTTCACGAGCAAAACATGATCAACACCAGTACTCTATGGGTGTTCGATTCATCACAATGTAACTAGATTATTGACTCTAGTGCAAGTGGGAGACTGTTGGAAATATGCCCTAGAGGCAATAATAAAATGGTTATTATTATATTTCCTTGTTCATGATAATTGTCTGTTATTCATGCTATAATTGTGTTATCCGGAAATCGTAATACATGTGTGAATACATAGACCACAACATGTCCCTAGTAAGCCTCTAGTTGACTAGCTCGTTGATCAATAGATGGTTACGGTTTCCTGACCATGGACATTGGATGTCATTGATAACGGGATCACATCATTAGGAGAATGATGTGATGGACAAGACCCAATCCTAAGCCTAGCACTAGATCGTGTAGTTCGTTTGCTAAAGCTTTTCCAATGTCAAGTAAATTTTCCTTAGACCATGAGATTGTGCAACTCCCGGATACCGTAGGAGTGCTTTGGGTGCACCAAACGTCACAACGTAACTGGGTGGCTATAAAGGTGCACTACGGGTATCTCCGAAAGTATCTGTTGGGTTGGCACGAATCGAGACTGGGATTTGTCACTCCATGTAACGGAGAGGTACCTCTGGGCCCACTCGGTAGGACATCATCATAATGAGCTCAATGTGATCAAGGAGTTGTTCACGGGATGATGTGTTACGGAAACGAGTAAAGAGACTTGATGGTAACGAGATTGAACAAGGTATCGAGATACCGACGATCGAATCTCGGGCAAGTATCGTACCGATAGACAAAGGGAATTGCGTACGGGATTGATTGAATCCTCGACATCGTGGTTCATCCGATGAGATCATCGAGGAGCATGTGGGAGCCAACATGGGTATCCAGATCCCGCTGTTGGTTATTGACCGGAGAGTCGTCTCGGTCATGTCTGCGTGTCTCCCGAACCCGTAGGGTCTACACACTTAAGGTTCGGTGACGCTAGGGTTATTGAGATATTAGTATGCGGTAACCTGAAGGTTGTTCGGAGTCTCGGATGAGATCCTGGACGTCACAAGGAGTTCCGGAATGGTCCGGAGGTAAAGATTTATATATGGGAAGTCCTATTTTGGCCACCGGAAAATGTTCGGGATTTTTCGGTATTGTACCGAGAAGGTTCTAGAAGGTTCCGGAGTGGGGCCCACCTGCATGGGGGGACCCACATGAACGTGGGTAGTGGGGGCAAGGCCCCACACCCCTAGTCAAGGCGCACCAAGATTCCCCCTTAGAAGGAATAAGATCATATCCCGAAGGGATAAGATCAAGATCCCTAAAAAAGGGGGATAACAATCGGTGGGGAAGGGAAAGGATGGGATTTCTTTCCTTCCACCTTTGCCAACGCCCCAATGGACTTGGAGGGCAAGAAACCAGCCCCCTCCACCCCTATATATAGTGGGGAGGTGCATGGGAGAAACGGCTCAGCCCCTGGCGCCTCCCTCTCCATCCCGTGACACCTCTTCCTCCTCCAGTAGCGCTTGGCGAAGCCCTGCTGAAATCCCGCTGCTTCCACCACCACACCGTCGTGCTGCTGGATCTCCATCAACCTCTCCTCCCCCCTTGCTGGATCAAGAAGGAGGAGACGTCTCTGCTCCGTACGTGTGTTGAACGCGGAGGTGCCGTCCGTTCGGCGCTCGGTCATCGGTGATTTGGATCACGACGAGTACGACTCCATCAACCCCGTTCTCTTGAACGCTTCCGCTCGCGATCTACAAGGGTATGTAGATACACTCCCCTCTCAATCGTTGCTAGATGACTCCATAGATTGATCTTGGTGATGCGTAGAAAATTTTAAAATTCTGCTACGTTCCCCAACAGTGGCATCATGAGCTAGGTCTATGCATAGTATCTTGCACGAGTAGAACACAAAGTAGTTGTGGGCGTCGATTTGTCAATCTTCTTGCCGTTACTAGTCTTATCTTGATTCGGCGGCACTGTGGGATGAAGCGGCCCGGACCAACCTTACACGTACGCTTACGTGAGACAGGTTCCACCGACTGACATGCACTAGTTGCATAAGGTGGCTAGCGGGTGTCTGTCTCTCCCACTTTAGTCGGATCGGATTCGATGAACAGGGTCCTTATGAAGGGTAAATAGAAATTGGCATATCACGTTGTGGTTTTGGCGTAGGTAAGAAACGTTCTTGCTAGAAACCTATAGCAGCCACGTAAAAAAACTTGCAACAACAATTAGAGGACGTCTAACTTGTTTTTGCAGCAAGTGCTTTGTGATGTGATATGGCCAAAGGATGTGACGAATGATATATGTGATGTATGAGATGATCATGTTCTTGTAATAGGAATCACGACTTGCATGTCGATGAGTATGACAACCGGCAGGAGCCATAGGAGTTGTCTTAATTTATTATATGACCTGCGTGTCATTGAAATTCGCCATGTAATTACTTTACTTTATTGCTAACCGTTAGCCGTAGTAGTAGAAGTAATAGTTGGCGAGACAACTTCATGAAGACACGATGATGGAGATCATGATGATGGAGATCATGGTGTCATGCCGGTGACGATGATGATCATGGAGCCCCGAAGATGGAGATCAAAAGGAGCAAAGTGATAATGGCCTTATCATGTCACTATTTTGATTGCATGAGATGTTTATCATGTTTTTGCATCTTATTTGCTTAGAACGACGGTAGCATATATAAGATGATCCCTTACTAAAATTTCAAGAAAGTGTTCCCCCTAACTGTGCACCGTTGCGAAGGTTCGTTGTTTCGAAGCACTACGTGTTGATCGGGTGTGATAGATTCTAACGTTCGAATACAACGGGTGTAAGCCAGATTTACACAGCAATACACTTAGGTTGACTTGACGAGCCTAGCATGTACAGACATGGCCTCGGAACACAAGAGACCGAAAGGTCGAGCATGAGTCGTATAGAAGATACGATCAACATGGGGATGTTCACCGTTGATGACTAGTCCGTCTCACGTGATGATCGGACACGGCCTAGTCGATTCGGATCATGTAATCACTTAGATGACGAGAGGGATGTCTATCTGAGTAGGAGTTCATTACATAATTTGATTAGATGAACTTAATTGTCATGAACTTAGTCTAAATGTTACATATCTATCTTGTAGATCAAATGGCCAACGCTAATGTTACCCTCAACTTCAACGCGTTCCTAGAGAAAAACAAGCTGAAAGACGATGGTAGCAACTATGCGGACTGGGTCCGTAACCTGAGGATTATCCTCATAGCTGCCAAGAAATCATATGTCCTTGAAGCACCGTTAGGTGACCCACCTGCTCTCCCAGCACTGCCAGACGATTTGAACGTTTGGCAGACACGCACCGATGATTACTCCTTCGTTCAGTGCGGCATGCTCTTCAGCTTAGAACCGGGGCTCCAAAAGCATTTTGAGCATCACGGAGCATATGAGATGTTCGAAGAGCTGAAAATGGTTTTCCAAGCTCATGCCCGGATCGAGAGATATGAAGTCTCCGATAAGTTCTACAGCTGTAAGATGGAGGAAAATAGTTCTGTCAGCGAGCACATACTCAAAATGTCTGGGTTGCACAGCCGCTTGTCTCAGCTGGGGATTAATCTCCCGGATGACGCGGTCATTGACAGAATCCTCCAGTCGCTTCCACCTAGCTACAAGAGCTTTGTGATGAACTTCAACATGCAGGGGATGGAAAAGACCATTCCTGAGGTATATGCGATGCTGAAGTCTGCGGAGGCAGAGATCAGAAAGGAACATCAAGTGTTGATGGTGAATAAAACCACTAAGTTCAAGAAGGGCAAGGGTAAGAAGGACTTCAAGAAGGACGGCAAGGGAGTTGCCGCGCCCGGTAAGCCAGCTGCCGGGAAGAAGTCAAAGAATGGACCCAAGCCTGAGACTGAGTGCTTTTATTGCAAGGGAAACGGTCACTGGAAGCGGAATTGCCCCAAGTACTTAGCAGATAAGAAGGCCGGCAATACCAAAGGTATATGTGATATACATGTAATTGATGTGTACCTTACCAGCACTCGTAGTAGTTCCTGGGTATTTGATACCGGTGCGGTTGCTCATATTTGTAACTCAAAGCAGGAACTGCGGAATCAGCGTAGACTGGCAAAGGGCGAGGTGACGATGCGCGTCGGGAATGGTTCCAAGGTCGATGTGATCGCCGTCGGCACGCTACCTCTGCATCTACCTACGGGATTAGTTTTAAACCTCAATAATTGTTATTTAGTGCCAGCTTTGAGCATGAACATTGTATCTGGATCTCGCTTAATGCGAGATGGCTACTCATTTAAATCTGAGAATAATGGTTGTTCTATTTATATGAGAGATATGTTTTATGGTCATGCCCCGCTGGTGAATGGTTTATTTTTATTGAATCTCGAACGTGATGTTACACATGTTTATAATGTGAATGCCAAGAAATGCAAGGTTGATAACGATAGTCCCAAATACTTGTGGCACTGCCGCCTTGGTCATATCGGTGTTAAACGCATGAAGAAACTCCATGCAGATGGACTTTTGGAGTCTCTTGATTATGAATCATTTGACAGATGCGAACCATGCCTCTTGGGCAAGATGACCAAGACTCCGTTCTCCGGAACAATGGAGCGAGCAACCAACTTATTGGAGATCATACATACTGATGTGTGTGGTCCAATAAGTGTTGAGGCTCGCGGTGGTTATCGTTATGTTCTCATCCTCACCGATGATTTGAGTAGATATGGGTATGTCTACTTGATGAAGCACAAGTCTGAGACCTTTGAAAAGTTCAAGGAATTTCAGAATGAGGTTGAAAATCAACGTGACAAGAAAATAAAGTTCCTACGATCAGATCGTGGAGGAGAATATTTGAGTCATGAATTTGGCACGCATTTACGGAAATGTGGAATTGTTTCACAACTCACGCCGCCTGGAACACCTCAGCGTAACGGTGTATCCGAACGTCGTAATCGCACTCTATTGGATATGGTGCGATCTATGATGTCTCTTACTGATCTACCGCTATCTTTTTGGGATTATGCTTTAGAGACTGCCGCATTCACTTTAAATAGGGCACCGTCAAAATCCGTTGAGACGACACCGTATGAATTATGGTTTGGGAAGAAACCTAAGCTGTCGTTTCTGAAAGTTTGGGGATGCGATGCTTATGTGAAGAAACTTCAACCAGAGAAGCTCGAACCCAAGTCGGAAAAATGCGTATTCATAGGATACCCTAAGGAAACTATTGGGTATACCTTCTACCTAAGATCCGAGGGCAAGATCTTTGTTGCCAGGAATGGATCCTTTCTAGAGAAAGAGTTTCTCTCGAAAGAAGTAAGTGGGAGGAAAGTGGAGCTTGATGAGATGACCCTCGAACCGGAGAGTAGCGCAGCACAGGAAAATGTTTCTGTGGAGCCTGCATCGGCTAGAGAGGAAGTTAATGATAATGATCATGATCAAGCTACCACTGAACTTCGAAGGTCCACAAGGACACGTTCCGCACCAGAGTGGTACGGCAATCCTGTCCTGGAAATCATGTTGTTAGACAACAGTGAACCTTCGAACTATGAAGAAGCGATGGCGGGCCCGGATTCCGACAAATGGCTTGAAGCCATGAAATCCGAGATAGGATCCATGTATGAAAACGAAGTATGGACTTTGACTGACTTGCCCGATGATCGGCAAGCCATAGAAAATAAATGGATCTTTAAGAAGAAGACTGACGCGGATGGTAATGTGACCATCTATAAGGCTCGGCTTGTCGCTAAGGGTTATCGACAAGTTCAAGGGGTTGACTACGATGAGACTTTCTCACCCGTAGCGAAGCTGAAATCCGTCAGAATCATGTTAGCAATTGCCGCATACTAGGATTATGAGATATGGCAAATGGACGTCAAAACGGCATTCCTTAATGGTTTTCTTAAGGAAGAGTTGTATATGATACAACCGGAAGGTTTTGTCGACCCTGAGAATGCTGACAAGGTATGCAAGCTCCAGCGCTCAATCTATGGGCTGGTGCAAGCATCTCGGAGTTGGAACATTCGCTTTGACGAGATGATCAAAGCGTTTGGGTTCACACAGACTTATGGAGAAGCCTGTGTTTACAAGAAAGTGAGTGGGAGCTCTGTAGCATTTCTCATATTATATGTGGATGACATACTGCTAATGGGAAATGATATAGAATTCTTGGAAAGTATAAAGGCCTACTTGAATAAGTGTTTTTCAATGAAGGACCTTGGAGAAGCTGCTTATATATTAGGCATCAAGATCTATAGAGATAGATCGAGACGCCTCATAGGTCTTTCGCAAAGCACATACCTTGATAAGATATTGAAGAAGTTCAATATGGATTAGTCCAAGAAGGGGTTCTTGCCTGTATTGCAAGGTGTGAAATTGAGCTCGGCTCAATGCCCGACCACGGCAAAAGATATAGAAGAGATGAGTGTCATCCCCTATGCCTCAGCCATAGGGTCTATTATGTATGCCATGCTGTGTACCAGACCTGATGTAAACCTTGCTGTAAGTTTGGTAGGTAGGTACCAAAGTAATCCCGGCAAGGAACACTGGACAGCGGTCAAGAACATCCTGAAATACCTGAAAAGGACTAAGGATATGTTTCTCATATATGGAGGTGACGAAGAGCTCGTCGTAAAGGGTTACGTCGACGCTAGCTTCGACACAGATCCGGATGACTCCAAGTCACAAACCGGATACGTGTATATTTTGAATGGTGGAGCGGTAAGCTGGTGCAGTTGCAAGCAAAGCGTCGTGGCGGGTTCTACATGCGAAGCGGAGTACATAGCAGCCTCGGAGGCAGCACACGAAGCAGTATGGATGAAGGAGTTCATCACCGACCTAGGAGTCATTCCAAATGCGTCGGGTCCAATGGCTCTCTTCTGTGACAACACTGGAGCTATTGCCCTTGCCAAGGAGCCCAGGTTTCACAAAAGGACCAGGCATATCAAGCGTCGCTTCAACTCCATACGTGAACATGTTCAAGATGGAGACATAGATATTTGTAAAGTGCACACGGATTTGAATGTAGCAGATCCGTTGACTAAACCTCTTTCACGAGCAAAACATGATCAACACCAGTACTATATGGGTGTTCGATTCATCACAATGTAACTAGATTATTGACTCTAGTGCAAGTGGGAGACTGTTGGAAATATGCCCTAGAGGCAATAATAAAATGGTTATTATTATATTTCCTTGTTCATGATAATTGTCTGTTATTCATGCTATAATTGTGTTATCCGGAAATCGTAATACATGTGTGAATACATAGACCACAACATGTCCCTAGTAAGCCTCTAGTTGACTAGCTCGTTGATCAATAGATGGTTACGGTTTCCTGACCATGGACATTGGATGTCATTGATAACGGGATCCCATCATTAGGAGAATGATGTGATGGACAAGACCCAATCCTAAGCCTAGCACTAGATCGTGTAGTTCGTTTGCTAAAGCTTTTCCAATGTCAAGTAACTTTTCCTTAGACCATGAGATTGTGCAACTCCCGGATACCGTAGGAGTGCTTTGGGTGCACCAAACGTCACAACGTAACTGGGTGGCTATAAAGGTGCACTACGGGTATCTCCGAAAGTATCTGTTGGGTTGGCACGAATCGAGACTGGGATTTGTCACTCCATGTAACGGAGAGGTACCTCTGGGCCCACTCGGTAGGACATCATCGTAATGAGCTCAATGTGATCAAGGAGTTGTTCACGGGATGATGTGTTACGGAAACGAGTAAAGAGACTTGCCGGTAACGAGATTGAACAAGGTATCGAGATACCGACGATCGAATCTCGGGCAAGTATCGTACCGATAGACAAAGGGAATTGCGTACGGGATTGATTGAATCCTCGACATCGTGGTTCATCCGATGAGATCATCGAGGAGCATGTGGGAGCCAACATGGGTATCCACATCCCGCTGTTGGTTATTGACCGGAGAGTCGTCTCGGTCATGTCTGCGTGTCTCCCGAACCCGTAGGGTCTACACACTTAAGGTTCGGTGACGCTAGGGTTATAGAGATATTAGTATGCGGTAACCCGAAGGTTGTTCGGAGTCTCGGATGAGATCCTGGACGTCACGAGGAGTTCCGGAATGGTCCGGAGGTAAAGATTTATATATGGGAAGTCCTATTTTGGCCACCGGAAAATGTTCGGGATTTTTCGGTATTGTACCGAGAAGGTTCTAGAAGGTTCCGGAGTGGGGCCCACCTGCATGGGGGGACCCACATGAACGTGGGTAGTGGGGGCAAGGCCCCACACCCCTAGTCAAGGCGCACCAAGATTCCCCCTTAGAAGGAATAAGATCATATCCCGAAGGGATAAGATCAAGATCCCTGAAAAAGGGGGATAACAATCGGTGGGGAAGGGAAAGGATGGGATTTATTTCCTTCCACCTTTGCCAACACCCCAATGGACTTGGAGGGCAAGAAACCAGCCCCCTCCACCCCTATATATAGTGGGGAGGTGCATGGGAGAAACAGCTCAGCCCCTGGCGCCTCCCTCTCCCTCCCGTGACACCTCTTCCTCCTCCAGTAGCACTTGGCGAAGCCCTGCTGAAATCCCGCTGCTTCCACCACCACACCGTCGTGCTGCTAGATCTCCATCAACCTCTCCTCCCCCCTTGCTGGATCAAGAAGGAGGAGACGTCTCTGCTCCGTACGTGTGTTGAACGCGGAGGTGCCGTCCGTTCGGCGCTCGGTCATCGGTGATTTGGATCACGACGAGTACGACTCCATCAACCCCGTTCTCTTGAACGCTTCCGCACGCGATCTACAAGGGTATGTAGATACACTCCCCTCTCACTCGTTGCTAGATGACTCCATAGATTGATCTTGGTGATGCGTAGAAAATTTTAAAATTCTGCTACGTTCCCCAACAGTGGTATCAGAGCCAGGTCTATGCGTAGTATCTTGCACGAGTAGAACACAAAGTAGTTGTGGGCGTCGATTTGTCAATCTTCTTGCCGTTACTAGTCTTATCTTGATTCGGCGGCACTGTGGGATGAAGCGGCCCGGACCGACCTTACACGTACGCTTACGTGAGACAGGTTCCACCGACTGACATGCACTAGTTGCATAAGGTGGCTAGCGGGTGTCTGTCTCTCCCACTTTAGTCGGATCGGATTCGATGAACAGGGTCCTTATGAAGGGTAAATAGAAATTGGCATATCACGTTGTGGTTTTGGCGTAGGTAAGAAACGTTCTTGCTAGAAACCTATAGCAGCCACATAAAACTTGCAACAACAATTAGAGGACGTCTAACTTGTTTTTGCAGCAAGTGCTTTGTGATGTGATATGGCCAAAGGATGTGATGAATGATATATGTGATGTATGAGATGATCATGTTCTTGTAATAGGAATCACGACTTGCATGTCGATGAGTATGACAACCGGCAGGAGCCATAGGAGTTGTCTTAATTTATTATATGACCTGCGTGTCATTGAAATTCGCCATGTAATTACTTTACTTTATTGCTAACCGTTAGCCGTAGTAGTAGAAGTAATAGTTGGCGAGACAACTTCATGAAGACACGATGATGGAGATCATGATGATGGAGATCATGGTGTCATGCCGGTGACGATGATGATCATGGAGCCCCGAAGATGGAGATCAAAAGAAGCGAAGTGATAATGGCCATATCATGTCACTATTTTGATTGCATGTGATGTTTATCATGTTTTTGCATCTTATTTGCTTAAAACGACGGTAGCATATAAGATGATCCCTCACTAAAATTTCAAGAAAGTGTTCCCCCTAACTGTGCACCGTTGCGAAGGTTCGTTGTTTCGAAGCACTACGTGTTGATCGGGTGTGATAGATTCTAACGTTCGAATACAACGGGTGTAAGCCAGATTTACACAGCAATACACTTAGGTTGACTTGACGAGCCTAGCATGTACAGACATGGCCTCGGAACACAAGAGACCGAAAGGTCGGACATGAGTCGTATAGAAGATACGATCAACATAGAGATGTTCACCGTTGATGACTAGTCCGTCTCACGTGATGATCGGACACGGCCTAGTCGATTCGGATCATGTATCACTTAGATGACGAGAGGGATGTCTATCTGAGTGGGAGTTCATTACATAATTTGATTAGATGAACTTAATTGTCATGAACTTAGTCTAAATGTTACATATCTACCTTGTAGATCAAATGGCCAACGCTAATGTTACCCTAAACTTCAACGCGTTCCTAGAGAAAAACAAGCTGAAAGACGATGGTAGCAACTATGCGGACTGGGTCCGTAACTTGAGGATTATCCTCATAGCTGCCAAGAAATCATATGTCCTTGAAGCACCGTTAGGTGGCCCACCTGCTCTCCCAGCACTGCCAGACGATTTGAACGTTTGGCAGACACGCACCGATGATTACTCCTTCGTTCAGTGCGGCATGCTCTTCAGCTTAGAACCGGGGCTCCAAAAGCGTTTTGAGCATCACGGAGCATATGAGATGTTCGAAGAGCTGAAAATGGTTTTCCAAGCTCACGCCCGGATCGAGAGATATGAAGTCTCCGATAAGTTCTACAGCTGTAAGATGGAGGAAAATAGTTCTGTCAGCGAGCACATACTCAAAATGTCTGGGTTGCACAGCCGCTTGTCTCAGCTGGGGATTAATCTCCCGGATGACGCGGTCATTGACAGAATCCTCCAGTCGCTTCCACCTAGCTACAAGAGCTTTGTGATGAACTTCAACATGCAGGGGATGGAAAAGACCATTCCTGAGGTATATGCGATGCTGAAGTCAGCGGAGGCAGAGATCAGAAAGGAACATCAAGTGTTGATGGTGAATAAAACCACTAAGTTCAAGAAGGGCAAGGGTAAGAAGAACTTCAAGAAGGACGGCAAGGGAGTTGCCGCGCCCGGTAAGCCAGCTGCCGGGAAGAAGTCAAAGAATGGACCCAAGCCTGAGACTGAGTGCTTTTATTGCAAGGGAAACGGTCACTGGAAGCGGAACTGCCCCAAGTACTTAGCGGACAAGAAGGCCGGCAATACCAAAGGTATATGTGATATACATGTAATTGATGTGTACCTTACCAGTACTCGTAGTAGTTCCTGGGTATTTGATACCGGTGTGGTTGCTCATATTTGTAACTCAAAGCAGGAACTGCGGAATAAGCGGAGACTGGCAAAGGACGAGGTGACGATGTGCGTCGGGAATGGTTCCAAGGTTGATGTGATCGCCATCGGCACGCTACCTCTGCATCTACCTACGGGATTAGTTTTAAACCTCAATAATTGTTATTTAGTACCAGCTTTGAGCATGAACATTGTGTCTGGATCTCGTTTAATCCGAGATGGCTACTCATTTAAATCCGAGAATAATGGTTGTTCTATTTATATGAGAGATATGTTTTATGGTCATGCCCCGCTGGTGAATGGTTTATTTTTATTGAATCTCGAACGTGATGTTACACATGTTTATAATGTGAATGCCAAGAAATGTAAAGTTGATAACGATAGTCCCACATACTTGTGGCACTGCCGCCTTGGTCATATCGGTGTTAAGCGCATGAAGAAACTCCATGCAGATGGACTTTTGGAGTCTCTTGATTATGAATCATTTGACAGATGCGAACCATGCCTCTTGGGCAAGATGACCAAGCCTCCGTTCTCCGGAACAATGGAGCGAGCAACCAACTTATTGGAAATCATGTAGGAGATATGCCCTAGAGGCAGTAATATCAGTTATTTTGTATCTCCTGGTTTGTAATGAAAGTTTATGTTCCATGCTATAACTGCAATGATTCTCGAGTCTACAATAAAACGAGGCTTGGAGGGAAACTCATGTGCACGTGTGGGATAATAAACGGAAAAATGTATTCCTGGTCAAGCCTCTATGACTGGCTCGAGTATTGCATGATGATCCTGTTTTCCTGATCATGGGCATGTCTATGCCGGCAATTTTGAGGGCACAAATTGTTGGTAGAACACTTGTGTTGAATCGACCCAAATTGATGTTATGCTATGAGATACATTCGTCACAAGTTAATGGTATTTTACACAGGGAAGTTAATGTTTGCATAATTCCTTAGACCATGAGAGTGTCGAGTTCCTTCGTACTTGCTTCGTGAACTTTGGGGTTTGTTAAACGTCATCCGTAACTGGGTGGCTATTACGGCGGCTTACGGGTTCACGAAAAAGTATGGCAAGTAACGAGATAGCTCAAGATTGGGATTTGCTCCTCCGACGATGGAGAGATATACTCGGGCCCTCTCGGTGAAACGGTATCCATCATCGTCTGGCCAGACAACTTGTGATTTGATCACTGGGATACCGAAGCACGGAAACGAGAAAAGAGAACAAAACCGGTAACGAGGTAACTTGCATAGTGGACAAATTGTTGATCCACGGGGGTCCAATAAATCTCACCTCGGGTGTTTTGTGACATATCGCGAAGCAACAAGAATAGCTCACGGCAACTGGAGGTTCACTCGAATATTCATTCGTGTGGGTATAGGGGTCAATATGGGTGTCCACGGCTCCGATGTTGATCATTGATCGGAAGGGGTTCCAGGTCATGTCTATGCTTCACCGAACCTATAGGGTCACACGCTTAAGGGTCATCTATCTGCTGAATACTAGACAGGGAGTCTGAGAGAAAATCACCGAAAAAGTTTCGGACACCGAAAAAGTTTTGGACAGCGGAAAGGTTCCGCAAAGAGGTCACCAGATGAGTTCCGGTGAAAATGGAAAGTTGTTTCAGAGGATACCATAAAGTCAAATTGTTTTCGGCACATGCCTGATAATTCTTGGAGGGTGCCAGAATCATTCTGGAAACTTCTGGGAATTTTCTGGAAGAAAAACCGGAAATGTTTCGGAGCTGCCGGAACCGCTTCATATGCTTTTCGCAGATTAAAATCACTAATCTGGAATTGTTCCAGAACGCGTTGAAAATTATTTTAGTGGGTACTGGAATTGTTCTAAGCCCACATAAATATTTTCAGTTTGAACGGACGCTGAAAAATGTCGTCATGAATAGTGAAAGTGCTTTTTGGATAATTTTTTGGAAGCCACCTTTTAGGGCTTTTGCTAAAGGCTTCTAGAAGGGTTTGGGGGGGCCATGAGAGCCCCTCATGGGGGGCCCCCTAGGGGTGGCCGGCCAAGGAAGGGGGAGCTCCTTGGAGCTCCACATGGCATCCCAAGTTTACCCTTATGCCCATGAGGTGTGACCTAATGCATGGGTTTTTGGTAATTAGTGGAGGAGCCCTACCCCTTGGCTTTCCTATAAATAGAGGAGATGGGGGCTGCCATCTCTTCATCCTGGCTCTCATACACATGCCATGCATTATCTGGCTTCTTCTCTCCCTCCCACGAAAAGAGTTTCGTAGAGCCGAAAGGCTGTCTGGGTTCCGGCAGGAACTAGTTCTGGACGGCGAAGCCCTGCCGGATAGCTGACACCGTATGTGTGCAACCCCGTAGAGAGGTCGTAGTTTCGGTCTTTTGCCCGAGGGGCTGTTCGAGTGTCCTCCCGAAGGGCTGTCCGAGTCTCCGTTCGAGTTTCGAGGGTCCTCCCGAAGGGCTGTCCGCGACATCGTCCGGGGGACTGTCCGACCGCCTCCCGAGGGACTGTCCGACCGCCTCCCGAAGGGCTGTCCGACGAGGGAGTACATCCTCGCGGTTGGGAGGTTGTAAATCCTAGCTGTGGGGATCTGCACCAACGATCACCACCGACTCTTCTTCCGCTGCGCTTCGAGTCGGTACGGATCAGATCAAACCTTGTATGCAGTCTCCATAGTGGTCCTGGGCGTGCTCGCTATACCGAAAATTTTCGTTTTCTGTCGCGTTCCCTTACAGGGATTTGCTCCTCCGACGATGGAGAGATATCTCTGGGCCCTCTCGGTGTTACGGTATCCATCATCGTCTGGCCAGACACTTTGTGATTTGATCACGGGGATGCCGGAACACGGTAACGAGAAAAGAGAACAATACCGGTAACGAGGTAACTAGCATAGTGGACAAGTTGTTGATCCACGGGAATGCCAACATGTCTCACCTCAGGTATTTGTAACATATCGCGAAGCAACAGGAATAGCACACGGCAACTGGAGGTTCACTCGAATATTCATTCGTGTGGGTATAGGGGTCAATATGGGTGTCCACGGCTCCGATGTTGATCATTGATCGGAAGGGGTTCCGTGTCATGTCTATACTTCACCGAACCTATAGGGTCACACGCTTAAGGGTCATCTATCTGCTGAATACTAGACAGGGAGTCTGAGAGAAAATCACCGAAAAAGTTTCGGACACCGAAAAGTTTCGGACAGCGGAAAAGTTCCGCAGAGAGAGGTCACCGGATGAGTTCCGGTGAAACTGAAAAGTTGTTTCAGGGGATACCATTAAGTCAAAATGGTTTCGGCACATGCCTGATAATTCTTGGAGGATGCCATAATCATTCTGGAAACTTCTGGGAATTTTCTGGAAGAAAAACCGGAAATGTTCCGGGGCTGCCGGAACTGCTTCAGATGCTTTTCGCAGATGAAATCACTAAACTGGAATTGTTCCAGAACGCGTTGAAAATTATTTTAGTGGGTACTGGAAATGTTCTAAGCCCACATAAATATTTTCAGTTTGAACGGACGCTGAAAAATGTCGTCGTGAATAGTGAAAGTGCTTTTTGGGTGGCTTCTTGGAGAAGCCACCTTGAGGGTCCTTTGGTATTTTTCCCCTTGGCTTCTTGGAGAAGCCACCCTTGGGCTTGGCCTATAAATAGGGGTGGAGGGGGCTGCCTAAAGACTCACTCCTTCTCACATACAAGTGCCATGCAATGATCTGGCTTCTCTCTCCCTCCCACGAAAAGAGTTTCGTAGAGCCGAAAGGCTGTCTGGGTTCCGGTGGGAACTAGTTCTGGACGGCGAAGCCCTGCCGGATAGTTGACACCGTATGTGTGCAACTCTGTAGAGAGGTCGTAGTTTCGATCTTAGTGCCCGAGGGGCTGTTCGTGAGTGCCTCCCGAAGGGCTGTCCAAGTGACGGTCCGAGTTCTGTGAGTCCTCCCGAAGGGCTGTCCGAGTGACCGTTCGAGTTTCGAAGGTCCTCCCGAAGGGCTGTCCGTGACACCGTCCGAGGGACTGTTCGACCGCCTCCCGGAGGGCTGTCCGAAGGGAAGACGAGGGTATACATCCTCGCGGTTGGGAGGTTGTAAATCCTAGCTGCGGGGATCTGCACCACCGATCGTCATCGACTCTACTTTCGCTGCGCTACGAGTCGGTAACGAAAATGATCAAACCTTGTATGCAGTCTCCATAGTGGTCCTAGGCTGGTGCGTAGGTCGGAAATTTTTTGTTTTCTGCTGCGTTACCCTACAACTCGCCCGTCGCGTGGGAGTGGTCTCGTCGCCGGAATCTACCGGAACCGTCGACGGTGAGCTCGCGGGCGGCGCCGGAGTTCGGGGTCTGGACGGGATCGCGGCTGCGCGGCTCGAGGGGGTACGTGCGAGTGCGCGTTCGACTCCCGGGGTTGCCAGGAGCACAGCGCGGTGCTTAGCCAAGCACGGAAGCGGCCATGGCCACGAGCACGAGCTCGTCGGCGGCGGCCAAAGCACGACCACGGTGGCGGCTAGCTACGGCGGTTCCTATGGCGCAGCGAGAGAGAGGAGGGGAGAAGCTCACCGTGCAGGCTCACACGTAGGCCCGGCGAGTGGTTTAGTAGCTGCTGCGCCGGGAATCGACGGAGAGGCGCCGGCGACCGAAGCAAAGGGGGCGGAGAAAAACGACGCCTGTGGAGCTCCCCTGCTCCACCAGAGAGCTTCAGGCGACGCGGTCGACCACGGCGGAGGCGAGGGACATCTCGACGAGGCGATGCGAGGCCGGTAGCCGCGAGCACGGCGTCGAGCGGCGGCGGCCGCGTCCGGCTGCTCCCGGATCTGAGGGGAAGACGGGCGGAGCGAGCGAGGGAGAGAGATAGGGAATGCCAGGGGAGTCGAGTGGCTCCGGCCTTATCTCCTCCTCCTCCCTGTAGCGTCGGTGGCGCCGCGGTGTCGCCGGCTGACTGGCGCGCGCGCGCGCGGCCACGGCGGGGACGACACGGGGAGGAGGGAGACGAGGTGGGCCTGCTGGGCCGCGACTCGGGGCACTGTGCACTAAGGCCCAGTGCACAGTGTCCCGCTTTTGATTTTCTGTTTTAGCTTCTCCATTTTCTTTTATCCTTTTCTGTTTCAAAATGTTTAGGGCACTTGTGCACTTTTGAAAAATGTGGGAGTTGGCCCAAATATTGCAATGCAATATTATCTCTCACCAAAAAGTGGTTTGGACAAATTTGGATTCCATGTGAGTTTGATATTAATTTAATAGATGTAAATAGTCTGTTTTGAGTGCTGTTTCAGGTTGTTTCACTCACTTAGCTAACTCCAAAAATAATGATTATGATTTTGCCATGACCACTGGATTATTTGCTAATTAAATAACATTTCTCCAGCAGAGTTTGATCAACTTCAATTTGCACTTTGGAATTTAATTTGATTTTCAGATTTTGAATTTGAATTGGATTATTAACCCAAATGATTTGGCACTGCAAATGATCATGACTTGGCAGTTTTAACAGAGTGTCATAGAGCTTATTACTAGGGGGTGTTACACCGGTGCAGGCTCCACAGAAACATTTTCCTGTGCTGCGCTACTCTCCGGTTCGAGGGCCATCTCATCAAGCTCCACTTTCCTCCCACTTACTTCTTTCGAGAGAAACTCTTTCTCTAGAAAGGATCCATTCCTGGCAACAAAGATCTTGCCCTCGGATCTTAGGTAGAAGGTATACCCAATAGTTTCCTTAGGGTATCCTATGAATACGCATTTTTCCGACTTGGGTTCGAGCTTCTCTGGTTGAAGTTTCTTCACATAAGCATCGCATCCCCAAACTTTCAGAAACGACAGCTTAGGTTTCTTCCCAAACCATAATTCATACGGTGTCGTCTCAACGGATTTTGACGGTGCCCTATTTAAAGTGAATGCGGCAGTCTCTAAAGCATAACCCCAAAAAGATAGCGGTAGATCAGTAAGAGACATCATAGATCGCACCATATCCAATAGAGTGCGATTACGACGTTCGGACACACCGTTACGCTGAGGTGTTCCAGGTGGCGTGAGTTGTGAAACAATTCCACATTTCCGTAAATGCGTGCCAAATTCATGACTCAAATATTCTCCTCCACGATCTGATCGTAGGAACTTTATTTTCTTGTCACGTTGATTTTCAACCTCATTCTGAAATTCCTTGAACTTTTCAAAGGTCTCAGACTTGTGCTTCATCAAGTAGACATACCCATATCTACTCAAATCATCGGTGAGGGTGAGAACATAACGATAACCACCGCGAGCCTCAACACTCATTGGACCACACACATCAGTATGTATGATCTCCAATAAGTTGGTTGCTCGCTCCATTGTTCCGGAGAACGGAGTCTTGGTCATCTTGCCCAAGAGGCATGGTTCGCATCTGTCAAATGATTCATAATCAAGAGACTCCAAAAGTCCATCTGCATGGAGTTTCTTCATGCGTTTAACACCGATATGACCAAGGCGGCAGTGCCACAAGTATTTGGGACTATCGTTATCAACCTTGCATTTCTTGGCATTCACATTATAAACATGTGTAACATCACGTTCGAGATTCAATAAAAATAAACCATTCACCAGCGGGGCATGACCATAAAACATATCTCTCATATAAATAGAACAACCATTATTCTCAGATTTAAATGAGTAGCCATCTCGCATTAAGCGAGATCCAGATACAATGTTCATGCTCAAAGCTGGCACTAAATAACAATTATTGAGGTTTAAAACTAATCCCGTAGGTAGATGCAGAGGTAGCGTGCCGACGGCGATCACATCGACCTTGGAACCATTCCCGACGCGCATCGTCACCTCGCCCTTTGCCAGTCTACGCTGATTCCGCAGTTCCTGCTTTGAGTTACAAATATGAGCAACCGCACCGGTATCAAATACCCAGGAACTACTACGAGTGCTGGTAAGGTACACATCAATTACATGTATATCACATATACCTTTGGTATTGCCGGCCTTCTTATCTGCTAAGTACTTGGGGCAATTCCGCTTCCAGTGACCGTTTCCCTTGCAATAAAAGCACTCAGTCTCAGGCTTGGGTCCATTCTTTGACTTCTTCCCGGCAGCTGGCTTACCGGGCGCGGCAACTCCCTTGCCGTCCTTCTTGAAGTCCTTCTTACCCTTGCCCTTCTTGAACTTAGTGGTTTTATTCACCATCAACACTTGATGTTCCTTTCTGATCTCTGCCTCCGCAGACTTCAGCATCGCATATACCTCAGGAATGGTCTTTTCCATCCCCTGCATGTTGAAGTTCATCACAAAGCTCTTGTAGCTAGGTGGAAGCGACTGGAGGATTCTGTCAATGACCGCGTCATCCGGGAGATTAATCCCCAGCTGAGACAAGCGGCTGTGCAACCCAGACATTTTGAGTATGTGCTCGCTGACAGAACTATTTTCCTCCATCTTACAGCTGTAGAACTTATCGGAGACTTCATATCTCTCGATCCGGGCATGAGCTTGGAAAACCATTTTCAGCTCTTCGAACATCTCATATGCTCCGTGATGCTCAAAATGCTTTTGGAGCCCCGGTTCTAAGCTGAAGAGCATGCCGCACTGAACGAAGGAGTAATCATCGGTGCGTGTCTGCCAAACGTTCAAATCGTCTGGCAGTGCTGGGAGAGCAGGTGGGTCACCTAACGGTGCTTCAAGGACATATGATTTCTTGGCAGCTATGAGGATAATCCTCAGGTTACGGACCCAGTCCGCATAGTTGCTACCATCGTCTTTCAGCTTGTTTTTCTCTAGGAACGCGTTGAAGTTGAGGGTAACATTAGCGTTGGCCATTTGATCTACAAGATAGATATGTAACATTTAGACTAAGTTCATGACAATTAAGTTCATCTAATCAAATTATGTAATGAACTCCTACTCAGATAGACATCCCTCTCGTCATCTAAGTGATTACATGATCCGAATCGACTAGGCCGTGTCCGATCATCACGTGAGACGGACTAGTCATCAACGGTGAACATCCCCATGTTGATCGTATCTTCTATACGACTCATGCTCGACCTTTCGGTCTCTTGTGTTCCGAGGCCATGTCTGTACATGCTAGGCTCGTCAAGTCAACCTAAGTGTATTGCTGTGTAAATCTGGCTTACACCCGTTGTATTCGAACGTTAGAATCTATCACACCCGATCAACACGTAGTGCTTCGAAACAACGAACCTTCGCAACGGTGCACAGTTAGGGGGAACACTTTCTTGAAATTTTAGTAAGGGATCATCTTATATATGCTACCGTCGTTCTAAGCAAATAAGATGCAAAAACATGATAAACATCTCATGCAATCAAAATAGTGACATGATAAGGCCATTATCACTTTGCTCCTTTTGATCTCCATCTTCGGGGCTCCATGATCATCATCGTCACCGGCATGACACCATGATCTCCATCATCATGATCTCCATCATCGTGTCTTCATGAAGTTGTCTCGCCAACTATTACTTCTACTACTACGGCTAACGGTTAGCAATAAAGTAAAGTAATTACATGGCGAATTTCAATGACACGCAGGTCATATAATAAATTAAGACAACTCCTATGGCTCCTGCCGGTTGTCATACTCATCGACATGCAAGTCGTGATTCCTATTACAAGAACATGATCATCTCATACATCACATATATCATTCGTCACATCCTTTGGCCATATCACATCACAAAGCACTTGCTGCAAAAACAAGTTAGACGTCCTCTAATTGTTGTTGCAAGTTTTTTTACGTGGCTGCTATAGGTTTCTAGCAAGAACGTTTCTTACCTACGCCAAAACCACAACGTGATATGCCAATTTCTATTTACCCTTCATAAGGACCCTGTTCATCGAATCCGATCCGACTAAAGTGGGAGAGACAGACACCCGCTAGCCACCTTATGCAACTAGTGCATGTCAGTCGGTGGAACCTGTCTCACGTAAGCGTACGTGTAAGGTTGGTCCGGGCCGCTTCATCCCACAGTGCCGCCGAATCAAGATAAGACTAGTAACGGCAAGAAGATTGACAAATCGACGCCCACAACTACTTTGTGTTCTACTCGTGCAAGATACTATGCATAGACCTAGCTCATGATGCCACTGTTGGGGAACGTAGCAGAATTTTAAAATTTTCTACGCATCACCAAGATCAATCTATGGAGTCATCTAGCAACGATTGAGAGGGGAGTGTATCTACATACCCTTGTAGATCGCGAGCGGAAGCGTTCAAGAGAACGGGGTTGATGGAGTCGTACTCGTCGTGATCCAAATCACCGATGACCGAGCGCCGAACGGACGGCACCTCCGCGTTCAACACACGTACGGAGCAGAGACGTCTCCTCCTTCTTGATCCAGCAAGGGGGGAGGAGAGGTTGATGGAGATCCAGCAGCACGACGGTGTGGTGGTGGAAGCAGCGGGATTTCAGCAGGGCTTCGCCAAGCGCTACTGGAGGAGGAAGAGGTGTCACGGGAGGGAGAGGGAGGCGCCAGGGGCTGAGCTCTTTCTCCCATGCACCTCCCCACTATATATAGGGGTGGAGGGGGCTGGTTTCTTGCCCTCCAAGTCCATTGGGGCGTTGGCAAAGGTGGAAGGAAAGAAATCCCATCCTTTCCCTTCCCCACCGATTGTTATCCCCCTTTTTTTGGGATCTTGATCTTATCCCTTCGGGATATGATCTTATTCCTTCTAAGGGGGAATCTTGGTGCGCCTTGGCTAGGGGTGTGGGGCCTTGCCCCCACTACCCACGTTCATGTGGGTCCCCCATGCAGGTGGGCCCCACTCCGGAACCTTCTAGAACCTTCTCGGTACAATACCGAAAAATCCCGAACATTTTCCGGTGGCCAAAATAGGACTTCCCATATATAAATCTTTACCTCCGGACCATTCCGGAACTCCTCGTGACGTCCAGGATCTCATCCGAGACTCCGAACAACCTTCGGGTTACCGCATACTAATATCTCTATAACCCTAGCGTCACCGAACCTTAAGTGTGTAGACCCTACGGGTTCGGGAGACACGCAGACATGACCGAGACGACTCTCCGGTCAATAACCAACAGCGGGATCTGGATACCCATGTTGGCTCCCACATGCTCCTCGATGATCTCATCGGATGAACCACGATGTCGAGGATTCAATCAATCCCGTACGCAATTCCCTTTGTCTATCGGTACGATACTTGCCCGAGATTCGATCGTCGGTATCTCGATACCTTGTTCAATCTCGTTACCGGCAAGTCTCTTTACTCGTTTCCGTAACACATCATCCCGTGAACAACTCCTTGATCACATTGAGCTCATTATGATGATGTCCTACCGAGTGGGCCCAGAGGTACCTCTACGTTACATGGAGTGACAAATCCCAGTCTCGATTCGTGCCAACCCAACAGATACTTTCGGAGATACCCGTAGTGCACCTTTATAGCCACCCAGTTACGTTGTGACGTTTGGTGCACCCAAAGCACTCCTACGGTATCCGGGAGTTGCACAATCTCATGGTCTAAGGAAAAGTTACTTGACATTGGAAAAGCTTTAGCAAACGAACTACACGATCTAGTGCTAGGCTTAGGATTGGGTCTTGTCCATCACATCATTCTCCTAATGATGTGATCCCGTTATCAATGACATCCAATGTCCATGGTCAGGAAACCGTAACCATCTATTGATCAACGAGCTAGTCAACTAGAGGCTTACTAGGGACATGTTGTGGTCTATGTATTCACACATGTATTACGATTTCCGGATAACACAATTATAGCATGAATAACAGACAATTATCATGAACAAGGAAATATAATAATAACCATTTTATTATTGCCTCTAGGGCATATTTCCAACAGTCTCCCACTTGCACTAGAGTCAGTAATCTAGTTACATTGTGATGAATCGAACACCCATAGAGTACTGGTGTTGATCATGTTTTGCTCGTGAAAGAGGTTTAGTCAACGGATCTGCTACATTCAAATCCATGTGCACTTTACAAATATCTATGTCTCCATCTTGAACATGTTCACGTATGGAGTTGAAGCGACGCTTGATATGCCTGGTCCTTTTGTGAAACCTGGGCTCCTTGGCAAGGGCAATAGCTCCAGTGTTGTCACAGAAGAGAGCCATTGGACCCGACGCATTTGGAATGACTCCTAGGTCGGTGATGAACTCCTTCATCCATACTGCTTCGTGTGCTGCCTCCGAGGCTGCTATGTACTCCGCTTCGCATGTAGAACCCGCCACGACGCTTTGCTTGCAACTGCACCAGCTTACCGCTCCACCATTCAAAATATACACGTATCCGGTTTGTGACTTGGAGTCATCCGGATCTGTGTCGAAGCTAGCGTCGACGTAACCCTTTACAACGAGCTCTTCGTCACCTCCATATACGAGAAACATATCCTTAGTCCTTTTCAGGTACTTCAGGATGTTCTTGACCGCTGTCCAGTGTTCCTTGCCGGGATTACTTTGGTACCTACCTACCAAACTTACAGCAAGGTTTACATCAGGTCTGGTACACAGCATGGCATACATAATAGACCCTATGGCTGAGGCATAGGGGATGACACTCATCTCTTCTATATCTTTTGCCGTGGTCGGGCATTGGGCCGAGCTCAATTTCACACCTTGCAATACAGGCAAGAACCCCTTCTTGGACTGATCCATATTGAACTTCTTCAATATCTTATCAAGGTATGTGCTTTGCGAAAGACCTATGAGGCGTCTCGATCTATCTCTATAGATCTTGATGCCTAATATATAAGCAGCTTCTCCAAGGTCCTTCATTGAAAAACACTTATTCAAGTAGGCCTTTATACTTTCCAAGAATTCTATATCATTTCCCATCAGCAGTATGTCATCCACATATAATATGAGAAATGCTACAGAGCTCCCACTCACTTTCTTGTAAACACAGGCTTCTCCATAAGTCTGTGTGAACCCAAACGCTTTGATCATCTCGTCAAAGCGAATGTTCCAACTCCGAGATGCTTGCACCAGCCCATAGATTGAGCGCTGGAGCTTGCATACCTTGTCAGCATTCTCAGGGTCGACAAAACCTTCCGGTTGTACCATATACAACTCTTCCTTAAGAAAACCATTAAGGAATGCCGTTTTGACGTCCATTTGCCATATCTCATAATCATAGTATGCGGCAATTGCTAACATGATTCTGACGGATTTCAGCTTCGCTACGGGTGAGAAAGTCTCATCGTAGTCAACCCCTTGAACTTGTCGATAACCCTTAGCGACAAGCCGAGCCTTATAGATGGTCACATTACCATCCGCGTCAGTCTTCTTCTTAAAGATCCATTTATTTTCTATGGCTTGCCGATCATCGGGCAAGTCAGTCAAAGTCCATACTTCGTTTTCATACATGGATCCTATCTCGGATTTCATGGCTTCAAGCCATTTGTCGGAATCCGGGCCCGCCATCGCTTCTTCATAGTTCGAAGGTTCACTGTTGTCTAACAACATGATTTCCAGGACAGGATTGCCATACCACTCTGGTGCGGAACGTGTCCTCGTGGACCTTCGAAGTTCAGTGGTAGCTTGATCATGATCAATATCAATAACTTCCTCTCTAGCCGGTGTAGGCTCCACAGAAACATTTTCCTGTGCTGCGCTACTCTCCGGTTCGAGGGTCATCTCATCAAGCTCCACTTTCCTCCCACTTACTTCTTTCGAGAGAAACTCTTTCTCTAGAAAGGATCCATTCCTGGCAACAAAGATCTTGCCCTCGGATCTTAGGTAGAAGGTATACCCAATAGTTTCCTTAGGGTATCCTATGAATACGCATTTTTCCGACTTGGGTTCGAGCTTCTCTGGTTGAAGTTTCTTCACATAAGCATCGCATCCCCAAACTTTCAGAAACGACAGCTTAGGTTTCTTCCCAAACCATAATTCATACGGTGTCATCTCAACGGATTTTGACGGTGCCCTATTTAAAGTGAATGCGGCAGTCTCTAAAGCATAACCCCAAAAGGATAGCGGTAAATCGGTAAGAGACATCATAGATCGCACCATATCCAATAGAGTGCGATTACGACGTTCGGACACACCATTACGCTGAGGTGTTCCAGGCGGCGTGAGTTGTGAAACGATTCCACATTTCCTTAAGTGCGTGCCAAATTCATGACTCAAATATTCTCCTCCACGATCTGATCGTAAGAACTTTATTTTCTTGTCACGTTGATTCTCAACCTCACTCTGAAATTCCTTGAACTTTTCAAAGGTCTCAGACTTGTGCTTCATCAAGTAGACATACCCATATCTACTCAAATCATCGGTGAGGGTGAGAACATAACGATAACCACCGCGAGCCTCAACACTCATTGGACCACACACATCAGTATGTATGATCTCCAATAAGTTGGTTGCTCGCTCCATTGTTCCGGAGAACGGAGTCTTGGTCATCTTGCCCAAGAGGCATGGTTCGCATCTGTCAAATGATTCATAATCAAGAGACTCCAAAAGTCCATCTGCATGGAGTTTCTTCATGCGTTTAACACCGATATGACCAAGGCGGCAGTGCCACAAGTATGTGGGACTATCGTTATCAACCTTGCATTGCTTGGCATTCACATTATAAACATGTGTAACATCACGTTCGAGATTCAATAAAAATAAACCATTCACCAGCGGGGCATGACCATAAAACATATCTCTCATATAAATAGAACAACCATTATTCTCAGATTTAAATGAGTAGCCATCTCGCATTAAGCGAGATCCAGATACAATGTTCATGCTCAAAGCTGGTACTAAATAACAATTATTGAGGTTTAAAACTAATCCCGTAGGTAGATGCAGAGGTAGCGTGCCGACGGCGATCACATCGACCTTGGAACCATTCCCGACGCGCATCGTCACCTCGTCCTTTGCCAGTCTACGCTGATTCCGCAGTTCCTGCTTTGAGTTACAAATATGAGCAACCGCACCGGTATCAAATACCCAGGAACTACTACGAGTGCTGGTAAGGTACACATCAATTACATGTATATCATATATACCTTTGGTATTGCTGGCCTTCTTGTCCGCCAAGTACTTGGGGCAGTTTCGCTTCCAGTGACCGTTTCCCTTGCAATAAAAGCACTCAGTCTCAGGCTTGGGTCCATTCTTCGACTTCTTCCCGGCAGCTGGCTTACCGGGCGCGGCAACTCCCTTGCCGTCCTTCTTGAAGTTCTTCTTACCCTTGCCCTTCTTGAACTTAGTGGTTTTATTCACCATCAACACTTGATGTTCCTTTCTGATCTCTGCCTCCGCTGACTTCAGCATCGCTGATACCTCAGGAATGGTCTTTTCCATCCCCTGCATGTTGAAGTTCATCACGAAGCTCTTGTAGCTAGGTGGAAGCGACTGAAGGATTCTGTCAACGACCGCGTCATCCGGGAGATTAACTCCCAGCTGAGACAAGCGGCTGTGCAACCCAGACATTTTGAGTATGTGCTCGCTGACAGAACTATTTTCCTCCATCTTACAGCTGTAGAACTTATCGGAGACTTCATATCTCTCGATCCGGGCATGAGCTTGGAAAACCATTTTCAGCTCTTCGAACATCTCATATGCTCCGTGATGCTCAAAACGCTTTTGGAGCCCCGGTTCTAAGCTGAAGAGCATGCCGCACTGAACGAAGGAGTAATCATCGGTGCGTGTCTGCCAAACGTTCAAATCGTCTGGCAGTGCTGGGAGAGCAGGTGGGTCACCTAACGGTGCTTCAAGGACATATGATTTCTTGGCAGTTATGAGGATAATCCTCAGGTTACGGACCCAGTCCGCATAGTTGCTACCATCGTCTTTCAACTTGTTTTTCTCTAGGAACGCGTTGAAGTTGAGGGTAACATTAGCGTTGGCCATTTGATCTACAAGATAGATATGTAACATTTAGACTAAGTTCATGACAATTAAGTTCATCTAATCAAATTATGTAATGAACTCCCACTCAGATAGACATCCCTCTCGTCATCTAAGTGATTACATGATCCGAATCGACTAGGCCGTGTCCGATCATCACGTGAGACGGACTAGTCATCAACGGTGAACATCCCCATGTTGATCGTATCTTCTATACGACTCATGCTCGACCTTTCGGTCTCTTGTGTTCCGAGGCCATGTCTGTACATGCTAGGCTCGTCAAGTCAACCTAAGTGTATTGCTGTGTAAATCTGGCTTACACCCGTTGTATTCGAACGTTAGAATCTATCACACCCGATCAACACGTAGTGCCTCGAAACAACGAACCTTCGCAACGGTGCACAGTTAGGGGGAACACTTTCTTGAAATTTTAGTAAGGGATCATCTTATATATGCTACCGTCGTTCTAAGCAAATAAGATGCAAAAACATGATAAACATCTCATGCAATCAAAATAGTGACATGATATGGCCATTATCACTTTGCTCCTTTTGATCTCCATCTTCGGGGCTCCATGATCATCATCGTCACCGGCATGACACCATGATCTCCATCATCATGATCTCCATCATCGTGTCTTCATGAAGTTGTCTCGCCAACTATTACTTCTACTACTACGGCTAACGGTTAGCAATAAAGTAAAGTAATTACATGGTGAATTTCAATGACACGCAGGTCATATAATAAATTAAGACAACTCCTATGGCTCCTGCCGGTTGTCATACTCATCGACATGCAAGTCGTGATTCCTATTACAAGAACATGATCATCTCATACATCACATATATCATTCATCACATCCTTTGGCCATATCACATCACAAAACACTTGCTGCAAAAACAAGTTAGACGTCCTCTAATTGTTGTTGCAAGTTTTTACGTGGCTGCTATAGGTTTCTAGCAAGAACGTTTCTTACCTACGCCAAAACCACAACGTGATATGCCAATTTCTATTTACCCTTCATAAGGACCCTGTTCATCGAATCCGATCCGACTAAAGTGGGAGAGACAGACACCCGCTAGCCACCTTATGCAACTAGTGCATGTCAGTCGGTGGAACCTGTCTCACGTAAGCGTACGTGTAAGGTCGGTCCGGGCCGCTTCATCCCACAGTGCCGCCAAATCAAGATAAGACTAGTAACGGCAAGAAGATTGACAAATCGACGCCCACAACTACTTTGTGTTCTACTCGTGCAAGATACTACGCATAGACCTAGCTCATGATGCCACTGTTGGGGAACGTAGCAGAATTTTAAAATTTTCTACGCATCACCAAGATCAATCTATGGAGTCATCTAGCAACGAGTGAGAGGGGAGTGTATCTACATACCCTTGTAGATCGCGAGCGGAAGCGTTCAAGAGAACGGGGTTGATGGAGTCGTACTCGTCGTGATCCAAATCACCGATGACCGAGCGCCGAACGGACGGCACCTCCGCGTTCAACACACGTACGGAGCAGAGACGTCTCCTCCTTCTTGATCCAGCAAGGGGGGAGGAGAGGTTGATGGAGATCCAGCAGCACGACGGTGTGGTGGTGGGAGCAGCGGGATTTCAGCAGGGCTTCGCCAAGCGCTACTGGAGGAGGAAGAGGTGTCACGGGAGGGAGAGGGAGGCGCCAGGGGCTGAGCTGTTTCTCCCATGCACCTCCCCACTATATATAGGGGTGGAGGGGGCTGGTTTCTTGCCCTCCAAGTCCATTGGGGCGTTGGCAAAGGTGGAAGGAAAGAAATCCCATCCTTTCCCTTCCCCACCGATTGTTATCCCCCTTTTTTAGGGATCTTGATCTTATCCCTTCGGGATATGATCTTATTCCTTCTAAGGGGGAATCTTGGTGCGCCTTGACTAGGGGTGTGGGGCCTTGCCCCCACTACCCACGTTCATGTGGATCCCCCCATGCAGGTGGGCCCCACTCCGGAACCTTCTAGAACCTTCTCGGTACAATACCGAAAAATCCCGAACATTTTCCGGTGGCCAAAATAGGACTTCCCATATATAAATCTTTACCTCCGGACCATTCCGGAACTCCTCGTGACGTCCAGGATCTCATCCGAGACTCCGAACAACCTTCGGGTTACCGCATACTAATATCTCTATAACCCTAGCGTCACCGAACCTTAAGTGTGTAGACCCTACGGGTTCGGGAGACACGCAGACATGACCAAGACGACTCTCCGGTCAATAACCAACAGCGGGATCTGGATACCCATGTTGGCTCCCACATGCTCCTCGATGATCTCATCGGATGAACCACGATGTCGAGGATTCAATCAATCCCGTACGCAATTCCCTTTGTCTATCGGTACGATACTTGCCCGAGATTCGATCGTCGGTATCTCGATACCTTGTTCAATCTCGTTACCGGCAAGTCTCTTTACTCGTTTCCGTAACACATCATCCCGTGAACAACTCCTTGATCACATTGAGCTCATTATGATGATTTCCTACCGAGTGGGCCCAGAGGTACCTCTCCGTTACATGGAGTGACAAATCCCAGTCTCGATTCGTGCCAACCCAACAGATACTTTCGGAGATACCCGTAGTGCACCTTTATAGCCACCCAGTTACGTTGTGACGTTTGGTGCACCCAAAGCACTCCTACGGTATCCGGGAGTTGCACAATCTCATGGTCTAAGGAAAAGTTACTTGACATTGGAAAAGCTTTAGCAAACGAACTACACGATCTAGTGCTAGGCTTAGGATTGGGTCTTGTCCATCACATCATTCTCCAAATGATGTGATCCCGTTATCAATGACATCCAATGTCCATGGTCAGGAAACCGTAACCATCTATTGATCAACGAGCTAGTCAACTAGAGGCTTACTAGGGACATGTTGTGGTCTATGTATTCACACATGTATTACGATTTCCGGATAACACAATTATAGCATGAATAACAGACAATTATCATGAACAAGGAAATATAATAATAACCATTTTATTATTGCCTCTAGGGCATATTTCCAACAGTACTGTTGGGGATCGTAGCAGAATTTTAAAATTTTCTACGCATCACCAAGATCAATCTATGGAGTCATCTAGCAACGAGAGAGAGGGGAGTGCATCTACATACCCTTGTAGATCGCGAGCGGAAGCGTTCAAGAGAACGGGGTTGATGGAGTCGTACTCGTCGTGATCCAAATCACCGATGACCGAGCGCCGAACGGACGGCACCTCCGTGTTCAACACACGTACAGAGCGGAGACGTCTCCTCCTTCTTGATCCAGCAAGGGGGGGAGGAGAGGTTGGGGAGGACAGCTCCAGCAGCAGCACGACGGCGTGGTGGAGTTGGAGCTGCGTGGTATTCCTGCAGGGCTTCGCCAAGCACCGCGGGAGGAGGAGGAGGTGTTGGAGAGGGGAGGGGCTGCGCCAGGGATGAGGTATGGCCTCCCTCCCACCCCTCCACTATTTATAGGGGGAAGAGGAGAGGGGGCTGGCCCCCTCAGATCCAATCTGAGGGGAGGGGAGGCGGCCAGGGGAGGGAAACTTGCCCCCCAAGCAAGGTGGAAGGCTCCCTCCCCTAGGGTTTCCCAACCCTAGGCGCCATGGGCCCTTGGGGGGGGGGGCGCACCAGCCCACTAGGGGGCTGGTTCCCTCCCATATACAGCCCATTAGGCCTCCCGGGTAAATCAGCCCCACCCGGTGGACCTCCGGACACCTTTCGGTGGTCCCGGTACAATACCGATAACCCCCGAAACTATTCCGGTGACTGTATGACAACTTCCCATATATAAATCTTCACCTCCGGACCATTCCGGAACTCCTCGTGACGTCCGGGATCTCATCCGGGACTCCGAACAACATTCGGTAACCACGTACAAACTTTCCCTACAACCCTAGCGTCATTGAACCTTAAGTGTGTAGACCCTACGGGTTCGGGAGACACGTAGACATGACCGAGACGACTCTCCGGTCAATAACCAACAGCGGGATCTGGATACCCATGTTGGCTCCCACATGCTCCTCGATGATCTCATCGGATGAACCACGATGTCGAGGATTCAATCAATCCCGTACGCAATTCCCTTTGTCTATCGGTACGATACTTGCCCGAGATTCGATCGTCGGTATACCGATACCTTGTTCAATCTCGTTACCGGCAAGTCTCTTTACTCGTTTCCGTAACACATCATCCCGTGAACAACTCCTTGATCACATTGAGCTCATTATGATGATGTCCTACCGAGTGGGCCCAGAGGTACCTCTCCGTTACATGGAGTGACAAATCCCAGTCTCGATTCGTGCCAACCCAACAGACACTTTCGGAGATACCCGTAGTGCACCTTTATAGCCACCCAGTTACGTTGTGACGTTTGGTACACCCAAAGCACTCCTACGGTATCCGGGAGTTGCACAATCTCATGGTCTAAGGAAAAGTTACTTGACATTGGAAAAGCTTTAGCAAACGAACTACACGATCTAGTGCTAGGCTTAGGATTGGGTCTTGTCCATCACATCATTCTCCTAATGATGTGATCCCTTTATCAATGACATCCAATGTCCATGGTCAGGAAACCGTAACCATCTATTGATCAACGAGCTAGTCAACTAGAGGCTTACTAGGGACATGTTGTGGTCTATGTATTCACACATGTATTACGATTTCCGGATAACACAATTATAGCATGAATAACAGACAATTATCATGAACAAGGAAATATAATAATAACCATTTTATTATTGCCTCTAGGGCATATTTCCAACAGTCTCCCACTTGCACTAGAGTCAATAATCTAGTTACATTGTGATGAATCGAACACCCATAGAGTACTGGTGTTGATCATGTTTTGCTCGTGAAAGAGGTTTAGTCAACGGATCTGCTACATTCAAATCCGTGTGCACTTTACAAATATCTATGTCTCCATCTTGAACATGTTCACGTATGGAGTTGAAGCGACGCTTGATATGCCTGGTCCTTTTGTGAAACCTGGGCTCCTTGGCAAGGGCAATAGCTCCAGTGTTGTCACAGAAGAGAGCCATTGGACCCGACGCATTTGGAATGACTCCTAGGTCGGTGATGAACTCCTTCATCTATACTGCTTCATGTGCTGCCTCCGAGGCTGCTATGTACTCCGCTTCGCATGTAGAACCCGCCACGACGCTTTGCTTGCAACTGCACCAGCTTACCGCTCCACCATTCAAAATATACACGTATCCGGTTTGTGACTTGGAGTCATCCGGATCTGTGTCGAAGCTAGCGTCGACGTAACCCTTTACGACGAGCTCTTCGTCACCTCCATATATGAGAAACATATCCTTAGTCCTTTTCAGGTACTTCAGGATGTTCTTGACCGCTGTCCAGTGTTCCTTGCCGGGATTACTTTGGTACCTACCTACCAAACTTACAGCAAGGTTTACATCAGGTCTGGTACACAGCATGGCATACATAATAGACCCTATGGCTGAGGCATAGGGGATGACACTCATCTCTTCTATATCTTTTGTCGTGGTCGGGCATTGAGCCGAGCTCAATTTCACACCTTGCAATACAGGCAAGAACCCCTTCTTGGACTGATCCATATTGAACTTCTTCAATATCTTATCAAGGTATGTGCTTTGCGAAAGACCTATGAGGCGTCTCGATCTATCTCTATAGATCTTGATGCCTAATATATAAGCAGCTTCTCCAAGGTCCTTCATTGAAAAACACTTATTCAAGTAGGCCTTTATACTTTCCAAGAATTCTATATCATTTCCCATCAGCAGTATGTCATCCACATATAATATGAGAAATGCTACAGAGCTCCCACTCACTTTCTTGTAAACACAGGCTTCTCCATAAGTCTGTGTGAACCCAAACGCTTTGATCATCTCGTCAAAGCGAATGTTCCAACTCCGAGATGCTTGCACCAGCCCATAGATTGAGCGCTGGAGCTTGCATACCTTGTCAGCATTCTCAGGGTCGATAAAACCTTCCGGTTGTATCATATACAACTCTTCCTTAAGAAAACCATTAAGGAATGCCGTTTTGACGTCCATTTGCCATATCTCATAATCATAGTATGCGGCAATTGCTAACATGATTCTGACGGATTTCAGCTTCGCTACGGGTGAGAAAGTCTCATCATAGTCAACCCCTTGAACTTGTCGATAACCCTTAGCGACAAGCCGAGCCTTATAGATGGTCACATTACCATCCGCGTCAGTCTTCTTCTTAAAGATCCATTTATTTTCTATGGCTTGCTGATCATCGGGCAAGTCAGTCAAACTCCATACTTCGTTTTCATACATGGATCCTATCTCGGATTTCATGGCTTCAAGCCATTTGTCGGAATCCGGGCCCGCCATCGCTTCTTCATAGTTCGAAGGTTCACTGTTGTCTAACAACATGATTTCCAGGACAGGATTGCCATACCACTCTGGTGCGGAACGTGTCCTCGTGGACCTTCGAAGTTCAGTGGTAGCTTGATCATGATCATTATCAATAACTTCCTCTCTAGCCGGTGTAGGCTCCACAGAAACATTTTCCTGTGCTGCGCTACTCTCCGGTTCGAGGGTCATCTCATCAAGCTCCACTTTCCTCCCACTCACTTCTTTCGAGAGAAACTCTTTCTCTAGAAAGGATCCATTCCTGGCAACAAAGATCTTGCCCTCGGATCTTAGGTAGAAGGTATACCCAATAGTTTCCTTAGGGTATCCTATGAATACGCATTTTTCCGACTTGGGTTCGAGCTTCTCTGGTTGAAGTTTCTTCACATAAGCATCGCATCCCCAAACTTTCAGAAACGACAGCTTAGGTTTCTTCCCAAACCATAATTCATACGGTGTCGTCTCAACGGATTTTGACGGTGCCCTATTTAAAGTGAATGCGGCAGTCTCTAAAGCATAACCCCAAAAAGATAGCGGTAGATCAGTAAGAGACATCATAGATCGCACCATATCCAATAGAGTGCGATTACGACGTTCGGACACACCGTTACGCTGAGGTGTTCCAGGCGGCGTGAGTTGTGAAACAATTTCACATTTCCTTAAGTGCGTGCCAAATTCATGACTCAAATATTCTCCTCCACGATCTGATCGTAAGAACTTTATTTTCTTGTCACGTTGATTCTCAACCTCATTCTGAAATTCCTTGAACTTTTCAAAGGTCTCAGACTTGTGCTTCATCAAGTAGACATACCCATATCTACTCAAATCATCGGTGAGGGTGAGAACATAACGATAACCACCGCGAGCCTCAACACTCATTGGACCACACACATCAGTATGTATGATCTCCAATAAGTTGGTTGCTCGCTCCATTGTTCCGGAGAACGGAGTCTTGGTCATCTTGCCCAAGAGGCATGGTTTGCATCTGTCAAATGATTCATAATCAAGAGACTCCAAAAGTCCATCTGCATGGAGTTTCTTCATGCGTTTAACACCGATATGACCAAGGCGGCAGTGCCACAAGTATGTGGGACTATCGTTATCAACCTTGCATTTCTTGGCATTCACATTATAAACATGTGTAACATCACGTTCGAGATTCAATAAAAATAAACCATTCACCAGCGGGGCATGACCATAAAACATATCTCTCATATAAATAGAACAACCATTATTCTCAGATTTAAATGAGTAGCCATCTCGCATTAAGCGAGATCCAGATACAATGTTCATGCTCAAAGCTGGTACTAAATAACAATTATCGAGGTTTAAAACTAATCCCGTAGGTAGATGCAGAGGTAGCGTGCCGACGGCGATCACATCGACCTTGGAACCATTCCCGACGCGCATCGTCACCTCGTCCTTTGCCAGTCTACGCTGATTCCGCAGTTCCTGCTTTGAGTTACAAATATGAGCAACCGCACCGGTATCAAATACCCAGGAACTACTACGAGTGCTGGTAAGGTACACATCAATTACATGTATATCATATATACCTTTGGTATTGCCGGCCTTCTTGTCCGCCAAGTACTTGGGGCAGTTTCGCTTCCAGTGACCGTTTCCCTTGCAATAAAAGCACTCAGTCTCAGGCTTGGGTCCATTCTTCGACTTCTTCCCGGCAGCTGGCTTACCGGGCGCGGCCACTCCCTTGCCGTCCTTCTTGAAGTTCTTCTTACCCTTGCCCTTCTTGAACTTAGTGGTTTTATTCACCATCAACACTTGATGTTCCTTTCTGATCTCTGCCTCCGCTGACTTCAGCATCGCATATACCTCAGGAATGGTCTTTTCCATCCCCTGCATGTTGAAGTTCATCACGAAGCTCTTGTAGCTAGGTGGAAGCGACTGAAGGATTCTGTCAACGACCGCGTCATCCGGGAGATTAACTCCCAGCTGAGACAAGCGGCTGTGCAACCCAGACATTTTGAGTATGTGCTCGCTGACAGAACTATTTTCCTCCATCTTACAGTTGTAGAACTTATCGGAGACTTCATATCTCTCGATCCGGGCATGAGCTTGGAAAACCATTTTCAGCTCTTCGAACATCTCATATGCTCCGTGATGCTCAAAACGCTTTTGGAGCCCCGGTTCTAAGCTGAAGAGCATGCCGCACTGAACGAAGGAGTAATCATCGGTGCGTGTCTGCCAAACGTTCAAATCGTCTGGCAGTGCTGGGAGAGCAGGTGGGTCACCTAACGGTGCTTCAAGGACATATGATTTCTTGGCAGCTATGAGGATAATCCTCAGGTTACGGACCCAGTCCGCATAGTTGCTACCATCGTCTTTCAGCTTGTTTTTCTCTAGGAACGCGTTGAAGTTGAGTGTAACATTAGCGTTGGCCATTTGATCTACAAGATAGATATGTAACATTTAGACTAAGTTCATGACAATTAAGTTCATCTAATCAAATTATGTAATGAACTCCCACTCAGATAGACATCCCTCTCGTCATCTAAGTGATTACATGATCCGAATCGACTAGGCCGTGTCCGATCATCACGTGAGACGGACTAGTCATCAACGGTGAACATCCCCATGTTGATCGTATCTTCTATACGACTCATGCTCGACCTTTCGGTCTCTTGTGTTCCGAGGCCATGTCTGTACATGCTAGGCTCGTCAAGTCAACCTAAGTGTATTGCTGTGTAAATCTGGCTTACACCCGTTGTATTCGAACGTTAGAATCTATCACACCCGATCAACACGTAGTGCTTCGAAACAACGAACCTTCGCAACGGTGCACAGTTAGGGGGAACACTTTCTTGAAATTTTAGTAAGGGATCATCTTATATATGCTACCGTCGTTCTAAGCAAATAAGATGCAAAAACATGATAAACATCTCATGCAATCAAAATAGTGACATGATAAGGCCATTATCACTTTGCTCCTTTTGATCTCCATCTTCGGGGCTCCATGATCATCATCGTCACCGGCATGACACCATGATCTCCATCATCATGATCTCCATCATCGTGTCTTCATGAAGTTGTCTCGCCAACTATTACTTCTACTACTACGGCTAACGGTTAGCAATAAAGTAAAGTAATTACATGGCGAATTTCAATGACACGCAGGTCATATAATAAATTAAGACAACTCCTATGGCTCCTGCCGGTTGTCATACTCATCGACATGCAAGTCGTGATTCCTATTACAAGAACATGATCATCTCATACATCACATATATCATTCGTCACATCCTTTGGCCATATCACATCACAAAGCACTTGCTGCAAAAACAAGTTAGACGTCCTCTAATTGTTGTTGCAAGTTTTTTTACGTGGCTGCTATAGGTTTCTAGCAAGAACGTTTCTTACCTACGCCAAAACCACAACGTGATATGCCAATTTCTATTTACCCTTCATAAGGACCCTGTTCATCGAATCCGATCCGACTAAAGTGGGAGAGACAGACACCCGCTAGCCACCTTATGCAACTAGTGCATGTCAGTCGGTGGAACCTGTCTCACGTAAGCGTACGTGTAAGGTCGGTCCGGGCCGCTTCATCCCACAGTGCCGCCGAATCAAGATAAGACTAGTAACGGCAAGAAGATTGACAAATCGACGCCCACAACTACTTTGTGTTCTACTTGTGCAAGATACTACGCATAGACCTAGCTCATGATGCCACTGTTGGGGAACGTAGCAGAATTTTAAAATTTTCTACGCATCACCAAGATCAATCTATGGAGTCATCTAGCAACGAGTGTGAGGGGAGTGTATCTACATACCCTTGTAGATCGCGAGCGGAAGCGTTCAAGAGAACGGGGTTGATGGAGTCGTACTCGTCGTGATCCAAATCACCGATGACCGAGCGCCGAACAGACGGCACCTCCGCGTTCAACACACGTACGGAGCAGAGACGTCTCCTCCTTCTTGATCCAGCAAGGGGGGAGGAGAGGTTGATGGAGATCCAGCAGCACGACGGTGTGGTGGTGGAAGCAGCGGGATTTCAGCAGGGCTTCGCCAAGCGCTACTGGAGGAGGAAGAGGTGTCACGGGAGGGAGAGGGAGGCGCCAGGGGCTGAGCTGTTTCTCCCATGCACCTCCCCACTATATATAGGGGTGGAGGGGGCTGGTTTCTTGCCCTCCAAGTCCATTGGGGCGTTGGCAAAGGTGGAAGGAAAGAAATCCCATCCTTTCCCTTCCCCACCGATTGTTATCCCCCTTTTTTAGGGATCTTGATCTTATCCCTTCGGGATATGATCTTATTCCTTCTAAGGGGGAATCTTGGTGCGCCTTGACTAGGGGTGTGGGGCCTTGCCCCCACTACCCACGTTCGTGTGGGTCCCCCCATGCAGGTGGGCCCCACTCCGGAACCTTCTAGAACCTTCTCGGTACAATACCGAAAAATCCCGAACATTTTCCGGTGGCCAAAATAGGACTTCCCATATATAAATCTTTACCTCCGGACCATTCCGGAACTCCTCGTGACGTCCAGGATCTCATCCGAGACTCCGAACAACCTTCGGGTTACCGCATACTAATATCTCTATAACCCTAGCGTCACCGAACCTTAAGTGTGTAGACCCTACGGGTTCGGGAGACACGCAGACATGACCGAGACGACTCTCCGGTCAATAACCAACGGCGGGATCTGGATACCCATGTTGGCTCCCACATGCTCCTCGATGATCTCATCGGATGAACCACGATGTCGAGGATTCAATCAATCCCGTACGCAATTCCCTTTGTCTATCGGTACGATACTTGCCCGAGATTCGATCGTCGGTATCTCGATACCTTGTTCAATCTCGTTACCGGCAAGTCTCTTTACTCGTTTCCGTAACACATCATCCCGTGAACAACTCCTTGATCACATTGAGCTCATTATGATGATGTCCTACCGAGTGGGCCCAGAGGTACCTCTCCGTTACATGGAGTGACAAATCCCAGTCTCGATTCGTGCCAACCCAATAGATACTTTCGGAGATACCCGTAGTGCACCTTTATAGCCACCCAGTTACGTTGTGACGTTTGGTGCACCCAAAGCACTCCTACGGTATCCGGGAGTTGCACAATCTCATGGTCTAAGGAAAAGTTACTTGACATTGGAAAAGCTTTAGCAAACGAACTACACGATCTAGTGCTAGGCTTATGATTGGGTCTTGTCCATCACATCATTCTCCTAATGATGTGATCCCGTTATCAATGACATCCAATGTCCATGGTCAGGAAACCGTAACCATCTATTGATCAACGAGCTAGTCAACTAGAGGCTTACTAGGGACATGTTGTGGTCTATGTATTCACACATGTATTACGATTTCCGGATAACACAATTATAGCATGAATAACAGACAATTATCATGAACAAGGAAATATAATAATAACCATTTTATTATTGCCTCTAGGGCATATTTCCAACACTTCGCCCTTCGCTTCTTGCCTTCGCATCGAAGCCAGGACGGGCGCGCCTTGGGCCCGGGGGCTACTGTCAGCGTTCTAGGATCGGGGGTACCCAGACTTCCCTGCCTACGGCCCAGCGTGTGGCCCCATCGATGGCCCGGTACGACCTAGCTACAAGACTCTGTGAGCAAGGCCCTCGCGAGGGCCCCCCGGCCTCGCAAGGCATACGACACCAAGAGTTCCCGAGGGGCAGTTCCTCGAGCCTGCCTCCCGAGGAGCGGAGATTTCTATGCAGGTATCCCGCCTCATGAGGCTCGCAGTGACATGGGCCATGACGACCAGGGCCAGGCAGGCGCCAGCTGGCACAGAGGAGGATAGTTTTCTCTTTGGTGCTAAGGAGGCAAGGACTAGCGTGGGTTCCCGAGGGATCGCCCAAAGTTTATATTTGGTGCAACAAGACCAAGACCACGAGCTCGGTAGGACAGATGTCATCACTGAGCCCACCACCGCGTCATGGCCAGAAGCTTTGCAGGTGAAGACCACCTTTCATCAGGATAAGATGTACCTCTTGTCCCCTTTCAAATTGGCCGTTGTGGAATCCCTTCCCGCCTAAGCTATGAGGGAAGAGGACCAAGGCCACTATAAATATAGGCTAGTATCCACCATAGAGAGGGATCGATCCGATTCTGGTCTTCTCTATGCAGAACCATCCTCACCCACTGAGCCCTCGTGAGGTCACTCACTCGATGTACTAGTTCATCCTCAACCCCCTCGTGAGGCCAATCCACCACAAAGCAGGAGTAGGATCTTACACCGCAAGGTGGCCCGAACCTGGGTAAACTGTCATGTCCTTCCTTTCCCCGCTCGCACGAACTTGACGAGGCCAAGCCATGGAGTGATGAGCTTGAGGCTGCAGCTTGGCTAGATCTTCAAACGCGCCCAGAGTTCGAACCTTGTTGGGTCTGCGGAGCCCCGATTCCTACAACTTCTCTGGCAAGTCAGGCTTGAAGGTGCGAGAGGATGGCCATTGGACTTTCCGCAGCTCAGGAGTGAAGGCCTGGCAGCCTACCTTGTAAGGAAGGTACCTGCCAACACTAGGCACGGGTTCGTCGACATCGGCTCCATTACGCCCGTCTGACTGACGGCGTGTCTCGCGATGCTGCTCAATGGTGACGCGAGCGTCTTCCTTCCACCTGTCTCCCAACACTTGACGTTGATCTTGCTGGAGTCGTGGGTCAGATGAAGCCATTGATGCCTCATCATGGTCGTCAACATCTTGGGGTTTCTGAGGTCGCTGCGGTCGCCCTTGAGCAGGTTGTCGTGGAGGGGACTACACCGTAGGTGCGGTCCTCCCATCTTGACCACCGGCGCGGGCAGCCCGCGTCGCTTGCAGGTGTCGCGATGGCTCCGCACACGATGACTTGTTGATCTCAGCAAATCCAAGGAGACTTTGGATGGTAACCCTCCACTCATCCATCTTGTCCGCTGCTGTAGGAAAGTCCAGCAACAACTGAGCTCTCGCGACTGCTTCGGCCGCCGTCTCTGGCATGACATGGGAGGCAGAGCGCGACACCCCTCGTCTTCTAGACGAGCTAGAAGGCGTGTTGTCGCGCCCTTGCCGTCCTGGGCCCATTGTCAAAGCTGTTCCTGATGGCCGGGCTCTTGGTCAGCTGGGCTCTTCCCGTGCGGGCGTGGTCGTTGTTGATCGACGGCGCCGCTCGGGGTGTTGTTGCGCTCACCCGACATGAGATGAGGTGCACGTCCCGTCTCCGCCCCTCCAGATGGCACGGCCTGTGGGTCTCGGCTCGCATCGGAGCGAGCGTCGATGTCATGTTGGTTGAGCTCGCCGGTGGGGCGAGTGGGAGGAAGCTGAGCGCCCTCGTAACCCACACCAGCGGAAGCATGATTAGCGCCATGTTGAAGAGGTTGGGCCGTGCCTGCGGCCCCGACCCCTGCTCCAGCCACGACGGGAGTGTTAGCAGCACCGGCCACATCGCCGGCTCCGCCCGCCGCAACCACGGCGCCTGCAGCCGCGTGTGACGAAGCCTTGGAGGCGGAAGGATGCGCCCCTGCTCCACTTCTCTTCTTGGGAGCCATGGACGATGAAGATTGACGAAGATCGACACGCTGGCTACTGCTTCAGGTTCGCACAAGCGACGCCCCCTACCTGGTGCGCCAAAGATGTCGGCGTGGAAGGACGCTCACCTATGGGGCATGAGTGCCCCTTTGTGGTTCGGCAAGGGGACAGCCACGTTGCACAAAGAGCAGAAGCAGTAGGGGACAACACGACGATGGACAACTCACTTTACCTAGATTCGGGCCGCTTTGTAGCATAAAACCCTACTCCTACTATGGTGGATTGAACTTGAGGAAGGCGAAGACACGAGGTGCACTAGCCCGGCAAGGATGCCTGGGGGAATGCAACTACGTGTGTACAACTGTGGGGGTCGAAAAGTTCGAACCCTTTGCTAGGTTTCCTTGGGCCTCCTTTTATAGTTGAAGGGCGACCACAATGGCAAAATAGTCATTTGAATGCGATTAGATAGCTAATAGTGCTATTATACCTAACTCTAGCAGTTAGGAAAAAGTGCATTAAATGCACTGCTAGGTGTCATGCTGAGGTTGAATCCCGGCAAGCCTATCGCGCCGCTTATTTGCCTCTTCTTATTAGCGTGACACGTCCTCTAGACGGGTGTCAATAAAGCTAATCTCTTCTTTATCATGCTGCCACGTGCCTGACAGGATCCACCTGGTCGCTTGATACCTTGACACCGCACTGATTAACGATCTGGGGTGTGATGAGGTGTGATGTCGTTTAACTACGTCGGTATTTCTCCAAAGAGGGAGGGATGATGCAGCATAGCTACGGTAGGCATTTCCCTCAGTTAGGAAACCAAGGTATCAATCTAGCAGGAGAACGAAGCAACACTATGTAAACGTTACCTGCACACAAATAACAAATACTTGCAACCCGACGATTAGGAGGGGTTGTCAATCCCTCTACGGGTAAAAATATAGATAAATTTGTGATAGATTGGATAAATAGATCTCGATAAAATGCAAAATAAAATAAATAGCAAAAAGGTGCAGCAAGATATTTTTGGTTTTTTTGGAATAATAGGTCTGAAAATAAAAGCGAATAAAAATAGATCTCGAAGCAAATATGATAAAGAATAGACCCGAGGGCCGTAGATTTCACTAGTGCCTTCTCTCAAGAAAATAGCATACGGTGGGTAAAAAAATTACTGTTGGGCAATTGATAGAACATCAAGTAATTATGACGATATCCAGGCAATGATCATTATATAGGCATCACGTCCAAGATTAGTAGACCGACTCCTGCCTGCATCTACTACTATTACTCCACACATCGACCGATATCCAGCATGCATCTAGTGTATTAAGTTCATGGAAAAAACGGAGTCATGCAATAAGAACGATGACATGATGTAGATGAGATCTAGGAATAGCCCCCATCTTGTTATCCTTAATAGCAATGATACATTCGTGTCTTGCGGCCCCTTCTGTCATTGGGAAAGAACACCGCACAATCGAACCCATCACAAAGCACCTCTTCCCTTGGCAAGAAAAATCGATCTAGTAGGCCTAACTAAACCAAAGATTCGAAGAAGAAATACAAGGTTATAAGTAATCATGCATAAAAGATATCAAAGAACTCAAATAACTTTCATGGATATAGATCTGATCATAAACTCAAAGTTCATCGGATCCCAACAAACACACCGCAAAAAAGAGTTACATCAAATAGATCCCCAAGAGACCATTGTATTGAGAATCACAATAGAGAAGAAGCCATCTAGCTACTGCCTACGGACCATTAGGTCTACAATGAACTATTCACGCATCATCGGAGAGGCACCAATGAGGATGATGAACCCCTCCGTGATGGTGTCTAGATTGGATCTCGTGGTTCTGGAACTTGCGGCGGCTGGAATTGTGTTTTGTCGACTCCCCTAGGGTTTATGGAATATTTGGGAATTTATAGGGCGAAGAGGTGGTGCAGGAGTGTGGGGACCCCGACTCATAAGTCGTGATTACCGAATGCATGTGTACAGTGATCCTAGAGATCAATGCTCACTGAACACACAGAAGCTGAATAACAAGAGTCTTACATCCATACATACCGTCTTACACAAATTATGACCATTATGGTCAAGTCTTCATAAACTCGCAGCGGAAATCTTCAATGATAGCGTGAACCCATGCCATCTGCCTTAACCCTACAGGCATTCTGACTGGGAAGCGTCCTAGCTCGCATGTTCGTTACCAAGGTACTCTTCATTATATCCTGTTCTTTCATGCCTAGCCAATAAAATAACCAGTGGCAAGCCAATGAGTACTTTGAATGTACTCACAAGCAACCCAAGAGTGATAACAGAATAGTTATGCAAGGCTCTACTACTAAATTGGCATTTTTGCGGAAAGCTAGTTTTTCTCATGCAAGTATGATCAACATTTATCAAGAACATGACTGCGTCTGCAACAAGTATCCAGAGGTTACAGACATCAACATCGAGAAAGATTTATGAACAACTCATGCTCAAGCTCATCGTGGCTTCCTCATGAATCACATCAACAATATTGCCAAACCGTGTTGTTTGTCAAAAACATATGGACATAGTCTAAGTAGCACCACCCAACTGTCCTTGACCGTGGACACGACTATTCGAATAGTTTGACACTCTGTAGAGGTTGCACACTTTACCCACAAGATCCGGGGAACTTCCGTGTCATCCATGACCCGCGGTACCTCGAGTACCCGGGGTAAGCACCCGATCACTACCTTTCCCTAGCCATGACTAACATAGAGTCCACTCGATTGGTAGCAGCCCCCGTGCAAAACATTATCACATAATAAATTTTGTGGAGCCACGCTCCCGTAGTCATCACATAACACAAGCACGGGGTACCAACGGTGTGTCCAGTGCCCTGTGAAAACAGTCATGGCTGCCTATCCAAGCACGACCCCGTCCCGAGAGTGACCACACCACTCTCGTCACTAGTAATGTGGGCATCCATGCTAGCACGAACTAGGTAATCAATAATGCCCTTTCCCATATAAGGGTAGAGTGGTTGCACATTTTTGGTTGGGATGGTCAACAAATCTTAAATCTAATCTGTCTCTGTGAACAACACTTTCATCAAGCCTCGATACACTACTTCTCCACCAAGTAGTGACCTAGTTCATCATCATCTCCCAGGGGCATTAGTGGCACCCACTGGGGCTATTTGCAAGTATGTCAAACCACACTTGTTTCTTTCCATGCATAACCCTACCCCATTTTGCGTAGCCAACTACTATAGCATATTTCTACAATCCACCAACATGACTCTAAACAAGGATAGAGTCATGAACAATGCAAGTATCAATGGGGTATGCAACGGAGGCAAGCCTAGCAAGGTTGCCATCCAAGATATATCATGCACTTGATGAAACAACGAAAATGCTTTTATGATGTAAAAGGGCTTCAACATGGTCAAAGGGATGCTTGCCTGGCTCAACAAAGCCTTCGAGGTCTTCAAATTCTTCTGGTCCAACTCCTTCATCAACTTCGTAATCTAACGTCACAAAGTAACGGGCACACAATAAGACCATAGCACAAGAAAAGTGCTCATAAAAATGTCCATTTAATTTTGTTAAATATTAGGATGAAAACTAAGAGCGATTTAAATGCTCAAATTTGAATTTAAATTTGAACAGTGCAGAAAGGTGTGATGGATTTGCATGAAAGTTACATCATTAAATAGGTTGGATTTTTAGAAGAATTTAGGAGCTAGAATTATTTTATTTGGACAAATATTTTGATTTGTGGAATTTTTGCAAGTTTCCGAAAAAGAAAAAGAAGAAATGGCACTGTTCAACTGGGCCGATTCGGCCACAGTGCAGCAGGCCCAGAGGGGATCCAGCCTGCGCGAGGCTGCCACGTTGAAGGTGTAAAGGCAAAATACGCCTTCAGCCGACGTAGTGAACTGGTACGTGCGCGTGCTTATTAAACCTGACGGGTGGGACCCCGCCGTCAGGGTGTGTGGCTGACAGACGGGCCCCACGGCCGTCGTCGTCTACCTCTGGCCAGAGGGGGTGGCGAGCTCACCGACGGCGCTGTGGTCGACGTCTAGGAGATCTGAGGGCACCGACGTGCTCAGGGTGGAGTCGCCATTAGGGTGGAGGTGGAGTTGGCCGCTGGGGTGCAGGGGTTCACCGGCGACGAGGAAGCCGGGTGGTGGCACTATGGGAGGTGGTCGCTCTAGTTGTTTCAGCCTGCAATCGACCCGGGAGAGAGAGGGGAAATGATCAGTGGGGTCTTGCGGCTCCAGATCGAGCTAAAGTGGAGGCGAAGAGGGCCCGTACCTCTGGATCGACGGCGACCTGAGGAGGTGGAGCTCGAGCTCGAGCACAAGCTCGGGCTCTTCTGGAGAGGAGTGGGTGGTGTAGGTAGTTGATAGGGCGTGAGAGACAGGTGTTGGTGTGCCCAGGAGGGTCGGGGGTGGCTTTATATAGCGTGCTCGGAGCTCACCGTGGACTCGTGCGCCGGCGAGGACGTAGTCGAGGCTAGAGGTCACGGGGGATCGTGGAAACGTGGCCGAGGCATTTGTAGAGATGGTCTACGACCAGGGGAAGGAAGAGAGAGAGAGCGGGGGAGAGCCAGGGGCGTCGCACATGTGAGCTCGTTCAATGGAGCTCTCGGGCGGCCGGCGCGCGTGCGGAGGGAGGCTGCAAGAGGAAGAGAGAGGAGGGTGACAGGGGCGTAGCGTGTTGTGGACGCCGAGGGGCTCTGTTAGGCGTGCGGGAGAGGCTCGAGGTCGTTGGAGACGTTGGGCAGGGGGTGGCTACATTGCTCCAGTGCACTGTAGCGCGCTCCAGAGCGCGTCTATGGCTGGCACAGGTATTGTTTAGGGGTCGTGGGCGCGGCCACTGATGTTTGGTAGTGCTAGGGAGGAGTAAACAATGGGGATCTGCCATTGGATGCTTTGGGAAGTCTCTGGAGGAGAGGTGAGGTAGAGAGAGAGATTAATCAGTGTTGTCCAGAGAGGAAAATGAGGTTTTCACCCCCAAATAATTGATATGGGGATGAGTGGGATTTACTGGTAAAAAGTTGAAGCAAAGGATAAGAGTAAAAAGGGTCAAAATGATGCTTTTGGCAAAATGCCAGAAGGTGTTTGATGCAGATTTGGGCAAGCAAATGAAGTCCAATTGCCATGAGAATTAATAGGATCAAATGGCATATAGAATTGAGGTTGTTCACCAATTTTGAGTCCATTTGAAGAAAGTTTCCAATGTAACTTTGGCAAACCCTAGAAATCAACAGAAATGGGTTTCCCAAGATTTAGTCATGCAAAACTATTCTCCTTGATGTACCACTTGGTTTAGTGTCAACATTTGGGGATTAGAGCATGTCCACAAAATTTGGTATCAAAAGGAGCTAGTTGGCAATGATGAGTTGCTCAAATTTCGATCTGGACAGGAATGGTTTTGGCAAGCTCTAATCAAGTTAACTTGTTCTCCATCTTGTGCCACTTGGTCTAGATGAATAATTATACCACTTGAGTATGTGTACCAAGTTTGAGAGCATTTGGACATGTTTGGCAATGTAAACTTGCTCAAACTTCAAAATGGACAGAAATGGTTTTGAGGGGTTTTTGTGATGTTATCTTGTTCTCCAAGACATGATACTTGGCAAGATCACCAAATATGGAATTTTTGAAATGCTAGAATTTTCTTGGATTTTTTAGAGAATATTTCCTTTGTAAATATTTCAAAAGCTTGAAATATCTAGAAAGGGTTTTTCAGGGATTTGACCAATATTTTGAACATGACCATGCGTTGAAACTCTTATATATGGACAATATATGTCCAATGAGTTTCCCTAAATTTTCTCAAATATTTTAGGTATGACCTGGCCATCCTCTGGAGCCCGATGAGCGATGTCGGTGGAGAGGTAGCCCGCTTGCTTTAGGCCCTCGATGTCATTGCTGGTGACGCACGAGGCCTCCCACTTACCCTTCGCTCTAGATCTGACCATTGCCGAGCTCGGGGAGAGGTCTTTGAGGGAAGTTGGAGCAGAGCGCTTGAGCTCTGTGGATTGGGAAAGGCTGTGGCGAGAGGAAGAAGAAGCCGCATGGGGATGACTGCGGTTTGTCTCCTTTTTTAACAGACGCAATACCAAGAGTCCTTTAAATGCGCCGCTGCCTCGCCACTTCCCGATATACTCATGGCGTCATGCGCGGGTGGGATACTAGAAATCATTGTTCAAATCCCCTAAAAAGCGGGACATGATCTCGACCTCGATGGGATGCACCAATGGGGGAGGGGGTCGCCTCGAGCCACGCATCGAGCTCTCATAACGGTTCGATGTTGATGACCGATTGCGACCCTTTGCAAAGAATTGTCAGTCAAACATACTGTTCACATTCGAGCGGTTGGCCTTCGACGCTAAGTAAAGTCGGTAGTTCAGAATCCGGATACAGCGTGGCTTGACACATGGCCGAATTGGACCGAGTACCATTTGAAGACTTAACTGGAGAAGATTGTTCCAAATACTCAAAAGGAAGGGAGCTCTCCTGCAAGCCGGAGTCTGCAGTTGGAGAGTTACGGGAGAACGGCGTTGAAGGCTAGTTCGGGGGCTACTGAGGGAGTCCTAGACTAGGGGGTCCTCGGGTTGCCGGCCTATCTCTCATGGGCCGGACAGTTGGGCCGCACTATATCCGGACCGAAGACCTTTTTGGTGCCTTGGCATGTACCCCAAGTCAACATGGAAGATTCGGCGTCCTTGTTCCTTCGATGTAACCGACTATGTGTAAACCCTAGTACCCTTGGTGTCTATATAAACCGGAGGGTTTAGTGCATAGAGGCTAGGAGAACATCTATTATCCTACTAGCCTAGGGTTTAGTTCATCTAATCTCGTGGTAGATCGACTAATTCTCATATACACAAGAAATATAATCAAGTAGGACGTAGGGTTTTACCTCTTAGAGAGGGCCTGAGCCTGGGTAAATACCTTGTCCTGCGTCCCTTGTTTCCCATCGATCCAAGATCCACAGTTCGAGACCCCCTACCCGAGATCTGCCAGTTTTGACACCGACAATCACCGCCGCTCATCTTCGCCACGGATTCATCATCGACAACAACCACTTCACCCTCGTGGCACCATCAACCGTAAGAAAGGATGGTAACCTCGACAACATCTTATGATACTCTCCCTTGCCATTGCATTTCTAACCCCGAGCCCATTTTGCTTCACTTTCCTATCACACTACTAGAAAAAAGGCTATAGCTAATATGGACATTAATGGCGCACCATGTATAGGTACGCCATTAGTGTCCATATCACTAATGGTGCACCACACCCACGGTGCGCCACTACTGACAATTTTTTTACAGGGAGAAGTTGCGCAATGCCAAAGACATAGCTGTTTACAGTATGCGCTTTAATATAGGAGTAGTAAATTATGGAGAAATTTCAGATTGTTTTTTCTAAGAATACCAAGTTCAGATAGATAGATTCTGATGCAAGCATCTATATAAATGCAAGAAAATAACAATCACAAGTGTACCTTCTTGATTTTGCAAGTGGACAACTGAAGGTCTCCACAGTCAAGTTCAGTAGGCTTTTTCCTAGACTGCATTTAAGAAATAACTCTAGTAGCCTTTTTTCCTATTTAGAGCGAACATGGCCAACAACGATGAGGCCGGCGGTTCGGGCAAGGCATTCTGGGAGCTGTCCCAGGAGATGGAGGAAGAACCTCCCCGCTATGAGGGAGCCGCGGAAGACACCGATCCTGACTACACAACCCCTAGTGGCGTCGGGGATGACACCACTGATGGTGCCGCCAAGGATGCCACCACTGATGATGGCAGCGCACGCACAGATGGCAGCCAACCGAAGAGGCAACGGAAGGACCGGCGCCCGAACGTGCTCGGCACCGTCAAGGAGGAATTTACTGAAGTGTCCTCCAGTGGGCATCCAACGGCGCCCAAAGAATTAGTCAGTGGGTACTCGGGACAACTCGGGTGCATTCTCCGGAGCACCGTCTCGATCAACACCGAGAACCTAAGGCATCATGACCATGGGAATTTGCGCAACCTACTCTTCACGAAGCTGCATGAACGATACAAGTTCCCCGGTGACTTCGCAAACACACGCCTCTCAGGGAATAAAGTGAACAGTGCCGCCCCTCACGAAGATGAGCACGGCCCTTGCTACTTGGAGAGCCGTGGTGAAGAGAAGGATTCTAAGAGGTGATAGTTATGAGAAGATCAAGGTGACAAATCCTTCGATCAGCGAAGCTGACTACCAGGAGTTCAAGATCAAGTGCGAGAGCAACGCATTCGTGGAATCAAGTCAGTGGGGGAAAGATATGCGGGACTTGAACTTAGGGGTCCACAAACTCGGTCCCGGCGGTTACAGAGTGGCGGAACCTATATGGAAAAAGGAGGACGCGGAGCGTGCCTAGCAAGGCCTACCGCCCCTCTTCAATAAATACCGTGACAAGCAGACCAGGAACTATGTCAGGGCCCGGTACAAGGTGGACCCGGTAACAAAGGAGCTTACCACGGATCCCAAGACCAAGGCGCTTGAGCTTGTTCTGGTAAGGAATACACCCCCGCGTAATTAGCTCCATATGGTTGCATTCTAATTAATGAAGCCAAATTTCTAAATGGTTCACGTTCCTTCCGCAGGACACTGAAAGCAGTAGCGCGGGGTCGTCTCAGAGCTCCCCTTGGGACACCACTTTAAATAGGGCGTTGAACGTAATGAAACACAAGGATAAGTTCAGTAAGCCGTCGTCAGCTGGTCGTGTGGCTGGCAAAGGCTTGTCCACGAAATGGTCGGAATACTATAACGCTGGGCGAAAGGAGAGAAAGACCAGCTCGGAAAGCCAGGAGCGCGAGGTTCAAGAACTCAAGGCACAAGTGGCGTGGATTCCGGAGATAGTTGAAGAGCAAGTGCGAGACCAACTGGGAGTGACGATCACCACCATAGTGCCTACCTTGATTGAGGGGCTGCAGGCGTGGATTGCGGGCGGCCAACAGGGGCCGCCCCCGATTCCCAGCTTCACGGGCAGCAACTCGCACAACGCACCGGCGGCGGCATTGGTGTGTCCGGTGGAGGCGGCATTGATGTCTCCAGCGTCGGCGCCGACATTGGAGCTTAATGCACCCGGGTGTGGGAAGAATACGCCGACCGGCACCTCGGCACCAAGCGGCCCCTTCGTCACTTGCACGCCCGCCGTTGGCGGTGCCTCGACATTAGCCGAGCTCGACGCCATCACGGTAACTAAACCTCTCGGCCGATGACTTCATCTCCTTGCCTTTGACTGGGCATCCCTGACGCCCTACATGTTTTCGCAGGGCGCCGCCGACGTTCCATGCACTCTCCTGCACTTCATGGACGGCGAGTTGATCGATGTCGCCAAGGCCAGAATCGTTCAACCGGGCAACCGCGTGTTCCACGGTAATTCGATGCCACCCACCGTGTATAGGGTTCAACTGGTTCGGGTGCTGCGGGGCTGCGACGACTTGTTACCTCCATATCGACCCCCTGGGGCCGACGAAGATGATGTGATGACCCTCAGCGCCTGCATAAGCTGGTCCATGCTTTGGCCAAAGAGCCAGATTCGTTTGGGGGCGGGGGACACCACCCCACAGACAACACCGCTAGTCGTGCCGGCGCCAAGCCATGGCAAGACCGCCGCAACGCTACCGCCGCCAGCTGATCGAGACATGCATATGGCACAGGATCCGGACGACGACGACGGTACATTTACCAACGTCGATAAGTACTTCAACGAACATGGGTACGGTGACGAATTCTTGGGGCCTCCTTCTCAAGAACCCAACCCTGCAAAAGACGATCGCGATCTAGCTGGTACCGCGGAGAAACCCAATTGCAACAGGCGTCGTCTGGCGTTCAGTTCTCAGGAGACGCCTCCAGCTGCCGCCTTCACCGAGCCTCAGATAGCCGAGGTGCGAAATATTATCAGCCCCAACACACTCAAGAAGGTGGTCGCTGAGCAGAACTCGATCCCATTACAGCAGAAGAAGCAGAAGGGACGGAAAAGAAAAATAACAAGGGTGCGAGCCAGCCGGCACCGAGTACGATCCGTGCTCAGGACGGGCCACCTTCACCTAAGGATATCTCGAGGAGGGTGCAAGTGGCGGGTAGGCCGATGCTACCGACTAATCTACTCAATGCTGCAACCGGTGCTATGCAGAGTCTGCATGACAGTGTTCTTTCTTTGGAGAAGCGGTGTCTCTCCAAGAATGATGTGGCATACCCGGTTTTCGTGGCCAAGGTGCCAGAGGGCAAGGGCTTTGTCGATAGCACCATCGGGGGTATGATCGTCCTGCGGTTTGATGACATCTTCGCTATGTTTAACCTTCATCCGTTGCACTACACCTTCATTCGGCTATTTTCGCTCAGTATGGAGATGCAGATCATTAGAGACAAGACCCCGGACATCGTGATAGTCGACCCCTTCTACATGCGTGCCAAGATCTTGGGCAGCGCTGGGGACCGACAAGTCGCGAGTTCATACCTCGAAGGCGTCATTCTGGTGAACCCAGATAAGGATAACTTCCTCGTGCCTTACTTTCCCGAGTAAGTCATCCCCTCACCGCCCCGTAACATATGATTTGTTAGATTTTGTTCATTCTTTTTTTTTCTAACATTCCGTGTTTTGTGTAGTGACACACATTGCACACTCATCCTCTTAAGCCCGAAATATTCCATGGCCACGTATTTCGACTCGGACTGTCAATCGAAGAAAGACTACACAAATATCAAGAAAGTTCTTGATGATGCTCTCCCCGGCTACGCCAAATCTGGAGGCACCTTCAGGAGGCCAATTTGTAGGTACGGCAAGCACGTGTTCACCCACGTAACGACATTCCCCTATGTCAAGCAGCCGCCTGGCGGTCAGAAGGATGCCTACTACGCCCTCCATCACATGCGGGCGATCATATGGGACCATAATCACCTACTGCTACCAACTAATCTCAAAGATTGGGCCGCACGCTTGTCGGCAATCCAGGACGCAGACATCACACAAGAATTCTTTCGCATCCAGTCGGAGTTTGCGGAAATCATCCATCAAGATGTCCTTCGTTCCTCGGGGTAGTTCTACCTTAGATATCAACCGTCCAATAGTGAAATAGAAACAACGCTACAAATGCAGGCTGACAACGACCGCGATTTCATGGCCATCATGATAGACGGCGGCTTCATCCACACTTCGGTCCCTGAGTCGAGTCGAAAGTAATGATGCTATGTAGTTCTGAAATATCGATTAGCTCATGTTGTAATTAAACTTTAATGAACTTGTATGTCTCTTTAGTTTGGACAGTCGTTCAACTTATATGTAATCGATGCTATTTATTAGTAGGACCATGAATCGTGCTATTAATGTGTTGCTTTTCTCTTCCGATCCTTTTGTTGCATACTTATATATTGCTTATGTATTGTTTGTGAATTGCTACTAATGTTTTGTTTGTCTAGTGCATAGAGATGCCATCGTATGTCGTGTACAAGGGTAAGGTTCCCGGAGTCTACGACGACTAGGAGGAGTGTCAGAGACAGGTTCACCGTTTCAGCGGTAACAGTTACAAAGGGTACACCACTAGGGCGGAGGCGGAAGCTAGATATGCGCGCTATCTAGTGGGAGAGAGGAGGGAGCGGAGGAGGAACCGGATGAAGACCAGTTTCATCGCGATGATGCTCATCATGACCGCAACTCTCTTCTATGTGATGGTAGTTTAGATGATCGATATCGACTTGTAATGTGAAGACAAACTCGCTACTCGCGGTCTCGAGACTTGTAATGTTCTAACTTTGTTCGGTATTTTGAATTCAGAGACTAATATGATGAATTGTATTCGGAGACTAATCTTCTATTGTATTCGATAAATCTGCTATTTATATGTTGTGTTGTTTATATTCTGTGCAGTAATGTATTTTGTAACCTGTGCAAATATCAGAAAAGAAAAAAAATTCCTAATATTCATAGTAGTGGCGCACCATATTGCACTTTAGTGGCGCACTGAAATAAACACACCAGTGGCGCATTATCTAAAAGTGCACCATTAGTAACCCAGAGCACAAGGTAAATATGGCCCCCTGGGAGGCATAGTAATGGCGCACTGGTGGACATAGTAATGGCGCACTATGTGGTGCGCCATTACTATTTGTTACTAGTGGCATGTTAATAGTGGCGCACCTGTAGTGCGCCAATAATAGCAAAAACAGGTGCGCCACTAACAGCCCTTTTTCTAGTAGTGTCAAGACTAGCCATTTGAATATTGTTGGGCAATGTTACTTGTGCACTTTAGTGATCATTGATCCGCACCTTCCATTGCGTGCATATATCATAGTATCATCTCTTGTGTTATCACTTGTTCCCACATATACATCATTGCTACATTGGTTCAATTTTTTTGCATAAGTGGCCATAGGAAAAATATCAAAAGAGAGAGAAGCTTTTAAGCAAAGAGAGAACAAAGGGCTTGTAAGCAATATACATAGCATCAACACATTGCATATCAAATTGTTATACTAGATCATCTTGGATCATCGTGATAGAATCACCGGGAATCATACATACATAGCATACTTGGGATAGAAGTCGTTGCGTTTTGTCTCTTATAGGTTGTGCACAAGTCTCGTAAATTGAGCAATCATGCTAGCATCTCTCTAGAGTTCTGCAACTAGAGCATTTTCCGTGGATTCCACATTTTGAGCCCATTCCTTGGTTGCATGACCCATTTATCTATCCGTGTGTGTGTTTCTGTGGGCCACATATTGCTTTGGTCTACTTGTTTCACTTGCGAATTTGTGAATCTCTTTCAACATCATTGAATCTTGCTAACAATTGCATAAATTTTGCGACACCATCCTCACCAAGAAACTCCAAAAGCTTTACTTGTGTAGGTGTGAGAATCGACAAGATCTGGTACCAATTGTGCTACTTCCATAATACTACTCCCTCCGTTCCTAAAGATTTGTCTTTCTAGAGATTTCAAATTGTCGTGGGAAAACACGGCCACCTATGGGGCCATCGGCCCCTTGTGGTTTGGCAGGGGGGAAGGATGCATTCCACAAAGAGCGGAGGGCGCGGGGCAGCATGGCAGCGATCACACATGCAGTTTTTACCCAGGTTCGGGCCACCGCGAGGCGTAAAACTCTACTCCTGCTTTGGTGGATTGATGAGAGGACCGAGGTGGAGACGCAGCGCTCTAGCCCGGCAAGGTCGCCTTGGGGTGAGAGCAACTACGCGCGTATGAGTGTACAGGGGTCTGAATCCTTTCTAAGGTTGCCATGGCCCTCCTTTTATAGATCAAGGGGTCACCACAATGGCAAATCAGTGATTGTGTACTGATTAGGTAGCAAACAGTGCCATCATACCTAACTCTGCAGACTGGACATAGCGCATTAAATGCGCCGCTTAGTGTCACATCGTAGCCTAGCCCGGCAGGCCTTGCCGTGCTGTTTTGCCACCTTCTCGCCTGTCTGCGTGACACATTGCTGGACGAGTGTCATCTGGAGGTGATTTCCTCTGGGGATGGCTGCCACGTGCCAAATAATGGCCACTTAGCATCTTGGGGGCTCGACACCGCACCAATTGGTGACTTGTGTTGCTGTGAGGTGGAGCGGTGGAGCCTTGGCGGGGTAATCCACCCTTAGCATTCCCGGCAAGCCTGCCGGGGCAATCTTGAGTCTTGTCTTCGGGGCAACCTCGTCCCCGCCAGGCTCGCCTGCCCAGTAGGGGAGGTTTTCCCATTGTGGTATTTTACTACTTGGGTTGGTCTTGGTCTTCTTGATCCGCCCTTTCATTCCTCAAAGAGCTGATCTCTTCTGCTTGGCCTTGTCCTGGGTGCTGAGAGTTGACGGATCAAAGGGGTGCTATCCGTGCACAAGTCAGGGGAGAACATACACCCCTGTTTGTGTACCCCGACAGAAGCCCCCGAGCCTGAGCCATACGTGTCGCTGGGCACGTTGGGTTAGGCCCCAAACAGTGCACGGACACGTGGCGAGAGAACGCTGTGTGCGCAGCGGTTTGTCATGATGACCAGTCAATCCAACGTCCACTTCGCGCAATTACCGCGGGTAGTGGGGTCATGGGACTGCAGCAGTTAATGTGAAACGATAACTTTCTGAAGAGTCACGCCTCTCCCCCACATCATTTCCCTTAAGAGAGAAAAACGCGAAGGGGTACTGCTCATTCATCGTCTGTCTCGCCCGTCCACCATCTTCTTCCACAGGCCAAGCGATTGCTCTCCTTATTCGCCCATACCTGCCGCTGATCCTCACCCAACTTCCTTCCCCAAACCTTGCCGCAATCCTAAAGAGATGGGGAAGAAAACCGCCGCTCCCAAGGGGAAGCGGACGACCACTATGAAGGAGGCGACCGCCGAGGGGAGCAGGAAGAGAGCGGCAGAGCTGGACAAGAAGCAAAGGGAAGATGTGGTCTTCTTCCCTCGAATCTGGACGGTGATGTGCTGAAAGCAAGGTACGGATATCTCTAGGGGAGGGAGGTTCCGAAGGGGCATGGCGCAGCCAATGTCCTGGCAGAGGGGAAAAAGGATCCGCCAGATTTCTATAGATTATTTTGCGCATATTTCATCTGTGGCCTCTGACCTCCCTTTTCAGACTTCTTCGAGGCAATGATGGTGATCTACAGATTCCACCTTCTGGATTTTACGCAAAATGCAATGGCCAGTATGGCGATTTTTGCCCACTTGTGCGAGAACTTCGTTGGAGTTGCCCCCAATGTCGACTTGTTCAGGCACTACTTTGTCCCGCGAGTGGAGAACAAAGCCCACCATTCTGGGAACATAAGCTGGATTCCCCGGGTGGCGAGAGAAAACTGGGATTACCTCCCCGGGTAGCAGCGCGGCAGATGGGAGGAGTGGAGGGGAGACTGGTGCTAGATCCAAGATGAAGAAGCCCTAGATTTCTGCCAAGCGCGGACGGAGTGCGTTGAGTGCGGCAACGACTGGAGGGAAACTGGTCTCACCGATGACAGACTTCGCCCGGCAATAAACAGGATTACCCGTCTAAAGGCTGCCGGGCTGACCATTGGTCATGTGGGAGCTGACTTCGTCCGACGTCGTATCGCGCCGCTATAGAAGAGGGACAGTTCGCCTCGCAGTATGGAGATGCTGGAGACAGGATGAGGTTGTACCCTGGCTTGTCTAACAACCTGTCAGTCTACGGCCTCGCTTGGCTGTGCGAAAAACTATTCGGCTGCCTTGGGCCATTCAGGCTGCCGGCAAATATCATCCCACTGAATGTCAACTCCGCCCGGGACCAGATTCTGAATTGGATGCCAGACTGTAATGCTCAGGGAGTTTCGGGTGACTGGCAGTTACCCGAACTTAACGAAGAGCTTGCGTGGTCCTCCAGCCTGGTGGAAAGCGCAACCAGGGTGGAGACCAACATGTTCAAGGGCACTTCCAAGGTGGAAGAAGCGTTCATCAAGAGGCGGATCAAGGAGGACAAAGCACTCCGAGCTGCTGTGAGGGCGAAGGCCGGGAAGACGGCGGCGGAGGAGGAGGAGGCTGAGGACGAAGGCTCCTCCCGCGGCCGAAGCGAGGTGTGGACCACAGAGGAGGCTGCCGGGGAAGATCCTGCCGGGAACGAGCCTGCCGGGATTGAGGCTCTATATGCCGCGGCGGTAGATGCCCAGGAGGAAGAGGGGACTGCGGAGGCAGAGCAGCCCGGGGAAGAGTGGCTCGCGGCAGGCCCTCAAGCCCCCGAGCCAATCTTGGAGCAGCGTCCTCGCAGGCGTGTGGCTAGCCGAGGAGCAGTGGTTCCCGATCCCGTACCTGCCGCCAAGAAGGTGAAGAAGACTATCTCCAAGGGTAGCAAGTCGGATGCGGCCCACCGGCAGTCCTCTTGCCTTTCTGGGGCTAGGACCCCTCCCACCAAGCAATTGGCGACCACAGAAGTCGATTCTAGCTCCCAGTCCATCTCGAGCTCCTTGCATAGCTCGTCCTCGTCGGAGGCTCCTGCGCCTCAGCAAGGCTTGAAGTTGCCGGGAAGCTCTGCCCCTCCACCCCAGAAAAGGAGCAGGGCATCCTCACCGCCCATAGAGTTCGAGCTGAGCTCCATGCTCATCAACAAAGAGTGAGAAACAACATTCTTACTTCTCCGCTGCAGTTCTCGCATATCCACTTGCTTGCTGACTGATCTTGGCTTGCTGTCCTTGCCAGGGAGGAGGAGGAAGAAGGCGAGACCCTCATCCACCAGACTAAGCGATTTAGGCACGCGGGGCCGCCGGAGATTGTGGAAGGCAGGGGCCTGGGAGGGACCAGCATGGATGACTAGACACCAAGCCCCCAGCTCAGCCCCTGGCCTGAAGGTGCAGGGTTGGCTCCCCCTGCCAGAAGTGATGGAGGAGAGCTCCCCACCTCCGCACCCGCAGGGAAAGAGGGGATTATTCAGGGTGAGTCCTTCCAGGAGGGGCCCGCCCCGCCCGCCGATTGAGTTGAGGGATCCCGGGCAAGGGTTTACATGGAAGAGTCCGCCCAGGATGACATCATGGTTACCGAGGGAGGGGATGGTGACCATGGCCCGGCAACTGATGTTGCCGGGGAGACCAAAACTCCTCCACGGCAAGCATCTTCGGGTAATCCATTTTCCCTTCTTTATTCTGCTGCTTCCATCATCTTGCCCCAAGTCCCTGGTTTGCTAATAACTTTGCACCTTAATTATGGATTGTTGACTCCGCTTGCAGCTCATCTGATCGAAGAACCTGAACTGCTGGAAGAAGTGGCCAGCATAGGGAAAGATGCTGCGGAGGAAGCTGCCAAGATCGCTGGCGTGGAGGGGCAGGAGCATGCTGCCGGGGGGTGTCCAGGAGCTCCCGAAGGAATTAGAGAAAACCCCCGATAGCACGCCAGGGTCGGGGGTTTCGGTTGAAGAGTAGACCCCCCTCCAAACAATGGACCCCCTTCCCTCATTTGGCGCCTTGGTGGGGATCCCGCTACCGGCTTCGAATCAACTGGCGCTGGTGCTTGCGCAGCCTGGGCTCAGAGCCCCCGGTTCATCAGCAGCGATGAGCGCAGACCTTGATGGAGAAATTAGCACATCCTAGCGTCGCTGTACCAAGGGGTTGAAGAGACGGACAACTGTGCCACCGTCGCCATGGATTTGTCTTTCCTGGAGTCCATGGCGGCAGGCATTAAGGAGATGCAGGGCCGGCACAGCCAGAAATGGCAGATGCTCAAGGAGCAGCGCAAGTCCGCTAGCAAGGTGGACCAGAAGCTGAGGGACAAGGGTAGCAAGCTGCGCAACTGGCACGGCAAGCAGTTCCAGGTCGTCATGAGGCAGTCGGAGGTGATTTCCATGGCAAGGGAGGATGTCATCGCCCGGGAGGTTTGCTTGGCAGAGCGCACGTTGCTCCTGGGCGCCAAGGAGAAGGATATCTCTTCCCAGGAAGAGAAACTCGAAGCCACCCTCCATGCCAAAGATGAAGAACTGGAAGCCCTCATGCAGCAGCGTACCAAAGAGCAGGAGGATAGGCATAAGGTAGCTCTGGACGTCCTCACTGCTGATGATGCTGTCCAACTGAAGAAGCTCCCTGATGAAGTTGCTGCTGCATCTTCCGCCAAGACCGATCTCGACCAACAGGTGGCCAAACTGACTGAAAAGCTTGCCGGGAGCGCCAAGGAGGTAATGACCCTCAAGGAGGAGGTGCGGAAAGCAGATATCCTTCTGAAGGACATGCAATCGCAGCTCTCCTCCAAGAGCCAGGGCCTTGAGACCGCCAATGGCACTGTTGAAGATTTGAAGGCCAGGATTGGCACTCTGGAGAGCTCGGGCAAATCCAGTGTGGCTCGTGAGACGCAGCTGTCGAAGGACCTGGATACCACCAGGCTCCTCCGGAAGGATGCAGAGGACAAACTGGCGAACCACATCGAGCAGGTAAACCTCTAGATCAAGAGTTTGGTCGACGTTGCCGAGCGTCTCACTGCCCAAACTGCGGCGATGGGCATGGAAGGGCCAGTCTTCTCGGTCAGCATGCATGAGGTCCCGCACCGTCAAGCTAGGCCTCTTCTTCAATGAGCTGATCGAAAATCTGAAGGCACATGAAGAGGGAAGGGCTGGTCGCTTCACGAGTGAGTCCTGGAAGATTGCCCGCAACGCCCTCTTCATGGTTCTGAGCAACATTGCCTATCGCCACCCGGACCTTGACCTTGCCGACGGCTTCAGGAAGCTGCCGAGGGGCGCAGACACTTCTGCTGCCGAGGAGAAAGTTGCCCCTATGCCGACAAATTCTTGGCATCTCCGCTGTTCCGCGAGGCCGCCAGGCGCGGTCTTGAATTATCCTTGCCATCGTGCTGTCCTGTAACAAAACATGATGCATATCTCGTATTTAGATGCCATATTTCTTTTATTTGCATGGAACTGATGTCTTTACTTAATCTTAGCTGCATGCTTATCCCTTTTAAGTTTACCAGTTGGCGTTCATATGATTAGTCTCGGTGCGCGTTTTGGTTGCCTGCCGGTATTATATTGCCGCGATTGTCGTAAGGGCTAGCCCTTAATAGTCATCTTGGCGTGGATACGTCCCGGCAGGTTTTTCCTTTGGTAGTTTTTTAGGTGCGGCCGCCCATTCTGCGAGCAGGCTCAGAACAGAACGAGGGTGCAGACAAAGAACTAGTAAGGTACCATCATGCAAAGGATTTCCTCATACGAACACCTTGGTATCCAAGGGACAAGCAAATGCAAATTTTAGGTATACGATGAAGCAACGATTGTGTGGACTTAGCTCTTATCCTTGCTTCCTCCCACTTCTTTCAGCTGCGGTTGCTTGTCGCGCCCACATGCTTAGGGAATGACGGCATTGATCGTGTTGCTCTCCGGCTCCCAGCAGGTGCCGGCAATAATCATATGTGTCTTGCGGGCGGCAGGACGCGGTGTAAGGCTCGATTGGCTTCCCTCTCCTCACCTTCACACTTTTTTCTTAAACAATCTGACTGCGGCTGGCACAAAAGTCACGCTAACATGGACGGCCTTGCCATAGCGTACCTGTCGGGGCTTCAATCAATGGATTCGCACTAGCGCTCTACTCAGGATCTCCCTAAGCAGGGTAAATGCTGGACCGAGTATCGCGCGGGCTCATCGATGTTGATGACGCTAAACCCAGAGTAGCTCGATTGTCAATAAGTGAAAGTGGTGGAGAGAGAAACCTTGCGCCCCCACACCTTATTCCATTTCCCGAACAGGGTTCACATGGTGACCAGCCGCCCGAGCTGTTTGGGGCCACCATGCCGCCATCATTCCTGGTCCCCGCCGCTGCTGCAGCCGTGGCGAAGGGAGGTGAAGGAGATTGGACAGGGTAGGCGGGGGAGCGATACCGCTCCCCTTCCGCCCTGCTGTGTTCCATCTTTTCTTGGGCATCATGGATGATGAAGCCATCGATGAAGAAGCCGATGAGGAAGATGATGTGCTGCGTACTCTCTCGGGTTTGCGCAAGCGCTTCCCCCTACCTGGCGTGACAAAGATGTCATGGGAAAACACGGCCACCTATGGGGCCATCGGCCCCTTCTGGTTCGGCAGGGGGGAAGGACGCATTGCACAAAGAGCGGAGGGCACGGGGCAGCGCGGCAGGGATCACACAGGCAGTTTTTATCCATGTTCGGGCCACCGCGAGGTGTAAAACCCTACTCATGCTTTGGTGGATTGATGAGAGGACCGTGGTGGAGACGCAACGCTCTAGCCCAGCAAGGTCGCCTCGGGGTGAGAGCAGCTATGCGTGTATGAGTGTACAGGGGTCCGAATCCTTTCTAAGGTTGCCATGGCCCTCCTTTTATAGATCAAGGGGTCACCACAATGGCAAATCATTCATTGTGTATTGATTTGATAGCAAATAGTTCCATCATACCTAACTCTGCAGAATGGACAGAGCGCATGAAATGCGCTGCTTAGTGTCACATCATAGCCTAGTCCGGCAAGCCTTGCCGTGCTGTTTTGCCACCTTCTCACCTGCCTGCGTGACACATCGCTGGACGAGTGTCATCTGGAGGTGATTTCCTCTGGGGATGGCTGCCACGTGCCAAATAACGGCCACTTAACATCTAGGGGGCTCGACACCGCACGATTGGTGACTTGCGTTGCTGTGAGGTGGAGCGGTGGAGCCTTGGCGGGGTAATCCACCCTTAGCATTCCCGGCAAGCCTGCCAGGGCAATCTTGAGTCTTGTCTTTGGGGCAACGTCGTCCCTGCCAGGCTCGCCTGCCCGGTAGGGGAGGTTTTCCCATTGTGGTATTTTACTCCTTGGGTTGGTATTGGTCTTCTTGATCCGCCCTTTGATTCGTCAAAGAGCTGATCTCTTCTGCTTGGCCTTGTCCTGGGTGCTGAGAGTTGCCGGATCGGAGGGGTGATGTCCGTGCACAAGTCAGGGGAGAACATACACCCCTGTTTGTGTACACCGACACAAATGGACTACCACATACAGATGTATATAAACATATTTTATAGTGTAGATTCACTCATTTTGCTCCGTATGTAGTCACTTGTTGAAATATCTAGAAAGACAAATATTTACGAACGGAGGGAGTACATTGGGTAATCTTTGATCCATCTTCAACATCAGATAAGGTACATTTGGTCTAGTTCTTTCCTTTCTTCCACTCACATATTTGCTTGAGATGATGGATAGGCCAAGTACTTCTACTAACCCACTCTTCGTCGAGCAAGAAGAGGACCCGACTATCTACGTCACTAAGAATCACTTCTTTGGAGCACAAAGAGCTTTGCATCAAGAAAATGAAGCATTGAGCAACGACCTCGATCAACTCGCCACCGACATGCGACAATTAGAAGAACAAACAAGAGACTACGTCGACAATAAGCTTTCCAACAAAATGGAAGAGCTCGACGCTAAATTGGAAACACAAATGGACGATTTCCGAGCCTTGTTAATCAATCGTTCCTCGACAACGTCATCATGATCATCATCATCAAGATGGCGCAAGTCAAGTCGCCATTCTTTCGATACATGTTCAAATTGAACTCATTCAAGACCTCGTTCGCATCATCGTCAAGACCATGAGGATCATCGAGCTCCACAAAACCACTTCATGCCAATGGTTTAAAAGAACGGCTCCGGGAACGTGATGGTGATGGCCTTCGACAAGAGCAACAACATCATGGCAAACAATCCCTTGAAGCACAACATGCTCTAAATGAAGCAACCCAAGCCGTCGACGCACGCAACTGGGAACAAGAAGAGGCCATCCAATAGGAGCGACAAGAAGAAGCCGCACGTCTCGAGGAGCGCCAAGAAATGAGGAACCGTGCAATAATCCCACCTCCTCAACGTCAAGCTAATAAAGCGGAGCATGAGGAACAAGGGGTCAAAGACCCTCAACCACGGCAAGAGCGTCATCACCATCGACCCGCACGAATTGAAGAGCAACGCTACGTCAATCTCAAGTTCACCATGCCTAAGCTCTCCGGAAGCAATGACCCCGAAGACTATCTTTCATGGGAGTTGAAAGTCGACAAGATCTTTTGTCTACACTACTATCAATAGGAGAAGAAAATCGCCATGGCATTGCTTGGGTTACAAGATTATGTCCTCATTTTGTGGGAGAAAGTCATTGAGCGGCGAGAAGCAAAAGGTCACCCACCCATCACAACATGGAATCAAATGAAGGATGTCATGTGAGCGCACTTTTTACCCACGTACTATAGCCGCGACCTATTCAAGAAATTGCAAATCCTCAAGCAAGGGACCAAGTCTGTTGAAGAGTTATACCAAGAGATGGAGATCGCCATGATCCGAGCCAATGTGATGGAAGATGAAGAACAAACTATGGCACGCTTCTTGAATGGACTCAACCACCCTACCAAGAAGATTGCAGATTTCCAACCATACTCGAATCTCCTCGAGCTAGTGCACCAAGCTACCAAGGCAGAGAGACAAGTGCAAGACGACTACAAGTATGCCAAGTACTCTTCCAAGACCTACGGTTCATACACTCAAGCTTCAACGACTATGACGCCTTGTACCTTAACAAAAGCTTTATCAAGCAACGATGAAAAGTCAAGTTACAAGAAAACTTCGACATCTTTGGGTCGTTCTCCTGCTACAAGCAACTTCAAACTGAGAGCTTCATCATCATCTATTCTAACGGATGAGACCGTCAAGACAAGTTCCACCAAATGCTTCACATGTCATGGTCGAGGCCACAAGACATTTGAGTGCCCCTCTTGGCCTACCATGATCGCCAACGACGACGGCACCTATGACTCCACGAGCAAGGAATAAATGTAAGAACTTGAGCATGTGGCCATGCACCAAAGAGTGAATGAAGAGGAAGACGATCAAGTCTTTTGTGACAATGATTCGAGCCCGCTCTTTTTGTCTCCAAGGTTTTGATACTTCAACACCAACAAGACGAAGACCAACATTTCCACATTTCCACACCAAAGCGGGCATCATTGGAAGTTCCGTGAAGGTCATCATCGACGCAGGAAGTTGCCAGGATTTGGCAAGTGAAGAACTATGTTCCAAGCTACAATTGGTCAAGATGAAGCATCCTCGTCCATACAAGGTCCAATGGCTTAGCGACTCTGGCACCATTCAAGTGGAGCACACCATTCAATTCTCCTTCAAGATTGGAGCATATGAAGACACCTTGGAGTGTGATGTGGTACCCATGTCCGTTTCCACCTCCTACTTGGACGACCTTGGCAATTTGACCGTGGCGTTATCCACAATGGCCAAACCAATCATTATAGCTTCAAGATGAAGGGAAAGGAGTACGAGCTATGCACTATGTCGCCAAGTCAAGTGATCGCCGACAAACAAGTATCCACCCATCATGGAGAGAATAGTGAGAGAATGAGCCACCAAAAAGAGAGTGAGCGCCACAAGGCAAAATCGAGTGCCTCCATGATGAGCGACAAGAAAAACTTAGTGCTTTTAGCCACTAAAAGAGATATGAGAGATGTGTGTGAGAACCCATCGAGTGTTATTCACTATGTCCTACTATGCAAAGATGAAGCGGCAAGAACTAACACCTCTCACCATCTACCTCTAGTGTTCTCTAATCAATTGCAGGAGTTCGTGGACATGTTTCCCGATGAGCTACCTCTCGGACTACCTCCACTACTTGGCATCAAACACCGCATCGACCTCATCCCCGACGCACCCTTACCGAACAAGGCACCATACCGCGTCAACCCCTAAGAAACAAAAGAAATACAAAGGCAAGTATAACAACTCATTGACAATGGGCATGTACATGAAAGCTTAAGTCCTTTTGGCCTTCCGGTTATTCTAGTGCCTAAGAAAGATGGAAGTTTTCATGTGTGTTCCGATTGCCGTCTCATAAATGCTATCACTGTTTGCTATAGGCATCCCATTCCACGCCTTGACGATATGCTAGATGAGCTTAGCGGAGCCACCATTTTCTCAAAAAAATGATCTTAAAAGTGGCTATTACAAAATCCACATTCAAGAGGGTGATGAATGGAAAACCACCTTCAAAACCAAGTTTGGCTTGTATGAGTGGTTAGTTATGCCTATGGGCTTATCCGAAGCACCTGACACTTTCATGCGTGTGATGCATTATGTTCTGCGCAAATACATTGGCATATGTGTTGTGGTCTACTTTGACGATATACTTGTGTTTAGCGAATCTCTAGAAGATCATGTCACCCATCTTTGGGACATCTTGCAAACTCTTAGAAACGAGTGACTTTATGCTAATATGGAGAAATGCACATTTGGTGTTGACAAGCTTGTTTTCTTGGGCTTTGTTGTGTCTTCCAAGGGTGTTCATGTAGATGAAGCTTAAATTGATGATATTAAAACTTGCAACAAGTGCGTAGCTTCCTTGGTCTAGCCGATTTCTATCGTTAATTCGTTAAGGACTTTAGCACTATTGCATCACCATTGCATGCCTTGAGTAAGAAGAATGCATCATTTGTTTGGGGACCATCCCAAGATACCACATTTCATGAGCTTAAGAATTTGCATACACATGCTCCATTACTTGCATTGCCTAATTTTGATAAAACTTTGGAAGTGCATTGTGACGCTAGTGGTAATGGCATAGGAGGTGTGTTGATGCAAGAAAAGCGTCCAATCGCATACTTTAGCGAAAAACTTTCCGGAGCGCAACTTAACTATCCCATTTATTACAAGGAGTTATATTCTTTAGTGATAGTTTTGCATGGGTGGGAGCATGATCTTTGCCCTCGTGAATTTGTCATCCATACGGATCATGAAACACTTAAACAAAATTGAATAAGCGACATGCCAAATGGAGTGAGTTCATTGAGTAATTTCCTTATGTTATCAAGTATATCACAGGTAATGAAAATGTTGTGGTGGACGCTCTTTCCCGCAAATGCATGCTTGTAACTCAATTTGAATTGAATGTCATAGGATTTGAGCACATTAAAGACATGTCTAATGCATGATGTTTCTTTTGCCATTCCTTATGCAAAATGTCTAACGCATAACAATTGGGAGTGATATTACATGAAGGATGATTATCTAATGAGAGCTAACAAGCTTTGTATCCCCGAGTCTTCTCTTCGTTTGTTGCTTTTGTAAGATGCTCACGGTGGAGGACTTATCCGACACTTTGGACGCGACAAAACATTCTCTACGCTCTCCAAGAGCTACTTTTGGCCCAAGATGTTTCATGACGTCTCACGCTACACCAACCAATGCTCTACATGTTGCAAAGCAAAGTCTAAAGCTCAATCCCATGGTCTCTATATGCCACTTCCTATTCTGTATCACCAATGGGAAGATATTAGTATGGAATTTGTGCTTGGTTTGCCTAGAACTCAAAATGGAAAATATTCGGTATTAGTTATTGTGGACCATTTCTCTAACATGGCAGACTTTATTCCATGCAACAAGATAGACGATGCTTCACATGTTGCAAATCTCTTTTGTAGGGCAATCTTATGTATACGTGGAGTGCCCAAGACTATTGTGTCAGACCGTGACATCAAGGTCCTTAGCTACTTTTGGAAGACGCTATGCGCCAAGCTCAGAATCAAGCTACTCTTCTCTTCGGCATACCATCCACAAACGACGGCTAGATGGAGGTCACGAACCAGACGGTATCTACTCTCCTACATGTGTTGATCAAGAAGAACATCAAGGAGTGGGAGGAGTGCTTACCAGTCGCCGAGTATGCCTACAATCACGCAAGACATCTGACTACCGGCAAGTCCACCTTCGAAGTCATCTACGGATACAATCCTTTGTCCCCATTGGACATTCTACCGCTACCTCTACAAGAGCGCATCAACATGGACACGAGTGCACGAGCGAGCTGTCTCAAGAAGGTGCATTAATATACAATCAAGGAATCAAGCATCAAGTACACTGCCTCGCGACCAAGCTCAACATCAACAAGAAACCCATGATATTCAATATTAGAGATCTTTTGTGGCTACACCTTCACAAGGACCACTTCCCCAATGAGAGCAAGACCAAGCTACTACCTCGAGTCGACGAACCCTTCAAGGTGATCGCACGCTACAACTACAATGCATACAAGATTGACATACCACGCGACAAGTAGAACGTGAGCGAAGTCTTCAACAATCCATGGTGATGAGGTTTTTGATCCGAGGTCGGATCTTTCCCAAGGGGGGCGGGACATGATGCGGAGCATCCTACGGTAAACCCCATGGACCTACTTTCGTCTCCCATGACACCACGGGGACCAGTGACTAGAGCTCAAGCAAGGGCTATTGAAGCAGAGGTGAACTCGCTCCTCTCCGAACATACATATTCCGCATGTGAGACATGGCTACTACCTAAAGCAGACACACTGTGTGTGATCAGGTACTGGGAGGAAGACCACGAAGTAACTACACCGAATGGACAAGATGGTGAGGACATCAAGTGCGAGGAACAAGAGGAAGAGCTTCCAGAAATCAACAGCTATCGGACGACCGACACCGACCGGACGTCCGACATCTCGAGGTTCTACCAGCTTGAAGGGCCAAGCGGTGAAAGCTATAGCAGCCAGACGATCGACAAGTACTGGATGTCCGACACTCTTTGGCGACCGGACGTCCGACCTTTTCTGGATATCCGGCACACCCCGTCCGGAGCCAAAACATCAGAAGACCGAAGCCTTCCGGACGACTGATGCACCAGGCGTCCGACCTCGTCCGGAAATCCGATGATGCCTGAATAGAGCCAAAACGCCGGACGTCCAATCCTTACCGGATGACCATTCACTCATGAGACACCAGATGACCGGTAACTCTCGGACATCCGACGCATGTGTGTGCACAGTGTCACGGGTCGAGACCCATGTATCCCTTCACCCGTTAGACTATATATACTCCTTCTCCCCCAACATTTTAGAGTTAGCATTGTGATAGCTCTTCTTGGAGATAGTGCTTTGCTCATCCACTTATCATCTACTCCTTTGGAGACCGAGACCTCCTAAAGGAGAATATCCCCTCAAGTGGATTCAAGACCTCACTCTTCTGGGAAGATCCCCCTAGTGGATTCAAGACCTCTTTCCTCACGGATTGGGATCAATTACTTACCGTGTATCCTCCCTTGTTGACTTTGGATCTTGTAGTTCCCCTTTGTGTATGTGGATTTAGCACATGTGTGATTTGATCTTGTTGATTTGGGTGTTTCCCTCTTTTTTGTTCATCGTGTTCTTCGGGAATTCCCCTCATCGTGAAAGATCAGACGTTAGGGTTCCACTCTACATTAGTTGGTCCAAGGGGATGACAGTAGGATGCTCCGCATCACCCGCCCCCCACAACTACAAGTACTTTGATGTGAGCTACAAAATCTACACATTATCACAAATTCAGAAAGTGGTGTGCATGGACGCAATGTGGTCAAACGATGCCTGCCATCTGTATCTAAAATTCAAATAAATGTGAGATTGTTTGATATATATATAGTATAGCATGTTCAAAACCACACAATGCATATCACCATTATATTCATGTGGGCATGGGTTTAAAACACCATGATCTCTTATTCAAATTTCTGAATCCACTTTTATAATGAATTATGATCTATATTAGTCTTTTACACAAACACACTCCTCTTATGTTTGTAGCGAGCACTAACTTTCTCTCGTGCGTGAACACACCCTCCTCACCTCCCCCATCCCTCAGCATTCTCTAGATCGTGCTCATTCGTTGTTTTTCTTTAGGTCATTCTCCCACGGTCTCTATAGGTCTCCCCAAGTCCTTCTTTCCGACACACATCAATCGATATACCTCTCTAGCTAGGCTTGCCTACCACATACACACACTTTACCTCTTCTCCTCTCACCATCCATGCCCCAAAGCTATATCTGATACGCTCCCACTCAAATGCACACTCTCGCCCCTCTTTTCATCGATCTCGCACTCGCACACTCCTCCCCCCTCTCTATCTAGTAGGCCTCTCGCACCACCTCCTAGCTGCATCCCTTGACCTCTACCCATCTTTCCGGCCTTATTTGCCTCTAATGCATGCATGTCTACACCGATCGATTTCCCTCTATACATATAGCTAGGTCAGTTATCCCTCTTTTTCCCACACATCGATCGATCTACCTCATTAGTTATGTCTCTCTCTCAAATACACAATGATTTATCTACCTATCCAGTTAGGGCTACCTACCACACATACATATATCATCCCTCCCCACCTCATCATCCATGCATGCCTATCAAATTCAAAAGTACTTTATTAAAAATGCTACCATCCACATAGTTTGGTATGGTCAAGCATCATTTCCAACTTTATTCATTTGTCCTTCTTGGAAGCTTTAGTCCCACTGGAATTCTGCGATGTGCTCCTTGAAATCATCAATCCTTTGTTTCATCATGGTGGCGATGAGCTCCATCTCCATCATTGATACGTCTCCAATGTATCTATACTTTTTGATTGTTCCATGCTATTATATTATCAATCTTGGATATTTTATATTCATTTACTAGCAACTTTATATCATTTTTTGGAACTAACCTATTAACTTAGTGCCCAGTGCCAGTTGTTGTTTTTTGCTTATTTTTTTACTTTGCAGAATAACAATACCAAACGAAGTCCAAATACCAAAAAACTTTTTGGAGATTTTTTTCTGGCAAGAAGAGACCCTAAAGCTTCTGGAGGCCACGAGAAGAGGCTCGTGGGGCCCACTAGGCACCAGGGCGTGCCAGAGGCCCCGAGCGCGCCCTGGTGTTAGTGGGGCCCACGGGCACCGCCTTGACCTACCTCCGCCTCTATAAATACTCTAAAATCCCAAAAAACCTAGGGCAGTCGATGAAATACGTTTTCCGCCACCGCAAGTTCCAGAAGCACGAGATCCAATCTAGAGGCCTTTTCCGGCACTTTGTCGGAGGGGGCGACGATCACGGAGGGGTTCTTCATCATCCTTGCTGCCCATCCGATGATGCGTGAGTAGTTTACTAAAGACCTGCGGGTCCGTAGTAAGCAGCTAGATGGCTTCTTCTCTCTTTTTGATCTTCAATACAATGTTCTTCTTGATGTTCTTGGAGATCTCTTTGATGTAACTCTTTTTTGCGGTGTGTTTGTTGGGATTCGATGAATTGTGAGTTTTTGATCAGATCTATCCATGAATATTATTTGAGTTTTCTCTGAACTATTTTATGCATGATTGTTATAGCCTCGTATTTCTTCTCCGATTTATTGGTTTGGTTTGGCCAACTAGATTGATTTATCTTGCCATGGGAAGAGGTGCTTTTTGATGGGTTCGATCTTGCGGTGCTCAATCTTAGTGAGAGAAAGAGACATGACACGCATCTATTGTTGCTATTAAGAGTATCAAGATGGGGTTTATTCATATGTGAGTTTATCGTGTCTACATCATGTCATCTTTCTTAATGCATTACTCCATTTTTTCATGAACTTAATACACTAGATGCATGCTGGATAGCGGTCGATGTGTGGAGTAATAGTAGTAGATGCAGAATTGTGCTGGTCTACTAATCTTGGACGTGATGCCTATATACATGATCATTGCCTTGGATATCGTCATAATTATTTGCTTTTCTATCAATTGCCCAACAGTAATTTGTTTACCCACCGTATGCTATTTTCTCAAGAGAAGCCTCTAGTGAAAACTATGGGCCCCGGGTCTATTTCCTATCATATATTAAAAACAAAAATACCTTGTTGCAATTTTATTTTATTTATTTTATTTTGTATTTTTGTTAGATCTATTTATCAAAACCTATACAATCTAATCTATCTCAATACCGTTAAGGGATTGTCAACCCCTTTACGCGTTGGGTTGCAAGTATTTGTTGTTTGTGTGCAGGTGTTGTTTACATAGTGTTGCATGGTTCTCCTAATGGATTGATAACCATGGTTTCATAACTGAGGGAAATACTTACCTCTGATGTGCTGCATCATCCTCTCCTCTTCGTGGAAATACCAACGCAGATTACAAGTAGCAATCATCTCTGCATGCACCTCCCTCAGGTATTCCTGAGTGTGACGGAGTCTTGCTTCAAGTATTTCCTCAATCTGACGTATGGCTTCCATGGCAGCTTCACGAACAGAGTCAAAGAAGGTTGTTCGTGGTATACGTGAAATGAATAAGTATTGACCCATAGTCTTTGGGCAAACTCCTTTCACATGGTGGAGGTGTACCTCCACATACCAAAGTTCCACTCCATTTTCCATGAAGGGGTAGCCCTTGTAGACTACATCTGCTTCAAGATGAATGTGCTTCATCATATCCTTTAGGATCTTTGGGTAATCATGATCACTAGTCAGTGTCATGATCATTTCCAGGCCCTTGAGGAAAGACTCATAAAGGGTTGTCATCTGTAGTTGTAAGAAAAGTTGTACTCAGAATAACATATGTATCTCCTTAGGTGAAATGTTGTTATCTCTCGCAAATCTTTTGTGATCATCTTGTCCATGGGTTCAAGGCTTTGGTATGGGGAAGGTAAAGAGAGAGAAATACCCACCCACAATCACCAAACAATTCCTAACTCATAGTTTCTACCATTTGTAATGGGCTGGTTTACTATGGTTTTGTTACGAAGTCTTCATTTCTTCAGGTCGTCAATGCTCGGGAGTTTCCAATTCCTAATGCTTCTCCCATATGAAGGCCTTCTATTACTCTTCCGTCTCTCAAGGTTGAATAAATGCTAACCTACAAATATCATATCTAAGGAGTAATCTATCCAAACACAAAAGATCAAGCATTCATTTATTCAATCAATATGATAGTATCGTGGCCCACAGAAGTTGGTATGGTCAGATACTTTAATCGCAAAACGTTCATCTTTATTCTCTCATGGCGGGGCTACTACTAAGCTAGCTTATCTAGGACTTGATCCTTGTCTCCATTGGGCTTATCCTAATTGGGTGTAACACCCTTGATTTTGGCCTTTTCTTTTTCTTTTGAATTTCTTTGGATTTTGCTTTGATTTTGTTTTTCTGTGGCTCCGTGGTCTGGAAACTTGGGAAGATGACCTCTTCTCAGTCTTCCAAGTGGCTTGTCAATCTCAAATCCATTCCTGGACCATGTCATTTCCATCTTAGCCAAATCCCAATTTTCTTTTTATTGGGAATATTCCTTTTTCTATTAAAGGAATAACCCTGTTTGCTTTAGGTTGTGAAGCAACCTATACTTCTGTTTCAAAATCCTTCTATTAAAGGGAACAAAATTCTCATAAATCCTTTGGGTCATGTATTTCACAGATATGTCAAAATCCTTCCTTGCCTAGTTCAAAAATAATTCACAAATATTCCTTTCCCTATTCTGCCCTAGCTGGCACTTGTTGAAGGAAGTGTCATTTTCATCTTCTTGATTGTCCCCAAACTTTTTGGGCACTCTTTCCTATCCATATCATTGTGTCATGCCAAAATTCAACTCAATTTGCCTAGTAAATATTCCTCAGCAAATTTCTAGAGTTTCTGCCAGATGGAAGCCTTGGTGAAGGAAGTACTAGCTAGGAATATCAAAATGAGTTGAAATTTTGCAATCTCCTTAATATGCTCAAATAATAGCTCTCCTCCAAATTTTATCTTCATTCATCAATCCATGGGAGCTCAACATCAAATCTTTGTTTCTGGTCAGATTTTCAGGTTGTGAAGCAACTATATTTTATATTGCTTCATTATTGCTGAAAATTTACCAGGACATGCTCCTACCCACATAACCTATCTCCACCAAATTTGGGATTATTTCATGCATCCAATATTTCTCAAGAATTTTTCTAAGATCCTAACTAGAGGGATGCATTGTGAAGCAAGTACCATTTTGGTATTTCCAAATGGTATGAAATTTTTACAGTATCTTCAGATGCCCAATAACCTATCGCCTCCAAATTTCAGCTCAATCCAATAAACTATGTGAGCACAGCTTCATCATTTGCATTTCTGTACATTATGATGAGTTGTACAACAAGTGCTAGTTATATTTATCCAAATGAGTTGAACATTTGCAGAGATGATCATCTTGGTATGATATCACTCTTAGCCAAAGAACAGAGAATATCTCCAGGCCAATCTCCCTCACTGCACTCCAAACACCTTGCTGTTCCTGTGGATTCCAGCAAGCTGTGGTCACCTCAGTGGGTAATATGCTAGTTTCTTTCCTCCTTGGCATTCTTTGATGAATGACCAATCTTACTCACATGGTCTGGCCAGCCAGGGTGCACCACGTGCGCCTGTTCACGTGGTGACTACGTGCCTGGCATGCGTGTTCTCGCGCTCTGGCAAACCGCGTCCCCTGTTCTTGTCTGACTACGTGCCTGGCATGAGTCTACGAAGACCAACTGTTGTATGGTGGAGACCCTAAGTGGAGATCTTTCATGAATTGGATGGGGGTTCCATGAAGAACACGAAGAAATCACAAGAGGAACACTCAAGGACAAGCCCAATTACACATCCACTAGACTCAAATCCACACAAGATCCACAAAGATAAATGAACAACAATAGGAACAAGGATACATGGTAAGGTTCATCCCAAATCCCGAAGGGAGATGAGGTCTTGATGATCTAGATAGATCCTTCCCTAGATGGGGTCTTGATATCCACTAGGAATCTTCTCCTAGGAGGTCTTGATCTCCATGGAAGAGGGTAGATAGGAGCAAAGCTCTCAAGATCATATCATGTACTTTTCTAACCCTATCAAATGGTCTAGGGACGGAATATATAGGTGGCTGGAGGTGAGGGACGAAGTGGAGGGGAAAAAGGGGCAATCCCCAGCCAACTCGCAGGCAGGCCCGTGCGCATGGGCTAAGTGGATCCCGTGGGCACGGGGGGTACCATGTGCACGGTACAGGCCTGTGTGCACGAGGAGGTCAGCAGCTCCAGTGAGGGCCCGTGCACACAGTGCCAAGGGGCCCATGCACACGGGGTATCCAGGAAGTCTCTGGATAGGTCGTGCGCACGAGGTCGAAAGAGGTCATGCGGACGGGGTCTTCTGATCCATGCTTCTTCCTCCAGTTGCTAAACTCCTTCATCCATGTGGCCTTCTCGATCCTCCTCTTATACTTGGCGAGGCTCCTCGGCTCCCTCGATGTGGTCAACCTTGATGATGGTGTACACGTCCTCTTGAGCTTGGACTCCTCCTCGATGAATGTGTAGCTCCACTCACACCTATGTATGGACACGAGAGAGGGGTCAAGTAGAATACCATCCTCAAAGTGTACAAGTCGGCACGTGTAATGGATATGATTCACCTTTATATGCATGAAGTAGATGTTGCACGTGTCATTTGGCGAAGGAGCTCTTGACATGGTGATGTCCGTAGGATGCTCCGCATCATCCCCTCCCACTTGGGAGAGATCCGTTCTCTGATCAAAATCAAAATCACCATGGGAAAGAGATGGCGTCGCCATGTAGGAGTGGACGATCACCGTAGACTCATCAATGTGTAGCTTGAAATGGGCACTCGCCAATGTCGCACCGTCTTGTGTTTCCTTCCAAAGGAGAAAGGACAACAAACACTTGGAAAAACAAATGTGGTTAGCGTTAATGCAAAACCAAACATTCAAGAGGTGAGTCACCCAGTAAGTGTCGTCATCATGCATAGCATACGGTGTAACAAAGGGTTGTGGCATGGCATGTAAGCACATAAATTGAGCGCAATCAAGTACATCATGGAAGCAAGCATGAAGACAATATATGAGCAAAGTATGGGCAATATCATAGTGTACACATACAACATGGCAATAGCAACAAGGATCTCCACTGAGCATGCAAATACACATAGTAGTAGTAGAATGGTGAATCATATGTAAGTGCAAGTAAGGGTCACAATTGCATGGCAAAATCATGGAAAGAGTCATATCATGCAAAGTGAACATGGTAAGTTGGGTATAAGGAGACAAGTGGTATACAACCCATATCCGCGTGAGAGCCAAGTAAAAGTAATGCGCGAAGTCCTTGCATGAAGGGAACAGTGGTAAGGGTAATACACGGGAACCCAAATCATCGTTGCTCTCAAGAGCTCGTTTTGTCAACTCAGGGGATTGTGAAGTTGACAAGTATTCTTGAGTACCTACACAAAACAAAAGGAAAGGAAAAATTGTGTGCGCGTGGTATATGTACACATCATCCATTATGATGCGCACATGCATGTGGTGGTTAGCACAAAATATCCAATGCTCAAATAAATGAGTTGCATGATATAGAAACATGTCATACATCATGAAAGGTATGTTATTATGTATTGCATAATGGAGACTCAAAGTGCGAGATGCATCCCTATGAATGTCTAGAGCATTGTCATGAATGGTATGCATATGGTGCACACAAGGGATCGAATCATACGAACTACATTCATGTTCATGGCATGGTATATGGGATGAATTGCACACATTTTGCAAAGGTAGTTTAGCAATATCATCGCAAGAGAAGCAAAATCCAATAACCATCATCTCGTCATCTATGTCATAAGTGCAAATGGGATATATTTTTATGGGGAATGCATAGTTACTATGTTGAGATTGAAATGATGCAATATGGGAGATCTCACTCATAGCATTTGACAAGTTTAATGGATTGTCAAACATGAAGTGACTGATAGAATTATCACATGATATCATATGGAGCATATCATCACAACTAGGCAATTCGACATGCTCATCATCATAAATGGATGGCACATCTAAACATGTAAAAGACATAGTATGTGGTGAATCCATAAGGTGGTCATCATCATGCAAGAAATAGATGTCAAGATAGTCCACTAGTGGGACAAGCGAAGCACCATCACTTATTTTACCATTGTCATTCCACTCTTGTGGCGTAGGTGAGATGGTGAAGATAACCTCATGGTCATCATCATCGTGATGGAACCATGTGGGGGTGCATCATCTTCCACTATGGCCATCGTCGTTCCCATTAGAGGGATGGTCCCGTCGAGGGTAGGAACGTCGTCATGTATGAGACCTAGCACCAAAGAAGAAAACACACTCAGAGTAGAGGTTAAGTCGTTAGAAATCATAGTGGCCTCACGTGCCCTCTCAACACAAGCTCGCAAAACAGATGCTAGAGTGACATTCATGGCTGACTAAAATGTGGGTGGGCCATCTGTCAATCCAAAGGCTAACATATTAAACTGGTAGTGCCCGATGTGTGTGTGGAAAGAAGTCTTGTATTTATCTCTAGGGGCCAGTCGAATCTGTTGATATCCGGCCTAGAGATCGAGATTGGTATACCAGGAAGCACCCAACAGTTCATCCAACAATTCCCTTACAATAGGTAAAGGAAACTTAGTCTTCAACGTTAACAAGTTCAGATGCCTGTAATCAACACACAATCGCCACTGTCCATCTTTCTTTTTGACCATGATAATAGGAGAGGCAACGGGACTAGTACTAGGCTCAATAATGCTAGCTTTCAACATCTCGGCTATCTGCTTCTCAATCTCTGTTTTTAACCTTGGAGAATAGCAATACGTATGAACATTAATGGTTTGAGCTCCTTCCATGAGAGGTATACGGTGGTCACACGCCTGTTGAGGAGGAAGGCTAGTAGGTAGTCTAAATAGTGAAGAATTTTTTTCCAGTAGCTCTTGCATAGGTGCTGGAAGAGGTACAGTGGACTTGGTATCTGAATGTTCATGCAGCAAATGCAATTCCAACACAGTGCAACTGAATGTTTCTAGAGGATCTTGTAAGAAGACAGGATGGCCATGGTAATCAAATGCTAACCATTTCTCATGCCAATTCACATGCATAGTCCCTTGTGCTGACAACCAATCCATTCCAGTTATCCCATCATAATGTTGCAGAGGAAGGGCCTTAAAATCACTATGAAACTCTCGGCCACCAGCTCGCCATTTGCAAGCAGGAATCACTTGAGTACAGAGAAGATGGACTCCACTAGCAACTCTGGCCCACTGTTGTTTCATTTTGGACTGAACCCCTAATGATTGAGCAGCTAATCGCTCATTGACAAAGGAATGGGAACTGCCGGAGTCAAGCAGTAGTACTACAGAGTGTTCTCCTATCTAACAGTCCAAACGAATGAAACTAGAAACTGCAGTGGGAGATTGAGTATTTGCTGACAATAGCATCAAATCCAGATCACTATCTTCAGAGTCAAGATGATACAGGGCACAAAATTCAAGCATCTCTTTGCACCAAATGCAATTGGACAATAGTGCTGCACTTGTGGTCTCTGCTCCAATGCTCGCCAAAAATAAAAGAGAGCCCCTTGGCTCGTCGATATGCCTTTAGTGTCGCCAACTTATCCTCAGGTGCAGTGTTGCCTTTGGCCCCTTCTGGTGTCTTGAGATCATCAAGGGATCTGTTGCTGTTGTATGTATTGCTATGACGATAACTAGAACCAACACCAAACTTATGAGCTGTATTGCCGAACTCCTGGTCCATTTCTCCCGTTTCATCCTAAACACTGGCAATGGAATAGGCTGTGTCCAGATCAGTAGGTTGCTGAGTCTCAACAATCATACGAACACCAGGTTTCAAACCATCCACAAATTTGGTGGTATCATGTAACATATCAGGATCCGGCTCATAAGCTTTCAGTTGATCCATCAATTCAGTAAACTGACTCACATACTCCTCTACAGAACCCGTCTGCTTCAAATGATACATACGACGAACTAGTGACTGGTGCTGATTCCTGCCAAAACGATGAAGCACCGCAACACAAAAACATCCCAAGAGGCAGGAACAAATTTATGCTGAACTGATGAGAGCCAACAAGCCACTGGTCCCTCAAGTTGCATAGCCGCAACACGATCCATCAATCGGGGTCAGTGTCAAACATTTCAAAGTAATCCACACATCTGGTTTGCCACAGCTTTGGGTTCTCACCATCAAAATGATGGAAATCCACTGACATTGGCTTGCCATGGCTAACTAAAGAATATGAGGAACTGCGCTTCTCTTGTTGAAGAAGACTATAGAAGGATGAATTTGGCCGAGGCACATCAGTATTACCTCGGGCGGGCGGAGGGATGTAAGGCCCGAAGTTGCTGCACCCAGTTCCCTTGTTCGCCATGGACGCATGGAGGCCTTCAGCCCCAAGCTCTAGACCACCCCGCAGAGCTCTGGTGCCCTACTCGACATCACTAGTGTTGGGGAGGAATGACTTGTACGCCTGAAGCTCTTTAGATATGCTTGAGGAGATCCGCCTCGCCACCATCGGTGTACGCTTGCAGATTGTTGACGACCGTACCGATCGCCGCACTGATCACCTTCTCCACATAGACCTGACCAAACGCGAGATCGCCGCATCGACCACGCTCCCCACCACCGCCACGATGAGCACGTCGAGCTTCTTCTGGTGCCGGAGATGAGCCACCTCACCCACTTGCTGGAGCATCTCATAGATCGCATGACCCTCTAGAGTGAGATTCTCCATGAGCTCCTGTCCCCGGCACGCCGCTGCGGCCGCCAAGTGTGTGTCGTGGGGATGATTCAGCGTGGGTGGTTAAAAATGCTCTGGCTTTGAGTACAAATTGTTAACTACGAGTTAGGGATCAAGAATTCAGCTATGGTGGCATCTCGAATTCAACTCGCTCGCTCTTTTCGTCATGCAGAGGAGGAAAGAAAGAAGGAGAAGATTACAAGCCGACAACCCAGCCATGTACCAATTCACTACTTTAGATAGAGAACGGTTGCTAGTTATATAACCCTCACACACACCACTCGCTTGGGTCGTATCTGGTCGATGGCACGCGGGCCCTCTTGTCAGGACGCTGACCAAGCTCTCCAGAAGGCAGTGCAGTGCTAACATTGGCTGGGTAGATTACGTGAGATTTGTGTTATGCCATTGAATGTTTTGATTGAAATAGAAGTCCCTGTTCCACTAAAAAAATACGAGGTGCCTGGGGAGGGAGGCACTCCCAGCGCCCGGCTGTGCTCAAAGCCACCCCCCTGCCGCTGCTCCCCAGGCAGCTGGCCCAAGCTGGTCCGGCTGCTGATGTGCCCGTGAGCGACCCGGTCACGGCCTTCTTCGACTCTGCTGGCCGGGTGCTCCGGGCACCGCCACGCACGGATGAGGTGCAACAGGAGCTGGACGAGACAATCACCAGCATGCTAGCCAACCCGCTCGAGTTCGCTGCTTGCCGCGCCCCTCCATCAACGGTCGCCACCAACCTGCAAGTGGGCGCGGTAACGTAGCAGGTGATGCAGCTGCAACTCAATGGGAAAGAGGCCGCGAAGGAGGAGCCGCCCCGCCTCTTCTCTGACGTCCCACCTCCTATCATCGCTGCACCGCCGCACTGACGCCCATCAGCCCCACCCAAGACCAGGGCATTGTCAACTCCTGTCAGGCAGAGCGCGCGGCAGGCGGCAAGTAAGAGCACGGTGCCCATAGCCCAGCGTGCCTCGCTGCTGCTGGTCAAGCGCCTGGGAATGCTCGGGCCCAAGGAGCAGATGACGGCGAAGGCGGCGGAGGCCCTCATCCACCGTTTCAATGAGCCACTGACAGAGGAGGACATAGCGATCATCACCAAGCTCACTCGCCTCGACCCTGAAGCTCTTCGCATCGCGGGCGGCCTCGCAGGCCCGGATGCTGAGACTGCAGCTGCAGTTTAGTTTCCCCAATGTTAGCCTATCACTATAACCGTCTTCGTCGTAGCCGTAGTAGCAATAGTCTTCGTCAGCTGTTGGCCTTAAGCCAGCATGAGTTAGGAATCATGTTAGTCTTCGACTGTGTTAGCTCTAGGGACAAGTGGATCGCCTATCGCCGGAGAATTATGGGGCCTATTGGTGGTCTCTGGTGCCCCTTCTATTGTGGAATGTGTGCTCGCTCTTTCTCTTCAATAGAATTGTGTTTGCTGGCAGAGAATTCTTCTGTGATCCATGAATAGCACAAACTGCATTACCATGAGCTGGAATGTTAGGGGTTTAAACGCACCGGCAAAAAGAGCTGATGTGAAAGAGGTGGCAGAGGCACATCGGGTAACAACTCTCTGCCTGCAAGAAACAAAGCCGGAGTCATGGTCACCGGCCCTAGTGCGTGACCTGGGCAGCTCCGCTCTTGAGGGATGCGCGGCACAGCCCGCCATGGGAACAAGAGGAGGCGCTGTGATCCTTTGGAATAAGAACCTGGTCAACATTGATACCCATGCGATCGGCTGCTATTCGATCATGGCAAAAGTCACTAAAACACAGAGCAACTGTAGATTTCGGATGACTACAGTTTATGGGCCAACTGAGGATGCATGAAAGGAGGAGTTCTTGGCCGAACTGGTGCGAGCAGCTCCACCGATGGGCGAGCCATGGATGACCAACGGTGACTTCAATGTCATATATGAGGCCAGGGACAAGAACAATCTGAACCTCAACCGAAGACTCATGGGGAGATTCAGAGCAACCCTTGACAGAGCAAACATGAGAGAAATCAAGTGCAAGAATAGGAGATACACATGGAGAAATATGCGTGAAGACCCTACCATGGTCAGCATCGACAAGGTCTTTTGCAACTTAGAGTGGGACACCTTATTCCCAACGTATATGCTGTTTGCAGCATCCACAGCCTATTCACATCATTGCCCCTTGGTCATCGCAAATACAGCAGCTCCGCGCAGAAAGCCAACATTCAGATTTGAATCCTTTTGGCCCCGTTTCCCGCGCTTCCAAGAGACGGTGCAGCGAGTCTGGCAAAGGCCAGTCAACCACACCTTCCCTGTTGCAAGACTGAAGGTCAAGATGAGAAGAACTGCTTCTAATCTGAAAATATGGGCTCGTACTCTATTCAGTGATGCAAAAGTTCAATTTCACCTGGCATGTGAGGTGGTACTGCGACTAGATGTGGCACGGGAAAAGAGAAGATTATCAGCGGCAGAATTCCAGCTTCGCATGCAACTAAAGCAGAGGTTAGTTGGACTGGCAGCAGTGGAGCGAGCCCGAAAAAGATAAGCGTCCAGAATTACTTGGCTTCGAGCTGGGGATGCAAAGACAGCGTTTTTTCAAGCCAAGATCAACTCAAGGTGAAGGAAAAATTACATACACTCATTGCAGGCAGACACGGCCACTGTAGTAACCCACGAAGACAAGGCAGCTGCAGCCCATGAACACTTCAGAAAGCTTTTGGGCACAAAGAACAGTAGAGTGAGCACTATCAACTGGGACGAAATTGATCTTCCCTCTGTCAGCAATGAGGGCCTCGACAACCCCTTCTCTAAAGCTGAAGTGTGGGCTGCGATCGTGGCATCACCGGCAGAAAAATCATCCGGCCCCGACGGCTTCTCGGGGACGTTCTTCAGAGCTTGCTGGAGCGTGATAAAGGATGATATAATGGCAGTTTTCCATCACTTCTACAGGCTTGCAGATGGCAACTTCTCTGGTCTCAACATGGCCATGATAGCCCTCATCCCGAAGAAGAACGGAGCCTCATCTATGGGGGATTTTCGCCCGATCAGTCTGGTCCACTTGATCGGGAAGCTGATCACCAAAGTTCTGTCTATGCGCCTGGCTGCTGTAATTAGCAAGATCATCTCGCCGGCACAGACTGCGTTTCCGAAGAAAAAATGCATCCACGACAGCTACCTCTACATCCAAAATAGCCTTAGATCACTGCACCGCGCTAAAACTCCAGCACTCTTACTGAAATTAGACATCGCTAGAGCTTTTGACAATGTTTCCTGGGAGTACATTCTCGAGCTGATGTGCAAACTTGGCTTCCCTGTGCGATGGCGCGACTGGATCGCGCTGCTGCTCTCCTCCTCGACATCGACATGTCTGATCAACGGTGTCCCAGGCAGCTGCATCGATCACCAGAGAGGTCTCCGGCACGGAGACCCCTTGTCCCCGCTGCTTTTCATCCTCTGCATCGACCCGCTGCATCGCCTGCTGGAGGCAGCCACGCGCTCCGGCATCCTCTCGCTAATCCCAGGCCCGGCTGCCAGGATGCGAACAAGCCTCTATGCCGACGACGCCGTGATCTTCATCAACCCAGTACGGCAGCAGGTAGATAGGTTACTACAAATCCTAGTTAGTTTCGGCGATGCCACTGGCCTGCGCGTAAACCTAGCCAAATCCTCAGCAGTGCCCATTAGTTGCACGGATATCGACCTCGACAACGTCCTGAAAACTTTGTGGGCGCGACGGCATCACTACCGATCAGATATCTAGGGCTACCACTCACGATCGGCAGAATCATATTAGTCCACCTGCAGTTCATATTAGACAGAATAAAGGCTAGGTTGGCGGGCTGGAAGGGCCGGCTCCTACCGATGGCTGGGTGCAGAGTGCTTGTATGGTGTGTGCTCTCCGGCATGCCAACCTTCGCCATATCAATGCTGCGGTCCCCTAAAAAGTTCTTTAAGGAGATCGACAAGGCCAGAAGACGATTCCTCTGGGCGCAAGACGAAGAAATCAGCGGTGGAAAGTGCAGAGTCGCATGGAAGACGGTGACCACGCCGGAAGACAGAGTCGGACTGGGCGTCCACGACCTATCGGCATTCGCCCGTGCTCTTCGCCTCCGATGGCTCTGGCTCAGCTGGGCGGACCCCACCAGGCCATGGGTAGGCACCGGCACCCCTTGCGATGCTGCGGATCGTGCCCTCTTCGCTGCCTCAACGGTGGTGACCATCGGAGACGGAACGACGGCCTCCTTCTAGTCTTGTCCGTCGCTGGGCGGCCGTCCGCTCCGGCAAGCATTCCCCACGGTCTTCGCATGCTCAAGACGCAAGAACAGAACTGTCCGAGACGCACTGGAGGAGGACAGATGGATCCTTGATCTTAGGCATGGTGATTTCAGCAGCATCCTACCGCAGATTGTGCAGATGGCCAAAGAGCTAAGGCAGGCGGAATTCACCATACAGGCGGGAAGGGCTGACAGCATTCGCTGGACGCTGTGCAGCTCTGGACAGTACACTGCGAAGACGGCATACAATGTCCAGTTCGACAGCACAAGGCCATGCGAGTTCCCAGCGATGATCTGGAAGGTCTGGGCCCCGGGCAAGATCAAAATGTTCCTGTGGCTTCTCCACCTTGATCGGCTCTGGTGCAATGACCGTCTACAGAGAAGAGGATGGGAGAATAGCTATTTCTGCAAGTTCTGCCGGAGAAACCTCGAGACGTCGGTGCACCTATTCTGGGAATGCCCGATTTCCCTACAAGTCTGGAGTAGCGCAGCCGGCTGGTGCGGCTGCAGTGCTCTTGATCACACCTCCTGGCCGGCAACAGACACCACAACGGAGAGAGTCCAGAGGATCAGCAGCTCCACTGCCCCGAGCAACAAGAAAGGGATCAAATCGATGATTGCCCTAATCACCTGGCACATCTGGCTGGAGCGAAACGAATGCGTCTTCAGAGGCAGGCAGGCAAGCGCAAAGAGCATCACGGATGCATGTAGACGTGATCTTGAGCTCTGGAGGCTAGCCGGAGCAAAATGCATTGAGCGCCCTTTCGGGGACGGAACGTGAGATATCGATACACAAGTAGGGTGGGGTAGCCAAGCCCCAAAAATGGCTACATGTATCATTCTGTCACCCGATCACTTGATCGCCTTTTGTAACCTCTCCTGCTAAATCAATGAAAACCAGCAAGAGCTGGATATTTCAAAAAAAAATATATACAGTATCAGTTAGTGCATGCTATTTTTGCTCAACCCGGGCTACACTCCCTCCCCACCTCTCACCATTTGCAACCGCACGCATGGCTCCTACAGAACTGGCTACCCAAGAACGGGACCCCTTCTTCCACCAGGAAAGTTTGGAAATCCCACCGAACTCGCTCGCTCGGTGGAGACCTGGAGCTGGCGCCGTACGTAGTTGGTAACTCGCAATGGACGCGACGATCGGCGACCCGTTGTTGGCGGCGTCCGTGGAGCGGGCGTTCGAGAAGCAGCCGCTGCCCGGGTTATGGGAGCAGGTGACACCGCGGGCTGTGATCGTCTCGGTGGTGCTTTCGATCGTCTTCGGCTTCGTGATCCTGAAGATCCACATGTCGACAGGCGTGGTACCTGGTATGAACATGGCAGTCTGCGTCCTCAGCTTCGCCTTACTCAAGTGGTTCGTCAGCCTGGTTCGGACGTGCGGCCTCCCAACGTCGCCGTTCACGCGCCAGGAGAACCTATTGGTGCTGACCACCGTCGTTACAGTCATCAACTTGGCAATCACTGGTAAGCATATATAACTTCAATTGCTTCTTCCGTTGTTGAGATTTGATTCCCCGTCATTCTCAAGATCAGGGAGCCGGGTCATAGTTTTTTTAGCGCTAATAGGCGCCGGCGCGCCGGCCCAAAATTTCGGCTGGTCCAGCGTGGGCTGTTCGATCTGCCTAACACGGAACCCGTGGAACCGCTCGTTAATGCTCACGGCTCGATGTCGACTCGGTCATCGTCTTCCTTGTCTGCCGCGCATCGTTGACTCTGGCCCCCGTCGCCGTCCGCCACAGCCCGCGTTGACCGTGGCTCACCGCACATAGGTGGCTCGCCATGGCCGCCGCTCGCCGCCGTTCGCCGTCTCCGCTGCAGCAAAAGAGGGTTCGAGATGCATCAAAAAGAATGGATCCCCTTGCCGTAGGCCCCTAGCATTGGCAAAAAAATTGCTGGTATGACCATTGACAAACACAATAGTGTAGCCCCCAGAAACAAGGTGCATAATCCGGTGCACATAGGCACTGTCAAAACCTTTGGCCAGCAGAACCTGGCGTAAGAAATCCCAACTAACTGAGTCGTACGCCTTCTCAAACTCAAGCTTAAGAATGATTGCCTTAGAATTCCTCACCCTAAGGTCAAGGACAATCTCATGAAGAGTAAGAATGCCGTTTAAAATAAACCTGTCCTTCACAAAAGCCGATTGGTAAGGACTAAGCACCCAGTGGGCCATAGGAGAGAGACGAGTAGCAAAGTCCTTAGCGGGGAAATTAGCAAAATTATTGATCAGAGCAATAGCACCTAATTGAGAGATCAGATCAGCCCCTTTAACTTTAGGAATGAGGGAAATGACATCATAGTTCAACCGCTAGATGTCCACTATCCCCAAACAGAACCCATGTATAACTGCACACACCAAGTGACGCAAGACGGGCCAAAATTTTCTAAAGAAAGGGATAGAGTAGCCATCAGGGCCCGAGGCCGAATTAGCATTAGCAGACTTAATGACACATCAACACCATGCTAGCCCAAAATAATCCATGATCAAAAGCCACAAAATAAAAATCATCCAGTTTTGCCCCAATGAGGATACCACCCGAATGCCCGGAAGTAGGAAAGCATTTCCAATAAAATCTGCCAGCCCAAGTGATCGAAGATAATTCATTGTTAGAAAACAAAGCTTTAAACGTTTCAATTAGGCATACCAAATCCACCTTATCACCCCTAACCAATACACGAATCTAATCCCGGCGCCCCCTAGCGCCGAAACCCCTAATATTCCATAAGAAAGACCTCATTTGAAAGAAAGATTCTTAATGCGAAGACTTGGCCTGCACGGGGCAACACAGGATATTTGACGCTTGACATGCGCCCGTTTGGTAGGAGCCGGAGAAGGCTGGCCCCTACCAGCCTCCAATGGGCCTACACCCTACAGGGAGGGAGATGGCCGCTTCCCAGCTGCCACCTCCTGTGCTTTCGCAATAGCAGCTTGGGAAACTTCATTAGCATGCACCAAATACAGGAGGGTGGACGGAGACCCAACATGAGGATCCAAAGAAACCCCAACATTCGCTAACACACTAACCAAATGACTATCAGGTAAGGATGGAAGAACCAACCGAACAAGAGAGTGCAAGGAGGGGGATGTTTTACCCGGGTGACGCAGATCCTTGGTCGCCGCTAGCCTCGCCGCAAGCGCAGCCACCGGCTCCCTGCTATCCCAGACCTTGCGCCCCTTGCGTGCAGTGGAGATAGGAGACCGGAGAGGAATCGAACACGCCGCCAGCAAAGACACCACACTAGCAGAAGCACACCCCGTTGCCGCGCCCAAGTAATCAGCCGACTGCAGAGACCAGCCATCAACTGCTTGGAGCCAAATGAGGCCCTGCTCTTGGCCAAAAACTTCTTAACTGCACATTTCTTCTTCTTTCTCGTGGGCACCACAACGGCCAGGGTAGGAGACGGAGGAGCCAGAGCTAGTCGGCACATTGGAGCAGACAACAGAGAAAGGGGTGCCCGAACCCTTTTTCAGCCGGAGCCAGCGGGATGAGAGGGTTACAATTTAATTCAGAGGTTCCTCAAGCCAATCAAAAGTCAAAGAAAATCTAGCCAACATGACCAGTTCACATGGTACCTTATTAGCTTCTCTATTACAATGTTCGAACCTAGACATAGCAAAATCACACGCAAAATGATAACAGTCATGAAAAACCGCCATCGCCGCTCCTGTAGAATATCCTCCGTTCTTCATGGTGTCGAGGACCTTCATGTTGTCTGAGTTAATGACAAGACGATCACATCCCACCCTTTGCGCAAGAGATAACCCAAATCTTAGTGCCAAAGCTTCAGCTGTCATGATATCCGCGCATCAGTCCATCTTCCCATTCGCCCCTGAAATGAATTTTCCTTTATAATCCCTGAGGACCGCCCCGACTGTACCCCTAAGTTGATCATGGTCAAAGGATGCATCAACATTGAGTTTTACAAAAAACCCTGAGGGACGACTCCAGCCCCCTTTTTTTATTGCCACCCTTAGAAAGGAAGCACTATTGACACATAGGCTTGTTCACACATAGAAGGGCGGCCCAGAATGCTAATTTCTTATCATGGTCGTAAATTACAAGAAAAACACACAGTTGATGTAGACTGAAAACTAAAACTACTTGTTGAAAGAACATATATTCTTGAACCAAAAAAGACTTATATATGAATCTAAACAGTCACGCATACCAACACCAACTAGAGAAGGTCATATGTATGGCTATTGATGTAGTTGTGCAGGTCATTGAAGTGAAAACTAAAAAGCAAGCGGCACATCCATGGTGAGATATTATTCATACTTTGAGACTCGTACTATTTAATAAATGGTTGTGTGCATCGCTTGATGCATAGGCCGGATAATCATCCTTTTTGGAAAAAAATAAAACAACCATGGCATCTCAAGACAACTTTTCGGCACAACCTCTTCTAGCCAGCCTTGGAAGTAAATGTGACCATCGTGTGTACTGCTATCTTATGGTTTTGTGGAGCCTCCACCCATCTCCAATGCAAAAAAAATGACAAAGACAAAGAAAAAAAACCGAGTTTGTTATGGGAAAAAAATTGCTTTGGGACTAACTTCAAATTTCATATACTAAAAGGACAACCTCATGTCAAACTTCTATAAATTACAAACCTAGTGGATAACAAAGCTTCTGAACTGGTGTAAATAGCTGATGTATTCAATGTACCGGTACGCTCTGTTTATGGTCGTCTATACAACGTGTGGAGAATCAGGACCTATTTATGGAGCCGTTTACATGCTTGGAGAACACGGTGAGGGTTAATTTTACCCGACATGGATGGCAGCATGATCTTAGGATTGGTCCTCCCACTGAGTAGATATCATACAGTCTGAATACTTGTATTTCGTCCTGTACTTTTTGAGAGTGGATTTGGTTTGGGTGTGTGCATCTTAGTTATGCAGAGGCCAGGTGTAATACTTAAACCTTTTAAGTAATAATGCGCCCATATCAGAAAAAAGGTATTCAATGTACATGAGCAACTACCGGAAATGATGCATGGAGTACACACCAACACATCAGCGGTGATAAAAATTACACAATTCAGCCATATAGGTGACAGGCGCAACACAACTAAAAGAACAAATTAAGAGAATGAAGCATGTCCATTATGTAAAGATTCATGATGGTGACTTCTTGATGTTTTCCTTCAACAAGACCCTCCCCATCTTCCTCCTTTAACAGTCCCAGTATTAGGTGCACCAACACATGGACTACCAAATCTTAAGGATACAAATACACAGCCACCCAATAATAGAGAGATACACATAAGCTCGCAATACCATGAAAATTTTTCATCGTCCCAACTACAAGATGGATTAGAAAAATAAGGTCGATACACTGATGTTTGGTTAGTGACTCCACAAGGCTCTAGGAAGTCTTTTCATTTAGTAACACCACAACTGATAGTTTGATCTACTCCTCCATCCCAACAAGGTCTCCTACTAGTGTCGTGCAAGTTTGTGAATGAAGAATTTAATATTGAGAATATGAAAAGTAATTACATATGTGGGAATGAAGAAAGCAAATAAAGAATGATGTGGGAGATGGAAGAGAGAGTGAAAATAGACTACAAATGTTTTGACAAACTAAACACTGACTAGTATTTTCTAGATGCCGCATAGTTTACAGGATGAAAAGGTCCATGAGAACCCAGAAAAAGACAGACAAACACTTTTTGCAAATAAAAAGAGGAAAATGATGATAAATGTAGGAAAACTGACATTTAGAAGAAGAATCACATAAAAGACCTTAAATTGCAAATTGTTGGTGAAAGAAAAATTCTAGCTATTTTTGGTTATTTGAAAAACTATTATATTGCTCGTGATAAAAGAATTATAACGATGAAGAATAAAAAAGGAAAAGGCATATGCATTATTACAACTTGGCTACTAGCAATACTTCTGAAGCTCAGCATCAACATGATATATACACTTTGAGCAGGAAGAAACAAAGATGAGTGGGTTAGGTATCAGTATAATACCACAGAGAATTAAGTGGTTCCTATTCCTTATATGCAATTGGGTATAAGAATAGTACGCCAGGATCAAAAGGATAGCACACAACCTAACTTGGCTATGTGACCTTAGGAGAAATGAGGGGGAGGGAAACACCGAACTGAGTAATGTGATTTCAGTTGAGCATTAAAGTCTTAAACTAAACACCACATTTTAGCATTGCTATCAAGGTTGGGTCCTTGGTGGAAAAAGAAGAAAATAAACTACATAGTACAGACAATGACATACTAGCCAAACAAATTATCTCAACAAATCATAATTATCACGTAAGTGAACTATTTATATCTAGTAGTAAGAAGATAACACCTCCTATTCTCACTAGTAAAGAAAACTAGGCACCTGATAACAAACAAACAATATATGTCCAAGCAAACCAATCAAATTCCCAAGAAGACACAAGCAGAACATATTGTATTCAGAAAAAGGAGAAAATGAAACTATAAACACAGTAAAAGGAGAGAATTCATATCAACGGTACACATGATGCTGCCTAGTTATTATCAATCAGAACAAGATCATTCAATTGAGAAAGACATGATTGAATCATCGCTAGGTTATTCTGCAACCAAAAATATCAATCTTACCCCTTCGAATGATGGAGCACAAAGCAACGGCCACATGGAAATAAAATGTAAAATGACACGCAAATAGAAAATTGTGGGAGTGCTTGCTGAATTTGTGTGTGTGCGTGTGTGTGGGGGGTGTGTGGGATACTTTGTCTTCAAGAAGTGCGATAAAACCTGCAAGTACATGCAAAAGCTAAGAAAATGACTAGGGGCTTACTGGAAAAAATAAGATTAACGACAGACTGAGTAAGCACTAGGGACTTACCGAAAGAATGATGACTGGAGCAGAACAATTCATTGTGTATTTCAAAAAAATATCATCGTGCATGAAAAATTCTCGTCATGTATTAAAATATTAATCTTGTATTTTAAGATGTTCATTATATTTTGGAAAAATGCTCATCATGTATTTGAAAAAACACACACATTAAACCACTAGTCATTGGGTATTTAAAATTTGTTTATCGTGTATTCGAAAAATGTTCTTGGTGTATTAATGTTACTCATCATGTATTTAAAATTATTTTTTAGTTTAAAAATGTTCACACATTTTCACATATGTTCATATTTTTTTAAAGTGCTTACACATTTTAAATAAAATGTTCATGTATTTTTTAAAAAGTCATGTCTTCAAAAAACTGTCACATTTTAAAAAGTGTTCATATATTTCTCAAACTAGAAAAATTGAAAATGAAAGAAGAAAATAAATAACCGGAGAATACGGACACATGAAAGCCAACAAGAACCGAAGAAAGGAAATAGTCGAAAAACTAAGGAGGAAATCGCAAGCTCGAATGTCAAACCGATCCTCGCGTGCGCCCTTGCTCGGTTGGCCCATATGTGGGTGCTAGAAGTAATGTGGTGTATATATCACAATAAGTGAGATAGCCTATGCAAACTTTTTGTGCAGATTGCTTTGCCCCATGATGAGCCATGCCTTTCTGATGTAGGGTGGAACCTTAATGGCCGATCTTTCATGAAATGGAGGGGAATTCCCAAAGAACACGAAGAACACAAGAGAGGAAAACACACAAATCAACTAGTTCCAATCACACATGTGCTAAATCCACATACACAATGGGGAGATACAAGATCCAAAGTCAGAAAGGAAGGTACAAAATGGGAACTAGTTCATCCCAATCCTTGAAGGAAAGAGGTCTTGAATCCTTGGAGGATCTTCCCACAAGGGGGTCTTGAATCCACTTGGGGCATCTTCTCCTAGGAGGTCTTGGTCTCTGTAGGAGCAGGGGTAAGTGCATGAGCAAAGCGCTATCTCTAATGAGTTATTCCTTTTCTAACAATAGATGGAGAGGGGAGAGGTCTATTTATAGTGCTAGTACAAATAGGGGTGAGTCGGAGGGATACATGGGCCTTTGGGCCATTCACTATGCGCAGACAGGAGCCAGATGTCTGGGATTGGGGCGGATGTCCGGGCTGGCGGAGGCCGATTCCGGTTGCACCTGGGGAAAGTGCGCCATTACTAGTTTTAACTAGTAATGGCGCACCACACCCACGGTGCGCCACTACTAACAAAATTATTTTTTATTTATTTTTCAAAACTAGTAATGGCGCACCAGGGGAAAGTGCGCCATTACTAGTTTTAACTAGTAATGACGCACCACACCCACAGTGCGCCACTACTAACTTTCTGAGGTGGCCAAAAAATTCACCAAATGCACCCCCCCCCCCCGCCGTGGACCGCCTTTTCAGTTTCAAAAAAAAAGAAAATGATAGAAATGTCAAAAAAATAAAAGAAAATAAGATTCCCATGTGATATGTGGTCTAGTTGTTAGCAAAATTTACAAACATGAATTTTCGACTTTTTTGCAAAATCTCTCAAGAATTTGTAAAATGGGCATAACTTTTGCATACGAACTCCGATGAAAAAGTTTTTATATGAAAAATCATTTACTCGAAAAGTTATATCCGAATTCAACCGGGGGGAACCCCGTTGAAGATTTTTAGAATCCCCAAAAACCTAACAGAAAAAAAGATACGGGGCTTTTAAGATCTAGAGGGGGGGAAATGGAAAAAATTCAAACTTAGTAATGGCGCACCATTTGCTAGGTGCGCCACTAGTAACAGAAAAAAAAAAATTGGTTTCGAATTTTTTTTTTTGGAAAAAATGTTCAAAATATGATACGTAATATGACCGGGAAGTTTGAAATATTTTTTCAAAATTTCATCACACTCATAACATGAATAAAGTCCTAGACATCAACAAGGTTTAATAGGATTGATATGATAGATATATCAACAAGTGCCTGTTAAGTGAGCTGGTGCTGGGGTTGGATAGAACTGAGAAGTTAAGTGTGCTTAGGCTGGAGTAGTGTGAGGATGGGTGACCTTCCGGGAAGTTTGACCACGGAGTGCGATTTGACTTGAGATTAACCATATTGACCCGAGATTAAGCCATAGTGACTCGAGATTAAGAAAAAAACAAAAAAAAAATTCTGAAAAAATATTTGAAAAAAAAATTCTGAAATTTTTTTTGGAAAAAAATTGTTAGTAATGGCGCACTTCTTTGTGGTGCGCCATTACTAAGTCATATAGTAATGGCGCACTTCTATGTGGTGCGCCATTACTAAGTCAGGTAGTAATGGCGCACTTCTAGGCATAGTAATGGCGCACTATGTGGTGCGCCACTATTATCTGGGATACTAATGGCGCACCAAATGTGCGCCATTAGTATTTGTTACTAGTGGCGTGATGATAGTGGCGCACCTATAGTGCGCCATTAATGGCCAAAACAGGTGCGCCACTAATTAGCATTTTCCTAGTAGTGTTGGGGAGATGTCCATCGTCACGCGCATCTCCGAGAGGGTCTTCTTGGTACCTAAGCACACATAACATTCCAGTTTTAGGTTGTAGCCATGTCTCACGTGGTTCATACGGAATATCATTAAGGAGAGATGTCACCTCGGTTTCGAGTTCTCTTCCTCGTGCTCGTGTCATTGGTCCACTTGGTGCTTGGGGAGACATAGATAGGTCCATGGCATGACCATAGGATGCTCTGCATCACTTTCCTTCTTCCTTAATATTTGACATCAGCAAGAATGCAATAAAAAAACTAAATTTTGAAGCAGAAGAGAATCATAAGGGATAGAAGGCCTTCACAGGAAATTACAGGATGGCTTGTGAAGCGGCTTCTTAATTCAGTGACGATGGGTGGAGATACCTATAGGAGCAGAAAAGAGGTCACCATTCCCGTTCAGGAAGACTGTGGCCATTAAGATGTGCTACGAGTATTTGCACTTGGACACGAGATGCCTGGCGAGTTGTACTAGTGCTCATCTTCCATATGCATAAAGACTTGCAGGGCAATCAGCTGATTGCTATCTTATTACCCATCCAAAGGCTATTTTGAGGATCCTAGCAAGCAAAGGATTTGCAAATGGTATGGTTGCCCGAAAAAACCATGCCGCGCAGGCCGATCCTGTAAAATAAACCCATTGGGTTGATAGAAAATGAATGGTGCCGTGCTCATTTTGCTAAATCAAGTTGCAAAATGTGCTCAGCTAAAAGAGTAGGGCTTTAAGTTTTGCATCCAAGATCCATCTTGTAGTACCCTAGTTGTTTCGTTTAGCAACCTGAATTTGAAAAGTAGAAACTATGGAAGGAGACAAATCCTTTAGGTCTGGAAATGTCTAGCTTGGAGGAATGGAAAAAATGGATTTGGTCCATCTCAAATAGTCATGAGCGTTGAAGTCATAAAATGATATCTTTAAAATGTATACTAGAACAATTTTCCTTCGTTTCGAAGGAAGCTTCATTGTACAACTTTTGGTTGAACCAGACGATTTTCGAACTTTGACTATCATGATAGGAAGAACTTTGGCTGGAACACTTAAGTTATATAGATAAGTGTTTGTAATCATGGGTGAACGCTTATCTACCATATCATCAAGGCATGGAGTGGGATGCCTGTAGCGAACGGTGATAGCATTTATGGGATGGCAATCGAAACATATGCGGAAACTACCATCTCTCTTAGGCACAAGAATAACCGGATCTGCACAAGGACTTAAGCTCTCACGTACATGCCCATTGTCAATGAGGTGTTGTACTTGCCTTTGTATTTTCTTGGTTTCTTTGGGGTTAACGCGGTATGTTGCCTTGTTCGGTACGGGTGCGCCGGGGATGAGGTCGTTGCAGTGTTCGATGCCACGAAGTGGAGGTAGTCCGGGAGGTAGCTCATCGGGAAACATGTCCGCGAACTCCTGCAATAGAATAGATAACACTGCAGGTAGATGGTGAGAGGTGTTACTTCTTGCCGCTTCACCTTTGCACACTAGGACATAGTGAAGAACACTTGATGGGCTCTCACACACATCTCTAATATCTCTTTTAGTGGCTAAAAGCACTAAGTTTTTCTTGTCGCTCATCGTGGAGGCACTTAATTTTGGCTTGTGGCGCTCACTCTCGTTTTGGTGGCTGGCTCACTCTCTCACTATTCTCTCCATGATGGGTGGATGCTTGCTTGTCGGTGATCACTTGACTTGGAGACATAGGTCATAGCATGTACTTCTTTCCCTTCATCTTAAAGCTATAGTGATTGGTTCGTCCATTGTGGATGATGCCGCGGTCGAATTGCCAAGGTCGTCCAAGTAGGAGGTGGCAAAAGGACATGGGAACCACATCACACTCCAATGTGTCTTTGTATGCTCCAATCTTGAAGGAGACTTGACCGGTGTGCTCCACTTCAATGTGATGGAGCTCTTGCCATGGTTGAGGGTCTTCAACCGCTTGCGCCTTGTTCTCCGCTTGATTAGCTTGACGTTGATGGTGTGGGATTCTTGCACGGTTCCTCATTTCTTGGCGCTCCTCGATGCATGCGGCTTCTTCTTGTCGCTCTCGCCGGACGGTCTCTTCTTGTTCATGGTTGCGTTCTCGGACGGCTTGGGTTGCTTCACGTAGAGCATGTTGGGCTTCAAGGGCTTGCTCCTCATGTCATTGTTGCTCTTGTCAGAGGCGTCACCATCTTGATTAGTTTGTCTTTGGCGTGGTGGAGCTTGCTCTTGGTCCATGGCGGCTTGTTCTTGTCGACGTTGTTGTTAGCGCTCTTGAAGGTGGCCTTGCAAACCATTTCCATGGAATGGATTTTGTGGTGCTTGACGATCCTCATGAGCTTGACGATGATACTAACAAGGTCTTGAATGACTTGAATCCGAAGATGTATCTGAAGAGTGTCGACGTGAGTGTCACCGTCTTGATGATGATGATGTTGTAGATGAGTGGTCGACCATCATGGCTCGTAGGTCTTCCTTTAGAATTGCAATCGAGGTGTCGAGGTAGTCTCTTGTTCGGTCTTTGGATTGTCACATGTTGGTGGCGAGTTGTTCGATGCGTTCGCCCAAAGCTTCATTCCCTTGATGCAAAGCTCTTTGTGCGCCAAAGAAGTGATTCTTGGTGATGTAGTTGGTCGGCTCCTCTTCTTGTTGGTTGAACAGTGGGTTGGTAGAATTGATTGGCCTATCCACCATCTCAAGAAAATATGCGAGTGGAAGAAAGGAAAGAACTAGACCAAATGTACCTTATCCAACCTTGAAGTTGGATCAAAGATCACCCAATTGAGTATTATGGATGTAGCACAATTGGTACCGGATCTTATCAATTCCCACACCTACAAAGTAAAGCTTTTGGAGTAGCTTGGTGAGGATGGTGGCACAAATTTATGCAATTGTTAGCTAGATTCAATAATGTGGAAATAGATTCACAAAATCGCAAATGAAACAACTAGACCAATAGGAATATTTAGCACATGGAAACACACACACACGGTTAGATAAATGTGGTCATGCAACCAAGGAACGAGCTCAAAATGTGGAATCCACGGAAATGCTCTTGTTGCAGAAATTTAGAGAGACGCTAGCACGATTGCTCAATAGGCAGATACGAAGCTTGTGCACAACCTATAAGAGACAAAACATATCGACTTCTATCCCAAGTATGCTATATATGTATGATTCCCGGTGATTCTCTCATGATGATCCAAGATGGTCGAGTATGGCAATTTGATATGCAATGTGGTGATGCTATGGCTATTGCTTACAAGCTCTTTGTTCTCTCTTTGCTTAAAAAGCTTTTATTTATTTTGATCTTTTCCTTTGGCCACTTATGCGAAATTTTCTAAGCAAGGTAGCAATGATGTATATGCGGGAACAATTGATAACACAAGAGATGATACGATGATATATGCATGCTATGATAGCTATGCAAAACGTGTATCACTAAAGTGCACAAGTAACGTTGCCCGACAATACTCAAATGGCTAGTCTCGATAGGAAAGTGACGCAAAATGGGCTTGGGGTTAACAATGCAATGGCAAGGGAGAGTATACGATGATGTCGTCGAGGTTACCGTCGGTGGTTTGTCATTTGTAAACAAGGACAAATGATGATGAAGTGGTCGATGTCAATGACGAATTCGTGGCAAAGATGAGCGGCGGTGGTGTCGGTGATGAACTGTCCCTAAGTAGCCGAGACATGTTAGGAAACGGAATCTGCAACTCAAATTCTCAAACAAACATGTCAAAATTGACGGTGGTAGTAGCAGATAAGCAATGGTGGTTGCGGAAAGCGGTGGTGGTATGCGAAAGTATTGGTGGAAACCCGATCAAAGTTGGCGAAAGTTTGGTGAAAAATGGTGCTGGTGGAGGCATTTGTTGCTATCAAGGGCCGGATGTGCGGGCGTTGGGCCGGATGTCCGGGGACACGGGTTGGATGTCCTGGTCCTCAGATCCGTGGATGAACCCGGTGAACAAGGTCAGAAAAGAAAATTCGGGGCAAAATTCATGGAATTTCGTGGATGGAAATTAGGGAAAAGTGGAGGGAAGCTAGATCCACTAGTAACACAGCAAATCCATGGATCAAATTCAACAAAACATCATCCAACCTACAAATCACATAAAAATTTGGTTTGGCTATTTTTGTGGGGATTTTCAAAATTGGACAAAAACACACAAAATTAGGCTAGAAAGTGGGGGTAGGGACTCAAAATTCGTGATCAACCATGGCTCATGATACCAAAATGATGTAGGGTGGAACCCTAATGGCCGATCTTTGACGAAATGGAGGGGAATTCCCGAAGAACACAAGAGTGGAAAACACACAAATCAACTAGATCCAATCAAACATGTGCTAAATCCACATACACAAAGGGGAGATACAAGATCCAAAGTCAACAAAGGGAGGTAGAAAAGGGGAACTAGTTCATTCCAATCCTTGAAGGAATGAGGTCTTGAATCCTTGGAGGACTTCCCACAAGGGGCTCTTGAATTCACTTGGGGGATCTTCTCCTAGAAGGTCTTGGTCTCCATAGGAGTAGGGCTAAGTGGATAAGCAAAGCTCTATCTCTAATGAGCTTTTCCTTTGCTAACCCTAGATGGAGAAGGGAGAGGTCTATTTATAGTTCTAGTAGAAGTTGGAGCGAGTTCGAGGGATACATGGGCCTTTGGGCCGTTCACTATGCGTAGACAGGGGCCAGATGTCTGGGCTCGGGGCCGGATGTCTGGGGCCGCGGGCAGATGTCCGGGCTGGCGGGGGGCGATTTCGGTAGCTCTTTGTATCGAAGGGTTCAGATTTCCATGAAGGGGCCGAATGCCCGGGCTGGTCGGGCTGCATGTCCGGGCTTGGGCCGGATGCCCGGGTCGTGGAGCTGGCTTGTGGCTGGGCTGGTGGCGGTGGTGAAGCCACCAGGGGCCGGATGTCCGGGTCCCGTAGACTTTCTCAAGTTCCTCTCGTCGTGCTCCTTCGTCTGTGTACTTGAGGACTTGTCCATCATCACGCACATCTCCGAGAGGGTCTTCTTGGTACCTAAGAACACATAGCATTCCGGCTTTAGGTAGTAGCCAGGTCCACGTGGGTCATACGGAATATAACTAAGGAGAGATGTCACCTCGGTCTCAAGAGCTCTTGCACGTGCTCATGTCATCGGTCCACTTGGTGCTTGGGGAGACATAGGTAGGTCCTTGGGGATGACCGTAGGATGCTCCGCATCACTTTCCTTCTTCCTTAATATTTGACACGAGCAAGAATGCAATAAAAAACTAAATTTTGAAGCAGAAGACAATCATAAGGGGTAGAAGGCCTTCACAGGAAATTACAGGATGGCTTGTGAAGTTGCTTCTTAATTCAGTGACGATGGGTAGAGATACCTAGGGCAGAAAAGAGGTCACCATTGCCGTTCAGGAAGACTATGTACATTAAGATGTGCTTCCAGTATTTGCACTTGGAGACGAGATGCTTAGCTAGTTGTATTAGTGCTCATCTTCCATATGCATAAAGGTTTGCAGGGCAATCAGCTGATTGCTATCTTATTACCCATCCAAAGGATGTTTTGAGGATCCTAGCAAGCAAACAATTTATAAATGGTAGGGCTGCCCGAAGAAACCATGCCTCGCAGGCCGATCCTATAGAATAAACCCATTGGGTTGATGGAAATGAATGGTGTCATGCTCATTTTTCTAAATCAAGTTGCAGAATGTGCTCAGCCAAAATAGTAGGGGCTTTAAGTGTTGCATCCAAGATCCATCTTGTAGTACCTTAATTTTTTTGTTTTGTAACTTGAATTTGAAAAGTAGAAACTATGGGAGGCGACAAAACCTTTAGTTTTGAAATGTCTAGCTTGGAGGAATGGAAAAAATGGATTTGCTCCATCTCAAATAGTCATGAGCGTTGAAGTCAAGAAGAGCTGAGAATTTGACTCATCAAGACAGTTTTCCAAACTTAGTTAGGGCTTGCGCTACGATGACTATTCATATCAAACCATCAGATGGGAAAAGTTCTCAAGGTAAAGGATTTTTTTTGCGAGTGGTAGAGGATTAAAATACCACCATGGTTTTTGGCCCAACAGACCTTGCATTGACCGCTACAGATGTTGTGACACCGTGACCAAAGTAAGCATCTACTTCTTTAATTATAATCATTAAAAAGGGTCTTTATTCACCTCGAGGGTTATGCAGAAATAGACTATGTAGGAACTTAACACTGACATATCCTTCAAACTAAGGTCGGAAAAATTATGTGGTTAGGCACAATTTGTTTCCACAACATTTATTTGCAACCTCTGCAGGAAGAGATATACGCCAATGTACCTTGTTAGGAAATTAACACTTTATGGTTGAAATTCTACCAGGACACTATGGAAGTTGACATATTGGCATCCAACCAAAGAAATGGAGATCTTTGGATTGTTTTTGGTGAGACCAGACAAAAGGGAAAAGTTATCCAGGATTTGATTAAGGTTGCAGCAGTATCACCAAATAAACATAGAGATGATTGTGGCATTATTGGCATAATCAGGAATCGAATTCTAGCATAGAGCTATGGGAAGATGTTAGTTTTGAGCTTATAAAGACCATGTAGGGAATTAAAGGATATGAGTGAGGGTGGCAGGGAGAGATGGTCTCCATGAAGAATATATATTTTCCAAACCAGAATGTCTAGATTTAGAGTCCATCGAGCACGATTTTGGATGAAGTGGCGAAAACTAGACTAACACAACAATGTAGGTGGTTGGGTATTGAAAGCAACTTATATCTTTCTCACTTCTAACATTCTTAGATTAATTTTTTCAAACATCCGACAATAGTATTGTCGTAGGATCATGGCTACTTGAGTTAAAAAGTAGATCAAGGTTTGGGAAAATATAATTCCCTAATCTTGTATACGTATCGATTCATAGGTTGGTGCTAGTTGCTAGTGTAATGCAATGAATAAAGATGACACATATATGTGCGTTAGGAAGGGAGACACGAGATGATCAATAATGGGTGTTTCTGTGAGATTGTTAGATGTGGTTTGCTAGGCGGAGGATACCACATCATTGGCAAGAGGTTATTCCTAAAATATGCCTAGAAGTCAACAAATTAATAGGACACGAATGAGTAGACTTTGTGCTCCTTGATAGTGTTACGTTGTACATGATATGATACGGGTGACTACGGAGTTTAATATCCATGATTGTACGATAGTTGATAAGATGGTTTTACCTATGCAATCTATTTCATATAGAGAAGAGAAAAAATGTTATAGAATAGATTATCTCTTACTATCATCTCCTGCAAGTAATGCTCCACCTTCAGCAAAAACACCCTTCCCTAATTTAGTGATTGGAATATATGACCTATCAATGGTACCAACAACCATAACATGCAGAAAATTCTGCCCCCATTGATGACTTCTACACATCACTGAGTTTTCACCAAAAACTTACAACTAATGGACTAATTTCTTGTCTGTGACTGGTGATATATCAAACTCTAACATGTTGTTGGTACTGATAGGCCCAATTTTCTAACTCGTTACTAGTGTGATGCCCCCTATTGAAGGACGGAATTTGGTCTGTGAGTGGAAGTAAGATAGCCCAGTAGAACAAAGCCCACTAGACTTAGACTATCTCCCATATAAAAGCCCTCTGAAAAATAATTCCACCCATTTTCCCCTCCCCACATTCATTTTCTCCTAACCAATGGTCAACGTCACCTTATTCTCTTTACCAAGCCTCCCTTCTCCATCTAATCTATCGCTTCCCAAGCACCATCACCGACAATACTACGCACTAACCAGTGTTACATGGAGGGGAGTGCTATGGAGGGGCTATGTGTGTATTCAGCTAAAACATGATCTGATATCCTCATGTTCATTGAAGACTAAATCCGGTGTCTTCAACCCAAGCTCTCCACCACTTCTACCTCCTCTCATTAAGGCTCTCCAGTAGTACCAAATCCCTAATTTTACCTGGTTCCAGCTCTCCTCCACCACGTCGCTGCTTGCTTAAGCTATGGGATCATGACAAATCTTGGAAACCGCCCATGCCATGTGATGAGGTTGACTTTGTGCTTATTCATCGACTCTAGGATTGCCATTGTGTCATCTGCTACTTTTTCATGGTCAACACCTCTGTCAGGTTTCCAAATGTTATGGCATCGATGTGTACATGCACCACCTCTATTCACGAGCTTCTGCTGACAAGGATCCCTAGTGGGCATCAGTGCAAGTAGGTAGCAGCACAAGGTGGTTGATTCTGGGGTGTACGTCCATTAATAGGTTAGGTACTCGCTAGTGGTTTATTTATCACCACTAACGGGTGCTATGCCCTTGTGTGTAGTGGTTTGGTCGACCATTAGTAGATTGCCATTTTATAGAATGTTTTCATGCATGCAAAAGTACGTGATGATTAAAAACTTAATTAAGTTAAGGCCGGTGAAAATATGGCAGCTGCTTTAATGGAGAGCATTGTCCTATATTTCATTTGGCGAATCATTTCTAAGCTAATGATAATATTATTTTCTTTGTTTACATCAGCAATTATTCTATGTGGCATATTGCTAAAATGGCACAACTTTATGTCCTATGAGCGGTAGTGCATAGAAGCTAGAGGATCATATCTAAGGTTTGCTAGTTTGGTAGCTAAAGCACTAACTAGCTACAACGAGGCATAGGATTTAGAAGGGGGGCACAAAATAGGTAACATTAGTTGGTGGGTCGTTGGGGGTGGGGGTTACAATGACCTCGCCATGCTACAATATTGGAACATGGGTCAAACTAGATTTTGTTTTTTTATTTAATTTGTAAATTTATGTGCATATAGTTGTATTCTAACTCCAGTCATCCGAACTCCTACACCTATGTAATATCCAAGAGAAACATTAGTTGCAGTTTTTGGATATACAACAAGGTAGGATTGCAAATTTGGTAACCAGACTGAGCTTTTCTATTGTATGTTTACATGAGTATTAACTTTCGAGCGTGTATAGTACTATTAAACCACTAAAAGACTCCCGGAAACCAATCATGTTCTGTTGAAGTTTGTAGTGATGATTTGCTTTTTTTTCCTTCTTCCAGGTGGTTGTGCCTTGTACATTGTATCAATGACGTCTATTGTGGCAAAGTCACTTGGTGAAGAGTCAGATCCGAGAGACATTGTTGATAACTTTCCAACAGGGCGATGGATGTTATTCCTACTCTTGATTGGTCTAATGTCTATATTCATCAGTGTTCCCTTTAACCAGGTAATGCTTCTTTCATGCTAGGCATGTTAAATAATTATTCTCAATTGTTAATTGTGCATTTTATGTGCAATATTCACACTATCCAATGGTTATCATGTGCGAGTGGTTGCATCTAGAATTTGGACTTTTTGTACTAAAACTTAAAATTTAAGTACTTACTCTGTTATTTTGCCCTGCATATTTGATCCCCTTAGGACAAATTATTGACCACCAACGGCTCTATTCATATGTACTTTATGCGGCACATAATGGATGTCATTAAATTAGAATTCCAAATTACTTATTTATTATTGTGATTTTGTATTACAAAGCCTTACCTATTAATAGTGTAATTGTTGTGAAAGCTTATCCCATACAGACCGAATGTTTGGAGTACCATATTTACACTCATGTTGTAGTATTGTGTATTGTTGTTGTTTCCCATCATAGATTGTTAGTTTTCAAAAATCAAAAACTCTTTCCCTAAAATTGTGTATGTCTACACGTTAAACAATGACAGGTGGTGCGTGCTTGCATGCCTGGATGCCTTCAATGCCATACTTTTCTTATTAGTCATATTAAGAGTAGTTTAAAGAAATACTCTAGTTCAAGTCTTAGTGAATATGAACAGGATTCTTGTTTATGTTGATCACTTGGTTGGCGTGGATGTGTTGTCTCATCATTTAATTTGAGTTTAAGTCCTCGTGAACATGAATTTTGGTTCTTGTATATGATGTCAGGCAGTGGCAGAGCCTAGTAGGAGCAAAATATGTCATGGACAAACTGCAAATAATCGTAGATAAGAATAAAATTGGGCCTTACAAATAATATTTTGTGTAAATTCTTTTAGCTGGCCCGTCCAGAATACGACATGTCGGTCGGCCACGACTATCAGGTTTCCTTACATAGTTGCCCAATATTAGGATGAGGTAGGGTCACACAAGAACTCTAAGGGCATCTCTAACACCGCACATCAAAGCAGACACCTTAAAAACTTCAATGGACACTTTCGGCGCTAGCGAAGCCGTTCATCCAACCCTATATGTCAAATGTCCACTCCAGATCCAGCCTCCTCCATTTGTCATGCTTATGTAGATCAATAGCAATTTATGTGAAGTGCAAACCTATGCAATCACGACTAAACTGCATCAGATGTTGGATTTCATAAAGTTTTGTACATGTAGCCAAGCCAAAAAGTTGCCAGTCCGGCTGTCCGTGCAAAAAAACAAAATGTGGCGCCCCGCCTGATTACCACTGTAGCCAGACGATCGCCACGCACGCCAGCCCAGGAAATCACTCTGGCATGCGCGTTTACAACAAGTATCATGAACACATGCATTTCTATTAATGGATATATAAGTCTTACATGATATTTTATAAGGGTGATGGCAGCGGAAAAGATCTATCTAAGGTAGCAGGGTCCTGGTGCGGCTCCAATCCACAAGGATCTGACTGGGTTACCCTCCTAGCCCGCGAACGCTCCGGCTCCTCGTCGACGGATGACGGATCCTTATGTGAACCTGGCCACATTGAAGGCCACTGAGTACTTTTGAATGTACTCGCAAGCAAACCAAACTAACATATACACCAAGCAAAGCAATCCATGGCATTCAAGCATGCATATGTTATTAGAGCAACATTGATTATCATGGCATGGCATACCTATGTAGCAATATTAATGATCATGACATAACAGGTTTATCTAGCAGGATAACTACTAAAATAAGATAAGGTAAAGTAAAGCATATCAAGTAAATAATCCATACTCCGAACATTCTCATGATTGAATCCGACGTTGAACCAAATCCAATCCAAGTCTTTCGGTCATCCAACCATCTCTTTCATAGCCATCTCATGGCTAACATATCATATTCCTGACATCATTCGATGTCTATGCATCTCCACTGTAAGTCTGATAAACTTACTCTCTTACGGGTTGTCCCACAATCCTCGGAATACTCATGAGTCGCCGAGTACCTCCGATCATAAGACAAGTTCTTCCATCATTATTATCTTTGTTACGGTTGACCACCTAGTGAGGTCTGGACGGACTGTCCAATACCGTGGACGCGGCTATTCGAATAGATTTTTCACTCTGCAGAGGTTGCGCACTTTACCCACACCATGGAGCATCTGGCCTCGTGATCCCATTCGGGTGGACCAATGTTGCTCCAACGAAACCTGCCTAACCCGTGACTCCTTCACCGTACCACCGGCAATCATTCTCCCCCGGAGTCAAGCCCTGGGTGGCCGCTGTGTCACTCCGTGACACCTGCCACCGTCGTGGCGAAACAAACTGTCCCAAATGGGGACGCCGACCAATATCTCAACTGGGCTCACAAGGTTATCACCGCCTACCGGGCCAGGGCAGCGTGCGCGCATAACCTTCCCTGTTTGGTGGCACCGGTAAAAGAGCATGCGATCAGACCAAGTCAAGGCCGTCCCATACTGGCAAATGTGGCTGCACGGATAAGTCCGGACAGGTGACTCGGGGTTAACCGACTAGGTTTAGCTTTAGCCATCATTTAGCAAGCATGGATATTCATCATGAATAACTTAACATGGTGATAACTATGTAAGAGGTAACAACTGTAGAAACATAACAACCTATCTCCATATAACATCACAATGAGTCATTAGTGCGATAATATGATGAGCAGTAGCAGGTAATGTAAAAGACAGTATCTAAATAGCAGAAGTTTAATTATTTCTAGCACCAGCATATTCATTAATTAAACACGTAGGAATAGCACAGAGCAATGCTTTAGGGTATATATCAAATGGACGGCTTGCCTGGGGTCGAAGAATACTCCGGGAAGAAGTGTGGAGAGTCCTCGGAAAGGATCGCCGGAAACCGTTCTCTCTCGAAGGGGCTGATTGAAGGGCAAGGGCAAAATAGCCATTTTCAGAATGTGTAAACATTATGAAAATGATACCATTGAAACGGGTTCGACGAACTGAAGATGTGAGCGTTGGTTTCACCTAAATCGGAGTTACGGTTGAAGAGAAACGGCCGTTCGTTCGTTAGGCAGGAAACAAATAAAAAAAAACTTATTCATTTCTGCTCTTAACCAGTGAATGTCCGCTATTTAAAGATTTCGGCGCTGGCCTGAAAACGGAAGGCGTACTTCCGAGAATACACTTTCAGAGAAGTGAAAGCGTGTTTTGCCTAAAGCAGCACCAGAATACGTCTTCAGTAACCGAAAACGTATTTACGTAGAAGTCACCTCCACTTATAACGTGTGGGCCCGGCGGCTGCCTCACTTACGAGTGGGCCCCATGTTGACTTCTCGCTCCTCTCGCCTCCTTCTCCTTCCTCGTGACGAACAGGGGCCGAGGGGCTCGGCTGGGCGCGGCCGGCGTTCGCCCCGACGCCACCGGCCATGTCCGGTGACACTCCGGCCACCGGAATGCTCAGGGCGGCGCCGCGCTTCGCGTGGTCTACCGCACGGCCTCCGGGGAGCACAACGGCGAGCAAGGCTTTGGCCTCGGCGGAAGGCGGTGTCGGCCCTCGCCGGGGCGCACGGCAAGAAGGCAGGGAGGAGGGTCCGATGCTTTGGGGCGGGTCTATGGTGGTATTGGAGGTCTCAGGTGGTGGCTAGGGAAAGGGTGGGGCTTGGCAGCGAGCTAATTTAGCCGGCGGGGAGCGGCGGCCATGGCGGGATTGGGCGGCGAGGAGGGGCTCTCCGGCTGGATGGAGGGTTCGGGGAGGACTAGGGGAGGGAGGAGATGCTGCTGGGATGGTGTGTGTGCTCGGGGAGGGGCTCGGTCGCGGCTATTTATAGCCGGCCGCTGCGAGGGGGATAAGCACGGCCGCGTTGGCGTGCTTATCGCCACACTGGAGCTCCAGCAAGGTGGCGTGCGAGGAGCAGTGCCGACCTGACTCACGCAAGAGGTAGGAGACATCTCGGGGAGGGAAGAAGCCAACACAGAGGAAGACGACGGCGCTCACGGACGGGCGTGGCATGAGGAGGAGGAAAGAGGAGGGGGAGAAGGATCCAAAGGGGAGACGTGGATGCTGCGGAGCCGCTAAACATGCCGGGACAAGCCACGGCCGGCCGGAAGTGACCGCACGGAGCCGGCCGAGCTCAGAGCGCCCATTTGGCTCGACTACCGCGTGGTCACCACGGGTGCCGCGTGTCCATGGCACTGGATGTCTCTAGGACCTTGTCAATTAGATGTATCAGAGGTCAAGTAGATCTTAGGTGTGGCTGGAATCCACTAGAAGGCCATGAGGTGAGAGATATTTGTAGAAACAAGTTCTGACAGCAAACTTGACTAGAGCTTCCTGGAGAAATGAATGAGACTGGGAAGCTGAACCTTTGTCAAAATGGAATGTGGTAGGAAGGACTAGGTGCTGGTAAAATTTGAAGGCATTTGGACCTCATTTGCATATACTTCCTTTGTAATGCAAATTTTGGTCTAGAAAATGGATTTTGAAGCTGGGCTCAAATGGCTGAATGGATTGGGTTGATTTTTGCTGGAGAGTGATGATTTGAATATATGGAGATACTAGAAAAGTTTCAGCTCATTTGGAAATGCAAAAGTGGTACTTCCTTCACAGAGCTTCCAAATGGACAGAAACTTAGGAAAATGCTGTGGTGAAATGGATAGATGGATTGAGCTGATTTTTGGTTTCCATGAGTGATTTATCAATGTTAACCACCATGAAAAATTTCAGCTCAAATAGTTCAAGGGTTCAAGCACTTCCTTTGCAAACTGGAAATCTGGACAGAATTTGCAAATGGATGCTGTGCTCAAACTTTGAACGATGGAACTTGGGTTCTTGATGGAAATGGTGGACATATAGATAGGAGAAGCTCCACAATTTATTTGGTATTTTTCCTGGCTACCAAAATGGTAGTTCCTTTAGAAAGTGCCCAAAATGCAATATTGGCTTTAAATAGGAAAATGCAATTTCCCCTATTTAATTATGGCCAATATTTTTATGGGAGCTCAATATGATCACAAGGAATATCTCCACAAGTTTTCATCAACTTTGGAGATGGATAGATATTTTCCTGGATTTAATTCCTTTAACTGGCAGAAAAAGGAATTAATTATAAATGAAAAATATTGCAAATGACTTGCCAATATTTTTGCATATCCAGGGTTTACAAAGATAGAATAATCACTGGGAAAAGTTTGGGAGACAACAGATCAAAGGAAATTGGGGTTCCTTTGTAACTAAAAGAGCTAGGGTTTCCCTTCTGGCAACTCGGAAGGTAGTGTTTTGGTGGAATAATCCTGAGAATAGATATCGGGTGGCAAGGGTAGACTAGAGAGAATCTTTGGTTGGATAGGAAAGGCAAGGCTAAATGACCATCTTCATATACCCAAGGGCTAGAGAAAATCCGATAACATCAAGAAAAAAGACGGGAGTCAAATCCCGCGAAGGAAAAAAAATAGGAGCGAAAACCAGGGTGTCACACACAATTTTTTGCCTCCCAAACTAGTTGTCTGTGCCAAATTATTCCCTGTGTGCCTGTCTCCTCCAAATCGTCCATCAAGCACTTCAACATCCTAGCATGGTAGGCTCGCACAATCTTCACCCCATCAGGATCCAAGTCAGATATCTCATAGTCAACATCTTGGTGTCCGCCAAAACATCCGGGAGCTCAACCTTCTTCTCTTTGAGCTTGATCAATTTCTGTTGCACCATGATGAACTTGTAAAAACTCTTGGCATTCTTTCTCCCCTTTATGACATTGAACTTGACACACTTATATTTTTCGCTAGGATTTCCTCAAAGCTCTGCATCATATTGGCGGTTGCACCTTCTCACTTATCCTTCTACTCCTCTGAATTTCTCCCCTGGTTCCTAGCCATCCTTTTGGCAGGAGCAAAGTCCATTTGTTGGTTCACTATTTTCACCTACACTGGACATGGGAGCAGTCTTAACGGATTTGGCCATGACATTGAGCCACTTGTGCTGCACATTCAACTTAATCCAACAATGCATGAATATGAAGTGCTTCTCTCTGCATTTAAGAACAATGTGAGTGCACAACCAGGATACAAAGAAAAAGGCATGATCAACTAGTTACATATTTGGCCAAATGACTACACCTTGAGCATATCAGGCCAAATGCCTAACACACAGAGCAAAAAAACTTATGATCTCTTGGAATGTCGCACCACTTAGCCATGAGACTTGCAATTGTTCGTAATAGCCACAATACTTGCATGTGGCCTCTTGAATGGTGTACCATTGCTTAGTGGTGACTTCAAGTTACGCTCACGGAACATCATCGTCGATACAGATCAAAGTGCTTGTGATCATCGAACAAATCATGCACTATTTTCCAAAAGGTAGTTCCCTTTTGCTCTGTGCCATGATTAGATCAATTCTTGTGGCCAACCATGCATCAACCAAACATTAATCCTCCTTCATATTTAAATTTTATCCTTTTTCCTTCTTTGGATCTGCAACCACTGCCCACATGTCACCAAGATCACCTTCCAGGTGATCACCGTTGGGATGTTTGGTCTACGTTGGCTAGGTCTGTGATGGTTGGACCAGCGATCACTGGTTGTTCGGCATCTGACTGTGAGTCAACTGGATGTACACCTCCGGCTGGAAATCATCCACTTGTTCTTTTTCGTAGCCACTGCAATCATGGATCATATTCACGATCGACTCCTCATCATACACTATCTCGCTCGGCCGAGACATTCACGCAAACTGAGAAGAGGCACTGATGGGCGTTGAAGCTGGCATCTATGAACGGACAAGCGTCGACGATCGTGACTCCATGAAATTGTAATCCCTACTGAGTTGTATGATGTATGGGACATGATGGTCGGTGGTGATGTTGGGCGGGGCTACTGATGCAGATAGAAATGTGTGGATACAAAGGAGTATGGTAGAATCATCTGTGTTGGCCAGGGCGGAGGCGATTGCACGACCGACGTATTTAAAACTGGCACCCACCCAGTTACACGCTTTATCGGATGAGGAACTAGGTGACCAGTCACCGCCAAAGCATCCTCCCTCTTCCTCTGTTTGTAGCAGTGGGTGTTGCGTGTAACCATGTTAGCCTTGCTGGCAGCCACCACCAATGGGCCCCCGCCTACGGGCCTGGTGGGCCTACAAACATCTCCGCCACTACCTCGTCCAACTACATCGCGGCAGTGGACTACGAATTAGGCAGGAACTAGGGTGGGTGGCGGCGACGATCAAAGCGGAGACAGTGGGGAAAGGGCAGGTTTTCATGCAAAAACAGTGCGAAAATGTCCAACAGTGTGGCTTCACATTGCTTTTGTGTGGGCCGGGGGTGTCGAAGTCTAACAGGGCAGCTGTTCGAACTCCCGCAAACTTCTACAGGCTTGTTTTGCAGTTTGCAGGAATCGGATGTGTGGACTGATCTGTAGACATTTGATGTACGATGTTGGAGGTCACAAATTATCCGGATACCATGGTCTAGACGTCAATGAATGGTTTGATGCACGGCTTTGGGGACTCACTAACGATCATATGAAAAGGGTTACTAACTGTAGCAGTACATGCGCCACATCGACAATACAACCCACATACAATTCTACTAGCAGACATGCCCGTGCATTGAAATGGGAGAGAATATTTTTTATCTAAGACACTACTTTCATTTCGATTCAATTTTTGATTCTGAATCATCATATTGATGCATGCACCTGTTCCCACACTTAGGCAACATTTGAATGGTGTCGTTTGACATTAAGGAGGCCACATCTATGAATTAAGTCTATTTAAGAAAGCCTATATGTGTCACCGCCACATGGAGAGGATAGAACACAAATTAAGAGCCTACATACTGGTTCCAATATTAACATTCATGACTATCACAAGAACTGTTCGGATATTTTTTTAAATAAATTTTCATGTACTTCTGATGTTCATGAATTTTATAAGTGTATGTGCATCCCAAGAAAATTGTTTATGTATTCACTACAAAAAAAAATGTGTAGTCCGCTGGTAAGTATGCGCTTGGATATCGTTGACGAAAGGTATATACGTAGGGTCTTAAATCATGGGGCATGCACAAAGAGAGAACGTGTGCAAGTACAACATGCCACAACAATGCCCCAAGGCCACCCCTTTTTGCCTGTCTTCTGTCATTGCTCCCAAACGACTATAATGGATGATAGCATGCCGCTCGCACTAATAACCAATGCATGCATGTGTGTCTCCCTCTTTTCCCTCGCTTCTCGCCGACCAGGACACAACAATGCATGTGACATGTTCATTTGTAACCCTGGTCAACGTCGGTACGAAAGAAAGGCGAATAATTCTCTATTGATTAAGGTTGCACCCTAAATAGCATTTTAAAAATAGTTAACATGTAAAATAACATTGTATTCAGATTCTGAACATATTTCTAATCAAATTCGATATGTAACATGTTAAGACTGGAGTTGGGGTTTAAAAGTTATGGTTACTTAAAAGAGCATTTATCCTTGATGGAGTGTAGCTGGATTAAAGCAAATATTAGGTTTTCTTGCAAAAATGCAAAAAATTGTTTTCATGTGACTTAAAGATGGACTACATGTTAATTAGCAGAAAAGGTAGGGGGTTTCTGTAAAAATGCAAAAAAGATTCATTTTCCCTCTAACTTAAGTGTGGACTATGGTTTAATTGCCGAAAAAGGTAGTTTTTTTTGGTAAAACATGTGATGAACGGGCAGAAGCTCTCTTCTCTTTATAAATAGGTATATATGTGCGCACTATTAAACAACACCATCTTTTTCTTGAGAATATTAAACAACATCAATTCTCGAAACGACTTGTATGTACATGCTTGTGGTCATGTTTCCCTCATGAGAAGACATAGTGCTTTTACAGTTGAGGCTACAACAATCAATAACAACTGATGTGCCAACACTACCAAGAACTAGAAATAACTAGCTAGAAGGCACAAATATTACAAATAACCAGCTCTGATCCGAGGCTCATATGCATCAGGTGAACAGTAAAATCCTTAAAAATAGCAAAAATGTCAAAAATTCCATTTTTTTTTCTGGTGCATGATGATTCGGTGTGTGATGCCCGTGCCAAATACTGTGAAGTTTGGCTATTCGAGGAGCTCGTGCGAAAAAAGAAAAAATGACCTCCGAACAGTGCAAAATTTCAAACTTTCTCACGGGCTCGATTTCTTTTTTTCTGAGAGCTCCACAAATTTCTAAACTTCACCAAATTTGACATGAAAATCACACACTCAGGCATCTTTCACAAAAAAAAAATCAGTTTTTTATTCTTTTGCTATTTTTAATGAATTACTGGACATGCCCGGGCTCATCTCAGCCCAGGAGCCAAAATGCCTCTTTCTAAATATCAGTACTAGTTAGTCCAGAGTCTGTCCAATGACTTGTGTGATCATCTATATCTAAATAGGTAGCTCCCCCTAACATATTAATCTTAACATGCACGCATGCCATCTCATCTTCTAGACATGGAAGGAAAAACCCACCTCAACATGCAAACCTACTTGAAAAAATGATCACCTCAATAATTAAATACGATAAATTTATGTAATTTTAGTTTTAGTTCACACAATAATCATCCGAACACTCCTTTTTTGCGAGAATTTCATCTAAATATTCAAGTTCCAAATAATCAAACATTATCAAAGTAGGTTGCAACCAATTCCCTGCGCAACACACATGATATGATCTAGTGTTACTTGTACTAAAAGCCATTCAGTCAGATAGGACGAGCCGATTTTTTTCGCTTCATGACAGCCATGGATGAATCTTCCTCACTCTTTTATTTTTTATTATCAACAACTTGGTCGCCTTTTTCTTTATTAGTTTTTTGTTGTAATAATACACAAACCGGGCCTTGCCGCCGCACACGTGTAGAATTTTTTTAGCCACAAGGAAGGGCATGAAGGCCCAACATGCTTCATTATTTTCAAGGGTAGCATTACACACAAGACCCTACAAAAATAAAAAATAACAAACATACCCTAGAGTTTTACAAATAATACCCTAGACAAAAATAAAAACACAATCAGGTCCAAATCTGGTTCCCAATGGCTTCACTCTCACTGGCCCCAGGGACAAGACCACTTAGTCCGCCGAGGCCCCTATAAAAGGTCGCCATAGATACTACCTTGAGGCAACACTGACTCCCAAACGGCATCGTGGCCGAGAGAATGATTTTGGGCGCCCTTCGGACTGAAGATGTGACAGAGTGTCGGAAGTAGTCGGCCAGGCATCATAGGTTCCATGGCTTCTCCAAATCCATGGACGGTGGTGCCCAGGATTCCCGCTGTTCCTCCATCTCGACATCAGGGGCTCTTCCCCAACGACATTGCACCAAATAGTGGCATAATGCCACAAACCAGCACAAGGTTGACAAACTGGCAAGAAGGCCCTATATACCTTACACATACTCTCTAAGCTCCCCTCTCACCTCGAGCGACGACTCTTCCAGAGGAAGAGGAGAGGGAAGGAGGCAGTAACAACGAGAGGGAGAGATGAGGAGGGAGGAAATGAGTGCCCTGCGGGTCAGAATTGTACATTGTGGTTGTATATGGTCTTAAACTTTTGAAGGCGTTTCTTAACGCCTCTTAATTTCTACTATATTGTGTTGTGGCTTAATTTTGTGTGGTTCCTTCTTTCTAAATCCTTATTGGATACGAATATGACCATACCATCCTTTTACTCTTAATAAGGTTTTGTGTATCAATCGGTCAACATTGTTTAAGCAGAAGAATATGAGTTGGATCTTATTTTCAAAGAACCCTAGAAAATACAAGTTACTATATTAAGTGTTTCCTAATTTATAGGATGTGAGTTTTCTTTCCGAGTACCAGAAATATGAAAAGACTATATTTACTTCTTTTTGTACCCCATCTTAGGCAAGAATGTTTATTATTGTTGTAAAACATTTTATTATTTTTGGTTTTATTGGACGTGTTGGCTATGTACATAATGGTATGCAAAGGCCATGCACTCGCTCAGTACCTTTGTATCACCTCGATATATTATTTGAACGAACATGCCCTTTACCGAAAGAATTTTTTTTCTAAGAACTATAACTTATATATAATTGGTGTTGTTCTGTTATAGGTGATGATTCTTGACTACAGATTACTATTCCCGACAGGAACAGCTCAAGCTCACCTTATTAACAGTTTTCACACCCCTCAAGGAGCTATTGTAGCAAAGTATGTCATGCTGTTTCTTTGCTTGCTGCAAAATTGATTTGCTATTTCTGGATTGTTTAAACTAACTTTATAATTTATCCAGGATGCAAGTAGCGACCATATTTAAACTTTTCATCGGTAGCTTTTCTTGGACTTCGTTCGCTTGGTTATATGCTTCAGGAAAAGGTTGTGGATTTTCAAGCTTTCCCTTGTTTGGACTAGAAATGTATAAGAAGAGGTACGAAATATGTTTACAAATATTTATGTCACAAGATGTTATATGCTCATACTATCTCCATGATTAAATATTAATTAAGATATATTTTATCGAAAATGAGGATAACCCCTTGCCTCTATATTGATTAATGTCACAACGAAATATTAGCGATTGAACAAAGCTAGTGAAAGCCAAACATTGTTGCCGAACAAGTCTTCTTATAGAAAGAAAAAGGAAAATAACCTGAAGCTAACTTCTATAACCAGCTCAGGACAATCATCTTCTTTGATATCTACCACAATCTGTTGCTAGTGACAAATCACTGACGAAAAGAACATGAGGCCCAATGAAAAGCACACTAAGTCTTCAAGAAGAAATGAGAGACTTGCTCACATGTTGATGGGTCCAACCAAATGTCAAACTTCGGATGCCATTCCCAAAGCAGAGTTTCAGGCTAACGCCTTCACCAAGGGCATAACACAAGCACGTTGGCATTGGTTGATCTAGTAGAGAGGAAAGATCATGGGTGCATACTAATTGTCGAAACAATTTTTACAACAACCTCTCTGTTGGTTGGAGCCTTCTTGCTAGCCGGAGTCCTGATAGAAACAAAGACCCACCCATGTCATTCGAAAAAACACTGAAAGTAGGTGGAGGACCTTACCACCCCACATCTATTCACTACCACCACACCCTTCAATCCCTGCCGTTGGGAAAGGGAGGGTGTTGAAGAAAGGTCACGGAAAAATCAAAATACCTAGAGATGGCCAGCACTGCATCATCTCATCTTGGGATAGCCTGATCCATCCTCCAATTGGAGCTCCACTAGTGAAGAGCACTGTTGTGCCTCCATCACCATCGAGTCACTTCCATGTCCATGCCCAAATGTGCACCCCAACAGTAGGGACAAAACCATGACTAGCACAATCATCGAGCCTCAAAACATTAATGATGCGAGTGATTTTCCAAGTCCGTCTTTAGTGAACATGTTAGGTCTTGTCCAACTTCATCTTTCATATTATTGATAGAATTGTTAATGACAACCATGTAAAGAATAGTATCATAGATACATGAACAATTATATTCCCCAAAATATGATTATATAGTTTTTATAACACATATAATTGATTTTACTACTAATAGTTTTACTCCAAAGGATGTTTCAGCTTTTAAGGCAACACGTCTTCTAAATTTATAACTGAATATTCCCTTATTTCTCTATACAAAATTTTGAAATAGCATACATGTGTAAGGCACATAACCTAAATATTAGATAATAAGGTTAACAATATAAGTATCATAGTCGGTCTTCAACGAAATCAACATCCTAGACAGCTTTTTAGAAAAACCATCTACAATGGCCAAATGACGGGTATTAACACTCTACAAGTGCAAAGCCTTTCTAGAGGATATTTACAAACAAAACACCGCAAATGCCCAACCCTGGGTGACGAATAGTTATTCTTCACCCCCCTCTATTTTAACATCAATGCACCATAATTTTACGTTCCGTAAATTTTGTCTTATTTCAGACGTAAAAAAGACCGTAAGAAAATATATAATTACCTTTAAAAATAGTTTATGTTACGTAAAATTACAAACGTAAAAACATAATGTAAAAATATACATAAAATGCAATTTTTCTGGTCTTATGATCTATATTTTTGGTTTTTATGCCAAATTTTACGTAGTGAATCAATATGAATGTAATTATTTGTATTCCAAATGTAGTTTATTTATGAAATGATCGTCAGATTACCTCGGGTGAAGAATAAATTATTCTGCACCCTCAGTGATGAATAGTCAATCTATATATATGCCTTTTTTTTGGCATAAGCCATAGCGTAGTGCCATTTTTCGGTACTATTTTTATTATGAGTTTTAATCATTCATCAAAACGAGGCATGTGATACGCCATTAGAAAGCTACAGAATAGGCAGAACTTTTTCATGTCAGACATTGTTTTTGTTCTCGTAGGGTTTTAAATGAATTTCGAATATGGTGTAATGCCCATTGAGTGGCAGTGAACGTATTTACATGAAATTTTTGACTGGTTGGTAGAAATGATGCAAATGGTACACCATTGAGAACATATCGACAAGACACAACTTTTTCATGTTGATCACTCTTTTTAGTTCATTGTGGGTTAGATGCAATTTTAAAAATAGTGAAAAGAGGACGTCATTTCTTTGACAAACACCAAAATCAACATTGAACGACATCCAACGAATAACTTAAATACGGCCACTAGTAGTATTTGGCTGAATGCAGTTCACTAAATCGAAACAGAACTTTCTTTAAATGAACACTAAACTGCAATTTTTTTCCACATGTGTTGTAGATTGCAGTTCTCGACAGGCAAAATTCAACTGCAGGACGAATTGAAGTGAACTACATGACAAGTTTTGTCTTTTCTCAACATTTTTTAATGAGTCTAGAGCGAGAGAATGAGGCGAATGAACAAAAAGTAGTATTTCTAAAATTAATTTTTTATGTTTACAATCGTGGCATGGACAAGGCAAACTGCATTTTAAAAGAAGTGAACTTCTCATGATGTTTTTATTTTTATCGTTTTACCAAATGAACTATAGATGATTTTACAATGAACTACATCCGGGGTAACTTATTTTTTTAGAAAACATGTCCTTGCAAATTTACACATATGCGAGCATACACAACCAGCCGAAGAACATCGTCGATCGAGCCAAACTGCATGATGGTGTCCTCGACTAGGGGGTGCTTGCCACATCAGCTCCCAGCCATATGGGCCAGGCCGAGGACCCCCTGTGATAACTCGAAGGGTCTGGGAGCGCCAAGGTGGATATCTCCCGAAGACTTGGCGCATACTACAAAAATTAGAGGTCGTCTTCGACACATTTATCCTTCGATGCTACTGACCTATGTAGACCCTATGTACCCCAGTATCTATATAAGCCGAGGGGTTGGAACGTAGACGACAAGTTTCATACACATGCAATCTCGTGGTAGATCAACCTACACCTATACCCCCTCAATCCATACAATCAAAAAAGAACGTAGGGTAATATCTATTCGAGAGCGACCAAACCTGGGTAAAATTTGTGCCTTTGTTACCGTCGCACAAAGGCTACTCACTCTGGACACCCTGTACGAGATCTGCTAGATTTGACTCCATCATTGGTGGCCCATGCTGGTCCCTCTTAGTAGTTGAAGCCATTTGACAGTGTGGCTCTAGATCAACGATCAAGTTAGCTGTAGTATGACTTTCTACCAAGGCAGATCTTTGTCTTCAGTAGCATTACCCTCTTCGCAGATTCGACCGGACACCTTGGCCAGGTCGAGAACTTCGCTGCAGGTCGGTCATTAGACTCAGCAACCTAGAGTATGTCATGGACTATCGCGGCAAGCTTGCTTTCTCCTACTGGGTATCAGACCGGATAAAGAAGCATAATGACTGACCGGCCCAAACCTCAGACTCAGTCCAGGTGCCGGAGGATGATGATGCAATCCATACCTTGAATAAGGATCCGAGCACCACCCCTAATGCCTAGGCATCTAGGCCGTTTGAATTTTTCACTTTTTAGCACAAAACATAGCTACAAAAGAGTACCGAGGAAAGTGACACCAGGAACATTAAAAATTGTAGGACTACAGAGTAAAGAAGCCATGCTTCCAGATATTGGCTTATGCCGATAAACATAAAAATGAAATGATAATTGATGCTAACCAAGGCAAGCCCAGCATCTTCTCCCTTCTTTAAAGCTTCATCTATCTCTGGGTCACCAGAGTGATTCTTTGCCCAATCCTATATAGTTTATGGTCATTGGTCAGCATAACATCTACATTTTGGTGCAGGGTAATGAAAACAGAACATGGTAAATTTACCCGAATACATCCCACAAATATTTGTACGACGGATGCACCAGCTTGCGCTGCAGCCACTGTTTAAGATATCTTCCGATATTCCGATAAATCAGCCGATTTATCGCTTACCGTTGTCTGACCGATAAGATAAATCGGCCGATAAATTGGCCGATATGGTGATAAATCGGCCGATTTACCCCTTATCATGGGTCGGCCGATAAATTCCCGATAAGCGATATCCCCAACATTGGCTGCACTGCTGCTTGTGCAAAACTTAAGAAGAAGAAGACACGCACAAGGCTTCAGTTATTAACTATCGGGTTAGAGTTACAAATTCTACAGTGAAAAAACTATCTTTCCAAAATTACCTTACCATCTTACATAAATTGAAAGTCTACGTAAGTGCACCTAGAACCGTGCATGTCTTTTAGTAGTAAAACATGTTACATAACTGACCAGCAACTAAAAACCAACGTATGTTTAACCGAGGCCATGTTGACTTGCTAATCAGCTACCTTTACATACACCTACTAACATTGTTACCATGTGATCAAGTGAATTGCTATTACTTTCCCTGGCTGATTAACTTGGCACACGAATGACACACATTTTCGAACAGCTGAATATGCACAAGCAGACACCCCTCATGCAAACACATCAAGAAAAAACACCAACAACCACAAAGAAACTTACAATGTAAAGCATCACCTTTTTCAAAGTGGTTGAACTCCATTAATAGGATCTGGATGACTGGAGCCTGACCGTCCCTCCTTTTCCAATGGACACACAAGAATACACCAAGAATCATACATCGGCTTCTAGCTAGCATGCACGTGAGAAATGTATTAATCTTTCCTACAATCACAACAATCTACATTGGCTAGCAACAATAAAAACGATCAGTGCCGGTAGAAATAATCAGTTGGCCAAGCTGCGTGCCTACTGTTGTGATACTGACTTCTCAAAACAAGGAATCCTCCAACAGTGATAAAAAGCAGGGTAATCTTCTCAACTGAAGAAGGCCAGGGATGAGACTAACATTTTTCTGTAAACTAACTTTTAGTTATATGTATGATAAAAAGAAAAGAACAAAGAACACAATAAAAGTGGCTACAAATATATAAGCCTAAACACGTGCAACTATAGAAGTACCAATTATCTACCAAAAGTACGGCGATACTTTCCTGAGATGATTATCGATTGACACAGTGATCTAATCCTCTAATTACCAACTTGACAACTGACCTAATGTCTACAGAAACAATGCAAATACTCAAGGAAAAAAATTAACACACAGGAAAATAAAAATGTTCCTAGACCATTCAAACTGTACATGAAAGCCATATACATATGAGTGGACTCCCACATCCATATGCATCCCAAAATTTTGAAGCCTAAGATGTGGCTGTACTTGCTTTTGTTAGTTTGACAGCTCCAGCTTCATTAGTCTTTTGGATCTGATTGCAAGCTCCATCTGCGTCAGCCTAGGAAAGGCATCTGGGTGATTGGTACTTATAAATAAATTGGACAACATAAATTTAAACAATTTGACCTACCTATAAATCTGACAAATCTAAGCTGGAATGGCAAGCTAAGCTGAGACAACAAAAACTTTAAAGATGAGCTGATGAAGAAAAAGTGACCACTTGAAAAGGAAAAGAAATAGGAACAAAAAGGATGTCGCTCCACAATCGTCTCTCCCAACCCGATTCCCCTAGCTTGCTCTCTCATCTCCCTGCATATCAACCAAAATATCTGATCGAGACCAGACCGAAGCAGCAGTGGGAGAATGATGCGATGGCGATGAGCTACGACACGATCGATCAAGGCAGGGTTTTGCTGGGACCAATGCTCCCAAGAGAAGAGTGCGTCGGTGATGGACATCGTCTAGTCGATGCCAGTGGCGATACCTAGGGTGTTCTATGTACCCAGTTCACTGGACATTTTTTTAAACCACAAAAAATGTATACAATTTTTCTGTTGACATGGCAGTTCTGTATCTCCTAGATGAAGGCTCAGAACTGGCTTGTAGAAGAGATGGGATATAGTAATGCTATTCATCAGCCAAGGTGCAGAATAAGTTATTTTGCACCCGAGGTTTTCTTACGCCATTTCGCTAAGAATGTATGTTTCATATACAAATAGTTAAATTCACTTTCATTCACTATGCAATATTTGGCATAAGAAAACTAAAACTTATATCTTGAGACCACAAAAATTGTGTATTATGTTATTTTATACTACATTTTAGGTTCATAATGTTACATAACGTATTTTTTTATGACCACCCAAAGAACGCAATATATAATATAATTACACATATATGTAAAATTATTATCTCATTTGACATCCAAACTTAATAAAGAGTTACGATACTAACAAAGCCACAAAGGCTTTGTGAACCTTTTTTTAGATGTGCGGTTTATGTGGCACCATGTTGTAAACACGCACACTATTGTGATATCTTTGATTGGTGCGTGTGGTGGAAAACTAGTTGCTGTGTACCCTGAGATCGACCTATAGCCACCGAAGTAGACCTATTGAGAGAGAGGGCCAAGCGACTGCTTCTAGAGATGACTAGTGAAGGGTCCTGGATGGAGGTGGTGGAGTAATGCATCTAACCAAATGACTTGATGGAGGCCAGGCTCAACAAGGTCGGGCTAGGGCTATGCGCATAGGATTAGAGAGAGAAGGGGAGAGAAACGTTGATGTAGGGTGGAACCCTAATGGATGATCATTCACGAATTGGAGGGGGATTCCTGGAAGAACACGAGGAAGAACGGGGGGAAATCACAAGAGGAACACTCAAGAACAAGTCCAATCACACTTCCACTAGACTAACAAACACATGGATCCACATGGTACAAGAACAATCAAAGGGAAAGGTACAAGGTAGAGTTCATCCCAAATCCAAGAGGAGATGAGATCTTGATGATCTAGATAGATCCTTCCTACAAGGGGGCCTTGAATCCCTCAGGATCTTCTTGCATGCTCACATGGAGGTCATGAACTCCATGGGAGTGGTCTCTCACTCAAGAGAAGGTAAGGAGCAAATATCAACTAAGATGAGCTATCATATTTGCTAACCCTAGAAAGGAGGTGGATGAGGTCTATTTATAGTGTAAGCCACGAAGGGGTAAGTGAGGGGGCAAAATGTGTACACGGGCCTCAGCCCAAGTCACGCACGCAGGCATGGTCTGGATGATCCGGGAGGTGGACCGGATGATCCGGGCGTCGGGGGTCCAGATGATCCGGGTGTCCATCCGGATCATCCGGATGTGTCGTAGGAGTCGCGGTTGGCCCGGATGTCCGGGTCGTCGTCTGGATGTCCTGGTGGGTCCGTATGATTCGGGTGGGGGTCCGGATGATCCGACTTCATTCGGGCTCGTGTTGTTGTCTTCGAGGAGTGTAGCCGGATTGTCCGGGCTAGGGTCCGGATCATCTGGGCGTCGGTCGAATCATACAAGAGGGAATCCGGATGATCCGGGCAAGTGCAGTCTTGTCTATTCTTCGGTCTTCTTCTATCTTGTCTTCCATGCTTCCCTCGCGGATGGTGTAGATGTACACATGCGCTCGCACTCCTCCTCGTCGATGGTGAAGCTCTGGTAATACCTATGCATGCACATGAGAGGAGTGTCAAGTAGTATACCATCCTCGAAGGGGTCAAGTGAACACATATAAAGGAGATGATTTACCTTTATGTATGTGAAGTAGATGTCCCACGTGTCACTTGCCAAACGGACTCTTGACATGGTGATGTCCGTAGGATGCTCCGCATCTTCCCCTCCCCGTTGGGAAAGATCCGACCTCGGATCGAAAACCAAATCACCATGGGAAAGAGATGGTGTCGCCGTGTACAAGTGGACAATCACCAAGTACTCGTCATCTTGAAGCTCGAAATGGGCACTCTCCAATGTCACACTGTCTCGTGATTCCTTCAAAAGGACCAACGACAACTAACACTTGGAAAAACAAATGTGGTTAGCATTAGTGCAAAACCAAGCATTCAAGTGGTGATCACCGAACAAGTGTCGTCATCATGCATAGCATATGGTGTGACATAGGATTGTGTCATGGCATATAAGCACATAAATTGAGCAAAATCAAGCTCATCATGGAAACAAGCATCTAAATGTGAGGTAATGATGCAAATATGCGTGACAAGAGAATAATCATCTACCTCAAGTTCATAGCAAGCATGCATCAAGAACTCGTCATATGGTATATGGTAAGCATGTGAATCATTCATAACACCAAATAAAATGAAGTGCCCAAACACATGGGTCAAGTGTAAGACAATCCAAGCATAATGTGCATAGGGTGTAGTGAAGATAGTGTGGCACTAAAAACAATAGAAAGAGAAAGTGTTCGTCATGTGTGAGGCAATCAAGGAAAGCATGTAGCAATCAATGGGACATGGCATATGTGAAGTGATGACATTGTTGCAACCAAGCATATGATAGGAGCAAGTAATACAATAATTGGATGCAACACACAAGGTATATATGTAATGAGGCATGGCAAGGTGGCAATGATAAGTCAAAGCAAGATCTCTAGCATGTGTGCCATATGTCATGGTGCAAGCAACACATGAAGTAGGATCCACAATATTCATGCTCCTGGTTTGGGGGTTCTCAAAAGAGAAGGGTATCACCTTGAAAGCATGTCCTTGTGTGTCCTTCACAATGCCGAAGCACAAGCAAGTGCGATGTAGAAGCGTCATGATCGAAGGTGGTTCGCTCTCAAGAACTCAAATGGTCAACTCACGGGAATTGGAAGTTGACACGAAGTCGAAGTATCCTACATATGCAAAAAAGAAAGCAAAACAATGTATGTGCATCGTAGATAAACACATCATCCATCATGATGGTTCTCTTCTCTTGCACATAACCATTAGAAGCACAAGTGCATGAATAATATGATTCAACAAAGGCAATACTCATGGCACTAGGTATATGGTGCAAAGAAGTAAGACAAGCATGATTCATAAGAAATATGTCAAAATCTCCAAATATATGCGAGAATGCTATGGGGGCGATCTCATTAGCAAGATGAAAAGCATTGCTGCACTCAATACGTGGCAAATCATCAATCATGAGAGAGGAAACATATGGAGATATATAACAAGAAGCAATAGGGATCATGTGCAAAGCATTGCAATAGTGGCTATCAATCGCATGAAATGAGCACGTATGAATCATCGGTGATGCAATATTAGAAGCAAGAATAGTAATCATGTCTTGCAAACCAGTGGAGCGAAGATGCAACACAATAGAGGAAATCATTTTAATCATGTCATGTGAGCAAATAAAAGGAATAGACAATGTGCATGATATACCACAAGCACGAAAACAAAACATGATCATAGTATCATCATAGGGATGGGTCACAAATGGAACATGGAAATAACAAGCAATATCTCCACCAAGCTTGCAAATACACATACAAGTACGAGAATCAATCATCATTTGTAATGCAAAGCTTGGGTCACAAATGCATGGCAAAGGCATAGGAATGAGCATTTCATGCAAAGTGAACATGGCAAGATGGGCATAGAATATGTAATGGACAATAACCCATAACCATATGAGGGCCATGTGGAAGAAATGCGTGAAGTCCTTGCGCAATGGGAACAGTGTGAAAAACAATCCACGGGATCCCAAGTCATCGTTGCTCTCAAGAGCTCATTTCGTCAACTCATGGGATTGCATGGTTGACGAATATGTATGATGACCTACACAAAAGAGACACGAACCAAAGAAAGTGTGTGCGTGGTCAATGTACACATCATCCATCATTATGTGTATATGCACGTGAGAGTTAGCACAAGATAAGCATTGCTCAAAGAGATTTGAAGCATGGTATAACAACATGTCATCCATAATGAAAGAATAATTGTTATGTATAACACAATGCGAACACAAATTGAGCATGCAATTACATGGCACATCAATAGCATTTTTATTCATGGGGAGAATATGGTGCACACAATTATTGGGATCCTGCAATGGATGAGATTGATCAAAATCTCCTAAAATGTATGAGGAAATTATGGGGGTCTCCTCACGAGCAATAGCGGAAGCATAATATGGAGATCTGGAACAACATCCAAAACAAGGCATATCCGAAGCATGGTGGCCATGGAATGGCATATGATTGAAATGATGCCAAGGGAGCATATCAATATCATCACAAGAAAACAAATGCCAATAAGCATGGGCTTGTCATCTATGCCATGAGTGCAAATTGGGTTTATTTTAATGGCATATGCATAGTTATTATGATGAGATTGCAAATATGACATATGGTTGATCTCATGCATAGCATATGACAAGTCAAGTGGATTGTCAAAGATGATGTGACCGAGAGAATTATCACAAGAAATCCTATGCAACATGGCATATCAACTAATAGACTCCACATGGCAATAATCAAACTCATCATAAATGTGTAACAAATCATCCCATGAGGAAATCGAACTAGCATGAGGCAAGGCGATAGGTAGGTCAACATTGTGCAAGCAATCAATGTCCACTAGTGGGACTAGAGCATCACCTTCACCTATGTTACCTTTCTCATTCCACTCATGTGGTGTAGGTGAGGTGGCAAAGACCAAATCATGGTCATCATCTTCATCTTGATGGAACCATGTGGGGGTGTGCATCATATTCCACCACGGCCATCGTCTTGTCCATAGGAGGTATGAAGTCATCGAGCATTGGCACATCATCATCTATTTATAGTCTAAGCCACGAAGGGGTAAGTGTCGGATTTCGGGTTCCGCAAACCCTTGAGAGGTTCGAACTCTGGGGTGCGTGCGCAGGACTCGTCCTCCCCAGTCTGCCTACTCGCTAATCTCATAGCCTAGCTCGACGAACTATAAGGAAAAGAGACACAACAGTTTACCCAGGTTCGGGCCACCTTGCGGTGTAAAACCCTACTCCTACTTTGTGGTGGATTGGCCTCGAGGGGCTGAGGGTGAACTAGTACAGTGTCGAACAGCCTCAGGAGGAGAGGTGTTCTTGAGCTCGAGTGAGCTGGTGGAGTGAGGGTGATCCGAATGATCAGTCCGGGGGTCCGATCCCCTGCCTTTCTACGGTGGTGGCTAAGTCCTATTTATAGTGGCCTTGGTCCTCTTCCCAAATGAAAGGCGAGAAGGGATCCCACAACGACCAAATTCGAAGGGAGACAACTAGTACATGCTATCTTGAGAAAAGTAGTCTTCGCCTGCAAAAGCCTCTGGTCATGACGCTGTGGTGGGCTCGGCGATGACCTCCGTCCTGCCGTCCTGGCGGTCTTGGTCTTGTTGCACGGGAATGGAAACCTTTAACTGATTCCTCGAGACTCCGCGCTTGCGCTTGCCTCTTTAGCACCAAAGAGGAAACTGGTACACTGTGCCCGCTGGCGCCCGCCTGGCCTTGGTCGTCATGGCTCACGTCATTCGAACCTCACGAGGTGAGGCTTGCATAGAGATCTCCGCTCCTCGGGAGCCAGCCTGAGGAGGCCGCTCCTCGTGAAGGTCTTGGTGTCGTCCGCCTCGCGAGGCTTGGCCCCTCGCGAGGGTATTGAGTTGTTGTCGCTGAAGCTGGGCCGTACCAGGCCGTCAATGGAGCCACGCCGTGGGCCACAGGCAGGCAAGTCTGGGTACCCCCGTTCCCAGAACGCTGACAGTAGCCCCTGGGCCCAAGGCGCGCTCGAACTTGTCTTCGAGGCGAAGCCAAGGGGCAACTGCGGAGCGCCGCGGGCCCTAACCGCCCGCGGGCCTAGTCGACGCGTGGCGCTTGATGGGACGTGGGCGCCTCCACTTCCCCGCGTCGCCTCGGCAACTGCTTGACTTGATGAGACCCTGCTGCATGCAGAGAAAAACCATCATTGCATGGGATCGTGGAGGCCGACGGTTGGCCTCCCTCCGGCTATAAATGAGGGGAGGGGCAGAGCCCCCCTCACTCATCTCCATCTTCTCGCTGCTTGCTCCTTCTTCTTCTTCTCTGTCTCGCCATCTTGCAGTAGCATCCATGGCGCCGATCAGGAGATTCTCTTCAACGGAGAAGGGAAAAAACCCTCGGGAGGAGCCGAGGCCACTTCCGGCGAAGAAGAGGCTCGGCCGCCCTTACGACGCCGGCGAAAGGCAAGAGGTGACGAGGCCTTGGTATGAGCGGCCTCCGCCTGGCTTCCCGCTTCCTTTGTATGCCCACGCGCATGGCGCCGGACAGGGCGGTAATGCCCAGCAGCCGGGGTCCCTTGACGTTTCCTTCTTTTGTTTCCCTGTGCGGCATTATGACAAACCCCGTGGGGGTATGTAAAAATTGTAATCCTTTCGCTCCAATGTTTATTACTCCTAGTATGATGTTGCAGCCGCGCATCTTGCTTCGGCATGGTTCCCCCTTTTCGTTCTCGCGGTAGCTTAGTGCTCTATGCCGGCAGGTCCCAGTCCCCAGGCAGGCTTCAGCCTTCGCTGGTATGCCAGGTCGTGATGCCGTGGTCAAGGCCAGGAGGTGAGCGGCCCGAGGTCCGGTAAGAGTTCCTGAGGCGCGATGCTCAAGAGGTCCCCTTTGGCGTGCAAGCAGCTCCCTGGAGGCTGAAAAGGGAAGCGGCATTGCCGAAGCGAGATTGCGAGAATCAAAATACCGGACGATGTGGTTCACTCTGATATGCATGGGTGACTTATCTTAGTAGGCCTGAAGTGATTCCTTTGCGCAGCGCCTGATTGTGCCTTGGCAGTGATGCTTCCAGGTAGGGCTCACGCCGACCTCCCCTTCTCCCCGCTCATCTAGGTGCTCTACGTCCTCGGGTCCCGACCCTCGAGCGAGGCTCAGCCACCGCTGGAATGCCAGGTCGCGATGTCGTGGTCAAGACCAGGGGGTGAGGGCTGGAGAGTCAGTAAGAGCTCCTGAGGCACGACGCTCAGGAGCCCCCCCTTTGACGTGCAAGTGAATTGTGTGAAAAAGGGACGGCCGGCGGGGCCACCCGTTGCTAAACTCCATGGATTCCTGCAGGTTAATCCGAGAGGAGAGTATAACTCATAATCGCGCTTGTTGTCCTGCCACTGATCTTTCCGCAAGAAGATGAAGGTACTGAGGATCTGGTGAGGTGACGTGCGCAGGGCAGGCCGCGATTCAGAGCTCGATCTCTTAGATTTGTCAGTGTTGCTGGGACGGACCCGAGCACAAGCGCCATGCCAGCATGTGTAGCCCCCGTTGCGGAATGAGCAAGAAGCTAGTCAACAATGCGGGAGGCCGCGGAGGCGATAGAACACCAGGCGAGCAGGTGATAACATAAATCAACCCATAGATAAGGTAGAGCTAGTTCTGATAGGTGCAAAATGATACATGCCGCAGGGACGGACCCACGCGGCTTGGGGATAATGCAGCCCGAGGGGCGCCCCCAACTGAACAAACCAGAAAATGTCACCTGGCACCGTTGCTGAAGAGATGTTGGAGTAGCTGAAGACACGTGCCAAAGAAGTCGCTCCTCATGAGCCGCCCAGGCCCTGAACCTCGGGAGGCTCTGGGGGCCCCGGGGGCTTGCGAGGATCCATCTTCTCCTCTGACAGGATCGCCTGGCTTCTGGCCTCATGAGCCGCCAGGACGCCCCGCATGTGGCGCTGGAGTGCAGCAGCTACGCTCGACAAGTCCAAAGGCATGCGGACATAGCTGTGAGGGGGACCCTCGCACCGGCCAGCGCGGGATGGCCAGAAGTGCTCCTGAGATGCGGCCCTATTGAGCCCTGGGATGTTGACGCTGACACGCAGCTCGCTGTCCTCGCCGGGATAAGGAGCCGCGCCGGGTGGTGCGCGATGGTCGCCTCGCATAGCTCTTGCCTCCTGAAGCTCCTCGATTGCCTTGGTGATGAACTCCTAAGCATCTGGCACCTCGCGCCTTGTACCCTCCTGGCGGAAGCGCGCGCTGAAGCACGCCTCCACATGGTGCCCGAGCGCCTCCCTCGTGACGTTGGCCAGGTCAGAGGCCCTCCAGAGGAGAGCCCCTGAGCCTAGCCTGAGAGGGGCGCCGGGCGCGGCTTCCTATGCGAGAGAGGGAGGTGCCCCGTCAGTAGGCGCAGGGCCTGAGGTGGTGCCGCTGGACACCCCGCTTTCCTGAGGTCCTTGGCGGAGCAGCTGCTTCTTCTTCTTGGGGACAGCCTCAGGAGGGTAGACGGCGCCTTCATCGTCTGGATTCTCGACCGCCGTAGCCTGGTAGGCGCACTCGAGAGAGCACACTGCTTTCTTCTCCTCGCAGGCGACCGTGATGACGCCACAGCTCCCAGGCATCTTGAGGACATTGTAACCATGATGAGTCACCGCCATGAACTTGGCCAGGGCCGGATACCCAAGGATGGCGTTGTATGGAAGGCGAATGTGGGCGACGTCAAAGTCGATGAGCTCAGTGCGGTAGTTGTCGCGCTTGCCGAAGGTGACAGGGAGGTGGATTTGCCCTATCGGGGTGGTGGAGCCGTCGGTCACTCCTGAGAAAGGCTTGGTAGGCTGCAGCTGGTCATAGGGCACCTGGAGTCGGCCGAATGTCTCGATGGAGAGAATGTTGAGCCCCGCACCGCCATCGATGAGAGTCTTGGTGATGAGCACGTTGCTGATGGTAGGCGAGCAGAGCATCGAGAGAGCGCCGGCAGTTGCCGCACACTTGAGCTGATCGAATGGGCTGAAGGTGATGGTGCACTTGGAGCACCTGAGCGGACGCGTTGCCTCGAGCTTGGGGAGGGCCGCGTTCATCTCACGGGCAAACTGCTTGAAGATGCGATGAGAGGCAGGGGCCTGAGCACCGCCCAAGATGCAGGCGATGGCACGAGGCTCCTGGAAGCCCCCAGCCCCCTCGTCCTGGTGGTGGTCATCATTCCTTCTTGGTGCTGGCGGCAGTGGAGGAAGACCAGCGTTGCCCAGAGGGCGGTTCTCACGAGGCTGGTCGCGCCATTCTTGGCGGGGGTCGCGGCCGTCCCAACGTCCTCCACCTCGGCCTCCTTCGCGGCCGTAGCCTCGGTCGCTGCGCTCGAGGCGTCGACCGAGGCGCCCGTCGCGAATGGCCCTTAGCTCCTAGTAGTCGTTGGTGTTGTGGCTGTGCACGTTGTGGAAGAGGCAGAACGGGCGGCTGCCCTTGGATGACTCTGGGTGGTCGCAGCCGCGCTTCATCTCTGGTTCGGCTGCGAGCACGGCCGGTCCTTTGCGCTTCACGTCCTTGGCTTTGGCCTTCTTGTCTTCTGGGTCAGCCCCTGGGAGCTCCAGGAGAGAGAGGCGACCTTCCTCAGCTCTCGCACACTTGGTTGCCATGTTGAACATCTCCAGAGCCGTGCACAGGTCCTCATGTATGGCGAGCTCTTCCTTCATCTTGACGTCGCGGACGTCATCAATGAACGCCGAGATGATGGCCTCGTCCGACACCTTGGGGATCTTGAGGCGGATGCTGTTGAAGCGCTGGATGTACTACTGCAAGGTCTCTCCTGGCTGCTGCTTGATGCGCCGCAGGTCACCCGCAGCCGGTGGAAGGTCGCGAGTGCCCTGGAAGTTGGCGACGAAACACTCTCACATTTCATCCCAGGAGGGGATCGATCTCGCGGGCAGGTTCAGGAGCCACGAGCGCGCGCCATCCTTGAGGGCCATGGGAAACCAGTTCGCCATAACCTCGATGCTTAGCTCGTAGAGCTGCAGGAACTCGGCAGGATCGGGGGTGCTGTCGTAGCGCGGAGGTAGGTCGGGCTTGAACTTCCTCGGCCAAACGACGCTGCGTAGCTCCGGAGTGAATGCACGGCAAACCGCTGTGGTCACGGGAGCCCGTAGTGGAGGTGGAGCCTGGTCTTGGCGCTCGCGCGCCACCGCTGCAGGCGGCGCGCGGTCTTGACGTGGCGGTGCTGGGAGTGCACGAGCATCTTCTTGCGGCCGCTGCACCACCTAGCAGCTTACATCTTCACGCGTCGGTGCCCTACGCGGCAGGTCGCGCCATGGGGCCTCGCGCCTTGGCCCGAGGGCGACGTCTTGATGGGGAGGTGGAGGAGGTGCTCCGTGGGCCACATCACCTGCAGCAGGCGGCAGGTGTGGCAGCGAGCGAGACGGTGCAGGGGAGTCCCCGGCGGGGCTGACAAGCTCGGCGATGCGGTCCAGCCAGTCTTCGTAGAGGTCATCGACGGGGCAGTAGCGCAGGAGCTCGCGCGCCATGAGCAACGAAGCCTGCGCGTTCACCGGCCCGTGACGAGCATGAGACGACGAACCAGCCGGAGTCAGCAACAGGGTGGCGGTGCGCCCATCTCGCCGCACAGAAGGGTGTAGCGACGAAGCTTGCTGCTCGTGCCCCGCGGGGCCGGTGGTGGTGTTCGCCACTAGAGACGGGGGACGGCGAGGGCAGCCATCACCCGCAGGCGCTGTCTGAGTGACGCGGGCAGCGAGGGCGGCCCGACGCTCAGCACGAGCTCGACGAGCGTCAGCCATGGAAGCGGTGGAGCGGTGGTGGATCGACCGGCGGGGGAGAGGCTCTGACGCACCCCTACCTGGCGCGCCAAATGTCGGATTTTGGGTTCCGCAAACCCTTGAGAGGTTCGAACTCTGAGGTGCGTGCGAAGAACTCGTCCTCCCCAGTCTGCCTACTCGCTAATCTCACAACCTAGCTCGACGAACTATAAGGAAAAGAGACACAGCAGTTTACCCAGGTTCGGGCCACCTTGCGGTGTAAAACCCTACTCCTGCTTTGTGGTGCATTGGCCTTGAGGGGCTGAGGGTGAACTAGTACAGTGGCGAACAGCCTCAGGAGGAGAGGTGTTCTTGAGCTCGAGTGAGCTGGTGGAGTGAGGGTGATCTGAATGATCTGTCCGGGGGTCCGATCCCCTACCTTTCTACGGTGGTGGCTAAGTCCTATTTATAGTGGCCTTGGTCCTCTTCCCAAATGAAAGGCGGGAAGGGATCCCACAACGGCCAAATTCGAAGGGAGACAACTAGTACATGCTATCCTGACAAAAGTAGTCTTCGCCTGCAAAAGCCTCTGGTCGTGACGCCGTGGTGGGTTTGGTGATGACCTCCATCCTGCCGTCCTGGCGGTCTTGGTCTTGTTGCACGAGAATGGAAGCCCTTGGCTGATTCCTTGGGACTCCGCGCCTGCGCTTGCCTCTTTAGCACCAAAGAGGAAATTGGTACACTGCGCCCGCTGGCGCCCGCCTTGCCTTGGTCGTCATGGCTCACGTCATCCGGACCTCACGAGGTGAGGCTTGCATAGAGATCTCCGCTCCTCGGGAGCCAGCCTGAGGAGGCCGCTCCTCGTGGAGGTCTTGGTGTCGTCCACCTTGCGAGGCTTGGCCCCTTGCGAGGGTCTTGAGTTGTTGTCGTTGAAGCTGGGCCGTACCAGGCCATCGATGGAACCACGCCGTGGGCCGCAGGCAGGCAAGTCTGGGTACCCCCGTTCCCAGAACGCCGACTGTAAGTGAGGGGGCAAAATGGGTACATGAGCCTCGGCCCAAGTCACGCACGCAGGCATGGTCTGGATGATCCGGGAGGTGGTATAGATGATCCGGGCGTCGGGGGTCCAGATGATCCGGGCGTCCGTCCGGATCATCCGGATGTGTCGTAGCAACCGTGGTTGGCCCGGATGTCTGGGTCATCGTTTGGATGTCCTGGTGGGTCCGGATGATTCGGGTGGGGGTCCGGATGATCCGACTTCGTCCGGGCTTGTGCTGTTGTCTTCGAGGCGTGTAGCCGGATTGTCTAGGCCAGGGGCGAGATCATTCGGGCATCGGTCGAATCATCCAGGAGGGAATCCGAATGATCCGGGCAAGTGCAGTCTTGTCCGTTCTTCGGTCTTCTTCCGTCTTCTCTTCCATGCTTCCCTCGCAGATGATGTAGACATACACTTGCGCTTGCACTCCTCCTCGCCGGTGGTGAAGCTCCGGTAATACCTATGCATGCACACGAGAGGAGTGTCAAGTAGTATACCATCCTCGAAGGGTCAAGTGAACACGTGTAAAGGAGATGTTTCACCTTTAAGTATGTGAACACTTGCGAAATGGACTCTTGACATGGTGACGTTCATAGGATGGTCTGCATCACATGTAACGAGGAGGAAGGGTCCATGATAACATTGGAAAAGTGCCCTATGAAGAGGTAGGGGCAATGGGAAAATAGTTACTAGGGGCACCACGAACCAGGAGCTCCACACCACATGGCTAAGCCTGCTTATTCACCTAGCACACAGACACTTCTACCTCACGCTAGTGGAAGACGAATCCTCTGTTGGATCTGGTGACATGAAAAATTTAGGTGAGTACTTTGAATGTATACATAACATAACTAATGAACACATAAGAAGCAATCAAAACCTACAAAAGTCATATAATAATACAACAACAATCCAAGCAAGTCTAGATATCATGGCATAGACAAATATATGTAGAAAGATAAATAACTAGATTAACTATGCTATGTCGAAGATAAAGCATATAAATATATATCATTTTCTATTCATTCTCATGAACAGTTCAGGTTCATCTATAGGTTTTCACGGGTTTTGAAGACCAACACTCTCATGGCCACTCCCTGGCTAGCATCTCAAGTTCATAACGTCACACAATATCCTATTTCATGATGAAAACATGACAAACATAATCATTCCAAGTTTAACTATCAACAGTATTATTAGAGAGTTTTATGCATCCTGAATCTACACCGACCAAATAGTGTGACATAGACCAGAATTTTTCCATGATGGATGACATGGCTATTTGAATAGGTTTACACTCTACAAAGACTACATACTTTACACACACTATGGAGCATTCCTTTTTTCCCTTTTCTTGGCACATTACTAATCCTGGGCGGACCATAGTTACTCCAAAATATATTTTCTGCCAATATGTCACTGTCATTACACCACAGACAGTCCTGAGCAAACATTGGGAGAGAGAAAATAGATCCTGCCAGCTCTGTAACTCCACTTATCCTCATCAGGATTTTTACTTTGACGTCAATAAGCCAAGTATCCATGCCCTCACAAGTTAGACTCTGGCTACCCAACCCAGATAGCACACTCTACTTATCTCGCCCATAGAGACAATTACAATATCAGGCATATTGATATACTGAGTTACGACCTCCCCATGATGACAAAGTGTGGTTGCATGTTATCCTTTTATGTTTGATGGCAATATGATTTGATCTAGCTAATGAACGAGGTTACTATGTTTAACCTGCATTCGTTATCATTGTAACAAGTGTATTTGATCCAACATATTCTTGTGTAGATAATTTATGATAAAAAAGTTCATCAAGGTAATGGAATAGTAGCCAAAATCCATCTTAGCATAACATAACTATCATAAGTGCATAACGAGGATAAGAATTCTAGTATAATAAATCAAATAAAAAGTGGGGCATATAGAATGGTGAAGATATATACCATTTGTTGGGCTTAGTTGCATTACCATAAAGTAAACAAAAGTAGGCTTAGTTGCATCCAACCTAGGAGTTAAATAACTGCCAAAGGCTTAGGTAACACTTGCGGGGCCCAATGGTAAAGGAATCGGGCCGTCCAAACCTGAGTATTTAAAACAAACCCCACCGGTTTGGGGCACAAATTAATGTGGCTAACCAACTGAGTTGTTTTAATAAAATATATTGACCCTAGAAAATTGTGGTAGAAAAGGCATCAACTATGGGAAACCACGTTGGATGCAAGACGTCAGAGGGGTCGGGGAGAGAAACAACAAGACATTATGTTGGATGAAAAAGGGGTGTAGGGAGTAAATAAATGTGAAAGTGATGTACATTAAATCATGTGTTTAAGGTCACATGGAATTTTCGTTCATTCATTGCAGTTGTTACTTTATCATGTTTATTTGTTCGCAAGTTCTATCATTAGGTTATGTTGAATCTTAGGACTCTGCATGTAGCACGCGTAGTACACATAAACCGCACACAATCACATGCATAAATAGCACAAAATAACATAGCCAAGCCACAAACATTCAAGAAAATCGATGAGCAATACTTTACAACATTTGTTAGTTGGCCTATTTAGAAAGAATGGTCTGGGACATAGGTGTTATTCTCTCACAGATAGAAATCATCAGAATAGCCCTTCTCTAAAAAAGTGTAAATATGAAAAAATATAATAAGTGCCAAATTTATAATTTGGAAAAACTAAGGAAGTGGTTCCCGTGGATCACACTATAGTTCAAGTTATGTCTGTTCATTGCTTTGAGTTTCAAAGTGAAAGGGGGTGCAATTCTATCCCTAACTAGCAAGCACCTGTAATATAACATTACAACTGGAATCCAGCTGTTGTTAGAACCACACTTGAGGAAATATGCCTCACTACATGGGAATACAAAAAAGTCTTGATCACACCATCCCAAATAGAAAATAATGAAAAATATTGCTATGGAATTGGCAAGGGAACGTGTAAGCCTTAATGGGCTTAGGCCACTACTGGACCGAGGTTGTCTTTAGGCAAAGGACAAGAGAAAATGCAAATGAGCGGGGGACACTTGCTAGGTTGAGGCAGCATGTCCCGTGTGTGCGCTAGCTTGAGGTAGAGGTGGTTTTGGATATTCGAGGCACATTGACTGTGTCCTACCCCTACATTATCTTCCGGCCTCCACGGTGATGTAGCTACTGTGGTCCAATGGAACGGGTGAGGATCGATGGGGAGGCCATGATCTCTAGAAGCTTGGGAACAACGGTGATTCTCCTATTTCTTTCTAGCAAGGTTCATAGGCAAAATTGGTGACATGATAACATGTCTAGGGGGTCAGGAGGCTAGTGCACAAAGGAGTTGAAGAATAGGCTAATGAAACTTGGTATTAGTAGTGGCTATGACGACGAGGACAAACAAACACTACTGCAGGAAGGATTACTAGAGATGAGGCGCTCTTCCACTTTGCTGATAACTGAGGCGCTCATCATTGCATGCAACTAGTAAGTGGTCACCAGTGATGAGCCGCATGTGCTCATTAGTGGTATGCGACTACCACTAGTGAGCATGTCTATCGATCATCATTGTACGAGTAGCCAACTTTGATTGTTATTGGTATTTCATGCAACATTTATACACACTTTGTTTTGATCATGGTAGTATGTTTTTAGGAATTAAAAAAAAACACTGCAAACTACCAACATTACAGAACTCAATTAAGCACTACATGAAACCCAACACAACTATACATAAGCTGAATTGCATTTGAGTTCAACATAGTACTCACTATATTCATTTATCAAATCCATTCTATATACACATACACATTTCAGTCATAGCACAATGCATGTGCATCTCATTAACCTCAAGGGGCTGCATGTAAATGCCGATTGTTGTTTCTTCTATGTCCAACACCATCTACCAGTGTAGTCACCTATGCTGCTGTCGACTGGTCATTGTTTCTTCAGTGTTCAAAAACATTCACTACTGCAGTCACCTTTTAGATTCCAATGATAAATGTTTCTTCTATGTCTAACAACATCCACCGGTATACTCATATATTATAAACCCTTTCCAAGAGTAGTTTCTGGCTATACTAACCTCAACGAGAAGTGTTTGAATGGTAACTTCCAGTAGCCGCATCTTCTTCAAGAAGTTGTCAAGTGCATGCTGAAGGAGGACTTGCATTCAACAAATGTAGGGTATCATGACCCTTCCTTCTCTCTTCCTATGGGGAGGAAGGTTTGCCTATCTCGGTGCACTTGAAACCGAGTTACTGCCGAGCACACTCGAATGGGCCTCCTAAAAGATTTTTTACACAACTCAAAAGGATAAGTTGTAGCCTATGTTGAATGAGCTTAGTATCATTCACTATTATTACGAGCCAGTCAAGAAAATCATAATCATCTATGACATAGAAATATCATAAGGTAGTTGGTGCCCCATGAACCACGAGGGCTCATGCTCCGAGGATGACACTTCATGCAGCCATGGAGCGGTTGCACATTGGTGCACTCGTGAGCACCACCAGGACCCCAAGCACAGCAAAAACTCCAGGCATGGTTTTCTCAGGAACAAGCGACCTTGTCGGGCACGACAAACCTTCTCACAATGCATTTAATGTGGCACAGGGGAATGGCCGACCGGTCAATAAATGCTAACAAGGTTATCTCTGGCAGCCTACCACATGTTAAGTAATGATGACGTTTTTGAAGGGTGGTATCGCGACTGACCACACGATAAGGGGGGTAGCCTATCAAGTTGACGAGACGACACATGGACACTTTTTGACTAAGTCCTTGAAAGCACTATGACTTCGAAAAACTACCAAACACTTTCATGTGGGGCTGGTAAGACTATCCTGACAAGATCATCCCTCCTTAGAGGCGCTTAGGATTTAAGCGACAATCATTTGACTAGCTCTCCTACCGATCCTGAGTCAGGAACATGGGATATGAAGATCAAAGTAGCTTTTATATTTACATAAGAGACCAATGTGGAAAGCCCCTTGTCTGCATATAAGGGGAGGACCATGGCCATTAGAATAGTGGATCCTACAAGCATTCGATAAAACCATTGGAAAATAACTAGAGAGCAAAACGAGAGAAGGGTGCTCAGGTTAGCTACTAACCCACCTAAAAACCGCGCAAGTTGGCTGGAAGCACTAAAGTTGAGACTGTAGATCATTATTCCATCATCCATCAAACACACTAAATCATGAGTAAGGTATTACACCTACATGTGGGCTGAACCTGGGTAATTGTTTGTGTCATTAGGGAATCTACAATGCAGACCCTCAAACTGCCCGTAACCGTCCAGACCACGTGATCCGGGCGTGTTTTGTCATCCACCGCAGTCTTGTATACGTCCGCGAGCCAGTTCGGATGTCCTTTTTCCTGAAAATCGGAAGCAAACTGGGGGGGAGGGGGGCGGGGGGCATTGCGGGAGTCTGAACTGCCGCCACACCCACTTCTGAAAAACCTGGCCCATCTAAATTCCTATCCCTCAACCGCACTCCTTTTCGCCAAAGTGGCCACTCCGCATTAACGACGACCCAAAGCGAACATGACCTCTCACTAGCGTCTCCATTGAAGCAGCTCACTGACTAAGAGCGCTGACCGCTGCACACCTGCTGCGCATGGCTTCTCGTCGCATTGAAAGGGCATCCATCCTCCCGCCTACCTCTATTAAACCAGTTCTTGTGCCGAGGAACCTACACTAGCGCCCCAAGTTCCACATGTCCTTCCATGTGTTTTCCGACATTAAACAACTCTCCGATTGGCATCCTGCCTCCGCCCGCTATTTAAACATGGCCAAGCGTCGGTAAAGAACCATACCACACCTCCGCTCTCCATCCCCTCCTTGTACCACACCGTTCATGGCTTCGAGCTCCAAAGTCTTCTGGGACAGTCTCTCCAGCGAGCAGAGAAGGAGCTCTTCGACATTGCAGTTTCCTAGGTTGACCGACAAGCTAGTCGTATACAGGCTGGCTTGCTCACAAGCCCTCCGGAGCAGGCTGCACCACCACCAGCATCGTCAGGCCATCCTTGCTCGCCCAGGCTGGGTAACGCCATCTCCCGGCAAAACTGCCACGAGCAATGGCGGCAACGTGTCTGAAAGGCAGAGAAAGAAGCCATGTTCACGGACGTTGACGCAGCGGTGAAGGGATTTGATTGTGGCAGTGACAACGACATCGCCAACAATGTGTTGGCCACGCCCCGGAGCCACAACGACGAAGGAGGCACGTCCGCGGCCGCCGCTGATAAGGAAGAAAACTAGAACATGGGAAGTCGGCGCCACTTGGGTCCCATGAAGGCCGCCACCACAGGCTCGCCGGTTTGCATAGCTTGAAATATGCCCATTTTGCAGAGGCTTAAGGCACGCCAACCATGTTCCCCATTCGAAAAACCAACTCTCAGCCGTGCTTTGTGGTGGTGTTGGGAGGATACTCTCCCCCTCATGGTGAAACATATCCCTCCAGGGCTAACAGAAGTTTGATGAGCGGGATACTGGACATAGGGAAGACATGGCGTGGCAATGCAGATCTGCCGTGGCCGAAATTGGACTAGATGTAGCCTAGCCCGGTATAGTTTAGTTAAAATATGTCCTTAAAGTAAATGTTGTCCTCCATTTATATGAAAATCATCTAGTTTGCATGTAAGTCGTCTGGTTAGTTGAAACATGGCTTGAAATGTATGCAGATAGCTTTTGAAGGCAAACTCCCGCATCAATGTCCGTAGACTGCCCCCTAGTCCACGAACAGATGTGGTGTCCGGTTTGCGGGTCATGGTTAGTGATGCCCTTAGTTCTTAGGAAGCTAGAAAAATCTGTGAGTGTTTTAGCCTCTAACCAAACAACTAAAAGCAAGATCTCCCTAATCCTTTATCTCCATGATCAGGTGTTAACATCCATCTCTAGATCAAACTTCGAGCTTTTAACACCTAAAACATCGACACTTTTTTGTTCAATCTAACAAAATTGTAATATCGTAAGGCTTGTCACATTTTGGTGACACTGTACAAAGCATTTTTTGAATATTTTACACGACACACCAAAACATCATAATAGCAATCACATGTGGTACATGTTCCTCTCTAACCTCCCTATTTACAATAGAATAGTAAAACAATTAGTTTAGGTTTAATCTTATAGCTTACTAATATGATTTTAACTTCAAAAAATAAGACTTCTCCAAATTCCACCACTATGTATAAAGTATCCACTAATAGTAATATAAATGGAGGTGAGAGGGGAAAAGGCAAGAGGGAGAAATTATTGATCTTGACGGCTTAGATGATAGCCAACATAAAAATGAAACATACAAGATCGTATAATTAGTACGATATAGCAAGATCGAACACATATTCCATTGGTTAATACTCCTGCCGTCCCATAATACAAGAGCATTTTTGACAATACACTAGTGTAAAAAAATGCTCCTATATTATGGGACGGAGGGAGTAGTATCTAAGTGTAACATTTCACAATATACTAATAACAAGATATTGGTTAGTGCATTGCTAATTTTAATTAGTAAATGTTTAGAACATCCCAAACATACAACAACATTTATCACATAACAACATGCACTACTGTATGCATTCACAATATATATACATATATTAACATTAGTTACCACAAGATGCATTTCGATTTCACATTACTAAGTCAACCATTACTAAAATTCAACACATATAGCAACATCAAACATATGAATCAAGATCCACCAAATAATAGAAAACTTAGTAAACTATTGCATTTAGTAAGCTACCTCATAGATGCTTTAGCAAGACTCTAGGAAGCTGATTGCCACAATTTCCAGAGCAGGTCCTGGCATCGACTGATGCAGATGCTACTCTAGAAGAAGTCGCCCCCAAGGACGATGGCAATGCCTTGCATCATGTTGTGGCTGAGCGTGTCCCCACAATAGATCTATGTGAGGTAGAACACCCCAACGAGCACCACGTAGGCCCTCCAACACTGCCGCTTGAAGCTGCGGCTGGACGAGATATGAATTATGACAACCACACCCTGACCATTGCAAGGGTAGAAAGAGAAAAAAGTAAATTCGAAGTGACATATGGGACGAAAAGGAAATCCAATTTTGGTAAGACTTGATCTGAATTGTAGTTCAGATCCAAGTCAGTTTAGTGAGGGCGACCATGGAAGTCACCAAATGGGCTCAGTCTATCTTGTCCTGATCTTTGTTTGTCCCCTGAACTGAACCTCTTTACAAAGAAGATATTTTATCTCATGGTAGTCTCCTTTAGTCCCTTTGTGAAACATTCATTATTCGGTCCTTCTCAACTACCATTGGTCAAAATCGTGGCCATGCCCTTAACTCAAATCTCACCATATTGGTCAACTAGAGATGAACTGGGAGTAAGGGATAGAGTGGTGTAAGGCAATGCTGATGGTTTTTGAGAGAGTGGTGGAGGGAGGCACCATCAGAGCTAGGTTCTTGGCGATTTTTCCCCAATTATCGCATTTTGCCACATTTATGTGTAGCTTCTAGTAACAAGTAGGTGTTCGTGCTCATCACTGGTATGATGTACATTGAGCAAAAGGATCAAATAATTACGGTTTGGCGCAAGTCTAGGGAGCTCCAATTTTTTCCCAGAACTTATATTTCACTATTATATACTCCCTACATTTCATAATGTACTGCGTATAATTTCTTTAAAATTTGAAGCTTTACAAACTTGAGCAAGTTTATAGAGAAAAATATTTACATCGGCGGTACCGAATATATGAAATATGTAACTAGATCTTATGGTGAATCTGATGATATATATTTGTCATTCTAGATGTAAATGTTTTTGTTCACAGACTTGGTCAAAGTTTGTGAATTTTGACTTTTCAAAAAATCTCTGTGCCCTACATTATGGAACTGATGGAGTAGTAATATACCTTAATTTCCATCTCTTTTATGTAATAATTTGGATTTCTGAAGTAGGTAGTTAAGGAAGCATGTGAAGTACATTTAAACTGTTGATAAGAGGCTCCAAAAAAATTATATTGAAAACAAAATATTGCTCTATATTTTATTATGGTTCATTTGCTATTTTAAACCATTAAATGGATATCTATGTTTTTAATATATATAATTCAATTTAGAACTACAAGTATAGGAAAATGCCTAAAATCTGATAGAACTTTCATATTTCATTTATTGAGTAGCTTTGTAGGTATTAACTGCGAAATGCTTGGGAAAATCAAACATTAAAGCATGAAAACAGAAATAGTTAGTTGGAGATTATTTGTATTTTTTTGAAAAAACTATAAATGAAATATGACAAATATGAGACTTGGCATGGTGTCATCATATGACCTCAAAAGGTTGTGTTCAAAAAGTTAAAAAGTTTCAATAAAGTTGGGATGTGCATTGCTTTGTAACTGGAGCATCTCCAAGTGAAGTAATTGTAGATTTCAAAGGGAATGTTTGAGGTTTGAAGGTGAAATCACAGGTGCCTCATTATTTGAGCTTCTAATTTGGAATATCACTTGATATTGCAATATTATATAGTAATATACCCTCATTTCAAATTTTATGTGATAATTTGGTTATTCATTTTTTTGTTGATATAACTAGTTAAGGCAGTGTGAGAAGTGCACATGTTCTATAATTACTTACGAGGGAGGCTCCAAATATTTCTATATTGAGCATACAACATTGCATTGTCCATGTCAAAATTTAGCGTTTTTAGTGTTCATTTGCTTTTTAAGGCCTTAGTTGTTTTAGATATTTAATGGATATAAATATAATTTTAAGTACATGTACATGAAAAAATCCTAAAATTTGGTAGAAAATCATATTCCAGTGATCGAGTAGATTTGTAGGTCTTATCCAATAAATTTTGAGAAAATTGAATGCTATGGTGAAGAAATTTGAACACTTAGTTTGTTAGGTATTTTATTTTTATTATATTGAACATAAATGAATTTAGAAAAATAATAAACATAGCATAATGTCATGTAGGACCACAAAAGATAGTCCCTAAAATTTTGTAAGGTTTCAAAGAACTTGGGATGTACATTACTTATAAATGAAGCATATATGAGGAAGCATCAGAGCTTTCAAAGGGTAAGTGTAAGGTTTGAAGGCAAAATCAAAATTCCTTCATCATATGACCTTCAAATTTTGACTACAACTTGATACTACACAATTATATAGTAACATACCTTAATTTCCCAACATTTTATATAATAATTTAGGTTTTTGAACTTTTCTGATAGCTAGTAATTCTGCATGTGAAGTACATTAAAAAGTCATTGATGTTGATCAAGGAGGGTTTGAAATTGTCCTATGTTGAATATACAATGTTACGTAGTCCATAATTATTTTGGCATTTTCAGGGTCCATCTAGTATTTTTAACACATAAAATGGATTCCTATTATCTAATGGATATGTTTGTCACTTGAACCACAAAGAAAGCATAATGATTGTTATCAAATCCTATTTTAGTTAGTGACTAGATTTGTAGGTTTTATCCAAGAAATGTATGCAAAATTCAAACAATAAGATGGGAAAATTATAATACTTAGTTGGTAGTTACTTGTTTTAAGCCTTTAAATGTAATGAAGGATGAAAACTCTGAAACATGGAATGGTTTCATTATATGTCTTAAGTATATTTTTTTCAAAATTTGAATAACTTTCACCGAAGTTAGGAAGCATATCCAAGGAGGCAACATAGCTTCCAAATGGAATATGTGAGCTATGAAGCTGCAATCATAATTTCATCGCCATTTCCTGTATTTCTATTAAATAATTTCGTTTTTTTTATTTTTCAAAAAGCTAGTTGCAACATGTGATGTACGTTGAAATTTTTTATTTACGCGGGGGCTCTAATTTTTTATTTATGTAACAAAAAACATTAGACTGTCCAAGTCAAAATTTGGTGTTTTTCATGGATCCTTCTATTTTTATGAAATTAAATGGATTTCTAAGTATTAAATGGAAGTACCAGTTCATGAAAAAAAATGCTTGAATGCTTGTAGGAAAATCATGCTTCAGTTATTGAGTAGATTGTTAGGTATTATCCGAGAAATTTACGGAAAATTTATATATCATGGTGGGAAAATCTAAACAATCACTAGATGTTAGACATTTTTAGTTTTTGAATGTAAATGAAGTCTATAATGTATGAAACTTGGCATGGTGTCATAATATTTCCCAAGGAGGTTGTGTTAAAATTTTCTAAATGTTTCACCAAAGTGGGAATCTAACCTACTATAAAATGAAGAACATCTCTAATTAAGCACCGTTCATACAACATCTCAAAATAAATTGTTCATGCCAAAGCCATGCAAAAGAATGCACTTCATTATATATAAGGAAGACCAAATTACAAGGTAATATATCAACGCAAGAAATTTAGATACCGCTCTGAAACTACACAACATATGTGTTTATATAATTAAAAAAAATTAAGGTATATACTTAAACTGTCGCACCCGACAATAAAACTACATATAAACCTAGGTAATAAAGCATGTGTGTGGGTTGCGCGCGCCACTCTCAACTTGGATGAAGGCACAATGATTACAGGAGTGCTTGCTGCGGGCGAAGATCACGACAAAAATGGTCTCCTATGTAGTAGCGACTTCAACACTGTGTGCTCTTTTCAAAAGGCAAGGTACTGTAGGGTGGCGAGAAAGCTTGTTGACCCAATGGCTACACCCCTGGCTTACTCCTCGACACCTTTGACTAAAAGGTGTCTTCACCATATGCGCTCGTCCGTGGCAAGAAAGTGGGTGGCCTTGGCATGGGCACATTTCTCGTCTTCCGCAAGCCAGGAGGACTCGACACCGGCAAGGTCTTCCTCTGGCTCCTCCGCTTCCAAGTTGGTGTTGAATTCACTCTAGAGATCTTCCTCGATGATGGTGCAAGCTCAAGGACCTAAGAAATGGCGGGGAGCGCGGGCTGCTGCGCAATATGTAGTTACAAGCAACATGTGTTACGCCATTGAAGGCGGCCGTGCCAAACACCGATGGCATCCGTCGGGTCACGGGGGCAGAGATTGGTACAACGAGCCGCAATGCACATACCCACCTCGATTGCATGTGGTGGCACAAGACGATGGATGCGAGGGAGGCGCATTACCATAACAGAGACGATGGGAGAGGGATCGCATGACTGGGTGGACTTGGCTAGTTATAGCACTAACGTGACATATGAAACAGTGCTGATGATTATCACTAATGGCTTGGCACTAGTTATTTCACAATTACCAGCGAAGAGCAACATTTCCTGGCTGGTAACATGACGACCATAGTCGTTTCCATAATAGGTAAAATAGGTGACCTACATTGGTCGGTTACTAACATCGGAAGGGCGCCGGATCTAGGACATGATAACTGGATGCTCTCTCGGGTTCATCATAACTCTGTATAGGTACATGATACAAGGAGGATAAGATTGGGTGGGTTGGCAGGGACACGGGTGAACTAGAAGGTTGCATGCCGAGGGAATCTAGTGCAGGAAGATAGAGTAAGCAAAAAGGTATTGTGCGGTACATTAGGGAGGGCCAAGTTTGCATGCTAGCGAAAGTGGTCCAAGGGTGGGGCTAATATAAACATTGTGACCTCTCGTATCGTATTGCCAATGTCATGGTCACCTTGTGAATGACACCATCATCGATATAAACAGCACTCCACCCATGATCTAGTGAACCAAACCAGGAAAACCCTTCCTCTACATGTAACTTGGATAAGAAGTATCAGAGGGGAGTTGAGCATAGTAGGGACATACTTACACTATTGAACTTGGAAAGAATTCCAACAACACACGAGGAATTGCAGAAAATGGTAATAAATAAGATCCTTCGCCTTTGATCTCATCTTTTGGTTTGTGAGAGTTTTTATTAAACCAAGCATGTGTCAACATCTCAGGTGAAATTATGGATCAGAAATAGGTGTTTGCCCCTATCTGACATTATGGATTGAAATGGGAATTGCACTTTATGCCAAATATTTGCATTGCAGAAGCATAGGTTTTTGCGGATATTGATGTGGTATGTGAAGAAGAAGCTTCATATATTTTATATCAGCTTTTAAGAAACCTACATGGTAGTAGAAGCTTTGTAATGCATCATAAATGAGATAGTGGCTTTACAGAGGAAAGCAATGCATTTTATTATTAAACTTGACCCAAGAGAAGTACAAGAGGTCAATATAGGTGTAAAGATAATCTCCACAAAATTTTAGGGAAATATTTTACACATATGGATTTAATATATCGAGAGGAGCATCTTGAAACTTTTGTATAATTCTTTGGGCAAAGGGAATTTTGTTTACTAAAAGCAAGATTAAGTGTTAATATTCCTAGTATTGGGAAATAGGGTTTTAAAGGTAAATACCTATGCATGAGATTATTGTTCACAAGTATCTTTGAGGAACAAAAATCTGGGACAAAGAAGAATAGTTGCTATGTGACCCATATCATTCAGTGAAGATCCAGAGAAAGAAACACGTCCACATACCCCCTCAGTTTTCAGAAATCGACTAACTTAACCCCCTTTATTATAGAACCAGGTATCTAGCCCCCTCAACATTCCAAAACTGAACAATCACGCCTAAGTGGTATTTAGAGACTATTTCACCTATGTTACACTTGATGTGGCCATCAGATAGCATGAAAGTCGTCCCTCCCTCCTCTTTCTCTCTTCTTCTACCAATCGACCTCCACTAGGGTGTCTCTCTTCCAAAACACAGATTAGATGTCTAGCCTCATTAGCTACTTTTTTGGCGCGTGCTCGATGCCCCGACCTTGATGTGTAGCAGTCGATTATATTTTTTGCGGTGCACGTATGCACAATTAATCTAGCTATATGGCCATTTACATTCTGGCTGGTTGCGCTAGTACTGAAGTTTCGCCAGGAGAGACACACATACACAAGCTAGTAGAAGCACTTGACCAACTCTCCTTGGAGGTTGGCTCACATACGTAGCAAGTCTAGTTAGTATAAACTAAGATCTTGACTTACACCTGGTGGTTCTTTAGAATAGCGAGCTATGGTCTGTGCTATCCTCTAGTAGCTCGGTGGAGTCTCTCGTGTGTGTAGTGAATTTGCATGGTCCGGAGAAGCATGTCGATGGATGATCTCATGAATGGCTTAGTGTAGCCTTTGGCTTCTCGTTCCTGGGTGGATGCTGGCAAAAGTGACAACATGAGACGGCCAGCTGTTGCAAGAGTGGTGAGGTTAACACGGCTGGCAGGAAGCACTTGTCAGCCACCTCATGCACAGGGAATGTGAGCAGGTCAAGTAGTGAGTCTTGTTGGCCTTGCCTGCTCGTCACTGTGGCTCGTCTGGTAGTCGGAGAGGTAGATGCAGATATGTGCGACATGTGCTCATCGCCTGCGATTGATAGATATAAGGGGTGGAGTTGTGGAGGAGTAGAAGATGGGGGTCAAAGGGAACGTGTGGTGGGTGCTAGCTACGTCCATGTAAGGCGCCATGTGACTAATATGTAGGCCATATGTTAACCTTCTTGGGTCCTCTTTGTTGAATCATGCATCATTAGCAAAACCGGCTATTCAAACCTCTAATAACTAGGTTAAAGGGTGATTTTCCTAGTTTTCAAGAAACAGGGTGGGGATAAATACCCGGTTTTATAGTTCAGGGGCTTCATTAGGCAACCCGTGAAACCTTTGAGGGGTATGTGGAATTCTTTCTTCGGAGAAAGCCAAAAATTTCTCAAATACAAAGATAGAACCTAAGATTAGCACAGAAAATTCAAGAAAAATGAGGAGGCAAATATAAGCATTACAATGATCCTACCATAATCCCATTCCAATTCCAAGGTGGTGGTCGTAGTGGTTGTCTGCATCACGAAGGCCATACCCCTAGCGTGACAATGGTCATGTAGCACAACATCTTTGCCATAGGTCTAAACTAAGATGACACCACCAGATATGGTGGCTAAGAGCAGCATGTCGCATTGCATATGTGTGGAGGAAACACCACTAGATCTGGTGGCATCTCCAACATCTATGCAGTGCTTCTTTCACTAGATCTATTCATAGCATGGATGCAAGAACTAATGCTATGCATAGTGGTAATAGCATCGAGTGTCGTCAGTGGTCTGTATAGGAGCACACAGACCATCGACGGCTCAGAGCTCAATGTAGGGCAAAACTTAATTTGAGTCACCAATAGAGGCACTTGGAGGAGGCGGTGCTAGCATAACTTGTTTCACAACTTCTGTCAGTGAGTCCGGTCCAAGGATTGCGGAGCGGGAGTCACTTAGATGTAGAGGAAGTAGTCAATCAATTCCAAGGTACAGGAAGTAAGATTGAAATGGAATAAATAGGGATAGAGCTCTCTTTATTAAAAATCCATCAATTGTACATGCAATGGGGGCATACCTCTTTATGTAACTAGGGGGTGTGAGATAAGTGCCCACTTTAACGTTAAGAGGAGTGACTTGGTCCATAATGGGCTGGTGCAGTGCTCCATTGGAGGCCCAAGTTTCTCAACACTCAGTTATTCGTATATCCATGTGTCAAAACTACGAAAAAAATGTTGGGAAAAAATATGAAGGAGTGCATAGTATACATTATTGTATTGCATGAATTTCCCTATCAAAAACATCATGTGAGAAACATCAGGAAAACACACTCAAGGAGAAAAGAGTAGAATCCACTCAACCATAAAGTTGAATACTCGATCATCGCGACCAAGATTTTAACAATGAATTTGTCAATTCACCCCCCCCCTTAGCATTGCATCTCTCTAAGTCTCATCATACTTATTCAATATACGCCTCTTGAAGGATGATGATGGTAATGATTTGGTGAACAAACCAACAAACTTGTCACTAGACATAGTGTGCAAGATTCTTACCTCGTTAATCTAGTACATCTCATGTGCATGGAAGAACTTGGGATTAGTGTACTTTGTGAGGTCACTCTTCACATATCCCTTTTGGACTTGTGCAAGACAAGGAGAATTAACTTCATAGATAATCCTATGGATTTGTACGGTGTCCAGCCCATACATCTGCTGAGTGTGGCCCATCATCCGCCATAGCTATGCACACCCTCAGGATGCTTTGTATATTTTTATGATTTTTGAGTGGTTTGTGGAAGTTGACATAAGACTTTTTTGGACAATTTCCAAGAATATGTAGTTCAACCACAAAGTAAAACTCCAATATTTGACTTAGGAGTATATTCTTCTGATAAGTAGCCTACATCTGTATAGGTATTGTTTCCTTGTATAAAACAAACCAAGATATCTGGTCCCTTGCAGGTAATGAAAGATGTCCTTGATGCCTTTCTGATGTTTCATTGTAGGATCATAACTGTACCTAGTAAGAAAATTGACGGCGAACACAATGTCCAACGGGGTACAATTTGCGAGGTATATGAGTACGCCAACTGGGCTCAGTTAGGGGAATTCTTGACCTAGAATTACCCATTTCCTTAGCCTAAATGGGTCCTTGTCTTGCTGTAAAGATTGCTCGATCGTCGGGGTCTTAGAAGGATTTGCCTTCTCAAATCCAAATCTTTCCAACACCTTCTAGGTGTACGTTGACTAGTGCACTAGAGTCCCATCACAGAAATGCACAAGTAGCAGAGCTAGACATAACTTGGTTTTACCCAAATCCTTCATCTCAATTCCACATCAGGCAGGAACTCACTTTCTCAATATTCTCATGTGTATTGATTATGTTTAAATCATCCATGCACACCATGATTATACAGAATCAATCTTGGGATCATCGTATAAAAACACATGGGAAATCTTCATTGCTTGTGTAGCCCTTCTGGTGAATGAAATAGCTCAAGAGATTATACCATATTCTATTGGTCTGTTTAAGTTCATACAGTGACTTTTTAGTTGAACACTATATACACCCATGTTTGCTCTATCGTGGTTTGGAACATGGATACCTTTGGGTACCTTCATAAATCTAGGAGATACATAAAATAATCCAAAAAGTTATGGGATCGTGAAAACAAAATTATAATGATGTGTGGATTCATTTTTGAGAAACAAATTTTAATTCATATCTCTATGGGATCGATGAAAGCCTGCTGGATGCATGCTTGATGATGAGTTGGTGGACATGTTGTACTGATAATGTGTTCAACAACCTCTGCTGGTGAGTCTGATCCAAGGGTTGCAGAGCAGGAGTCAAGTAGATGTAGAGGAATTATTTGATCAACGTCATGGTATAGAAAGTAAAATTGACAAAGTGAATAGGGCTAGGGCTCTCTTTATTAATAATTTTTACTGCACTTATAATGATTTTTGGATAACTTGGTCCACAATGGGCTGGTGGGTTCCTCCTTTGGAGGTCCAAGTTTCCCAACATACCTATACAGAATGGGGATTTATGATGAGCATATGTGTAGTAGTGATACCATATTATTCCCCCTAGGGTGCGGGGTTATATATATACATTGGGAAAAAATGTTTGTACTATGAAGCAACTGAAATATTTATTTTGTAATAAGTCGAAAAAAAATTTGATTGAGAAAGGTGTTAATACACAAAATGAAAAATATGCACTCCTATAAATATTATTAGTTAGTTGGCAGATTTATTCTCGAAAGATACAAATTTATTTGTCAAATGTGATATTCTAGACAAACAAATTGTTTGACATCGTTAAAATTCTGGTAGTTGTTGATCTATTCTATCTTTATGTTTTTATTTCATAAATATATTTTACTTTGATGGTCCCAAGATTATATTTTTTGTGGTGGTGAAAGGAGAGTGTAATTGAAAACATTTCAATATGTAACATTATGATTTTCCACTACAATATTGTCTTATTCACTGGTAGTTCTATTTTACTTCGGCATACACAACGAGTTACATAACTGATTGCACTCGATAGAGGTTAAATGAACATTTTGCTTCTGCTAGATTGATAGTGCTCATGTTTAATACTTTGTACATCAATGCCGGTTTAAGAAGCCCAAGTTCTATTTCATCCAATTGATCGTGAAAATGGAAAATAATTGATACAACGAATGATAATGTAAGTTTACCATAGAAAAAGAATTTTTTGAAGGAATAATAATATAAGTTGAAAGCATTGTAGGTCAAATTTAATCTGGCGCTAATTGCCCTCTTTATTCACAATTACTCTAATCATATTCAACAATGAACTTGCCATTTACAACATCTTGATGTTTCATCTTTTAATACATATTTTATGATACTTCCCATGGATGTATTAGCAGGTGTCATGTGTGCCAACTAGCAAAATTGGCTCATCTACAAAAAAAACTAGGCAACTTGGCTCAGGTAGCATGCCGATAAATGAAGAAAAGATGATTATGTATCATATCATGATAACGTATCATGTTAAATGATGTGTTACTGTGTGTCATGCAAAATAATAAATGAGACCATCTAAAATATTAACTTGTGATACTATGCAACAATGACTATATATGTATCATAGAATAAATAAGGTATGCAGTATAAGGGCAATCCTAGCGCACTATATCTTAAGCCATATATAATCACCTTTAATAGATGTTTAGCTATAGCAGTCCTAATGAACTATATCTTAGTGCTGTATCCAAACAACCATTTCTTAATGCTTTTGGTGAAAGAGAAGTTATAAGATGTCTTTCATTAGGTGCTAAGATAACTATTTAGATTAAGCTACAATTGCTCTCTCTTTTCTTATTAAATATAGTGCCACATGAGAATTTTACATATGAAATCATGTTAAGATGCATGCCCTAATACTCCCCACTATGTGTAGACTTACCCTCCCTAATTGCATATATCTATGTACATTCACATGATTTATATGGTGAAAAAATATGAGTTACACATGCATGATTATTGATGTTTTCCCATACCATGATGTAGTCCTTTGTGCATTTTTTCCCAATGTTTTTTGCCTTTATAGATGTTCTAATATGTTGGATACCGATGGATTTTTTATGACATTTTTAGATGCACGAGTATGATTCCCATAACAGTAATCATTCACCCTATAAGCACATTTATTCTGATTACTACTAGATGTAAATTTGGAACTTCAAATAGGTTAAATATATGATACAAACTCAGTTACTAGTTCTCAAATAAACAATGAATGTATATAGCCATGTATATTATCCCTTATAGAAAACACTAGTGAGCTACTTGGGATAATGATATATATATAATCATGTGCTTACAGGTTCTTCTTTGACTTTTCTACAACATTTATTGGCGTGGGAATGATTTGCCCACGTATGGTCAATATTACATTGCTAGCCGGAGGCATCACATCGTGGGGTTTTTTGTTCCCTTTTCTCGAAACGAAAAGTGGGCAATGGTATCACACAAGTAGTCCCACAAGTTTGGCTGGATCAAATGGATACAAGGTATGTACAAAGGAACTAAGTAAGTACATGTTGGTTGGAATTTCATCTAATTTAATTTTTACCAAGGTACTACTTCTATACGAAAAGAAAGGATCACTTTATAAAATACTATATAAGTTTGTTTGTGTCTATGAAGTCTCATTACTAACCTCTATATTGCAGAATATAATCACATTTCCTAGTCCAATCACACATAATTAGATTCAATTATTGTACAATATATAAATATACTTCGGTCGTTCTTTCACAAAAGAGGGTCGATTTATCATGGTTATCCCCAAAATGCATGGCGCTGGAACTAGTCTGGACAAATGTACTCTCGTAACGTCTTAGTTTCAACTTTACAAACAACCCTGACAGCTCGCTGAATTGCCTAGGTTATTTTTATTTTCCTCTCACACCCTTTTATAGATTCATGTACGTTACTAAAGTTTTGTATAAAAATACAAGAGAAATCTATTGATGTTCTCCTAACTAGTTTTTACAAACGCAGATTGCCACATTAAATTTGGAAGTAACTTCTCTTAGCAAGTAGTCCAAAATATTAGAAAATTTCTCCCTCTTTTGTAAAATATGTGCAAGAACTGGTAAAATAAAAGGATTTGCTTATACCAAAAATTAATTAGTGATCTTACGCGTTATGATATAGGCTAACAATCCTTAGGCCACGTTACTTAGCATATTAATTATTAATCTATTTCACTTTGTAGTCCTGCTTATAGGCCAACTCTACCTTATCTATTATCATTTAGCATGAAGGGAGAAATGTTGTTTTTGCGGAGTCAAAAGTTGAGTACAAGTTGCTTTCGTGAAAATAAAATAAACTAAAATACGCGCTACTTGATACTTCCCACAAAAGTTAGATACAAGAGCATTTAAGCCCTGTCTCTAGTTGTCAATTGTTACCAAAATCTACCCTTTTTAGGGACCATCCAAAAGTGAGAAATAGAAGTAAAAATATTCATTGACAACAACACAATTTGACTATACCTAAGCTTTGTATTGTGATAGTCTAAGAATATTTTATACTTTTTTCATTTTGGCTAAATAACTTGGACGAATAGCATTCTCACTTCAGCAATTGTTTGACTCATAACCATAATGCGAGTTCTTCTTCACAATAATACTCAAGTCATGGTGTGTTAACTCATTGTTTGTTGGATTTATTGGCATATCTATTTACAACTTTGCTTTTGATTCTTTGAATTGTTAACTTTTGAAGGACGAAATAGTCTCCAACAATTAGGCGAACTTTCAGTCAAATTACAACCACCAGACCTAATAACTTTTCACTTGATCCTTTGAAATATTAAAATTTTGAAGCATGGAATAGTCTCCACAATAAGAAAACTTCCAGTAAAACTTACAACTAGAAATATTAACTATTTGGTTCCTCATCTCAAAACTATGGGGTCAAGTCACTCATAAAACGAAAGCTATGAAAGACGCACAAGGCAATAGTAGATGTTGAATCATAAATAAAATCTAATAAACCATATGTAAGGAAGTTTCTTTTTCTTTCCTTTCCTTTAGAATTTTATGTGGATCTAACTATTCAAAGGTATTGAACAGGTCTTTATTGCAGTTACACTTATCGTTGTTGATGGTATTTATAACTTCATTATACTAGTTATCACTGCCTTCATTGACTTCAGACAAAAACAACAAGAAACAGATTCAGTGGTGGGGAACTACTTGAGAAAACACCCGAGTCTTAATTATGATGACCGTAGAAGGATTGAGGTATTCCTTGAAAACAGAATACCTTTTTCCATACCAGCAGTTGCATACATGGTGTGTGCAATAATTTGTGGAATTATTATCCCAAGGATGTTCTACCAGATAACTTTCTTTAATGTCCTTACAATTTACATTATTATCCCGGTACTTGCGCTCACCAATACCTATGCAACTGGGCTCACGGACTGGAATGTTGCATATACTTACGCCAAGTTCACGATCTTCATCGTCTCAGCGTGGGTTGCCAAGCCTGGTGCAATTGTCGTTGGCCTTGTATCCTGTGGGCTAGTGGTGTCAGCCCTTCATGTTTCCTCGCAAGCAACACAAGACGTGAAGACAGGTTACATGACACTAACCTCACAACGAGCCCTGGTCATCATGCAAATTTTGGGTATAATCACTGGTTCAATTCTTACCCCATGCATCTTCCGTGCCTTCCAAAACACGGCCAAGGCACACATTCCCATTGGAGCACCAGACTCGGAATACCCATGTCCATATGCTGGGGTTTATCGTGCCATCGCGGTGGTTGGCACAGGAGGTGTCAAGGAGCTCCCTGACCATTGTCTAAAGTTTTGCTTCGCCGCAGCTTGCTTTGCCATTGCAGTGAACACACTCTCAATTGTGTCTCAGAGGAAAGGCTGGAAAATAATGAACTACATTCCCAATGTCACCGTGTTTGCATTGCCATTCTTCATCGGATCATCTGGCCCCATTGATATGTGCATAGGCACTATAGTGATGTTTATATGGACTAAAATTAATAGCCAAAGTGCCGCCTTACTATCATCAGCAGTTGCAGCAGGCTTGATGTGTGGAGATGGGCTATTTGCACTACCATCATCAATGCTCACCCTTTTCAGTGTGGAGCCACCCATGTGCATGAAGTTCATTCAGAGTGGAAAACAACTTGAATTGGCAGATTCCTTCATAAAAAATATCTCCACGCCTACAAAGCCATGAGGAATGTATTTCAGAGGCAAAAGTAACTAAATATTTGATTGGGCATATGTCTCAGAGGGTGGATCAAGCAATACTCTATAGCTATCAACAAGTCGATCAAGCATTACAAATAGTATTGCAAACATTAGAAGCACTATCTCAACATTGTGGTATTCAAATAGCTAGCATTGCAGAAACTGTACAAAAAGTGGAGATGCGAGAAATTCAGCTTTAATGTAAAAGTGGGTGCATTCTCTTAATGCACATTAATGTACTTCTCTATATCATGTTCTAATTATTTACTTACTACAGAGTGCTTAAGTACGTCCACACTATTACACTCTCTTTGTAGTTTCATAATGTCATAACATAGTGGTAGCCTATGTAGGCACAAATTTCTCAATTTATTGTTATTCAATGGATAGGTGTTTAGACTTAACTAATTTTTGACTCTATGTAAAGACATGTGTCGTGCATATGATTGTCAATTATTTGTTGAAGTGTGGAAACATCCAACATATAGTGCACATTGGTCCCTGCAAGTTGTCCAAAATTGCGAAGACTCTAGATGCCTTTATCCCTACATTTTGTGAACTATGTATACTAGATGACCCATTGCGCCAATTGACACAGAGACCAACTGAAGCCCAGAAGTTTAGAGAAATATGTGAAAGATAAAGTGGAAGTTAAGTGAACTATTTGAACACATTTGAAGAGACCAACTGCGGGCATGGGTGCAAAGACCAATTCACCCAAGAAGAAAGCAATGAATAAAAAAAATACGTGAATTATTCGAAGAATGTTTCTCATGAATGGACGCCAATTGGCGCAGAGACCGACTGCAGACCGGAAGTTAAGTGAACTATTTTTTGAAGGATTTTTTCCTCACCTATCGACAAATGATTATGCTCATACTACGTTCTTTTTTTATGTAATACTGCATTCTTATTTGCCTTGACGGTGATCATTGCTAAGTGATTTCCTTGGCGATTTACTTTTGATAGATGAATCATTGCAATATTAGCACAGAGACCAACAACCATCACCTCAAAGACCATACGAAGAACAAATTAGCTAAATTATTCAAAGGACGTTTCTTGTGAATGATCTAAAAGATGTTATGTTTGTATTGTGTTTGTACCTGCCATGTATACACTGGTGCAGGGACGTCCTATGTAACATCCCCAGCCTCACACTACAGTAATCCCCCTCTTATGGTGGCCTTGACATCATGCTTTACTAAGCCAAATGCCACTTGTCTAAAATCTGCTTCAAATTCAAAATTCAAATGCATGACAAATATTTATTTCATCTGTCATGCAAACAAAATAGTTCATCCCATGGCAAATAATCTCTAAATATTTGTCATGTTGAAATCAATATTTTGCAATTCCCAATTTGCCCCTGGGAATTTATTCTCTAGTCCAGCAGCATTTTAAATGGCCTTTTCATTTTCTAAAAATGCTTGGACAACTCCCGTTGGCCTCAAACTTTTTTGTACAACACCAAAATAATATGCTTGGTTTATGTGCCAAGTTTCCCTCTTAGCAAAAATATTTGCTCACTCAAATAAATGAAAACAGTGGCTATTTCTTTTTATCTGAGAGAAAAAAAAGGGGAAAAGAGCCACTGTGCACTCCGGCCCAAGTGCACAGGAGAGGACGGCCCAGCCCACCTCTCCTTTCTCTCACCTCCCGTCGCCGTGTCGCCGTCCCTGTGGACGACCGCGCTCTCACCAGCCACCACTCGACACCGCGACGAGGCAGGCGAGCGTGAGGGGATAAGCTTGCCCCGAGCCATTCCCCCTGGATGCCGCCCTCATTTCTCCCCTCCTCTCCCTCGCACGTGCTCGCGCTCGCCTCTTCTCCCCTCTGCCCGAGCGCGTCGCCGCCGTTCACCGCGCTCCACCATGGCCACAGGCCTCCCCAGAGCCTGAGACCCAGCTCGTTCAATCCGCTTGCCTCCTCTCATTCCTTTCCGACCACCGGCGCGAGCTCTACGCCACCACAGCGCGGGGATCGAGCCCATCTCCGTCTTTGGTCACCGGAGCTTCGCCGGCGAATGCCGTCGATCTGCAGCTCCTAAGCTTTCATCGGGCCTACGTGTGCCTCCACAGTGAGCGCGCGCATCTTTCCTCTTTCTCTCCCGAGCTATTCCGCCACCGTAGCCGCCGCCACCATCGCCGCCCGAAAGCATCACCGCCATTGAGATAACCTCTGTCATGGCCGTCCGAGCACGGGAACATGCTTAGCGTCCCCCCGCAGTTCGAATGCGCTCCACTGGGCCGCTAGTCGAACCCTCTATAGCCTCGTTTCCGATCGTGGTCAAACGCCAGTGTCCGCCGTGCCACTCCCGGCCGTCGCTACACGTCATCTCCAGCCACAGTATCACTACCGTTCGACGCAGCGTCGACTGGCCGCTCGAACACCATCGACCGTGTCGCTTGTCGTGCCCCGTAGCGCCAAAACCACATTCGCCCGAAGTCCGGCGCCGCCCGCGGTGGTCACCGTCGATGTTCCTGGTCGCCTCAGCCGCTCCCGCCGATGCCGTTCGACGCGGCTTCGTCTCCGCGTTCAAACGCGACCGGCCGCGTTTGTTTTGATGGTCTATGGACGAATCCCGCGCGTCGCTGCCGTCTCCTGTGGTCGCCGGCGTTGCTCCGGCCACCGTGCTGACCTGGCGCCGATGTGGCCATGTGGGGCCCACCCCAGTGAGGCTGCCAGTGGGCCCTCAGTGCCTTAGTTGACCACGTTGACTCTGGTCAACGCAGTTACTGTTCACCCCTATGTATGACATATGAGCCCCCTCTGTTAATTTGGCTAATTAAACGTTTTTTAAAATAAAATTAATTAGTTAATCTAACCTGTCACTGACATGTGGGGCCCAGTAGCTAATTAACCCCAGAATAGTTTAAAATAAACTCTGTTAAGTAACAGAGGCTGACAGGTGGGACCCACTGGTCAGTTTGACCATTCAAACGGGTTAGCTGACTGCTGACGTCATGCTGATGCAATTCTGACGCATTAATATATTTCTGTTAATATAAATAATTCCAGATAATGCTTTAATCTTTGAAAATTCATAGAAATTAAACCGTAGCTCAGATCGAAAAACTTTATCTATGAAAGTTTCTCAGAACGACGAGACGAATTCGAATATGCCTTCGTCATACCTGTCACATGCCTCTAGCATGATGAACATGGAACTTTCCCCTCCGTTTCATTTGTCGGATAATCACCCGGAGCTGGGAGAACACTCCCGGATAATTTCCCGCTCCCACTAACCTGCGTAGTACTGCATTAGGGCACTCCTCGAATAACGTGCTGCCCTGCTATGCTACTGTGATTGCATTTGTCTGTCTTTATTTATTGTTTCTTCGCCCTCCTCTTTCGATAGACCCTGAGACCGACGCAGCTCCGGAGACTGGCTACACTGCTGACGACCCTTCTCTTATAGTAGAGCTTCCAGGCAAGCACCCCCTATTCTTTCTCTCTTATGCTTGCATCAGAAATTGTTGCTGCTACTTCTTTACCTATTCTGATGCATAGCCTAATTTTGTAACCTGCTTTTGGTAATTACCTGCTTACCCTAAACTGCTTAGAATAGGCTGGTTAGTAAACCCCAGTGACCCCACTTGTCCCAGTTGCCCCCGCTGGATGATCGGAAGACTCAACAACCAGGCCCGGCACCGCACATCACATCCCCTTTATCTGTATGACACTGCAGCGTTACTATCGAGTGTCGAGGGTGATACCTCGTTAGCACTTCTGATGTTAACTCTGTAGTGTAGCTATTTGGTCGTCATCATCGAGGGTGATTCCTCCTTCACCACTCTCGATAATGATGCTGTCGTGTAACACCTCAAGTGTGAACCCATCGAGGGTGATTCCTCCGAGCTCACCTTGACGGATACATCGAGTAGGAATCCAACGAGGGTTATACCTCAGATTCCCCTGATGTTTTGGACACACGGTTACTTGGACTTTACAACTGTTACTTGGAAAGTCGGGTCGACCCTGAGGGTTACCCGAGTGAGCACAAGATGCGAGTGATGTGGAGACGGGTTGACCTGGAGGGTGCCCGTGAGATAAATACGAGGCATGGCTGGGCATTCTTAGCCCTTGCCGTAAGTCCTTGAGACGGGGCGACGGGGTCACATTGATCGTGAGTCTCTGCTCGTTACCGCACACCCCCAATACACTAGCGATTTGGATATTTGATCCGAGTGGGCCTCTGCTCCGATAGCACTAACCATCACGCGGGAATAAATATGGGTACTCTGCATCGTATGCATCAGCCGAAAGCTCTGTCAAACATCCAGTTCAGCATGGCGGCCGGGTTGGATCATGCCGATGGCGCTGGTATCCACCCTGCATGCAACGACCCGGAGTGCACAGGGCGATGGCCCAAGACCCCTGAGAACTTAGGATATAGACCGACGGGGACCTCTCTGCTGAGCTTTAGGTAGGGCTGCGGTGTGTCGTTTGGCCGAGGCTGGGCATGACCTAGAAAAGTGTGTCCGGCCGGAGTTAAGCGAGCGTGGTGGGTAAGTTGGTGCACCCCTGGAGGGAAGAACTAATCTATGCATTGTCGGATCCTCGGTAACGGACGCTCAGAGTTGTATCCTGATCGATACAACTAGAACCTAATGATGAGATGAGATATGGATATTAGGGCTCTGGGATTGCTTTCTCGCAGGGAGTCGAGAAAAGGATCTCTGGCCAAGGTTGATACTTGGATATTAGGGCTCTGGGATTGCTTTCTCGCAGGGAGTCGAGAAAGGATCTCTAGCCGAGGTTGATACTTGGATATTAGGGCTCTGGGATTGCTTTCTTGCAGGGAGTCGAGAAAGGATCTCTCGGCGAGGTTGATACTTATTGCTACTACTACTTTATACTGTACTAATCTACACTCTTCTAATGCTGCAATACCGTTGAAGATGCTAGTCTTCGATAGGACTAGGCCCCCTCTCTATTCTGGCATTTCTGCAGCCCATTCCACATATACAGCCTTTCTTTGATAATGTTGCATATGTAGTGTAGATCCTTGCTTGTGAGTACTTCGGATGAGTACTCACGGTTGCTTTGCTTCTTCTTTTTCCCCATACCCGTTTGATGCAACCAGATGACGGAGCCCCGGAGCTAGCTGCCCCTGTCGACGATCACTACTACTACCCCGAAGATGGCTACTTCTACGAGTTGGCTGACGACCAGGAGTAGGTTCGGAGGGTTCCAGGTAGGAGGCCTGCGCCTTTTCGATCGTAGCCTTTGTTTTGCCCCGCTTCTTAAAGGTTTTTCTGTCTTTCTTTTATATCTGTACTCAGATATCTAATGCTTCTACTGATGCTTGTTTGACATCAAGCTTATGCATTCGAGCCCTCGAGGCCCTGGCTTGTAATATAATGCTTGTATGCCTTTATTTATGTTTTAGAGTTGTGTTGTGATTCCTTCAAGTGAGTCCTTAGGCTTAATCGTGTGCATTTGCGTGTATGATTAGTGCATGATTGAGCCGGGGGCATCATAGGTTGGTATCAGAGCCGACTGCCTGTAGGAATCCCCCTTTCCAACTCCTTGGCCGAAGTTGAGTCTAGTCGTCCAAAACTATTTTACTAACTTGGCTGTGTGGCTTACGGGCCCACGTCGCCATTGGGTGGTATTAGGATCTTTTATTCCTCGTCTATACTCTGGGATTCTGATCTATCGTCTACTCGGGTTAAGCATTTTGCTAACTCTGACTCTAGGATCTCGTAACCACTTCCTCCCGGAGAGCCCCGACATTCCAGATGATCGCTTGCTTCGCCAGAAGATTCTGCGGATACTCCTCGATGTTTCCCGAGACCCTGTGCCCACTGCTTTGCAGTTACTGACCACCGATAAATCCCCATGGATAACATCCTTGCCGTTTGTACCTTCATCCCCAGTTGTTCATATGCTCTCCAAAATACTTTGAAATGCTATCTGATCTCCCAAAAATCCTCTGCAGCCTATTGCTCCCGAAAATCTTGCTTCCTTGCATTATGGTTAATTCCATATGTTTAGCAATATTCATTAACATCGTTTGCCACCACCATTCCGAGTCCCTTGTTTCAATATGTTGCGAATGCTCGCAATCATCAGTCGAATCCGGAACTTCGTCCTTCCGGCTCAGACATCATTCTGGATATGAGCTGGTTCTCGGTAAATCGATCCTTGATTGATTGGCCATCTAATTCTATTCAACATACTCATCTTTTTATTAGAGCATCTGCCTCTGATCCCCCGATTTTGGAATCATAAACCCTTCGTATTTAAGCTGCGGCTTATTCAGATGTTTTCTATAAACCGATTCCTTTGCATCCCTTCTTCTGGTTGAGTACCGATACTCACATCAGATCCTTTGCAGACCACCTGATCTTTTGGTGGATTACTATCCGGTAGCTCCTTCGTATTTTAAATCATTGATGACTTTCCCCTGATACAAAATGCCTCTGGCGAATTGCATCATCTACTCCGTATCGCCAGCCCTTTGCTTTCGAGCGTGTATCCATCGCTCCTATTATTTTGTTGTATAGCTTCGTAAAAATGTCCCGATGGGTTGAACCTATGCTTTCCCTAATTCGTGTGAACTCAAAAGTTATGCGAGTCTTACTCTTCTGGTGCTTCACCAGATAAATCTTCAACACTACCATTTCTTCGAAAACGAGGAGTGAATGAAAGGTTATGCATTAAAGAAGTGGGAGTCGACCTTGAACCTTTGTGTTCATGCCCATGGACACGATGTAGATCCTATCATGGAAGCTCCTTGTAATAATAGTTATCCCCTTGATATAATACCATCTCGTATCTGTGTTATGTCCATTGCAACCATGGTCCTGGCCATGATTGTTCTTCTTTGATTCCATTTCTCGGACAAGATAAAATTACTTGTCTTTTGTAGATCATTTCACCTGTCCAACTTCTAATCCTGATCTACCTTCAAGTATTGCCCCATGTTATCTCATGGATATTGTGTCATTGCACTACCTCTGGTGAAATTCTTATTGGAATGATACTCCATCCCATCATTCCTAGCTTGATCAGCTATATCATCATCGTGCTAAATTTTAATTGTGCTACCTGGTCCTTATGCCCAGAGCAACTCCCGACGATGAGCTAAGCTTACATCGATCTTCCTTATCTTATCGTTTCACCTCGAACAACAAGCTTGATTTCGAGCTTGTGTCGTATCCGTGGTTTCAATAACCTTTCGCTTCATCATTCCCTTGCTAAATGTCATCGCGGTTCGATTGCATTCTCTTGAAACCCCTCGACAAATGTGATGTGATCACCGTCAACACTTTGACTTCTTCCAAGTTATTAATTGAATTCATGGTGAGGAATACCATCATTGCCCCTCGATGATTTGTGTTATCATCGACAACATCCTTGACTTCCTACCAACACAGACTTGGTCATGTTTTGCTCTAACATTGAGTTCCCTGCTATTCTTGTAATTGTTCCTTTGTATCTCTTGTGATCTTCAGATCCAACTCTTACTTGAAACACCATGTTATTGCTACCTCGAAGCATGACTGTGGTATGCCGAACAACAACAAGAACATTGGAAGTGCATTGCCAAATGTTTCTTGCTCTATTATCCAAACACCGTTGTAGGGGTAGCATCATGACTTCCCTCGCCCCGATATATAAATGATTTTGTACCTGCTGTACTGTCAGGTATATCATGTTCTTCTTTTCATTGGAAAAGATACACTCCTAATTCTTGTGTATAAACACATTTTCCTTTCCATTGGATTGTTTAACTTTTCTTGTGATCTATATGTTATAAGCAGAAATAAATCCCTGCTTATAAAACACCCAGATGTACAACCTTGTCAGTGAGACCCTGTTACTATTGTTGATGACATTCCGGTAACCCCCGATTGACGAGAACTTTGCCTATTGATCCGCCTCGTTCTTACGAGCAGGAAAATGGTCCTCTTCGTCCCCCGCCCTTGGTACCGACGTTGTTGCCGACATAGTGACAGACTTCCCTCTGACATGCCTTGTTATCGAGATCGTGCAAGATATCACCGTCCTCCCTACTCTCAGTCGACATTCGCCACCGTCCCACAGGATCGAAACCTGACTCTCCTGTACAACGTTGATTCCCAAGTATCATATGCTCTTGGCTTTGTGTGTTATCATGAGCCACCCTCCGAGAGATGATCTATTCCCGATGCTCTGAACCCCCTTCTTACACTCTGTTCAGGTATCGATCGGATGTCCATTCAATTGAAACTTCTTATTGTACCTTCATACTTTGCTCTCGATGTTTTCTTAAGTTCCAATTCGAGAGATACTTCAGCCACACTCCCTGAATTGTCAACCAGATAATCAACCCTACAAGGGTCAGTTCTCCCGAAGTTACCATTTACTTCCCCACTCAAACATAACTCCACCGTGTTCTCTTCCCGAACCTCGTCGAAAAGAGACCATCACGGTTATACACGCGGTTGGTGTATTTTAAAGAGTTTAGTGTCAAGTTCACTACAACCGGATATTAAAAACTCCCATATGCCACATAACCATGGGCACGACTTTCGAAAGTTTAAACCCTGTAGGGGTGTCCCAACTTAGCCCATGACAAGCTCTCACAACCAACGGAGGAAAATCCTCCTCCCGGAACAACCCGATCAAGCTCGGAATCCCGGTTCACAAGACATTTCGACAATGGTAAAACAAAACCAGCAAGACCTCCCGATGTGCCGACACCCTGATAGTAGCCGCACGTATCTCGTCTCAGGCCATGATCGGATGGGACAAGCTACGAGTAAAACTAGACCTCGAGTTTCCCCGAGGTAGCCCCGCAGGCCGCCCGTTTTGGACCAACACTCATGAGCAGCACTGGCCCGGGTTGTTGATTAAGAATCCTCGGGTTAATTACTCCCTATGCAAATTTTAGTTGTTATTAGGCAAATGGTAAAACCAATGTTGGGCCTTGCTGGAGGATTTTTATTCAAAGCGAACTGTCAAGGGGGGCCCATAAACCCCGACCGTGTTAGGAACGCAAAATCAAGGAACATAACACCGGTATGACGGAAACTAAGGCGGCAAGAGTGGAACAAAACACCGGGCAAAAGGCCAAGCCTTCCACCCTTTACCAAGTATATAGATGCATTAATTAAATATAAGAGATATTGTGATATCCCAACATATCCATGTTCCAACATGGAACAACCTGAACTACACCTGCAACTAGCAACGCTATAAGAGGGGCTGAGCAAAAGCGGTAACATAGCCAAACAACGGTTTGCTAGGAAGGTGGGTTAGAGGATTTTCATGGCAACATGGGAGGCTATATGAACAAGTGGTAGGTAGCGCTACATAGTGATAGAACGAACAACTGGCAAGCAAAGATAGAAGTGTTATCTGGGGTAATGATCATCTTGCCTTTAATGTCCTCAGTGGTATCGGGAACTTGCTCCTTGTGAACGTACTCAATAGGGTCCTCGGACTCAATCTCGTCTCCCGGAACTACCCACAAGAAGCACAAGCATACAATAAACAAACAAGTCATGGTAATGAACAAATACTTCATGCAACTCTAACATGAATGCATATGAAGAACGATATGCATGGAGCTACAGTTCTACCGGCACGAGGGATACGTCAACGGGACGGAATGTTGAAGACAAGATGGATATGGGAAGAATCTTGGTAAACCAAGCATGCCACTGGAAAGATTGGAAGATTTTGGTTGAAATCGATATGAAGATCACCGGAGACGGATGTACGGTTTGAAAATGACAAGCAAAACCATATACAATGCAATCTGTTAAAAACAGCAACATGACAACTTGGATGCAAAGCTTAAATACGCTACAGCATAGCAACATGAAAATGAATGGCATGGCATTGAAGTACATATCAAGCACTACAAAACATGATTACTGAGCTACTGCTAAAACTCAATAGAACATGTTTAAAACAGCATGGCAAAAATGCAAATGATAACAGTTTTACAGACTTAGCAGAAATTTACTGAACATGGCAAAACAGATGCAGATAGCGAAGTTTAGGGCTAGTAAACTATATGCTAAAGGAACATATTATAGCAAACAAGAGGATGGCATGCTAGTACTAAATGCACTTAACAAAACTCCCTTACTGAACTTGTTCCAAAGATTTATATAAATGATGATAGCATCAATGCAAGATGGCAAGCTATGTCGACAGATTCAGACTAAGCAAAATAAACATGCCATGGCAAAACAGTTTCTTGTAGTCATGTTTGCAAGCTTGTGGCACTCACTACAAAGCATATCATGGCATGTAAATAATTCTAACAGAAAGTAGACATGATGAAGAACATGTTCATGTGCAAAACTACCACATAGCATATTTGAATTTAAAGACACCAAAATGACAAAATGGCATATGCTGCAAAATAACATGTTCACAAACTTGCTCAAATGAAGAAATTGATGCCACCAATGGATTCATAGGATTTTTCTAGCCCAAAAACATATATAATATGTTGGGGTCACTTTAGAAAAATCACCACAAATGCTTAGAATGAATTACTGCCTAAAATGGAAAAGACAGAAATGGTAATTTCCATAATTGGAAATGCCCAGAAAGGGACTGGCCCGAAATGGAAAGATCCCATCTACCAGAAATGGAATATCCCCTGGAATTAAATAAAAGGAAAAGAATATTTGGGATGAGAGGCTGACAGGTGGGGCCTCCTGGGATGTGAGTATGACAGGTGGGGCCTACCTGTGAGTGACTCTGTTAAAATGGAAAAGGGGGGGGGGGGTGTTAGTGCGCTCGGGGGGATTCGAACCCGGGCCGCTCGGGTGGAGGCACGGCTCGACGACCAGTCGGGCTATTCGTGTGTTCAAGATAGGAGGGGAGCTCGCTCCTATTGAGGTAAGCTCGCTTGGTACGGGTTTCCTTTCCTGGGCAGAAGAGAAAACGCCGACAGCGCAGGCGAGCAACGGCGGCGACGGCGGGGCTCAGGAGGTGGCGGCGGGTGTGTGGAAACAGAAGGCGGAGCCGGGGTGTGCCCAAGCGGTGCCGCAGGGGACGTGCGCGCGCGGGCTCTCCTGAGGACAAGCTCGAGCTTGCCTCGGTGGCTATGGCGACAGCGCTCGGCGAGGCATGGAGCTCGCGCGGGGTTGCTGCGCCGCGGATCGCGTGTGTGTGGGCAAACAGATCAAGGACAAGCGCACCTAGGCGGGAACCTGGGCACTGGGAAGCACGGGTGCGCTACAACGAGCACACACACAAAAATAATTCAGAGTTCGCCGGAGCACCGAGAACTCGGCGAAGGCACGAACCTAGCGACGCCTACAGGGATTGATCGGCGACAAGAAAGAGCAGGGATGGATCTGGGTATACCTAGTATACCTATGACACAAAGATGTGCCCGAGGACTCGACGGAGACGGCGCGAGGCATCTCTGAACTTGGCGGGTTTCTGTCCGGGAAGAAGAGGAAGAAGACAGCGTCGTGGAGCTCGAACCCGAGACCGTGGCGTCGCGCGCGTTGTGGTACTAGGCGCAGGGGGACTTGGCGGACGCTCGCACGGTGGTAGCAGAGGCCTAAGGAGGTCAGAGAGGCTACCCGGAGCTCGAGCTCTAGCTCGGCCGGAGCATGGCGGCAGGGTGACGGCGTGGCTCGAGGCCGCTTACCTGAGCGGCGGCGAGGGTAAGAGGTGAGGGGATATGGTCGAGGGAGGTTAGGGCTAGGTCTAGGACAAGCTATATAGGGGCTAGGGGCACCGGACGGCCCTCAAATCGACCGGGGCATCGACATGGCTCCTATGGATGAGCTGCCGTACAGGGAAGACGACCCTCCTGTCACTAGCGGGCTGGATGGGCTACTGCTGCTGCGTGGGCTGCGGGAGGCCCAGGTAAGGAGAGGTAAGCCTGCCATTGCTCTGTTTTTATTAATAAACAGAGTTCAGGAAAAGGAAAAGGAGTGGGAGCTAGGAGAAGAATTTGGCAGACATATGAATATCCTCATGCTCCTGGAATTATGCTCTATTTGATAAAATTGGTTTGGGCATTTTTAGAGGTAGAAAAATAAAACAAGTTTGAATAAAATTCAAACTTGAGGCATTTTTGAACCTAACCAAAACAACTTCAAATAGGCTGAAATTTGACAGAGAGGTTTTGGGCATGGAGTAAGATTCCTGGGGAGAAATTGAACATTTATGGAGGAGGGCAAGATGGCACTTGCAAAAAGAAAGAAAAGAGAAGGAGAGGTGGTGATGCATGGATCACACCTGGGGCACAAAATGTCATGCATGAAGCACAATGCACATGATGATTATGAGAATGCAAAATGACATAAGCACAATGCAACACTTGATATGACCATGATGCAACATATGGTGGCATAAGCAAAATGACAATGATGCACAAATGGAATATGGCAAGTGGTGAGTAATGCATAGCATTGAATAAAACAACACATAAAAACAAAAGAGGTCAAAATGATGGAACCCAAATGGAATTGGATGAAGATCAAGTTGGATCTATTGCCAAAATGGGTAGTTTTACATATGGGGTGTTACAACTCTCCTCCACTACAAGAAGATCTTGTCCCGAGATCTAGGACTGAAAGAACTCTGGATATTCGGAACGGAGGTGATCCTCGCGCTCCCAAGTAGCTTCTCAGTCGGAATGGTGAGACCACTTAACTTTCAGGAACTTGATTGACTTGTTGTGAGTTTTGCACTCAGTTTCTTCAAGAATGGCAATGGGATGCTCATGATAGGACAAGTCCTCTTGTAGGTCAATCTCTTCGAAGTTGATAGCGCGCTCGGGCACATTTGAGAAGTTGGACGGGAGCTCAAGTTGACAGGCAAGGTCGCCTCTTTTGCCAACAATCTTGAAAGGACCCACATATCTTGGGGCAAGCTTCCCTTTGATACCGAAGCATTGAGTGCCTTTCATTGGAGAGACTCGGAGATAGACATGGTCTCCAATCTCGAAAGCCAACTCACGGTGCTTGCTATCATAGTAACTCTTCTAGCGCGATTGCGCGGCTTTGAGATTTTCACGGATGACTCTGCACATTTGTTCTGCTTCTGTGATCAAGTCATTGCCAAGAAGTTGGCGTTCACCAGTCTCGGACCAGTTGAGAGGAGTATGGCACTTTCTGCCATATAGAATTTCGAAAGGGGCCTTGCCCGAACTTGCTTGGTAGCCGTTGTTGTAGGAGAACTCGGCATACGGGAGGCAATTCTCCCACTTCATACTAAAAGAGATGACACAAGCTCTTAGCATGTCTTCAAGGATTTGATTGACTCTTTCAACTTGGCAACTTGTTTGAGGATGAAAGGCCGTGCTGAAATGAATGTTTGTGCCCATGGCCTTCTGGAAGGAGTCCCAGAACTTGGAAGTGAAAATGCTTCCACGGTCTGAGGAGATCAATTGAGGAATCCCATGCAACGAGACTATTCTGGAGGTGTATAGCTCCGCCAGCTGAGCTGCTGTGATAGATTCTTTGACCGGAAGAAAATGAGCCACTTTTGTAAGCTTGTCAATGACAACGAAGATAGCATCATTTCCTCGCTTGGACTTGGAAAAGCCGGTGACAAAGTCCATTTCGATATGATCAAACTTCCATTCGAGAATAGGTAGAGGTTGGAGGAGTCCTGCTGGACGCTGATGTTCTGCTTTCACTCTGCGACAGACATCACATTCATTCATGAATTGAGCAATCTCTCACTTCATTCGTGTCCACCAAAACTTCTGCGTGAGGTCATGATACATCTTAGAACTGCCTGGATGGATGGAAAGGAGAGAATTGTGTGCTTCATCCATTATGACCTTCCTTAGATCACCCTTAGGAACCACTAACCGGTCCTCGAAGAATACGGTGTCTTTGTCATCAATGCGATAGCACTTGTATTTGGGTAAGCCCTTGGCAACACCATCTTTCACCTTCTTCACCATTGAATCAAGGAGTTGTGCCTCACGAATTTGGTCTTCCAAAGTTGGAGTGACTTGAAGGTTGGCAAGAAAACCTTGAGGAACAACTTGGAGGTTGAGCTTGCGGAATGCTTCACAAAGATCAGGCTGGAATGGTTTGAGAATTAAGCTGTTGCAATATGCCTTTCTGCTCAACGCATCTGCAATCAAATTCGCCTTGCCTGGAGTATATTCAATGCTTCGATTGTTCTCTTGGATCATTTCTACCCAACGCGTTTGCCAGAGGTTGAGGTTGGGCTGAGTGAAGATATATTTGAGGCTCTTGTGATCGGTGAAAATGTCCACTTACCTGCCCAACAAGAGATGTCTCCATGTGATTAAGGCATTGACAACTGCCACCAACTCAAGATCGTGAGTGGGGTATTTCCTTTCGTTTGGCTTCAATTGTCAAGAAGTATAGGCCACAACTTTCTTGTCTTGCATAAGAACGGCACCGAGACCTTGCAACGAAGCATAACAGAATACTTGGTAGGGCTTGGACTCATCAGGAGGAGTAAGAACCGGAGCTGTGACGAGTTTCTATTTGAGAGTATTGAAGGCCACATCACACTCAGGAGTCCAGGAGTATTTGACATTCTTTTGGAGGAGGTTGGACAGCGGCTTAGCAATTTTTGAGAAGTTCTCCACAAACCTTCTGCAATAGCTTGCAAGCCCGAGGAAATTGCGAAGCTGCTTGATGTCCTGAGGAGGCTCCCAGTTGACAATTGAAGCAACCTTTTCAGGATTGACAGAAATGCCCTTGGCGGAGATGATGTGACCAAGGTAAAGAACTTCATCAAGCCAGAATTCACATTTAGAGAACTTTGTGTAGAATTGATACTCTCTGAGCTTGTCGAGCACCAATCGCAAATGTTTAGCATGATCCTCTTTATTCTTGGAGAAAACTAGGATATCATCGAGATACACCAGGACAAATTCGTTGGTGTAGGAGTTGAAGATGAAGTTCATCATTCTCGAGAAGGTTGGAGGGGCATTGGCAAGCCTGAAAGACATGACAATATACTCATAAGAACCAAAGCTCGTTCTGAAAGCTGTCTTTGGGATATCTTCTTCACGAATGCGAATCTAGTGATACCCCATACGGAGGTCAAGCTTGGAAAACACCTTTGCACCTTTGAGTTGCTCGAACAATTCATTGATATTGGGAAGTGGATATTTGTTCTTGATTGTCTTCTTGTTCAATGGGCGGTAATCGACGCAAAGTCGTTCCGTGCCATCTTTCTTCTGGACAAAGAGAACACCACATCCCCAAGGAGACGAACTTGGTCTGATCAAACCCAGACGTCCTTGTTCATCGAGCTGTTTCTTCAATTCTTTCAGCTCTTCTGGCCCAAGATTGTAGGGACGCTTACAAACGGTTCTGTACCGGGCTCAAGGTCAATAACGAACTCAACTGGTCAGTGAGGAGGCATACCCGGAAGCTCTTCTGGAAAAACATCTTGATACTCACAAACAATTGGAATCTGAGAAATAGCGTTGATCTTGCCTTTCTCATTGAGAGAGAACAACCGAATGGTTTCATCACGAGCCGCAAAGATAATCACATCTTCAGACGGATGAGTCAATTTTATCTCCTTTTCAGCACAATTAAGAAAAGCCTTGTGCTTAGAAAGCCAATCCATGCCGAGAATAAGATCAATATCGGAATTGCCGAGAACCATCGGGGAAGCTAGAAAAGAATAGTTGCCCGTCTTGATACCGACATTCGGAACCAACAAGGTAGAAGTCAAACGCTTCGCCAGAGAAATAATTTCCAGTGCTCTTGGCAACATTACTGCTTCGAAATTGTGCTTTGATGCAAATAGATATGACATGAAAGAATGCAATGCACCAGAATCGAACAAAACTTTTGCAGAAATATCATTAACTGAGAGATTACCCATGATCACTTCTGAAGAATCCTCTGCTTGAGCTGAATTCATCATGTTCACTCTTGCTGACTTGGGATTGTGCTTGACAACTGCATTGCTTGCTGATCTGATAGGAGGAGGAGGCGGAAGGCGCCTCTGGTTGAAGCACTTGTTGGAGTAGTGTCCTTTCATACCACACTTGTGAAAAGTGACATTTGAAAGTGGATGAAAAGGTGGAGGAGGGCCTGTCCTTGGAGCCTGAGACTGAGACTTGTTCTGATAGCTTGGGTTGGGTGGGTGGGAAGATCCACGACCACCTGAGTGCTTCTGCTGATAGGGCGGATGAAATAGAGGAGCTGGAGGAAGCCAAAACATCTGCTGCTTTGAGACCACTTGAGAGGATGAAGAAGAGTGGACTGCATCCCTGAGCCTCTTCTTGGAAGCTTCACACTTGAACTAAGCTGCTTCTTGTTTGAGAGCCATGTTATAGAACTGATCAAACTGAGTAGGCTCCACAAGAACAAGAGCTAGCTGAAGGTCCTCTTTGAGGCCACCCCTGAAGTAGTAGATCATGCTTTTCTCATCTGGGATGTCTTGCCTTGCATAGCGAGCAAGATTCTGAAACTTGATGTTATATTGATACACATACATGTTGCCTTGCTTGAGATTGCGGAATTGCTCACCATGCCCTCGGTAACACTTGCTAGATTATGATGAGCTCGAAAATCCCGGCAGAAGTCGGTCCAGCTGATCACTCGACCCCCTCTGGAGTCTTTGTACTGCTGCCACCAATCAGCTGCCTGGTCCTTGAGCTGGAAGGAAGCGAACTTGACGTAGTCCTTAGGTTTGACATTGCTGCACTCGAAATGCTTGTTGATGTCCATGAGCCAATCATCAGCGTCCATGGCCACAACACAAGCGCTGAACGTCTTTGGCTGATTTGCGAGAAATTGACTGAGTGAAGCGAACTGGGGTTGATTGTTGAAATGCCCTTGGCCTTGGTTCCCTTGGTTGCCTTGGCCTTGGCTGCGCTCTTGCATGAGCTGAATCAGCATCTGAGTATTGGCATCGGTGGCCGCCATCAAAGCTTGCCATGCCTCCGGAGGTGGAGGAAGAGGCGGAGGTGGCGGTTCTGACTGCTCTCCCTTGTTATGGTCCGGATTCAGACGAGTTGCGGGAGCCATCCTGAAGAAGATGACATCCGTTAGAACCATCATTGAAAAGATAGTTAAGCTGAATCATAGGCTAGACATGTGCAATGAAGTCTTCAATGAGCATCTGAACAGAGAGATTGAACGAATGCATTCCAAAGTTAATATGATACAACCATTTGAATGAGAAGCCACTTGGAACGATTGGATTAACAAAGCAAGATATCACCTAGATACAAACATATGACAGAGATTTCGGCCAACGTGTTCGCGATGAGGCCCCACGGGCACAACGTACAGCGGACGTCACGAATGACAAACAAGACGTCCCCGAATTGGCATAGCCAAGGATTATTTTAGACGCCTTGCGACCATTGTAAATCGACCGTGAAAAATGAACCACTAGACGTTGGACCCCAATCTCAACTCATACATTTGTCGGAAAGAATTCCTGGGTACTACTTGAATTCCCACCTATTAACTCCCGAAACTTTTTGGTTATGCAATCTGGTGTTGGGGATACAGGGAGGCACAAATATCTCACACAACTAACAAGTCCTACACTCCAACTATATCCATCCGTCAACACATAACAAAGAACTCGGAAATCATGTACCTCAGACCTTCGAAAAAACATCCCATATACTAGCTGTGGCAATACATCTGGTTGCTCTCCCTAGTACTGGGTGTCACAAAACTACACTCACCACTAGTAGCATAGAAGCGCTTTCGATGTCGGCGTCCTCTGGTATTCCGGAACTGAAACGATAAACACTGTGACGAAAACACCTTGGAGCTCAACTCCCTGGGACACTGCCACAACCCCTAAATATCAGGAGGCACCAAGACAGAATCCCCACCACAATGATATCAGAACGATTCCACAATACCTGCGTGATCCTAAAAAAATTTTGAGTGAAAAAGTGCAACGCCCCCGACTCAATCGTGCACTAATCATACACGCAATCATGCACGATCAAGCACAGGGACTCACGGGAAGATATCACAACACAACTCTAACACAAATAAACGGAGATCCACAATATTACAGACCAGGATCATGAGGATTCGAATACATAAGTCAGTCATACAAATAATATCTGGGTACAGACATAGTTAGACAAGGTTTGCCTTAAGAAGGCTAGCACAAACAACGACTCTAGATCAAAAGGCGAATGCCTCCTGCCTGGGGCCTCCGATCCTACTCCTGGTCGGCTGGCTCGATCCAGTAGTACGTGCTGTCTGGACCCTCCTGGTAGTAAGCTCCTGCTAGGACATCTGGCTCCGGAGCTCCATCGTCTGAGGTAACATCAAATGGGGTATGGGGGAAAAAGAAGTAACAAAGCAACCGTGAGTACTCATCCGAAGTACTCAGCAAGCAAGGATCTACACTACATATGCAACATTATCAAAGAGAGGCTGTATATGTGGACTGGGCTACAGAAATGCCAGAATAGAGACAAGGCCTAGTCCTATCGAAGACTAGCATCTTCATGAAGCCACCATCTTGCAGCAATTAGAAGAGTACAGAAAAGCATTTTATTAAACAAGCATGTTGAGGCAAAGCCTAGAGATCCTTCCTCGATTCCCTGCGAGAAAGCGATCCCGGAGCTTCAATTAATTAAACATGTATCCAGTTCAAGTAATAGATCGGGATACCAAACTGAGCGTCATGTTACCATGGACACGGCTATTCGAATAGATCACTTCCCTACAGGGGTGCACTACTATTACCCAACACGCTCGAACACCTCTGGCCGGACACACTTGTTGGGTAATGCCCGGCCTCAGGAGATCGACACGAAGCAGCGACCTACCTAGGCTCAGCAGAGAGGTCAACACGCCGGACTAACCTATGCATCCAGGGGTCTTGGGCCATCGCCCCGGGCGCTCCTGCGCGTTGCGAGACTGGCCGAGGAGCAGGCGCGACACTAAACTCGTCAGTGAAGTATCCAACCCAACCCCAACAATCAGCCCGCACGGTGAACTGTGACGTCTGATGAGCTTTCGGGGGAAACGTACGATGTAGAGGGCCCCATAAACCATTATCCCACGTGGTGGTAGTGCGTATAGGCCATTGGCCAACTCAGATCAATTACTCAAATCCGTTAGGCGTATTTACTAACTCATGGAGGCGATCAGAGTTTCTGATGCTCCGCCACAATATCTCTCTCGGGTGCCCTCCTGGCAAACCTGACTGCATAATTTCCCCACGGGTACCCATCAGGGTCGACCCGCCTGCGACAAAGGTCAAAGTAACCGTGTGGTCATAACATCAAGGGGGAAACCCCGAGGAATCACCCTCGGTGGATTACACTTGATGAAATTAGCAAGGTGAATGTAGGAGGAATCACCCTTGAGGTTCACACTTGAGGGGTTGTGCGACCGAGTCGTATCGTGAATGGTTAAGGAGGAATCACCCTCGATGACCACGACTGAACAGCTACACTACAGAGTTATCATAAGGAGTATGTTACGAGGTATCACCCTCGGCACTCGATAGTAACTATGCAGAGTCGTACAACAATGGGGGGTGAAGTGAGGTGTCGGTCTGTGGTCGTCGATCACGTTGATCGAGTCATCGATGATGAAGAAGAGGCAACAAGGACAAAGTGGGGGTCACTGACGGATCACTAACCAACCTATACTAAGCAGTTTGAATAGGCAGGTAAGGTAGCAATAAGCAGGTTACAAAAGCAGGCTATGCATCAGAATAGGAGCAATCATTTACAGTAGCAAAATCTAATGCAAGCAGGAGAGAATGGAAAGGGCGATATCAGAGTGATCAAGGGGGGGGCTTGCCTGGAAGCTCTGCTAAGAGGGGCTGGTCGTCAGAAGGCTGCTCGTCCGGAGCGTAGTCGTACTCTGCTGCGTCGACGTCGGTCTCGGCGTCTATCGAGAGAGAAGGAGAGGGAAAGAAACAATAAATTCACGGCAAAAATGCAAACAATATGCATGACACGCCTAAATGATATGGAGAGGTGTTTTACTGCCTAACTAAATGATTTAGTTAATTTAGGAATTTTATTTGGATTTATTTTATTAAAGTTGAGCACTATTCATTTATCGAAATCAGTCTAAAAGTTCCATGTTCAGGTAGTTAGTGACATCTGACAGCAACACGAAGGGCGTATTCAGATTCGTCTCGTCGTTCTGAGCAACTTTCATGTATAAAGTTTTTCGATCGGAGCTACGGTTTATTTTATATGAATTTCTAAAGTTTTAATCATTTTCTGAATTTAACTATTTATTTAATTTCGAATTATCCAGAATAGTAAATGATGACATCATCATGACATAGGTGTGACATCAGCAGGTCAAACCCAGCTGACCAGAGTCAAACCTGACCTGTGGGTCCAGTGGGACCCACATGTCAGTGACTCAGCTAATTAAACAGAGTTAGATTAAACTAATTAGGTTAATTAGTGGGTGGGGCCTACTGGTCAGTGAGTGATTAGTATTTAAACTAATTAATTAACTAATTAACTATTTACTTATTTATTTTAATTCATTTATTTATGTGGGACCCACATGTCTGTCACACAGGGGGTGGCCACGTCAGCGTTGACTGGGTCAACAGGTCAACCGGTCAACGGGGCTCGCAGTCAGTGGCACAGAGGCGGGGCCCACCGGCGCCAGGTCAGTGCGGTGGCCGGAGCGACGCCGGCGACCAAATACGCGGCGGCGCGGCTCGGGAGGTGGTCGGGATTCGTCCACCGGCCACCATTTCGCGCGTGGTTAGGTGCGTTGGAATAGCCGCCGCGCGGCGCGTCCATCAGTGGTGGTGGCATGGCCGGGGACGGTGTGTAGCGACGGCGGCGAGCAGCGAGGCGGGCGCCGGAGTTCGGACATCGGCGGGATCGAAGCTATGGCATGCAAAACGAGCAACGCGAGGTGGCTACAGCGTCTACTCGTTGCGGGTAGTGCAACGGTGCCACGCACGGGACCATATGGTCACCGTGGCCACGCCGGCGATGATGCGGGCGGCGGAGCGGTTCGGGTGATGGTGAAGCGGGCGCCAGAGCTCGAGATCGAGCGCGTGGAATGAGGGGAAAGAGGGAGGGGCTCACTGCCGTTGCTGGGAAGGCCCAGTGAAGCCGGTGGTGGTCGGAGGGCGGCGGAATCCGGCGATGAAGACGACGGAGCCGGGGAGGAAGATGAGGTCGCCGCGGTCGCTACAGGGGCTCCGAGCTCCAGCCCGAGGTAGTAGGTGGCATAGGGGACGACAGCGGAGCTGGTGAGCACGTCGGCAAGGCGAGTGAGGGCCGGTGGCCGCGTGCTTCACGGGACCACGGCCATGGCGGCGCTCGGGCGAGGTGGGGAACGAGGGAGAGGGGCGAACGGGGCGGCTAGGGTTCGCCAGAGGGGTGCGGGGGTTGCTCTTATCCTCTACGCGTGCGACGACGCGCTGTCGAGCGGCGAGCAAGGGGGGGCCGGGTGCACGCGCGTGTGTGCGTGCGGTGTGCTCGACAGCGAGCGGCATGAGCAGTGCGGGGGGGGGGCGGGAGGGGGAGGGAGGAGGTGCGGGGTGGGCTGGGCCTAGCTGTAGCCACTTAGGCCCAGCTGCTGCGGCCTTTTTCCTTTTCTTTCTTTTTTGTCTATTTTCTGTTTCGTTTCCTATTTTCCTTTTTCTGTTTTGCAAATAGTTCGGCCACCATTACACTTTTGTAAAATGTGAGACTTAGCTCATAAACTGCAGTGAAATATCTAGCACTGTTATAAAAAGGTTTTAAGTTCATATCATTTCATTTTGATTGTATTTAATTATAAATGGATTAAATACTTCTGTCTTATTGCTGTTAGAGTCACTTAATTATTTTAGAAAAGTTTGATTACAATTTTAGAATTGTCTCTGCATTATTTAGTATTTAATGAACATTTTAGTTTCTGTTTTGAACAACTTTTATTTTCCATTTTAAATTAACTTGAAGTTTGAATTAGGAGTTGAAATGCAATATGATGCAAATGATGATTAGGCACTGTTAAACTTGCTGACATGGCATCAACTAGGGGTGACCACTGTGGCTAATTACATGGGGTTTTACAAAAAAAATAGAAGAGTGAGGAAAACACCTACGACACGAGTCCTTACCAGAGCGACGAAGGGGATAAGGAGTAAAAAGAATTCCTACTCTCTGATATAACTAAGACTCAAAATAGTTTTCTTCTAGACTCGTCAGTGGTTCGATCAAGCAGGGGCTCCTATAGTCGGTATGGCTCTGAATACCAACTTGTAACGCCCAAGATGCAATTCTATCCCAATCACGTGATGAACTCATGATTGGGGCACAATCGCATTTCGGACGCGTAGCAAGGTGGCATACAAATACATACAACCAAGTGAATAGATAAAATACGAGATCCAGGCAACACTTGCCCCAGCGTAGGATAAATATGACAATCATCATACAAACATCCATACATATAGTAGAGTCCGACTACGGACAAGATAAAAGAATAAAACACCACCCTGCTACTATTCCCGGATACTCTGACTAGGTCCTCTACTAATCGTCCGGATAGGTAACATAGGAACGCCCACGAGGCTCGTCAAACTCCCACTTGAGCTCAGTGGCATCTCCTGCATCTGACTCAATGGTACCTGCAACTGTGTTTGTAGTATTCTGTGAGCCACGGGGACTCAACAATCATATCACCCACGGTAGCAAGACTATAAAAGCTTAAATAGGTATGGCATGGTTAAGTGGTGGAGTTGCAGCAAGCACTAAGCATATGTATGGTGGTTATCTTATGAATACAAGAATAAGGTGAGAAGCTACGCAAACGGTCGCGAACTAGTAATGATCAAGAAGTGATCCTGAACTACTTACGTTCAAACATAACCCCACCGTATTCTCTTCCCGAACCTCATCGAAAGGAGACCATCACGGTTACACACGCGGTTGGTGTATTTTAAAGAGTTTAGTGTCAAGTTCACTACAATCGGATATTAAAAACTCCCATATGCCACATAACCGCGGGCACGGCTTTCGAAAGTTTAAACCCTGTAGGGGTGTCCCAACTTAGCCCATGACAAGCTCTCACGATCAACGGAGGAAAATCCTCCTCCCGGAACAACCCGATCAAGCTCGGAATCCCGGTTCACAAGACATTTCGACAATGGAAAACAAAACCAGCAAGACCTCCTGATGTGTCGACACCCTGATAGTAGCCGCACGTATCTCGTCTCAGGCCACGATCGGATGGGACAAGCTACGAGTAAAACCAGACCTCGAGTTTCCCCGAGGTGGCCCCGCAGGCCGCCCATTTTGGACCAACACTCATGAGGAGCACTGGCCTGGGTTGTTGATTAAGAATCCTCGGGTTAATTACTCCCTATGCAAATTTTAGTTGTTATTAGGCAAATGGTAAAACCAATGTTGGGCCTTGCTGGAGGAGTTTTATTCAAAGCGAACTGTCAAGGGGGGCCCATAAACCCCGACCGTGTTAGGAACGCAAAATCAAGGAACATAACACCAGTATGACAGAAACTAAGGCGGCAAGAGTGGAACAAAACACCAAGCAAAAGGCCAAGGCTTCCACCCTTTACCAAGTATATAGATGCATTAATTAAATATAAGAGATATTGTGATATCCCAACATATCCATGTTCCAACATGGAACAAGCTGAACTGCACCTGCAACTAGCAATGCTATAAGAGGGGCTGAGCAAAAGCGGTATCATAGCCAAACAACGGTTTGCTAGGAAGGTGGGTTAGAGGCTTTTCATGGCAACATGGGAGGCTATATGAACAAGTGGTAGGTAGCGCGACATAGTGATAGAATGAACAACTGGCACACAAAGATAGAAGTGTTATCGGGGGTAATGATCATCTTGCCTTTAATGTATTGTCCTCAGTGGTATCGGGAACTTGCTCCTTGTGAACGTACTCAACAGGGTCCTCGGACTCAATCACGTCTCCCGGAACTACCCACAAGAAGCGCAAGCATACAATAAACTACCACATAGCATATTTGAATTTAAAGACACCAAAATGACAAAATGGCATATGCTGCAAAATAACATGTTCACAAACTTGCTCAAATGAAGAAATGGATGCCACCAATGGATTCATAGGATTTTTCTAGCCCAAAAACATATATAATATGTTGGGGTCACTTTAGAAAAATCACCACAAATGCTTAGAATGAATTACTGCCTTCAATGGAAAAGACAAAAATGGTAATTTCCATAATTGGAAATGCCCAGAAAGGGACTGGCCCGAAATGGAAAGATCCCATCTACCAGAAATGGAATATCCCCTGGAATTAGATAAAAGGAAAAGGATTTTTGGGGGGAGAGGCTGACAGGTGGGGCCTCCTGGGATGTGAGTATGATAGGTGGGGCCTACCTGTGAGTGACTCTGTTAAAATGGAAAAAGGGGGGGGGTGTTTTAGTGTTATGTGCGCTTCGGTGGGGGGGGGGGGGGGGGGGTTCGAACCCGGGCCGCTCGGGTGGAGGCGCGGCTCGACGACCAGTCGGGCTATTCGCGTGTTTGCGATAGGAGGGGAGCTCGCTCCTATTGAGGTAAGCTCGCCTAGTACGGGTTTCCTCTCCTGGGCAGAAGAGAAAACGCCGACAGCGCCGGCGAGCAACGGCGGCGATGGCGGGGCTCAAGAGGTGGCGGCGGGTGTGCAGAAACAGGAGGCGGAGCCGGGGTGTGCGCAAGCGGTGCCGCAGGGGATGTGCGCGCGCGGGCTCTCCCGAGGACGAGCTCGAGCTTGCCTTGGTGGCTATGGCGACGGTGCTCAGCGAGGCATGGAGCTCGTGCAGGGTTGCTGCGCTGTGGATCGCGGGCATGTGGGCAAACAGATCAAGGACAAGCGCAGCTAGGTGGGAACCTGGGCACTGGGAAGCACGGGTGCGCTACAGCGAGCACACACACAAAAATAATTCATAGTTCGCCGGAGCACTGAGAACTTGACAAAGGCACGAACCTAGCGACGCCTACAGGGATTGATCCACGACAGGAAAGAGCAGGGATGGATCTGGGTATACCTAGTATACCTATGACATGAAGATGTGCCCGAGGACTCGACGGAGACAGTGCGAGGCAGCTCTGAACTTGGCGTGTTTCTGTCCGGGAAGAAGAGGAAGAAGACAGCGTCGTGGAGCTCGAACCCGAGGCTGTGGCGTCGTGGTAGGAGGTGTAGGAGGACTTTGCGGACGCTCGCACGGTGGCAGGAGAGGCCTGAGGAGGTCAGAGAGGCTACCCCGAGCTCGAGCTCTAGCTCGGCCGGAGCATGGCGGCAGGGTGACGGCGTGGCTCGAGGCGGCTTACCTGAGCGGCGGCGAGGGTAAGAGGGGAGGGGATCTGGTCGAGGGAGGTTAGGGCTAGGTCTAGCACAAGCTATATAGGGGCTAGGGGCAGCGGACGGCCGTCAAATCGACCGAGGCGTCGACGTGGCTCCTGTGGATGAGCTGCCGTACTGGGGAGACGACCCTCCTGTCGCTAGTGGGCTGGATGGGCTACTGCTGCTGCGTGGGCTGCGGGAGGCCCAGGTAAGGAGAGGTAAGCCTGCCATTGCTCTGTTTTTATTAATAAACAGAGTTCAGAAAAAGGAAAAGGAGAGGGAGCCAGGAGAAGAATTTGACGGACATATGAATATCCTCATGCTCCTGGAATTATGCTCTATTTGATAAAATTGGTTTGGGAATTTTTAGAGGTAGAAAAATAAAACAAGTTTGAATAAAATTCAAACTTGAGGCATTTTTGAACCTAACCAAAACAACTTCAAATAGGCTGAAATTTGACAGAGAGGTTTTGGGCATGGAGTAAGATTCCTGGGGAGAAATTGAACATTTATGGAGGAGGGCAAGATGGCACTTCAAAAAAGAAAGAAAAGAGAAGGAGAGGTGGTGATGCATGGATCACACCTGGGGCATGCACCAAAATGTCATGCATGAAGCACAATGCACATGATGATTATGAGAATGCAAAATGACATAAGCACAATGCAACACTTGATATGACCATGATGCAACATATGGTGGCATAAGCAAAATGACAATGATGCACAAATGCAATATGGCAAGTGGTGAGTAATGCATAGCATTGAATAAAACAACACATAAAAACAAAAGAGGTCAAAATGATGGAACCCAAATGGAATTGGATGAAGATCAAGTTGGATCTATTGCCAAAATGGGAAGTTTTACATATGGGGTGTTACATCTGGCAAGGGCGGAACCCTGGTCTTCGGACGCCGTACTTGCGCCCAGGCTCAAAGCCGAGTCTGTAATGAGGAAGGCGAGTCCAGCTGGGGTTGACTCACCATCTTCGGATGCCGAACTCCCGTTGGGGCTCAACGCCGGATCCATGGTGAGGAGGAAAGGTCCGCACGGAGTTGATTCCTTGTCTTCGGACATAAGAGTCGTTCCTGAGCTCGAAGCCGACAGTGCGGTATGGGCCAATCCGGGGATCTAGATCGGGGAGAGGCTCCGAAGTTAATGCTTTGGAGGCTGTGGTTGTTCCAGGTAAGGCTGAGAAGCTAGTGAAGATCAGATTGCCCCGAGCATCAGTGACATACTTGAAGTTACCAAACCTGATTTGACGCTCAGGGGCAAAACTGTCGACCTGGTTAAGATGACCGGTCGAGTCGGCATGCAGGACAATGCTGCCGAACGTGAAAAGTTCCCCGGGGATGAAGATGTCCCTGGTGTTGATGCCATCTCTGATGATAAGGTGAGCCATCGATCCCTTGGCGATCCAACAACGGAACTCTCAATGAAAGCACCAATGTAGGTGTCAGAACCGGCGGATCTCTGGTAGGGGGTCCCGAACTGTGGATCTTGGATCGATGGGGAACAAGGGACGTGAGACACGATATTTACCCAGGTTTGGGCCCTCTCTAAGAGGTAATACCATACGTCCTGCTTGATTATAGTGCTTGTGTATGGGGTTATCACAGAGTCGATCTACCACGAGATCAGATGAACTAAACCCTAAACTAGTAGGATGGCGATTGTTCTCCAAGCCTCTATGGACTAAACCCTCTGGTTTATATAGACACCAGGGGTATTAGGGTTACACATAGTCGGTTACATAAAGGAAACAGGAACGCCGAATCTTCCATCTTGACTTGGGGTGTACGCCAAGGCACGGAAAAGGTCTTTGGTCCGGATATAGTGCGGCCCAACTATCCGGCATATTGAGATAGGCCGGCAGCGCGAGGTCCCCCTAGTCCAGGACTCCCTCACTCTCATCAGAAGGTGGGCACGAGTGATCAATCCTCTCTTCCTCCTTTTGTTCTCTGCTCTCCTCCTCATCTTTTGGATCTATGAGCTCACAGTTTCAGCAATTTCTTCTTCCACAGACTCCGGCAAAATAATATTCTCTTCTTGGATAGCGGAGGCATCCTCAATATAATCTTTAACATAAGCATTACAACCATAGTTTTCACAACAATATTTATTTTCTTCCATAGATTTGTAAAGAGTAGCATCATACTTTTCAATCAAAGAAGCAATTTCATAAGCACCCTTAAAAGCAACAAATTCTTCAATTTGTTCAATATCATAGTAATTATAAACACCTTTGGCATAAGAAAATAAGATTCCATTATCCTTAAACACACATTGGAAGGGAAGGTGTTTTTAGGTTCTTTAGAACAACAAGTATAATAATGTATTTCGCATAAATTCCAAGCATAGAATTGCAAACAATTAATTTGATGCTGTAAAAGTTTCCCAGTTTGAGATAAGCGGTATCGCACAAAATAAGCATGCTCATTTAATGATTTTCCCTCAACTAAACTAGCTGGGTTTTCAGCACGAGCACAAAGGGATCGAAGATGATCCAAGCAGTAAGCTTCAACAGTATGATAGACTTTGCGTGGTTCTTCAACCATTGGTTTAGCAGGTACAACTATTTTTGTTGGTATTTCATGTTCCATATCCATAACTAAAGATATAAAATGACTTAGAACAAAAAATAAAATCTACTTAGTGATAAAGCAAACAAGCACACACGAGAATATTCACCCCACGCTATTGTTCCATGGCAACGGCGCCAGAAAAAGGTCTTGATAACCCACAATTATAGGGGATCAATTGTAATTTTTTTGATAAAAAGAGTGTCGAAACCAACGAGGAGCTAAAGGTAGGATTTATATTCCCTTCAAGTTCTATCGTCCATCGATACAACTCTACGCACACTAAACGTTCGCTTTACGTAGAACAAGTATGAAACTATTTTGTAGGTGATAGGTTAGGCTTGCAAGAATAAAACTAGATGTACTTAGCGAGAATAAAACTATGATTAATTCGCAAGATAATAAAAGTTAATTGTTTAGTAGAAAGTTTTTTGTAACACAAGAGAAGGATTTTGTCCCTAGGAATCGATAACTAGACCGGTAATCATTATTGCTATTTTATATGAAGGAGAGGCATGGGATAATATACTTTCCGTATTTGGATCATATGCACTTAAGATTAGTACTCTAGAAAGCATCCACAACTACCAAAGACCACTAAGGTAAAACCCAACCATAGCATTAAGTATCAAGTCCTCTTTACTCCCATACGCAACAACCCCTTACTCGGGTATAAGCTTATGTCACTCTGGCCACCCACCATAAGTGAATCATGAACGTATTGCAAAACCCTAGAGTGGGAATCCCTCATGCTTGCGTGACATGGAGGGCACCATAGGACAGCACCAAAATGAAACATACAACTCAAACCAATCATGATCTTCAATCAACCCATAGGACAAAACGAATCGACTCAAACATCATTGGATGGCCATACATCATTGGATAATAATATATAGCATTGAGCACCATGTTTAAGTAGATATTATAGTGGGGGGAAGAGGTGTTACACTGCTGCATAGAGGGGGAGAGAGTTGGTGATGACGGCGGCGAAGTTGTTGCTGTAGATCGTCGTCACGATGATTGCCCCGACAGCGTTCTGGCGCCATCGGGTGAGAGTGGGAGAGAGCCCCCATCCTTCTTCTTTTTGCTTGGCCTCCCCCCTATATGGGAGGAGGTTTTCCCCTCTCGTCCTTGGCCTCCATGGCAACCGTCGGGGCGAGAGCCCCTCCGAGATTGGGTCTCTCTCTGTTCTCTTCAGTTTCACATTCCTGTTTTCTGGCCCTTCATCGTTTCTTAAATTCCCGGAGATCTGTAACGCCGATTGGGCTGAAATTTTGAGGGAATATTCTTCCAGATATTATTATTGTTGCAGCGTAAGAAGGGCACCAACGGCCTTACAGGGGCACCACAAGCCTGCCAGTCACATCCATGAGTAAGACAACACTACGAACATCATTGGTTCCGATTTGATTTGACGATAGCCCACACTCAAATCAAAAGATTGGGTAAGAGAATAGCTCCAACAATTGATCAGGAGGATCAATCGATGAAGATATCAACTTTCTTGAACACACACACAATATATATCCCTTTGAAATGAACTAAGTTAGGCAAAGCTTATATCTTCCAACTCTCCAAGTTGTTGTTTAGGTTAACCAACTAGCTCAGGGTATCCAATGCAGATTCTTGGAGAAAGGGTGGTTTAGGGCAAAACCAACTCGATCGCGAACTCAACATAACGATCAGGGGACAACCTAGTACTACTTGCAAGAAGATATTCGGAAAATCACGAGCCACCAATATGTTATTAAGCTCAGGAACAATCTTGCTTTTCAGGCAAGATGATATGATCAATAGAGCAAGGGATTGACACAATCCTAACTCATTGATCGAAAAGTGCACCAAGAAAAATGGACTAGGTAGCACGATCAATCTTAGTATGATGGTTCAGTAACCAACATGCTAAGAATGAAATTATTTTCCATTAACTACCAAGCAACGGGGTTGCTAGGAGTATTGATTTCACACATCACAGTTCACTTGTCGACATTCCGGTTACAACCAACATGGAGACTGAGGAATGAATAATGGTGGAGTGAAGTATCACTATATCAAGAAGTCATAAGAGGTGGTGCAATTCCCATGACATACTTGATATGAAAGAGGGTAACACTCCAACGTAGAACAGATTAGAAGCTGGATTGGCATTCTTGATCTGCGGAATACAACTGCGTTGACCCAATCCTAAATATGGATGAGGTACTGGAGTTTGTTTCTTCTAGTCATTCTGAAGTAGAATGGCTTGACGGAGCACAAGAATAATATGCATCGATGAACATGAATGCACACATACCCTTGACTATCAATTGATAGACGGTGGTCGGAATACAGTTGAAGAGGGATAACTCAAAGGAACATACAACTTCTGAGTTGTGGATGGATAGATTAGTATGTCAAACAAAGCTCAGCATATTTCTTCCGGATAACCCATGCAGAAAGGAAGGGATTGGAAGAGTCACAAATATAGAATGGAGAACTCATGAAGAGCACTTTTGTTGTGATCTTTGCTGCCATATTAGTTCATGGCATCAGAAGAATGACAAACCATGAACCTTGAAGACTATCACCAAGGTTACTAATCATCCTCAAGGAGCTACAATCTCTATCAACAGGAATAAGCAGGATGAACCATGGGTTCAAGAACCCAGACTTAGAATACCTACTAACTAATGACATTAAGAACACTTTCGAGAATGGTGGCCAGAACCATCACACTGGGAACACAAAACACGTCTAGATCACTGGGTGGTTCTCTAAGATATCCTAGTTTTCTGAGAATTTCAACGATTATGTCAAGGTAATGCAGTACCTCAACAGAATGATTAGTGTGGTTAATCTGGCTCAAAAGGACATAGGGAACAAGAAGGAAAGATTTGCAAATGCATCAGATTCTTTAGAAACTTCAATAACTCGGACAACATAACGGATGTACGGGCATGAAAAATGACACAACATGCAAGAAATTTGACAACACAATAATGGAATCCTATGGATAACTCCGATCCAAGAAGGCAACACCTTTCCTATAAGTCTCCAACATAGTAACCCGTCATCCTGATAGATAGATGAGAAAGAATAGTTTCTTAACCCCATAGAAAAGAAGAGGTCTCAGAATTAGAATGACACAAGGATAAGGAGTAAAAAGAGCCTTACGTTCCCTTCCACAATCAATTCCCTTGTATAACTAAAGCATTTCTAGACTCGACTTCGACCAGTTTGGCTTGGTAATCCTATAGGCAGTCAGGCTCTGATACCAAAGCTGTCGCGACCCAACACATAGCAATACACATCATATGTATGCAGAACACACAAGTATGTGTTGGTACAACATGGCATCACAACGTAACTCTACGACACAAAGTATTTATCTAAGAGGCCCTGATGAGCCATACATAACATGATATTACAAACGTGGGTCTCATGACACCGCATACAAAGTAATACATGCAATGGAAGCATAAATATGTCTGAGTACAGACAGCTGAAAAGAAAGAAGGCTAGAAAACTTGTGTATCTACAAGACCCTCCATAGGAACCACACCTCTGTCTGGGATTCCCAAGCTAATCGTCGAAGCCCACATGGAACTACTAGTGATGCTAAAGTCTCCTCTTCAAATACATAAATTAAGCAAATGTGAGTACAAATGTACTCAGCAAGACTTACATCAGAACTAACTACATATGCATCATGTATCAACAAAGGGGTGGTGGAGCTTAACTGCAGCAAGCCAGCTTTGACTCAGTGGCTATCCTGAACTACAACTACCAGTAACTTCTTTGAGGTGAGAAAGCGCACACGAGTCCATATATTCACCATATCAATACACCACTATGGATCCGCCCTCGTCTCCCTACGAGAAGGCCATCCATAGCACTCACACTTATCTTGCGCATTTTAGAGTATCTATTTCAACTTGTCAATGAACAATGTAAGCTTTCCAAGTAGTTCATATCCGAGGACGCGGCTAGCCGAATAGATCATTTATAACCCGGTAGGGGTGTACTTCTTCACACACGCTCTCACCACTTACCACCATATACACGTCATGTATCTCAGCAACCTTCAAGCGGAAGCCTAGCGAGGGTGTCAGCCACAACCTGACTAACCACACAAGACTCTAGTCGAGGTTTATCGCCTATTTGAGGTTGTATCCGCAACGGAAGTCCGGCCAAGGTTCTATCATGGCCCCAAACGATGAGAGCAGGCTTCCCAAGAGAACCTTTTAGGTGTCATCCTGGTACACCATACCTCGGTGTCTCTGCAGCATCATATCCCACCCCTAGGGTGAGCGCTATGCACGGTCCCCAACACATATCCTACAAACATAAAAAACTGTCGGATTCAGGGCTCCGTAGACCCAAGAAGGTTCCAACTCTGGGGCATGTGCGAAGATCTCAACCAACCCAAGTCTCAAACTCGCCACCCTGCAGCCTAGCTACGTTGAGCGCACGCGAGCGGGGAAGAAGATGAACATGGCAGTTTACCCAGGTTTGGGCCACCTTGCGGTGTAAAACCCTACTCCTGTTTTGTGGTGGATTGGCCTCACGAGGAGGCTGAGGATGAACTAGTACAATGGTTGAGCAGCCTCACTAGGGCTCTGGTAGTGAGGGTGGAATGGATCTGATCCGGGTCGTCCCCCATCTACGGTGGTGGCTAGCCAATATTTATAGTGGCCTTGGTCCTCTTCCCTCAAAACTTAGGCAGGAAGGGATCCCACAACGGCCAATTTGAAAGGGACAAGAAGTACATCTAATCCTGATGAAAGGTGGTCTTCGCCTGCAAAGCTTCTGGTCATGATGTAGTGGTGGGCTCAACAATGACATCCGTCCTTCCGAGCTTGTGCTCTTGGTCTTGTTGCACCAAAATGAAAACCTTTGGGAGACTCCTCGGGATCCAGCGCCTGCCCTTGCTCCCTTAGCACCGAAAGGGAAACTGCCTCCTCTGCACCCGCCGGCTCCCACCTGGCCATGGTCGTCATAGCCCACGTCATCGTAGCCTCATGAGGCTGGGTACCTGCATAGAAATCTCCGCTGCTCGGGAGGCAGCCTGGGGAGGCTGCTACTTTGGAGGTCTTGGTGTTGTCCGCCTCGCGAGGCCAGGGGACCTCATGAGGATCTTGCCTTGGAGGTGTTATAGCTGGGTCATACAGGGCCGTCGAGGGAGCCACGCCGTGGGCCGCAGGCAAGCAGGTCTGGGTACCCCAGATCCCAAAATGCCGATAGTAGCCCCCGGGCTCAAGGCGTGCTCGGGCTGGCTTCGAGGCGAAGCCAAAGAGAGAGCGAGGAACACCGCGGGCCCAAATCGCCTGTGGGCCAGGCTTGATGCATGGCGCTCGATGGGACGTGGATGCCTCTGCTTCCCCATGTTGCCTCGGCAACCGCTTCGAATTGACAGCAGCCTGGTGCATGCAGCAGGGCCATCATCACTCAGAACATGGAAGGGCGCCGGTTAGCCTTCTTTTGCCTATATAAGGGCAAGGGGGACGGAGCCCCCTAGCCCATATTCATCTTCTTGCTTCCGCATTCCGCATGCTTGCAGCAGCATCCATGGCGCTGGTGACAAGGTTCTCTGCCGTCGAGAAGGGGAAGGCTCCACGGGAGGAACCGGAGCCGCTCCCACTGAAAAGGGGGCGCGGCTGCCCTCGTAAGGCCACCGCAATGCCCACGGCTGCCCTTCCTTGATACGAGCGCACCTCGCCGGGAGTCCATGCCAGCTCAAGTGTTCACACACAGGGTCCTTCCCACGGGATGGCCGCGGAAACTACGGAGGACGAGGCCGAGGAGGGAGGCAGGCGATGGCCGTCTGACCACCTCACCCACGGGCCCATGTTGACGGCACAGCCCGCGAGTTTGTGGTGTGGGTGATGATGCCACCGCGCACCTAGATCTGACTCCCAAGTGCATTGGCGGAGGATTTGCCAGTGCGGGGACCCATCGAGCTGTGGCTACATTACGACGGTTGCTGCAACCAGTCCTCATAGGCGGAGGTCGAGGCCACCTTCTCCGGTGATGTCTTCATGACCCGGGGATGGGGAATTGTCGCCCGCACCTGTGGCTTGGAAGGAAGGCACGCCCTTCATTTTAAGTATGACTGGGCGTCGATGCTCTTCTTCAAGGTCTTTGGAGAAGATGGCGAACGCCTAGAGTGCTGCCCCAGTGGCGACAACAGTGGCGGCGAAGCCCTCGGCGGTGAACTTGCCCTTGGCCGCTGCACCTCCAGCAGCAGCGGCGCCTCCTCCGGGTCAAGCTCAAGCGACGAAGACTACGACGAGCCACCGCGCCGCCGTGCCCGGGTCTAGGAGGGGGATGACACCGACTAGGCGCCATGATGCCAGAGTTGGTGCCTCCTGAGCTGCAGCCCTCGGGAGGCCTTTCTTTTGTTTTCTTCCCTGCATCAAAACCATGAGGAGCCCCGTGGGTGTGTAAGAACCATGGCGCTTGCGCCTTTATATTACTGTTTCCAGTCCACACTCTTGGTTACGCTCACGTTTCTTGCTTGGGCACCGGTCCCCTTTTTGGTCTTGCGACAGTGTGTTGCTCTGCGTCGACAAGACCCAGTCCCCAGGTGAGCTTCAGCCGTCGCTGGTATGCCAGGTCGTGATGCCGTGTGTAAGGCTAGGAGGTGAGCAACTCGAGGTTCAGTAGGAGCTCCTGAGGTGCAATGCTCAGGAGGTCCCTTTTGGCGTGCAAGCAGATGCCGAAAGATTAAAGAGGGGGGTCCCTTGCCCGAGCGAGGTCACAAAAGAATAAAACATTAGTGGTGAGGCTCATGCTGGCCTATGTAGGATAACTTAGCTTGGCGAGGTTGCGATAAGCGGTGGTTCCTTCATCGCGAGGGAGAGCTTCTCTAGAGCTTTTGACCTCGTGCATGTTCCCTATTCTGTAATGGATTAAGGCAAACCCGCCTATGGGTGCGTGAGGAGACCGATGCCCATCATATTTCGAAAGGACGAACGCTAGCGTCATGGGGCCACACCCCTCTCCCTGTACTCCCCCGTGAGGCTAGCGACCCCCTTTCTTTGCCCATCATATTGCTCTACGTCCTCAGGACCCGGCCCTTGAGTGGGACTCAGCCGCCGCTGGTATGCCAGGTCGCGATGTCGTGGTCAAGGCTAGGGGGTGAGGGCTCGAAAGCGAGTAGGAGCTCCTGAGGCATGATGCTCAAGGGCCCCCCTTTTAACGTGCAAGCGATTTGTGCAAAAGAGGAATGGCTCGCCTTGCGGAGGCACTTGGGAGAGGTCGTACCCAGTGGCATGTGGCGTGTCAAGCAATTTTACTTAGCCTTTTGCGAGCTGGAGCACCGCTTGATCATTAGGTCCTATCTCTTGAGGCTCCCATGTATTAATTAGTCACGAAATACAAGGGCAGCGCATGCTTGCTGATCTGCTCGTGATCGTTCCGTGAGAAGACGAAGGCACTAAGGACTTGGTGAGGTGACGTGCACAGGGCCGGCCTGCGAGTCAGAGCTCAGTCTCTTAGATTTATCAGTGTTGCAGGGACGGACCCGAGAACAGGCGCCATGCCGGTAGCCCCCTCTCGTGGGACGTTCAAGGGGAGAGCTGGAAACACGTGGAGCCCGTAGGGGTGGCTCCAGGGGTGATACATCATCAAGCGCAAAGTTAATAATCACAGTAGCTCATGAAAGCATAACTGATCCAGAGTACATGAATTTAAAAGGTGTAACTGCGGTGGAGGACCCTGACAGCTTGAGGATATTGTAGCCCGAGGGGCGCCCTCAACTGAACAAACCAAAAAATCACCTTGCACCATTATTGTAGAAGCATCGAGGTAGCTGAAGACACGTGCACGGAGACTGCTCCTCACGAGCCGAGCGGCTCCGGACGCATGGGAAGCTCACGAGACCCAGGGGGCTGACGAGGATCCGGGACCTCCTGAGACATGACCGCCAAGCGCCTGGCCTCATGAGACGCCAAAGCACGCTGCGCGAGGCGCTGGTACGAGGCGCCCACATTCAGCAGGAGAAACGGCATGCAGACATAGTTACAGGGGTAGCCCCCACTCCGACCAGTGCGGGACAGCCAGAAGAGGTCCTGCGAAGTGGCCCTGTTGAGGCCCGAGATGTTGACGCAGACGCGCAGCTCGTCGCCCGCATCAGGGGGTGCAGCCACACCGGGTGGTGTGGGACGACGCTCTCCATGCATGGCCCGCGCCTCCTGAAGTTCCTTGATTGCCTTGGTGATGAACTCTCTCCCTCCAGGCGCCTCGCACCTTGCTCCTTGCTTGAGGGGGCGCGCGCCAAGGCACTCCTCCAAGTGGTGCCTGAGCACCTCCCTCGCCGCACTGGTCAGGTCAGAGGCTCGCCAGACGGAAGCCCTCGAGCCCGTCCTGAGGGAGGCGCCAGGTGCGCCTTCCTATGCGGGAGGAAGAAGCGCCCCAGCAGCGAGCGCGGAGCCTAAGGCGCCACCGGCGGGTGTCCCAGCCTTCTGACGACTCTTGGGGAGGAGATGCTTCATCTTCTTGGGGGTGGCCTCGGGAGGCAGGATCCACCGTCGTTGTCAGAGTTTTCAACCGCCGCAGCCTGATAGGCACGGTCAAGGGAGCAGACTACGTCCTTCTCATCACAAGTGACCGTGATGATGCCGCTGCATCCTGGCATCTGGAGGACATTGTAACCATGGTGGGTCGCCGCCATGAACTTGGCGAGGGCTGGATACTCGAGGATGGCGTTGTATGGGAGGCTGATGTGGGCGACGTCGAAGTCGATGAGCTCGGTGTGGTAGTTGTCGTGCTTGCTGAAAGTGACTGGGAGGCGTATCTGCCCCAGGGGGATGGTGGAGCCATCGGTGACTACGAAGAACGGCTTGGTTGGCATGAGCTGATCATAAGGCACCTGAAGCGTCTCGAACGTCTTGACAGGAAGAACGTTGAGCCCAGCGCCACCGTCGATGAGGGTCTTGGTGACAAGGACGTTGCTGATGGTGGGCATGCAGAGCATGGGGAGCGCGCCAGCGGCGGCTGAGCACATGAGGTGGTCCTTGGAGTCGAAGGTGACAGCGTGCGTCGACCATCTGAGGGGATGCGCGGCCTCAAGCTTCGGGAGGGCCGTGTTCACCTCACGAGAGAACTGCTTGAAGATGTGATGTGAGGCGGGGGCCTTGGCACCACCCAGGATGCAAGCAATTGCACGAGGCTCCTGGAAGCCTCCAGCCCCATCATCCTGTCAATTGCCGTCACTTCTCCTTGGTGGCGGCGGCAGCGAAGGGAGGCCGGCATTGCCCTGAGGGCGGTCCTCAAGAGGGTCGCAGTTGTCCCAGTGGCCTCCGTCACGGCCTCCTCCATGGCCGTAGCCATGGTCGCCGCGCTCGGAGCAGCGGCGAAGGCGCCCGTCACGGAGTGCCTTGAGCTCCTGGAAGTCATTGGTGTTGTGGCTGTGTATGTTATGGAAGATGCAGAATGGGCAGTTACCCCTGGGAGGCTCATCGTGGTCATGGCCACGCTTCATCTCGGGCTCGGCTGCGAGCACAGCGGGGCCCTTGCGCTTTGCTTCCTTAGCCTTGGCCTTCTTGTCTTCAAGATTGGCCTCCGGAAGCTCGAGGAGGGAGAGGCGGCCTTCCTCGGCCCTAGCGCACTTGCTCGCCAGGTTGAACATCTCAAGGGCTGAACACAAGTCCTTGTGGATGGCGAGTTCCTCTTTCATCTTGACATCCCGGATGCCATCAGTGAACGCCGAGATGATGGCTTCGTTCGATGCCTTTGGTATCTTGAGGCGAATGTTCGTGAAGTGCTATATGTACTTGTCCAGGGTTTTGCCCGGCTACTGCTTCATGCGCCGCAGGTCGCCCACCGCAGGGGCGCGGTCATGGGTGCCCTGGAAGTTGGTGATGAAACGCTCGCGGAGCTCATCCCAGGAGGAGAGCGATCCCTCCGGGAGGTGCAGGAGCCAGGACCGCGTGCCGTCCTTGAGAGCCATGGGGAACCAATTTGCCATGACCTTGTCGTCACCATTTGTCGCTTCGATGCTCAGCGAGTAGAGCTGGAGGAACTCCACAGGGTCCGGGGTGCCGTCAAAGCGTGGAGGCAGGTCCGGCTTGAACTTGCCGAGCCAGACGACGCGGCACAGCTACGGGGTGAAGGCACGGCAGCCCGCTGCGCTCATGGGCGCAGCGCACACGGGGTGAGCTCGGTCTTGACACCCACGCGTCACATCCTCCGGCGACGCGTGGTCTTGGTGCTGGCACGGTGGCGCTGGGAGCGCGCGTGCATCAGCTTGCTGCCGCTGCACCACCTGGCAGCTTGCCTCATCGCACGCCGGTGCTCCACGCGGAGGGTCGCGCTGGGGCGCGTCATGCCTGGGCTCGGGGTCAGCGCCGCATAGAGAAGGAGGAGGAGGCGCGCCGTGGGCCACATTACCCGCCTGGGATGGTGGGGGACGGAGCGAGCGGGATGGTGTAGGGACCTCACCGGCGGTCTTGATGAGCTCGGTGATGCGGCCAAGCCAGTCGTTAGCGGGGCGGTAACGCAGCAGCTCACGCGCCATGAGCAGCGCAGCCTGCGTGTTCGCCAGCCCGCGGCGGACGTGGGAAGACGATGCCATGGCGGGAGTGGGCGATGGATTGGCGGTGCGGCCATCACGCCGCACAGAGGGTAGCAGCGACGAATTCTGCTGCTCATGAGCCGCAGGGTCAGTGGTAGCATTGGCGGTAGGAGAGGCCGAATGGCGAGGGACACTGTGGCCCACGGGCTCCGTTTGGGCGACGCGAGCAGCCCGGCGCTTGGAGCGGGCTCGGCGTGCGTCGGCCATGGCGGAGACGAAGCGGAGACGGAACGAAAGGAGGATTTTGACACGCCCCTACCTGGCATGCCAAATGTCGGATTCAGGCTCGTAGACCAAAGGAGGTTTGAACTCTGGGGCGTGTGCGAAGATCTCAACCAACCAAAGTCTCAAACTCGCCACCCTTTAGCCTTAGCTACGTCGAGCGCACGCGAGCGGGGAAGAAGATGAACATGGCAGTTTACCCAGGTTCGGGCCACCTTGCGGTGTAAAACCCTACTCCTGCTTTGTGGTGGATTGGCCTCACGAGGAGGCTGAGGTTGAACTAGTACAACAGATGAGCAGCCTCACGAGGGCTCTGGTGGTGAGGGTCAAATATATCTGATCCGCGTCGTCCCCCGTCCATGGTGGTGGCTAGCCTATATTTATAGTGGCCTTGGTCCTCTTCCCTCAAAACTTAGGCGGGAAGGGATCCTACAATGGCCAATTTGAAAGGGGACAAGAAGTACATCTAATCCTAATGAAAGGTGGTCTTTGCTCTCTAAAGCTTCTGGTCATGAAGCAGCGGTGGGCTCGGCGATGACATCCGTCCTGCCGAGCTCGTGGTCTTGGTCTTGTTGCATCAAAATGGAAATCTTTGGGAGACTCCTCGAGAACCTGCGCCTGCCCTTGCTCCCTTAGCACCGAAAGGGAAACTGCCTCCTCTGCGCCCGCTGGTGCCCGCCTGGCCATGGTCATCTTGGCTCACGTCATCGCAGCCTCGTGAGGCTGGGTACCTGTAGAGAAATCTCCGCTCCTCGGGAGGTAGCCTGGGGAGGCCGCTCCTTTGGAGGTCTTGGTGTTGTCCGCCTCACAAGGCCGGAGGACCTCACGAGGGTCTTGACTTGGAGTTGTTGTAGCTGGGCCGTACAGGGCCATCGAGGGAGCCATGCCGTATACCGCAGGCAGGCAGGTCTGGGTACCCCCAACCCCAGAACGCCGACAGAAACTACTTGCAACTCCTGGACAAAGATCAAGGCGATTAATAAGTCGAGAGGGGCACTTAAGCATTCCAATGTGTGGTAGTAACTGTCTTGGATCACAAACACGGAACTCAGTTCTTGAGGATGGTCCCAGTGAGACAACCCACCATGTACTCCTACATGGCCTCTCATCACTACCTTTACCAAATCAAGTTCACACACTTAGCTCTCAACAGTAGGACATGTTCACCACCACTCCAATCCATCCCAGATGAATCAGACCAGACACAACTCTAGGCATAGAAGGCATAACAAGCAAGCATGAAAGAGTAAGCACATCATGGCGCAAACAACTCCTACTCATGCTAGTGGGTTTTACTAATAACTATGGCAAAGACAGCTCATGGAAATGAATGGGTTCAACTACCGCAAAATGTAGCAGTTGAATCATTGTTGTCCTAATGCAATAAAAGAGAGCAAGAGTAAGAGAGTGGGATTGTATCAGAATGCTCAAAGGGGTTTTCTTGTGTGGCACTTCTGAAGATAGTATAGCTCTTCCTCGGTGTCAACGATCACAACGTCAGAATCGTCTTCCATTGAGAAGGAACAAACACCAGCAACAGGAAAAGGAGAAGAATAATCAATGCAATGCACAATCAAATGAATGACATGACATGTTAAGGTACACAATGCCTTAGTGTCTCTACCGCATCATAGCCCACCCCTAGGGTAAGTGCTACGCACGCCCCCCAACACATATCCTACAAACACCATAAACTAGTTGCCACTCCTAGATAGAGATCAAGTGATTAATAGGTCGACTGGGGCACTTAAGCATTCCAATGTGTGGTATTAACTGTCTTGGATCACAAACACGGAACTCAGTTTGTGAGGACGGTCCTAATGAGACAACCCACCATGTACTCCTACATGGCCTCTCATCGCTACCTTTACCAAATCGTGTTCACACACTTATCTCTCAAGAGTAGGACATGTTCACCACCATTCCAATCCATCCCAGATGAATCAGACCTGACACAACTCTAGGCATAGCAGGCATAACAAGCAAGAATGAATGAGTAGGTACATCATGGCTCAAACAACTATTACTCATTATAGTGGGTTTTACTAATTACTATGGCAAAGATAGGTCATGTAGAGGAATAGGTTCAACTTCCGCAACATGTAACAGTTGAATCGTTGTTGTTCTAATGCAGTAAAAGAGAGCAAGAGTGAGAGAATGGGATTGTATCGGAATGCTCAAAGGGGGTTTGCTTTTCTGGCACTTCTGAAGATAGTATAGCTCTTCATGGGTGTTAACGATCACAACATCGGAATCGTCTTCCACCGAGAAGGAACAAACACTGGCAAGAGGAAAAGGAGAACAACAATCAATGCAATGCACAATCAAATGAATGACATGACATGTTAAGGTACTGAATTGACCTAATGCAATAGTTAGCCAACTTAATTGAAGTGGAATTCAAACATATAACAACATTCCAACTCCAAAACTAATTACCATATATTCCATAATCATGAAATGTCCAATTTGGTGATGTTAACTTGCTCAAATATTCTTGAACATGTCATAAACAGATTCTTCATATTTTTCTGATAATTTTTCATATATAATTTATTTCATTTTGAGTTATAGTTTAATTTCTATGATTTTCTAAAGTTTAAACTATTTTCTAAAATAAATAAATCATTTCTGATTAATCTAAAATCCCAGAAAACATTACTGCATCATCATGAGGTCCGCATGATGTCAACAAGTCAAAGGCGCCAGCCCAGGTCAATCCTGATGTCTGGGACCCACATGGCATGGACACAGACACTAAACAGGATTAAATTAATCTAACTACAAGTTATTAGCAGGACGGGGCCCACTGTTAGTAATGCAGGGGAGGTCAAATCCCTAGTCAACAGGGTGAAACCCCACCGGTGGTTTGACACCAGTGAGGCCAAGCGCGGCGGAGCGCCTCGGGATTCGCCTACGGTGGCCTATTTGGCGTGCAGGGAGCATCTACGGGGAGATGGCGGAGTGGCGCATCCAACAGTGGCAGCGGCTGGAGCTAGGGTGGCCTATAGAGGCACCGACGATGAGCTTTACAGTGGCCGGCACTCGGGCCTTGGTGGAATTGCGGCTGTAGTGGCTGTGGTGTTGTGTGCATAGCACCTACGACTTCTACGCAGCAAGGCGAGTACGTTGGACACATGCCTGGGACCAAATGGTCACCGGAGCATCATTGCAGTGAGCTCAGGCAGTGGTGCAATTGGGCATGAGCGGCGCGACGGTTACAGCAGCCAAACAGCACAAAGGAAAGGGGGTTCAAAGCAGGAGCTCACGGTGATTCAGACGGGAGAATCTGTGAGCTCGGGGAGGCACCGGAGCCAGCAAATCAACGGCGATGATCTTCGGTGGCTGATGAGGGGAACAACAGTGCTGGCAGCGTCCAGGGGCTTCTAGCATCATGCGGCTCGGTTATGAGGAAGAGAGGGACGAGGCGGAGCTTGTAGACAGCTCGGGGCATCGTTGGGACGGCGGTGGCCGCGGTGGTGGCGAACGGCGGCGACGACCGCGCTCGGGTAGGTGAGAGAGCGGTCCAGAGGAGAGGATGAGGATGGGGGAAAGTTAGATAGGGTCGAGGGGGCGGCGTGGTATGCGTGGAGGCGTCCAGGCATCGGGGACGCAGGCAACCACGCAGGAGGTGGCTCGGGCGTCTGGCTGCGTGCGGCGAGCACGCGCGTTCGTCCTCCTGGTAGAGGAGGAAGACGATAGGGGGAAGGCTGCTGGGATGCATAGTAACGGGCTGACTAGGTGGGCTGCAGGTAAGATCTCTCTCTCTCTTCTGTTTGTTTCTATTTGTTTCAGTTTTCTAATTTTTCTGTTCTATTTTTTATTTCGTAAAAATACTAAACCATTTTTAAAACTTCTGAAAATATTTGTGGGCACTTTTAGAATTATTTCCAACAGCCCTCAATTAGTTTCAGAATTATCTGAGCATCTAAAAATTTATAGCAATTAAACGCCCAAATTCAAATACTTTATGACTTAATTCAAAAATCTAGACATGACTTAGAAAATGTGCATTATTTTTGGCAGAGGTTTTCACCCATTTAAAAAATGATGAACTTTTATGAAGGGCATTTTGGGTTCATTGAAAATACTCACAATTGATCCTAGTTTTCCAGAGGGTGCTAGGGTATGATCAATCCCCATTTCAAGCTTAACAAAAAAAATTAAACATGATGCATGGATGCAGATGCAACTTGTTGGTGCAATATCTGCCTAACTTGTGTTTTGGAGATTGTTGACAAAAACATGTATGGACTAATTTGTTTGCTAGTGCATACAGTGAGAAAAAGTCCATACACAACCAACGAATATGCTGTCTCTGGTGCTGAGTTTGAGGAACTTCACCGAGGCACATCTGCGTTGCAGAGAAGAATGAGCTATACTTGTTGAAGTGATAGAGCTGAGAAGATTGATGAGAAGAAATCGACCCCTCAAAAGTTTACTGCTGAAGCAAAGCTTTTGATTCGGTACTATCGTCCGAAGAAATTGACTGCAGCGATGGAAGTCGACGACTATGTGAAGACGTAGCATTCATTTAGTTACTCTTCCTTCATTCTTTTGAGTCATAGGACCTCCGTGCTATTAAGAGGGGTATCGGTTCTCGATGCTTAGATCCGCTGTGATGCTTAGCCAAAACCTATGAAAGTTGCAAGAGAAATCTCTTTGAGCTCCGAACAAATACTTGCCAGCAAGAGACCGTGATCTTCTTCGCTGCGAGAGATTTGCCTTGGACCGAGGACTTAGCATTTCTAGCTCCGCAAGAAATGTTACCATTGTGCTCAAATCCGACCGTTGGAATCATGTCATTCGGCCATTGGCTGAGCCCGATGTCTAATTTGGTCATTTCCCATCAGGGAAGCCTGCGGCTATAAATAGCCACCCCGCTCCAATGTTGTCCGTTGGCTGCTCCGCTTGAGATTTCTGAGAAGATTGATTTGAGCAACCCCTCTCTGATTGATTTGAGTTTAAGATCCACCGAGAGAAAAATCAAGAGCCCAAACTTAGACAGTGGTTTAGCATCATAGTAGTTCTGAGTGAGAGTTCTTGTACCTATTACTCTTGAGAGCTGCGCACTCTCTAGACGGATAGGTTTCGGCTTTGAGTGATGAAGAGTTGTTGTCTTCACCAAGCCTGATCTTCAGCAACCAAGAGTGATTGTGGTTTGCGAAGATCGACCGAAGGTTTGTAGATCACCGACAAAGGATCTACCACGAGTGAAATCAACCTGAGTCTGATCAGCTCTGCATTGAAGAAGAATAGGGTGAAGAGAGTTTACCTTCCGTGTTAAGTCATAGCCCCTCCAACCAGACGTAGCCCTTTGGCAGAAGGGTGAACTGGTCTACCAAATCTCTCTACCGCCATCCAACACCACTGGCTATTTATATTCTACTACATTTCCTTCAGTATTTCTTATTCGTGCTCTGTGCCGAGAGATTTCTTGATCAGTCTGTACTCTTGTCTTCATACCGTGTGTCTGTATTCTTCCCTGTTCTTAGTCATCACCTGTATTTATTCGTTTCCATCCCGTACCTCTATTTTAATTGTGAAATCTGTGAGTAGCAATTTATTCAATCTCTATCATGTTGTGTCTTATCCTGTTACATCTATTTGCTTGTTGCATGACCCACATTGTTGTTAAACATGTGATCTATCAAGCTCGTACTGTTGTCAATGCTTATCTCGAAGAATATGCTTCTGACGAAGTAGATTGATTCAGCATATTTCCTTTGATACTATATTCTGCTGTTGTGATTGGGTTTGGTTTCAAAGCTTTCGAAAGAAAATTTGAATCTCCATTCACCCCCCTTCTGGTCGATATACTCTCGGTCCTAACAATTGGTATCAGAGCAGGTTCTCCCTGTCTCTGTTTATTATAGGTCTAATGTCCTTGGAGTTTTGAGTATGTCACTTGCAGGTAGATCCTCGCACTCTAAAAGGTTTCCCATCTTCGATGGAAATGACTATCTCTACTGGAAGGAATGAATGAGAATCAGAATTCAAGCTATCAACTATGATCTGTGGAAGATTGTGGAAGATGGCTACACCATTCAGCAGCAAAATGATCTGACTTCCGATGATAAAGCAAATCTGCAGTTGGATGCTCAAGCAAAAGATCTCATCTGTGGTAGTCTATCAAAAGACATTTTTCTTCATTTTCACAACCTCAACACAGCTAAGCAAATTTGGGATGCTCTAAATAGTGCCCATGAAGAATTTGTCGTTCAATCAGATCCTCACGCTAAAATGCTTCGAGCTATGTTCATTGGATTCAGAGGCCTTCGTAAAGAAAGTGTCATGGAACTCACTAATCGATTGATGAACATTGTCGAAAGATTACATCAGCGAGGAGTAACTGATATCACCGATAGAGATGTAGTCAACAAGCTTCTAAGTGCACTTGATGAATCCTTTGATCCCATTGTGTCTGAAATCAAACAAACACCTGACTATGGAGAGCTTCACTATGTTGAGGTCATGACACTGCTGTCCATTCATGAAGAAAACATGGAACTGGAAAATGCTAATCAAGAATCTTCTTCGGAAGGTGAACGGGAAATTCTCTCACACTATGGCAGTTCAGAAGAAGAAGAAGATGTCGAGAATCAATACACCATCACCAGAGAAGTAGAGATGCTCACTCAAAGACTAAGCGATCTAAAAAGGCACAATCTTTATCTCACAAACAATGATGAGCCTGAATCATCTAGAAGAAGATTGCCTCTAAAAGATATGAAGTGCTTCAAGTGCAAGTTATACGGCCATGTCATCGTTGATTGCCCTGGTTGGGAAGGAAAACCTAGCAGCAGATGGAAATACCTTCACTGCAGTGGTTTTACTCGAATGGATCGTCATACTAAGCTCTCGAAGGAAATTGCTACTTCATCATCTTCTTCGACGAGACCAGTCACTGACATGAAAGCCAGATCAGTCATCGAAGAGGATATCACGGCTAAATAGAGCATATGCAGATTTGACAGTGGACTCTGAAGAAGAAGCCACGGACACTAAATCAGATGACAAAGAATTTTACAAAAGGATTGGTAGAAGTAATGCATATGTTGCCATTGAATCATCGAAGAACTTCAGCAAACCAGATACTGATGATGATGCTTCAAGTAGTGATGATTCAAGCATTGATGAACAAATCGCTTTCTGCCTCATGGCAAAATCTTCAAAGGATCAGGTATCATCAAAACATCTAAGATCCATGAATGAATATTCACCTGAATATATATCCTATGCCAAGCTGGTGAAGATTGCAAAATCCCAACATGATGAACTTGAAATGCTTGAAAGAAATCTTAGGAAAACTGAAGGATTACTGGTCGAAGAGATGGAGAAGAATCAAAAGTTGATTGAAGAGCAAGATGCTTTTTCATCAACTATTGATGATCTCACCATTCGATATGACTCACTCTCAGTTGACTACGAGGGTTTATCAAGTGAACTCCTCAACAGGAATCAAGAACTTGTGTCACTGAAAGAGTCTCATAACGAGCTGGCTTTAGAGAAAGCTTAAAATGGTTTTGTGCCCCCGTGCTTAAAATGCCTAGAACGTAGCAATGCTGAATCTAATGCTGAAACTTCTAATGCTGCCAAAGAGAATATTGCTACTACTAAAGTTGGTACCACTACTGATCCCTCTTCCAAGGATTTTGCTGCTGTTACTGAAGAAAATTGCAACTTAAAGGGCTTACTTGAGACTGGAATGCTAAGGAGCCTAAAAGGGCACCAAACCTTATGTGATGTGCTCAAGAAGTCCATTCTTCACAAAAATCCTCAGAAGGAAGGATTAGGTTTTGAAAAGAAACTTAATGTGGATGGATCCTATTGGACTCCCGAACAGTATCCTCGTATGACTTGGGTTCGTGCAAAGAGTAAAACCCTCAAACCTGAAACTCTAACTGGTTATCACTCACCGATTCCTGTTGATACTGACGAATCTGATGACTCAAATTACAAACTCATCAAGCAACAGAATGGTAAGGTTTTTGCTCGATATGTTGGAACTAACTGCAAGGCAGGCTCACCCAAGAAGCAAATTTGGGTAAGGAAGTGCACCGTTGAAAATTTAGTTGTTACTGCTAACCTGACTTTGCAGGATAATCATCAATGGGCAAATGGTTATCATTCCAAGTCTACTCGAATATCATTCTCGAATGATTATCACCCTGTACTATGTCAGAAGGAGTACTTGCGTACATCCTCAAATCATTACATTCATGTATCAGGAAACAACTTTAATGCCTATTCTTATGATTATCATCATAATGCACAGGTGTCTCGCAGGACTCACCGAAGAAATATTCCAAGCAAGGCAAAGCAGATGAGATCCTCACCTCCCACACAAGTGTGGGTAGTGAAGAAGAACTAATCACCTCTTGCAGGAAACCCTCTCAGGGAGATCTCATGTTTATCTCAAGCCCTGGGATCAATTATAGTTGGTGCTTATCTTTTTGAGTTTTTTCTCTCAAAGTGTTTGTGTTCTTTTTCGATAGTTTTGTGCTTTGAGTCTGTTCTTTTACTGGTTTGTTCTCGGTTCGTCGTGTCATAAACATGCAACTTGAACTGAAGAAGATTTCACTCCTACGTCCTTGGTTGCGAATGGAAGCAACTTTGTTTTTTCATTTGTATTGGCGCTTGCGCTTCCTCAAACCTTTCGGCATCCAGTTTAGTTACCGAGATTTTTGCAGGAAATGGCTGACACGTGCCCACGATCTCTTGATCGTGATCCTGTCCATTGAATGTGGAACGTCCCGAGTTTTTTGTCCGTAGATCTTGGGGTGGGCGGTTTATCCCTCAGGCTATATAAACCCTACCTTTGGGTCTCTTCTTCCTCAGCTCTTTCCCTGTTTGGCCACAAACCCTCCTCTCGCTCTCCTTTCGAGCATGAGCTCGAGCTCAAAGCAGCATCGACGTCAAGCCTCGCCGTGCAATTCCGACGGAGCTTCGTCACCGTTGGTCGCGCCAGTGCGGTAACTCTTCTTTCTCGTACTACCGTAGTTGATCTGTCTCGCCAAGTTAGGGCATTCAGATCTAGAACTTGCTCTATTCCCTTCATGTTCTAGGGCAGTTTGTCCCATCGCCTTTTATCCTGTGTCATTTTTCTTGCGGTAGATCTTTAGAATTCACTAAGACTTGACTTGTATGGTTTGTAGACGTTCCTCATACTAGTCTCTTGAATCTAGGGTTCACTGTGTATACATCAAGATTAGAGAAATGGTTATTTTGTCTAATGGCATATTGCAATTCTCTCGACGATATCTTGCAAGTGTATATCTTGGATCCCATGCTTCTTCTGAAAACTTTTCTGTTTTGAGTTAAAATCCTTCTGTGCATGTTTGTGACTTCTTCCTGTGTTTTCTTTCGGATTTGGGTTTTCTTTCTCAAGACTGGTCATGGCTAATAGTTCGGATGAGCATTCTGGGTCAGAGGAAGATATTCCAGCAGCCGCGTGTGGCTAACAAAGCAAAAATGGTTGAAAGAAAATCTGCAAAACCGCCAAGAGCATCGAAGAAAAAGGTCGAATCAGAATCTGCTAAAGAAGATGATGATGTTCCCTCAGCTCAAAGTTAGCTAGAGGATGAGCTAGTCACAAACTCCAAAACCATGTTCTCCGATGGAAATCCCAAAAAGGGTGGCCACGGAAGAGAAAAGAATACTGCGGCTGAGATGTCTGATTAGGATACGTACAAGACTCCACCTGGAGTAGAAACTGCTCAAGAGAGGAACAACAGGCTGCAAAAGATTCACCGTCATTGGGCAAAGAAATGGTTTAATTATAAGAACATCCGAAGGAAATAACAGATCCTATTTGCATTCACTCCACCCTGGAATGATTGCATTGCAGAAGGCTACCTTGGCCAGGACGATGAAAAAGTAAGGCCAACACCGCCTCCCAATGCTCATGCTGATTCCTTGAAAACCATAGCTAATTTTCCCAAAGAGGTTGCAAAGAGGGAAAAGGCCAAGACCAAGCGTGAGGCAATACTCGCGAAGAAAAATAAAGTGGAATAGCGAAATGTTGAGTTGACTCAACAGGATGTGATGGAAAAAAAGGAAAGCGCGTCTACCCGAAAAGAAAAGAAGAAGAGGAAATATGTTTCCCCTCGAGCTCCAAAGAAGAAGTCCGTTGCAAGTAAATCTCGAAAGGTTGCATATTCCTCGTCTGATGAGGATTCGTCCGATGATAATGCTGGCGAAGAAATTCCTATGTATGATCAGAAGGCACTGGTTGATAAGCCATACCAAACTCCATCTCTAGCAAAGATGTCACCACCAGTGAGATCCTCACCAAGGCTTGCACCCATCCCCATAGATAAACCTTCGGGTTCTGCTGTCCCAGTGGCAAAGATAAAGTTGATCACTGATGAAAAAGTTGCTGCTCCTGCCAAGAAGGCGAAGAAAATCATTCCTGCTCCCACAGAGGAATATGATTTTGATCTGATATTTGACATCATTGAAGGTGCCTCCTATGAAGCAAATCCAGCTGAGCTGAGCAGTTTGGATCTGCCTGAAGATGTTACCAAGATGGTAGCAAAGCACTTCTCTGAGATGAGAGAAATCACCAGAGAACTCAATCAAGTTGTCAATGATAAGAAGCTTCTTGAGAAAATGAGAAGGGAAGCTAAATCGGATTCTGAAAGAAAAGATTTGAACAAGGCAATTCTCGAGATCACCAAAGCCCTCACTACCATGAGAAATAATAGGATTGACTGGCACTCCAAGATGAAGATGGATGTCTCCAAACTCTGCAATCAAAGGAATGATGAGCTGAAGCGTCAAGATCTTGCTAGACGTAGAGAAAGAGAAGAAAAATGTCAGAGAGCTCAGGCTAGAGCCAATAAGCCAAAAGAGATTAAGGATCGTCTTATCCAATCTGTGACAACTGACGCACCCATCGACAAGTGTCCCACTACAACAGATTCCACCATCCCCTCGTCCCGAGGAAGTTACCGAACAAATGTCTGTGCCTGTGACAGTTATCATTCCTACACCAATCGAACAAGAAGCTGATGTTGTGGACATGTATCTTGTTAATCTGATGAAGTGAACATTGTGCCCGAGCAAAATGCTACCGAAGAAAAGATTGACAAAGAGATTGAGATGGAAAAGGCAACTTCATCGCCTTTGAAGGAAACACAAGCTGAACCCTCTGGATCCACCAAGGAGGGTGAGAAGGTTGAGGGGAAGCTAATCGCTTCCCAAGGTAATATCCCTACGGTCTCCTCATCTGGTGCTCCTGCTCCAATGGAGGTTGACCCTGCTCCTGGATCTTTGGCTTCACAGCCAGAGCAGCAAGAGAAGAAATTTGAAGAGCCCATGGCTTCCGAAGAGAAAGGACAAGAAGTTGAACCACCAGTTTTACCACACCAAGTTTTACCACCAGTGTTGCCTCAACAGACTGAAAGAGATCTAGTTGTGACTCAAAAGTCTGAAAAGGTTGTTGTGCCACCCACAGTTGAGCCCTCACCGAAAGAATTGGCCCTAGTGCCTGAATCTGAGAAAGCCACTGAAGGAGTTCCAGCGAAGAAAAATAATGGCCAGTCTAGTGATTCTATGTCATCTGCCTCAGAAAAGGTGTCAAAGCCTCTTGCTCCATTGAAGCCCACTGATGAGAATGCTCCAGTCTCTGAAGGAGCACAGCCGATGGAAATTAGCGAGGAAGAACTCAAGAAAAATCCTCAAGAGTCATTCCCGCTATTTTCAGCCGAGTATGGCCCCAATGGCCCCGCATTCAATGAACAGGTTCATTCATTGAAGCTTGCATTCTTTGGGTTCAGCCCGTATGACGGAGAAAGTACTTCATTATCACCGAGGTTCTGGACAGAAGAGCAGGCAATCTATTATGCACGAATCTTGTTTGGCAAGCACAGGATTTTCAATCATAAGATGTTAAACTTCGCCAAGCTCGAAGAAATGCCCTGCTTCCACAATACACTTGATCATATTGAACATGCTCTTCTGAAGGGATTCATGTGTTTCAATCATGGCTGGAACAAGGAAATTATTCTTCAGTTCTATGCTACGCTGTACATCACAGGAGATTTGGGCAATACCTCAACATGGACGCTTGAATGCATGACTGGCAGGCAGAGAATCAAATGCTCGGCAGGTCATTTTCTGGCCCTGATAAAGATGCCTCGTTGTGAATTTGTGAACGGCAGAGAACACATATTGCATTTCTGGGAAGTATCCTAAGCTCAACTTCATTTCCTGATGGATCCCACTATGGTGGGCGACGAATGCATTGAGGTTGATCCGAAGAAGTTGGCCTATGACAACAAAGTGTTATTCCACATTCTTTGCAACACCATCACGCCAACAAACCGGCCCAACTCCATCAAAGGCATCGTAGGAAATACTCTTGTATCAATATCTCAAGGAATCAAGTTTGACATTCCTGATCTTTTCATTCGGCACCTGGCATGTGCTGCAGATAGCCGTCAATCGCAGAAACCATATGCTCCATGGATTATGTTCGCCATTGAGCAGCTCACAAATGAGAAATTCTACTGGGCTTACGAGCCAAAAGTATTCATTCCACCTGTTCATGACACTCTGCGCATTGTGAAGGATAACAGAAAGGGGAAGGAACCGGTCAATGCAGTTGCAAATGTCTCTGCATCTGAAAATGCATCGAAGGTCAAGGAAGCTAGGATTGAAATCCCTCGCGAAGAAAATCCATCAATCTATGAGATTTGTATTCGCACGCAGAAGACTTTGGAAAGACACATCAAGATGGACAGAAACAAAAAAGTGGAATTGATTGCTGAGTTTGATCTGATTCATAATCACACTCGCCAAATTCTTCTGCATGAGAAGGATGCAAGAAAGCGATCATGGACCTTGATGCAGAAGCATTACTCTCACAAGGATATAGCCAAGAAGGGCCTCTTCAAGGAATATGATCATCTGGACTTGCTTGAAGTACCACGTATCCGAAGACAAACTCTAGTGCTCCCACAGCATTCTGCTTCAACGAATCTGCTGTTTCTTAATCATGATGATGAGATTGCAGATACAGCTAGTACTCGTAACTGCAAGCCTGATGTCCATCCTTCCAAGCCTTCCAAGACCAAGGCTGCTACTCCTGCTTCTGCCTTGACCATTCCCCATTCTTCTGATTCTGATTCTATGAGTGGTTTCAATTCTGATTCAAAGGATTCTCCCACGGAGTAATTCCTCGAATGTCTTCTCTTTCCTTTTTGACACTTGTTGACAAAAAGGGGGGATTAGATTGAGTGATAGTTTATCGGGGTTTGCAGGGTGTGTGTTTTCCTTTGCCTTTTGGTTTTCCGTCGAACAATTTTCTTCAACAACTTTATCGCACCACATGTGGTGCTGAAACACTTGATCGTCATGTAATGTTAATAACCCCCGCCTGCAATATCATTTGCTTCGCACTATTTGTCTGCAGCTTTCTTTAAACGTGTTTGTGCTATGAATACCTATCACAGACAATTATCTATCTTACAGGGGCACATAACTGCTCTTCGAAGAAGAACAGAAAATCATCAAATGATGATATTATATTGGAAAAGTACCTCAAGCACTAAATGATCTATAACTATTGTGGTTGGATATGCTATTATTGCTATATCTCATTATCTAACCCTGAAGGAAGCTAAAGTCAGCCTATGCACAAAGTGCCTTATTGAAGGCTATCTATAGGACTGACAAAGTGTTTTTCCTCACAGATATCATTTGCATCATCTATATTGTAGGAAAATCACCTTCGAAGCTTATCCACTCTGAGCAACGTATTATTATTCGTTCCTGCTCTGATCATATCAAATGCCTAACATGCAGGACAACTACATCTCGTGTGGATTCAAATTGTGTTATGAGAAAACCTTCATGACTTATCCTTGTCACAAATCCTTCAACGATTGTTTCACATCTAACCCTTGTCAAATTTTTTGTGACAGGAACTACCTTAGACACCATCGAGTGCATTGAAAGACCTCAAGTGTATGATCTGCGGTCAATGACACTCATATGAAGAAAAATATCATTTTCCCCTTGATCCTTCATGAACCGAAGCATATCTTTAGGGGGGTGGGAATATTTTATCTTCATAATTATCTCTCATCTTTTCATTATTCTTCACATTGCACTTCATTCCTTATCTATCATTCGATCTAATCTGTTTTGTCAACAATCATCCAAAAAGGGGGAGATTGTTGGTGCAACCTACCTTGTGTTTTGGAGATTGTTGACAGAAACAGGTATGGACTAATTTGTTTGCTAGTGCATACAGAGAGAGAAAAGTCCGTACACAACCGAAGAATATGCCGTCTCCGGTGATTAGTTCGAGGAACTTCACCGATGCACATCTGTGTTGCAGAGAAGAATGAGCTATACTAGTTGAAGTGATAGAGTCGAAAAGGTTGATGAGAAGAAATCGACCCCTCGAAAGTTTACTGCTGAAGCAAAGCTTTTGATTCGGTACTGTCGTCCGAAGAAATTGACTACAGCGATGGAAGTCGAAGACTATGTGAAGACGTAGCATTCATTTAGTTGTTCTTCTTTCATTCTTTTGAGCCATAGGACCTCCATACTATTAAGAAGGGTATAGGTTCTTGATGCTTAGATCCGCTGTGATGCTTAGCCAAAACCTATGAAAGTTGCGAGAGAAATCTCTTTGAGCTCTGAACAAATACTTGCCAGCAAGAGACCGTGATCTTCTTCGCTTCAAGAGATTTGCCTCGGACCGAGGAGTTAGCATTTCTTGCTCCACAAGAAATGTTACCGTTGTGCTCAAATCCGACCGTTGGAATCATGTCGTTCGGCTATTAGCTGAGCCCGATGTCTAATTTGGTCATTTCCCAGCAGGGAAGGCTGCGGCTATAAATAGCCACCATGCTCCAACGTTGTCCGTTGGCTGCTCCACTTGAGATTTCTAAGAAGATTGATTTGAGCAACCCCTCTCCGAGTGATTTGAGTTTAAGATCCACCGAGAGAAAAATCATGAGCCCAAACTTAGATAGTAGTTTAGCATCACAGTAGTTCTGAGTGAGAGTTCTTGTACCTATTACTCTTGAGAGCTGCACACTCTCTAGACGGATAGGTTTCGGCTTCGAGTGATGAAGTGTTGTTGTCTTCATCGAGCCTGATCTTTAGCAACCAAGAGTGATTGTGGTTCGCGAAGGTTGACCGAAGGTTTGGAGATCGCCGACAAGGATCTACCATGAGTGAAATCAACCTGAGTCTGATCAGCTCTGCGTTGAAGGAGAATAGGGTGAAGAGAGTTTATCTTCCGTGTTAAGTCACAACCCCTCCAACCAGACGTAGCCCTTTGGTAGAAGGGTGAACTGGTCTACCAAATCTCTCTGTCGCCATTGAGCACCAATGGTTATTTCCATTCTACTGCATTTCCTTCAGTATTTCTTAAATGTGCTCTGTGCCGAGAGATTTCTTGATCAGTTTGTACTGTTGTCTTCATACCGTGTATCTATATTATTCCCTATTCTTAGTCATCACCGGTATTTATTCGTTTCCATCCCGTACCTCTATTTTACTTGTGAAATCTATGAGTAGCAATTTATTCAGTCTCTGTCATGTTGTGTCTTATCCTGTTACATCTGTTTGCTTGTTTCATGACCATCATTGTTGTTGAACCTATGATCTATCAAGCTCGTACTATTGTCAATGCTTTTCTAGAAGAATATGCTTCTGACGTAGAAGATTGATTCAGCATATTTCCTTCAATACTATATTCTACTGTTGTGATTGGGTTTGGTTTCAAAGCTTTCGAAAGAAATTTTGAATCTCCCATTCACCCCCCTCTGGTTGATTTACTCTTGGTCCTAACACATCTATTTGCAGGAAATTATTCTAGGGATGTGACAAGGATGGGGTGGGGTGTGGATTACCTGACTATATCGACGAGGCCGCACAACAGGAAGGTGCATCACTGGCGAGGAGACAGCGCTGCAAGCAAGAAGTGAAGGTTTGAACTTGGAAAGGAAGCAGAAAACAGTGGAAATGTGGCTTTTGGATGGGAGGAGGGTGCGGGGTGCTAAATATTTCCATGTTTGCCGAAATTTTTCGCTCGGTGCAGCGTAAAACTGGCGCGCAAGTGTGGTTTACGCGCGGTCGATGTACTATAGCCGACTAAGCTTCCGATGTAAGCCATACATGAAGGTACCCCAAGATATTTTACAATCCATCGCACACAATTCTCGCTAACAAACTATTTGTGGTACAATTGGTTTTTTCATTCTGATTTGAAAGACAAAATGAGGTTACGGCGAGAAAGGATGGTGTTTTAATTGCTAGAACATTTATCTTCAGTGCACATGCAACAATAGGAGTGTCATGTTAAAATTTGGAATTATTCAGGTTTGTTCTTTTTTATACATTAATTGAGTTTGTAGGCATTTAATGTGCGTATTTCAAATTTGAACTATAGGCACATGCTCCAGTGCACCAAAATAGGTTAAAAAATCATATATGTGTCCTTGGGTCAATTTTTAGGTCCCATGCAAGAAATGGGATTGAATTTCAAACATCTAGGCATCGTGCCTCGGCCGTAAACATTGAGAAACTTAGTTTTAAAATTCCTATAAATCCAAAACTCGCCTAAAAATCATGAAACTTGGCATGGTATTATGACATGGCACCAACATTGTGGCACTCTGGCTCAGAGCAACCGGTTTACCTTGCATTGCTAGCCCAGAGATCACGTCTTCTGGCAATGCACAACAACTTGGTACAGAAAACAAGCGCTTTATTGATCTCTTGCGGATACATAGGTTCGATGATTACATAAGGAAACAAGGCCAAGCGACACACACGGTGCTGCTGCACTTATGTACATTATTTAGTAGACAAGACATGGGCCTCGGCGATAGGGAAACATCTCCGCGGCTGCGGAACGACGACGTAGCGGAACTCCATCTCATAGCACTACTGTAGGATGCTGCTAACGCGACACTACGATCAGAGACCCTTTGACGAAACTGTGTGCGATGCATTAATCACAAACGGTGATGTAAAAAACTGTCAAAAAAGATGCAAAACATTTGCGATGGCAGAGCCATCAAACACAGTTCTGATTTTAGTTGTGTGTATGATGCAGGGCATACGGTTCAGTTCAATTAACTGTTTGCGATGAGGAAGAAGAACAGAAACGGGCAGCCAGATGAAGGCGTGCGTGATATACGGCATATAGTTCACTCGGATGAACTGTTTGTGATGAGGCAGAACATCAGAAACGGGCAGCCAGATGAAGGTGTGTGTGATATACGGCATACAGTTCCCTCGGATGAACTGTTTGTGATTAGGCAACACAAAAGAAATGGTTAGCCAGATCAAGGTGTGTGCGATATACAGCATACAGTTCATTGCAATAAACTGTTTGTGTTGAGCCAAGAGAACAGAAATGTTTCACATAAACAAGATGTGTGTAATATGGGGCAAACATCCAATTACATAGGTGGCTAGTACACACATGACATTTCCACACACCAAAGTAAACTATTACATGCATAATTAACTAGGATAAATGATCATCTGATCATCATCTACTTCTTGTGCTTGCTCGATGTTCCTTCTATGCTAAGTTTCCATTAATTGATGGCGTTTTATGAACACGCCACCGTTTCCCACCATTTCCTCACCTGTTTCTCGCCACCCAGCGATATTGCGCATAAACCTAGGCGGCACGCGACGCACGGAGGCAACAAGCGCAGCCTGTAGCACATCAACCTTTTCCAAGCATGCCAACCCACCAAATCGCCGCCTCTGCCATCAACCTCGTCGATGAGGAAAACGAGAAGGCACCACGGCCCATCGAGGTTGAGGCGCTCCCCGGCAACGCGATGGACGAACATCGTGATCCGTGTCATCGCCAGGGATGAGTAGACCCTTGGCGCATGGCGCTTCAGCGCCGCGGATCAAGATAGGCATGTCAGCACCGAGAGGCTGCAGCTCGCCGCACAACATGATCAATGGCGCACCGCAGAGCAAGCTAGGCGCGTCTGCGCTGATAGGCTATGGCTCACTGCACGGCAAGACCGTTGGAGCGCCGCAGAGCGAGAGGCGCGGCGTGCCGCACAGCAAGAGCGGATCCATCAACGCTTGCCTGCTATCGACAGGGCATCACAGCAGGGTACTTGTCTCGTCAGTACCCCCATTCCTCGCCAGGAGTGGGCAGAGGCCCACTGCGCCGTACTTGTGCCAGAGGCCGGCCGCGCCGTACTTGCACCGGACGCCCGCCGCGCTGTTCGCATGGGTCGCGTCATTCGCCTTGTCTGCGGCCCTCTCGATGCCAATGCGATGGTCCGTAGGCTCGACCGCCTCCTTGGCCCAGGTGTCCACCTAGGCGAAGTAGAGGAACATGGCCGTCGCATCCTCGAGCTGGTGATCTCCGATAAAATAGCCAACTTGGAACTTAAGATCGCGCTCCAGATGTACGGCGAGCGTGTCGACCGCTGGGATGAACGCTTGCACGAGTTCAGGCAGAGCCAAGAACTACCATAGGCAAGGGCTGCTGGTCATGGTCTCATGGACGCGTTTTATTTTGTTGAGTCGTTTCAACATGGATAGCTATGTATTCACAGCAATCATAATATTGCTATGTTTTAATGTGTGTACTCTGTTTTCCGTTCTTATATGTTCTGTTTCAATGTGTGTATATACGCTTTCCATTCTGTATATGTGGATGATAACAGCTAGATACAAATTAGTATACAAAAACAGATAGAAAATGGAATTCATAATATATATATTAATTGTTCATTAGTTCATCACAGAATATATATAATATCATCACATATACGTGATGATACTTAACTACTAGGTACAATGCATAAAATTGAAAACAAACAATACTAAAACTAATAATCCCTCCTGGGGGTAGTATTCTGGCAGCCCCTCGCGAGCAGCTCCCTGGTGCGTGGCGTCTTCCCAGCGCGGAGGCAGTACTCCGCCTCCTCCGCCTCGCAGCGCTTGACGTACCAATCTGCCTCTTGCTGGCGGACGAGCGCGAATGATCTTGCCATTTCGTTGGGCGCCCACCGGAGCTCCTCGTCGGTGGCATGCTAGAGCTTATCGGCCCACCTCCACGCAGCGATGAGGCACCTAGCGCCTTTGACCTTCCTCGCGAAGTACCCGTCTTCGTACACCTCCTTCGCACGACGACGCGACCATCCCCAAAGCTCCACCGCCTCCTTTTTCCAAGCGGCATCACGGGCTTCACAGGCCGCCTGGTAACTGGCTTCCTCCTCCGCCATCTCCTTCTTGAATGCCACTTGCCTAGCTTTCTCAGCCGGAGGCAGTGACTTCCACAGACAATGATTGTACTGGCCCCAAAACCAATCCAAAGTTGGGGGGTCCGGTGCAACCTCGTCCGACGGTGCGTAGGGGTCCTCCTCGCCGTTGCTCTTCGACTGAGCGTCTTTGGGGGGCGGTGACTCCTCGTCGGCACGTGGGCAGACTGGCAGTGCCATGGCAGAGATTTGAGAGAGAGAGAGAGAGAGAGGGCGAGCGAGGGGAGGATGTAGAGGAGAATGCAGGCGGGATGACGTGAGCAAGGAAGTATACATTGGTGGCCGGAATCTAGATCGACGAGAACAGTACACACGCCGGTCGCCGGAATTTACGAGTACTGTAGTTTGAATTACACACAATTACTGCAGCAAAATCCATGTGTGATCTTAATAGCTGATGGTTTCCAATATATAACCGTGTCTGATTAATAACCCCCGCCACTCACCTTCCAAACCTCGAGGCACGAAATAGAGTGCCAATAATGTGGGGGCCGGTTGTCTTGCCAGATCTTTACATTTTCTTTTTTGAACACCAGATATTTACATCATCTGATGATTTTTTTACTCGCATAGAAGTACACAAAAATATGATTTTTCAAACCGTTATGGTTAGCCGTTGCATGTAGATGTAGTTCAAATTTGAATTACGGTCATTAAATGGCTAGAAAATCACTTAAATGTCTTTAAAAGGTTAAATGACCCCTAGAATTTTCTAAATTTTCACATGACAGTTGTATTAGTGCACATTAAACGTAGAACAAATTTGAAGGCCGTAAGAGGAAGTTATCTCCCGTTCGTCATCAAACATGCATTGTTCCCTCTCGGAACCACGAGCCGTCTAGTCAATTGCTCCGGTTTGTGAGGGGTGTGTGGCCAAACTTTTGTCGAACATGCCAATTTTATTACCACGTCATCTTGGTGGCATGACATTACATCAAGCAAGGTTTCATGTTTTTCTGATCATTTTTTTAATTTTTTGGAATTAAAATGCCATGGCACTCCATGCATGTGTAGATGTCGTGAGACCAATATGTTTGAAAATTCCTTCTAATTTACTACACATGGAATTAACTCGCACACAAGTAAACAAATATGATTTTTCAAACCGTTATGGTTAGCCGTTGAATGTAGATGTAGTTCAAATTTGAATTAAGGTCATTAAATGGCTAGAAAATCACTTAAATGTCTTTAAAAGGTCAAATGAACCCTGGAATTTCCAAATTTTCACATGACAGTTGTATTAGTGCATGTTGAACGTAGAAAAAAATTGAAGTCCGTAAGAGGAAGCTATCTCCCGTTCGTCATCAAACCTGAATTGTTCCCTCTCGGAACCAAGAGCCTTCTAGTGAGTTGCTCCGGTTTGTGAGGGGTGTGTGTCCAAACTTTCGTCAAACAGGCCAATTTTTTACCACATCATCTTGGTGGCATGACATTACATGAAGACAGGTTTCATGTTTTTCTGATCATTTTTTATTTTTTTGGAATTAAAATGCCATGGCACTCCATGCATGTGTCCATGCCGTGAGATCATTATGTTTGAAAATTCCTTCTAATTTACTGGACATGGAATTAACTCGCACACAAGTACACAAATATGATTTTTCAAACCGTTATGGTTAGCTGTTGCATGAAGATGTAGTTCAAATTTGAATTACGGTCATTGAATGGCTAGAAAATCACTTAAATGTCTTTAAAAGTTCAAATGACCCCTGGAATTCTCCAATTTTTCACATGAAAGTTGTATTAGTGCACGTTAAATGTAGAAAAAAATTTGAAAGCCGTAAGAGGAAGCTATCTCTCGTTCGTCATCTAACATGCATTGTTCCATCTCGGAACCACGAGCCTTCTAGTGAGTTGCTCTGGTTTGTGAGCGGTGTGTGTCCAAACTTTTGTCAAACACGCCAATTTTTTTACCACATCATCTTGGTGGCATGACATTACATCAAGCAAGGATTCATGTTTTTCTGATCATTTTTTAATTTTTCGGAATTAAAATGCCATTGCACTCCATGCATGTGTCCATGCCGTGAGACCAATATGTTTGAAAATTCCTTCTAATTTACTGCACATGGAATTACCTCACACACAAGTACACAAATTTGAATTTTCAAACCGTTATGGTTAGCCATTGCATGTAGATATAGTTCAAATTTGAATTACGGTCATTAAATGGCTAGAAAATCACTTAAATGTCTTTAAAAGGTCAAATAACCCTTGAAATTTTCCAAAATTTCACATGACAATTGTATTAGTGCACGTTAAATGTAGAAAAAAATTGAAGGCCGTAAGAGGAAGCTATGTCCCGCTCGTCATCAAACATGCATTGTTCCCTCTCGGAACCACGAGACTTCTAGTGAGTTGCTCCGGTTTGTGAGGGGTGTGTGTCCAAACTTTCGTCAAACAGGCCAATTTTTTTACCACATCATCTTGGTGGCATGAAATTACATCAAGCAAGGTTTCATGTTTTTCTGATCATTTTTTAATTTTTTGGAATTAAAATGCCATGGCACTCCATGCATGTGTCCATGCCGTGAGACCAATATGTTTGAAAATTCCTTCTATTTTACTGCACATGGAATTAACTCGCACACAAGTAAACAAATATGATTTTTCAAACCGTTATGGTTAACCGTTGCATGTAGATGTAGTTCAAATTTGAATTATGGTCATTAAATGGCTAGAAAATCACTTAAATATCTTTAAAAGGTCAAATGACCCCTGAAATTTTCCAAATTTTCACATGACAGTTGTATTAGTGCACGTTGAACATAGAAAAAAATTGAAGGCCGTAAGAGGAAGCTATCTCCCGTTCGTCATCAAACATGAATTGTTCCCTGTCGGAACCAAGAGCCTTCTAGTGAGTTGCTCCGGTTTGTGAGGGGTGTGTGTCCAAACTTTCGTCAAACAGGCCAATTTTTTTACCACTTCATCTTGGTGGCATGACATTACATGAAGCAAGGTTTCATGTTTTTCTGATAATTTTTTGTTTTTTTGGAATTAAAATGCCATGGAACTCCATGCATGTGTCCATGTTGTGAGACCAATATGTTTGAAAATTCCTTCTAATTTACTGCACATGGAATTAACTCGCACACAAGTACACAAATATGATTTTTCAAACTGTTATGGTTAGCCGTTGCATGTAGATGTAGTTCAAATTTTAATTATGGTCATTAAATGCCTAGAAAATCACTTAAATGTCTTTAAAAGGTCAAATGACCCCTGAAATTTTCCAAATTTTCACATGACAGTTGTATTAGTGCACGTTGAACGTAGAAAAAAATTTAAGGCCGTAAGAGGAAGCTATCTCCCGTTCGTCATCAAACATGAATTGTTCCCTGTCGGAACCAAGAGCCTTCTAGTGAGTTGTTCCGGTTTGTGAGGGGTGTGTGTCCAAACTTTCGTCAAACAGGCCAATTTTTTTACCACACCATCTTTTGGCATGACATTACATGATGCAAGGTTTCATGTTTTTCTGATCATTTTTTATTTTTTTGGAATTAAAATGCCATGGCACTCCATGCATGTGTGCATGCTGTGAGACCAATATTTTTGAAAATTCCTTCTAATTTACTACACATGGAATTAACTCGCACACAACTACACAAATATGATTTTTCAAACAGTTATGGTTAGCTGTTGGATGAAGATGTAGTTCAAATTTGAATTACGGTCATTAAATGGATAGAAAATCACTTAAATATCTTTAAAAGTTCAAATGACCCCTAGAATTCTCCAATTTTTCACATTACAGTTGTATTAGTGCATGTTAAACGTAGAAAAGAAATTGAAGGCCGTAAGAGGAAGCTATCTCCCGTTCGTCATCAAACATGCATTGTTCCCTCTCGGAACCACGAACCTTCTAGTGAGTTGCTCCGGTTTGTGAGGGGTGTGTGTCCAAACTTTCGTCAAACAGGCCAATTTTTTTACCACATCATCTTGGTGGCATGACATTAAATCAAGCAAGGTTTCATGTTTTTCTGATCATTTTTTATTTTTTGGAATTAAAATACCATGGCACTCCATGCATGTGTCCATGCCGTGAGACCAATATTATTGAAAATTCCTTCTAATTTACTGCACATGGAATTAACTCGCACACAAGTAAACAAATATGATTTTTCAAACCGTTATGGTTAGCCGTTGCATGTAGATGTAGTTCAAATTTGAATTGTGGTCATTAAATGGCTAGAAAATCACTTAAATGTCTTTAAAAGGTCAAATGACCCCTCAAATTTTCCAAATTTTCACATGACAGTTGCATTAGTGCACGTTGAACGTAGAAAAAAATTGAATGCCGTAAGAGGAAGCTATCTCCCGTTCGTCATCAAACATGAATTGTTCCCTGTCGGAACCAAGAGCCTTCTAGTGAGTTGTTCCGGTTTGTGAGGGGTGTGTCTCCAAACTTTCGTCAAATAGGCCAATTTTTTTACCACACCATCTTGGTGGCATGACATTACATGAAGAAAGGTTTCATGTTTTTCTGATCATTTTTTATTTTTTTTGAATTAAAATGCCATGGCACTCCATGCATGTGTCCATGCTGTGAGACCAATATGTTTGAAAATTCCTACTAATTTACAATACATGGAATTAGCTCGCACACAAGTACACAAATATGATTTTTCAAACCGTTATGGTTAGCTGTTGCATGAAGATGTAGTTCAAATTTGAATTATGGTCATTAAATGGCTAGAAAATCACTTAAATGTCTTTAAAAGTTCAAATGACCCCTAGAATTCTCCAATTTTTCACATTACAGTTGAATTAGTGCATGTTAAACGTAGAAAAGAAATTGAGGGACGTAAGAGGAAGCTATCTCCCGTTCGTCATCAAACATGCATTGTTCCCTCTCGGAACCACGAGCCTTCTAGTGAGTTGCTCCGGTTTGTGAGGGGTGTGTGTCCAAACTTTCGTCAAACAGGCCAATTTTTTTACCACATCATCTTGGTGGCATGACATTACATCAAGAAAGGTTTCATGTTTTTCTGATCATTTTTTAATTTTTTGGAATTAAAATGCCATGGCACTCCATGCATGTGTCCATGCCGTGAGACCAATATGTTTGAAAATTCCTTCTAATTTACTGCACATGGAATTACATCGCACACAAGTACACAAATATGATTTTTCAAACCATTTTGGTTAGCCGTTGCATGTAGATGTTGTTCAAATTTGAATTACGGTCATTAAATGGCTAGAAAATCCCTTAAATGTCTTTAAAAGGTCAAATGACCCCTGAAATTTTCCAAAATTTCACATGACAGTTGTATTAGTGCACGTTAAACGTAGAAAAAATTTGAAGGCCGTAAGAGGAAGCTATCTCCCGTTCGTCATCAAACATGCATTGTTCCCTCTCGGAACCACGAGCCTTCTAGTGAGTTGCTCCGGTTTGTGAGGGGTGTGTGTCCAAACTTTCGTCAAACAGGCCAATTCTTTTACCACATCATCTTGGTGGCATGACATTACATCAAGCAAGGTTTCATGTTTTCCTGATCATTTTTTAATTTTTTGGAATTAAAATGCCTTGGCACTCCATGCATGTGTCCATACCGTGAGACCAATATGTTTGAAAATTCCCTCTAATTTACTACACATGGAATTAACTCGCACACAAGTTCGCAAATATGATTTTTCAAACCGTTATGGTTAGCTGTTGCATGTACATCTAGTTCAAATTTGAATTACGGTCATTAAATGGCTAGAAAATCACTTAAATGTCTTAAAAGGTTAAATGACCCCTGAAATTTTCCAAAATTTGACATGACAGTTGTATTAGTACTACAAATTTTCTCGTACATTTAAAACACCGTCCGTTGCCACTTTACTCCAAATTCGTCTTTCATAGCTAATAAAAAATATCAACAACATCACACACAGTTTTTTTGGAACCGTTTGCGATGAAAATTTCTGGGTCTATTTAAGTCTTGCTCCTTAAGCTTCGCCGGCTCGTCTGCTCCAGTGCCGGCAACCCCCGAAGACACGAATCTTGATCCCCATTCCCACAGCCCCTTCTTGCAAAGATGACGCCGTGGAAACGCTTCGTGAAGGCCCGTACGAGGGCCGCGTCCTCCCCGAGCGCCGCCGTGTACGCCGAGAGCGCGGCCGCCTACGCCGAGAGTGCCGCCGCATCCGCATTGAGCGCGGCCGCATCCACCGAGAGAGCGTCTGCGGCAGCCGACAGGGCAGCTGCAGCAGCCGAGACGGCTACAGCTGCTGCTGCGACGAGGGCTGCAAACACTGAGTGCGCTCGACCTGCCGTCCGTGCCGCCGATGTCGCCCTGGCCCGGGTCGAGGCCATCCACGCCAAGATCAAGGACGCACACGCCAATATATTCTAGGCCACCTCAGAATCCAGCATGCAACCCACGTCCGAAAAGGCGGCGATGGCCATGGAGCACCTGCTTCCTCGTGAGATCGCCGAGCGGGAGCTGGAGATGCAGGAGGCGGCGGAGATCGAGGAGCGCCGGGAGGAGGAATTGCACGTGGCCCAGGTCGAGGTAGAGAAGAGTCTGTCCGTCGAGGAATCGGCTGTGGAGTACCAACGTGAGCTCTAGCACAACCACTACTACGAGTACTACAGCCTTGAGGGCGGCGCCGAGGACGAGGACAAGGACGCGGTCGACTTCAGCAGGGGGACGCGGAGTCCACCAACAGCGGCATGGGTCCAGGACAAGTCATCGACGTCTCATCTCACACCGGCGATGCATAGGCCGGCGCGGCGGCGGATTTGTGAAAATTATGCGTACTTAGGCTTTGTTTTTAATGCTGGTCTTTTGTTAGAGCAATGTTTAGGTCAACTAGCTCTGTTTAATTACCAAAATTGCTCGATTCAGTAAGTGTGGTCTGTGTGCTGTACGCTCTTTTATGTGCCGAAATTATCAAGCGATGTTAAATTATGCAATGACGTACCCGGGGAAATTTCCACCAAAATTTGAATTATCAAACTCATCCCATGCGCTTAAAGCAGAAGAATCGTTTGCGATGCACACAAACGTTCAAAGTGAATGGTGTCCGGCGGCACCGCGCGCAAAGTTTCCCTCCACATTTCAAATTTTTTGGCCTACCGCCGAAATATCTACCCCCACCCCCTTTTTTCCCCGACCACAAGTCACATTTACCCTATTTCCTCCTTCCTTCCTTCCTTCCTAAGCTATAGCTGTTTCCTCGCTTGCTTCCTCGCTCTCGCCGTCTCGCATCCGACTGCCGGGGTCGCCATGGTCTTCTTTAATGACCTCTCCAGCGGTTCCTCTTCCGACGACGACTCCATCACCACCCGGGTATGCCTCTCTTCTCTCTCTCGGGCTATGACTTGGAATGAAGGATTTTAACCCGGCGGTATTTTTGAGTCATTTCTTCCTCTTGTAGCTCCCTAGGACCATCAGTTGCAACGAATGGAGCGGGGTGGCTGAAGATCTATCTGCTCGTTGTCACCATCAATCTCCATGCGTGAAGTGTGACGCCCCCGGCCCGATCGTGCACTAATCATACACGCAAATGCACACGATCAAGCCTAAGGACTCACGGGAAGATATCACAACACAACTCTAAAACATAAATAAAGTCATACAAGCTTTATATTACAAGCCAGGGGCCTCGAGGGCTCGAATACATAAGCTTGCGAACACGTGTCAGCGGAAGCATCAGATATCTGAGTACAGATATGAAATAGAAACAGAAAGGCCTTTAGAAAGGCCGGACAAAAATAAAACACAACGATCGAAAGGCGTAGGCCTCCTGCCTGGGACCCTCCGATCCTACTCCAGGTCGTCAGTCAACTCATAGCAGAATCCATCCTCTGGGTAGTAGTAGTAGTCGATCAACGGGGCATCTGTCTCAGGGGCTTCGTCTTCTGGTCACGTCAAAATGATATGGGGAGAAAAGGAAAACAAAGCAACCGTGAGTACTCAGAAGTACTCACCAAGCAAGGATCTACACTACATATGCAACATTTTCAAAGGGAGGCTGTATATGTGGACTGGGCTGCAGAAATGCCAGAATAGAGAGAAGGCCTAGTCCTATCGAAGACTAGCATCTTCAGAGGTCTTGCAGAAATAGAAGAGAGTAGAACAGTACAATATAATGTAGCAGTACCATAAGTCTCATCCTCACCCAGAGATCCTTTCTCGACTCCCTGCGAGAAAGCAATCCCAGAGCCATAGTATCCAAGTATCCAGTTCTAAATTGTATCAATCAGGATACAACTCCGAGTGTCCGTTACCGTAGGACAGGCTATCGATAGAAGTATTCTTCCCTGCAGGCGTGCACCAACTTACCCAACACGCTCGATTAACTCCGGCCAGACACACTTTCCTGGGTCATGCCCGGCCTCGGCCAAACGACACACCGCAACCCTACCTACAGCTCAGCAGAGAGGTCACCGCCGGTCTACATCCTAAGCGCAAGGGGGTCTTGGCCATCGCCCCTCGCCCTCCGGGTCGTTGCGCACACGGTGAAGCCAGGCACCAACACTACAGGAAGGCGCCGGTCCGTCCGTGCCGCCATGCTGAACTAGACGTCTGACAGAGCTTTCGGCTGATGCATACGATGCAGAACGCCCATACTATGCCCACGTGATGGTTAGTGCTATCAGGCCAGAGGCCTGCTCGGATCTAATATCCAAATCGTTAATGGACTAGGGCTTGCGGTAACGAGCAGAGACTCACGAAAGATGTGACCCCGTCGCCCCGTCTCGAGGACTTGCTGCAAGGGTTAAGAATGCCCGGCCGCACCTCGTATTCACCACTCGGGCACCACACTGGCACCCGTCTTCACAACACTCGCCTCTCAGGCGCACGCGGGTACCCCTCAGGGCCGACCCGCCTTCCTAAGTAACAGTGTAAAGTCAAAGTATCCGTGTGTCCATAACATCAGGGGAATCCGAGGTATCACCCTCGTTGGATTCCTACTCGATGTGTCTGTCAAGGTGAACTCGGAGGATTCACTCTCGATGGGTTCAAACTTGATGTGTTGCACGACAGCGTCGTTACCGGAAGTGGTGAAGGAGGAATCACCCTCGATGACCACGACCGAATAGATACTCTACAGAGTTAACATCAGAAGTGCTACATGAGGTTTCACCCTCGGCACTCGATAGTAACGCTGCTGTGTCGTTACAACTAAGGGGGGTGATGTGCGGTGTAGGGTCCTGGTCTTCAATCCCGTTGATCGGGTCTTCTGACGATCCAGCGCGGCAGTCGGGATAAGTGGGGTCACTGATAGGTCTCTACCCAGCCTAGACTAAACAGTTTAGGATATGCAGGTAATTATCAATCGCAGGTTACAATAAATAGGCTATGCATCAGAATAGGTAAAGCAGTAGCAGCAGCAATTCTAATGCAAGCATGAGAAATAGAATGGGCGATATCGAGATGATCAAAAGGGGGAGGCTTGCCTGGTTGCTCGGCGGCAAGGGCAAGGTCTTCAGGGGTCGTCGAACTCCGGAGCTGCGTCGGTACCGACTCTATCGAGAGAGAAGAGAGGGAGGAAACAGTATAAATATAGAGCAAACATGAGCATGACAAATACGATACACGGTGCTAGGGGTAGTCTAACGCAGCATTACACGTATCAGACGGAGCGGGAGAATATCTGACGATATTTCCTGGGTCTTTGGAATTATCGGACAGAGGATAAGAGGGGAACGGTTGCAAGTTCGGATAGTTAGGGACGCGTGACGGACGAACGGACCGCGCATTCGGATTCGTCTCGTCGTTCTGAGCAATTTTCATGTACAAAGATTTTCCATCGGAGTTACGGATTATTTAATATGATTTTCTAAAGTTTTTATTAATTTCTGGAATTTATTTAATTATTTAAATCAACATTATCCGAAACAGTGTCTTGCTGACGTCAGCATGACGTCAGGACCAGTGGGTCCCACCTGTCATAGGCTGTTTAGTTAATTAGGGATTAACTAATTAAATTACTGTTTAATTAACACTAACTACTTAATTAAATTTACCTAATCAGGATTAATTAACTAATTAATTAATTAATTTTCATTAATTATTTTTATTATTTATTTATAGGGGCTGGGCCCCGTTCGTCAGTGGCACAGCCGGACTTGTCCGGGCTGTGCCCGTTCGGCGCTGGACACGTTCGGCGTCCCAGATGCGCGCGCGCGCGCGCGGGCACAGGCGACGGCGAGCGATCGAGGCGAGGCCAGGGGGAGGGTGTGGCCAGGCGGGGTGCGCGGCCGTTGGCCGAACACGGCGGCCAGGGGCGCGCGAGGCGCGGCGTGGCATGCGGCAGCAGCAAGCAGAAAGGCGAGCGGGGCAGACGGGCGCAGCGGGACGGCGAGGCCAGGGACAGGGCGAGGGGAGCAGGAGCATCGGTCGGGGAGGCTGCGGGGCGCGCGAGACGGGCGGCGCTAGCAGCAGCAGCAAAAGAGCAGCGGCAACAGCTCGGGGAGGGCAAGCGGGGCGAGCGGCGCGGGCGTCACGGGGCACGGCGAGCAGGGGCGCGGCTGCGTCACGCGCGCGACGACCGGCGCCAGAGTAGAGAGGAAAGGGAGGAGGGACGGCGGCTCACAGGGGCCGGTCGGGGAGGGCAGCGGGCTCGAGGTGGGTCGAGGTGGTCGGCGACGACGAGGCGACGACGGAGACGATCTCGGGGCGTAGCGGCGCGGCGTCGGACGGTGAGGCAGAGGAGGAGGCGAGGGGCAACGGCGAGCAGCGTCGGGGCGCGGTCGGCGCGTCGGGGGCGCGGGGAGGCGGGGCCGCGCCCGATCCAGAACGAGAGGGGAGGAGAAGGGGATCTAGGGAGTGGGGTGGAGTGGGGGGTGACGGGGATTAGGATTTGCGGGGGGTGAGGGGATAAGGAGTGGGGGTGGGCTTGGCCGGTTGGGCGTTTGCCCAATTGGGCCGGTGGCCTGCTGGGCCGGAGCCCAGTGGGGGGGGGGTTGCTTTCCTTTTTTTTTCTTTTCTGTTTTCTGTTTTTGCAATAACGTGTGGCCTCACAATTAGTTTTGTAAAATATGTGAACTAGTCACAAAACTCCAGTGCTTTATACCCTAACACCAAAAACTAGTTTGGGCAAAACATCATTTCATATTTGTTTTAAATTAAATAAAAGGTAATTAAATATTGTCTTTAGTCACTGTTTGGAGATGTTTGAGTCACTTACCCAACTCCAATGATGTTGGTTCAAATTTTAGAATTGTCTCTGATTTATTTGCTATTTAATGAACAATTTAGTTTCTATGTTGGACAACTTTTATTTTCCACTTTCATTTAAATTTGAATTTGAGGTTAGGAGTTGAAATGCAATATGATGTTAATGATGATCATGCACTGATAATCATGCTGACTTGGCATTATCAAAATGGGAATACTGTGGCTAACCACTGGGGGTGTTACAAATCTCCTCTACTAACAAGAATTCTCGTCCCGAGAATTAAGAGGTAGAAGGAAAAAGTTCGGGGTATTCCGCACGAAGATTATCCTCGCATTCCCAAGTGGTTTCATCTTCAGTATGATTTGACCACTGCACTTTGAGGAACTTGGTAACCTTCTGACGGTTCCGACGTTCAGCTTCATCGAGAATGCGGATCGGATGCTCCTTATAAGGTAGGTCATCTTGCAATTCGAGCACCTCGTGATCCACAGCTCGGTGTGGAGATTCCTTGAAGCATTGATGAAGTTGCGACACATGGAAGACATCGTGGATATGAGAGAATTGCGGCGGCAATTCCAATCTATACGCCACCTGTCCACGCCTAGCAATAATGCGAAAAGGACCAATATAGCGTGGAGCTAGCTTGCCCTTGATTCCAAAGCGGTGAGTGCCTTTCATCGGGGTGACTCGCAGATAAGCTTGATCACCAGGTTGATAAGTCAAACCCCATCGTTTGCGATCATAGTTGCTCTTCTGGCGGTCCTGAGCCGCCTTGAGGTTTTCCCGGACAATTCGAACTTGTTTTTCAGCGTGTTGAATAATATCTGGACCCACGAGCGGTCGTTCCCTAGTTTCTGACCAATTCAGAGGGGTTCGACACTTGCGTCCATATAGAACTTCGAAGGGGGCCATTTTCAAGCTGGCTTGATAGCTGTTGTTATAAGAGAACTCGGCATAAGGAAGAGATTCTTCCCACTTCTTACCGAATGAAATAACACAAGCTCGAAGCATGTCTTCAAGCACTTGATTGACTCGTTCGACTTGGCCTTGAGATTGAGGGTGATAAGCTGAACTCCAGGTAATATGAGTTCCCATAGCTGTTTGGAAACTTTCCCAGAATTTGGAAGTGAAAAGGCCGCCACGGTCCGAACTGATCTCCTTCGGAATACCTTGGAGTGAAACAATTCTGGAGATATACAATTCTGCTAACTGGCTAGCAGTGATAGTTTCCTTGACGGGCAGAAAGTGTGCAACTTTAGAAAGTTGGTCGACGACGACAAGAATAGCATCGTGACCCTTCTGTGACCTGGGAAGTCTTGTAACGAAATCCATCTGAACCTTATCCCATTTCCATAGAGGAATAGGAAGTGGTTGCAGAATTCCAGCAGGCTTCTGATGTTCTGCTTTAACGCGATGACAAACATCACATTCGGCAACATAACGAGCAATGTCCTGCTTCATTTTAGACCACCAGTATCTTTGACGGAGATCACGATACGTCTTGGTGCTACCCGGATGAATAGACAGCGGGATATCATGTGCCTCCTTCATGACCTTGTCAGTCATGAGTTCGAAGCGAGGTACGACAATGCGGTTTCTGAAATACAAGGTTCCATCTTCAGACAGCGAGAAATCCCTGTACTTTACAAGGTGAAGGTCTTTCTTCATCAGATCAATTTCAGCATCTTTAGCTTGCACATCCTTAACGGCTTTCTCAAGATCTGGTTGTATCACAAGGTTATTAAGAGAACCATGTGGAACAATACACAGATTCAGCTTGCACAATTCTTCAAAAAGATGAGGTTGAGCTCGCCTAACCATGAGGTTGTCGCAATAGGACTTGCGGCTTAAGGCGTCAGCCATCACGTTAGCCTTGCCAGGGGTATAAGAAATACCCAAATCATAGTCCGCAATGGCCTCCATCCATCTTTGCTGACGGAGGTTCAGGGATGGTTGAGTAAACAAGTACTTCAGACTTTTATGATCCGTGTATATCTCGCAACGATTACCGAGAAGGTAATGTCGCCACAACTGCAATGCATAGATCACAGCAGCTAGTTCTAGATCATGTACCGGATAATTCTCTTCATGTGGGCGCAACTGACAAGAGCCATAGGCAATCACCTTACGCTCTTGCATTAGGACACAACCTAATCCTTCACGGGATGCATCACAATAAATCACGAAGTCTTTGCGGGTATCTGGAGGAGACAGTACTGGGGCAGATGTTAGCTTGTCTTTGAGTGCTTGAAAACTTTCCTGATATTTTTCTGTCCATTCAAACTTAACGCCCTTGTGAAGCAGATCAGTCAAAGGCTTAGCAATCTTAGAAAAGTTCTCAACAAATCGACGGCAATAGCTTGCAAGGCCGAGAAAACTTCTTACTTGCTTGACGTTCTTTGGAGGAGTCCAATCAAGAATAGCCTGAACTCGTTCTGGGTTAACGGCAATTCCATCTTTGGAAATTACATGACCAAGGTAGGTTACTTCAGATAGCCAGAATTCACATTTGGAGTACTTGGCATACAACTGGTGTTCTCGGAGCCTTTCCAGTACAAGACGGAGGTGTTCAGCATCTTCTTCCTTATTCTTTGAATAGACCAGAATATCATCTAGATAAACCACGACGAACTTGTCGAGGTAATCCATGAATATATAATTCATCAGGCGGGAGAATGTGGCTGGAGCATTTGTTAAGCCAAATGACATGACAGTGTACTCGTAGGAGCCATAACGAGTAACAAATGCAGTCTTGGGAATATCCTCTTCACGAACACGGATCTGATGGTATCCCAATCTCAAATCAAGCTTAGAGAATACTGAGGAACCGGCAAGTTGATCATACAAATCATTGATCCGAGGAAGCGGATATTTATTCTGGATTGTAGCTTGGTTAATGGGCCGATAATCCTGAACCAATCGGTTAGTTCCATCCTTCTTCTTAACAAAGATTGAAGGTGCTCCCCAAGCAGAGGAACTGGGGTGGATGAAACCTTTCTTAAGTGACGTGTCGATTTCCTCCTTAAGTTCAAGAAGGTGGTGCGGAGGCATCTTGTAAGGACGCTTCGCAATAGGAGTTGTGCCAGGCTTCAAGTCGATGACGAACTCAACAGCTCTAGCAGGGGGCATTCCTGGAAGTTCTTCTGGAAAGACGTCTTGAAAATCATGAACAACTGGAACGTTCTTGATGCCTTCAAGAGGTGAAGCGTTCAATGCATTTAGAACATATATCTGAGCTTCGGCGTCCTGCACTGTACGAGCTGAGTATCTGACAGTCTGACCGGAAGGGTGTGTGAGGCGGACTGTTTCAGTGGCACAGTCAATCAAAGCTTTATGAGGCTTCAACCAGTCCATACCGAGAATAATGTCTATGTTGGAGGTCTTGAGAGCAATGAGTGAAACGGGGAACATCAATCCTCCAATCACAATGTGGTTACCGTGGCTAACCATGGTAGTTTGCCAATTAGCCCCAGTTGAATGGATTACTAATGGGATGGTCATCTCCTCGAAAAGTATATCATGGCTTCGCGCAAAACTTTCGGACATGAAGGAGTGCGATGCTCCAGAATCAAAGAGGACTGAAGCTGGGATTGAATTCACTAGAAGGGTGCCCATCACAATGTTGGGGTCCTGTCGAGCTTCTTCCATGTTGACTTGGTTGACATGAACAAGTTGACTAGCAGGTAGTCTGGCACTACGATTTCTGGAATGATGGGTACGATGTCCCTTCCTACGAACCACAGGATGACGTGATGCATTCTGAGGCTGACCTTGATGACAGTTAAAAGCACGGTGCCCTGGCTGTCCACACTGGTGGCACAGACCATCATTATGCGGAGAAACACCAACATTGGGCTGTCCACTTGAAATGTTCAGTTGCCTTGGTGGTGGGGGCAGACGAGGTGCAGCATATGACGGCCTTGGTGTTGGAGCAGGTCGATGATGAATATTGTGAGGGATCCAGACTCGACATTTCTGAGTAGGTCGACCGAAAGACGAGCCGACATCTCGAGTACGCTTGAGCGACTCCTGGTACTCAGCCAGAGCTGTTTCAACTTGGAAAGATTTGCTGACAAGCGTTGCGAAGTCTGTGAAATCATGGACAGCAAGTGCAAGTTTTATATCAGTACGTAGTCCTTCACGGAATTTCTCCTGCTTGTGAGTGTCGGTGTTGATGTCATCTCAGCATAGCGGGATAGTTCGATAAATTTCCTCTGATATTCATCCACAGTCATTGTGCCCTGTGAGAGTTTGCGGAACTCCTGCTTCTTCTGGTCTATCAGACCTTGAGGAATATACCGTGCACGAAAGACTGACTGAAATTCCTGCCAAGTGGTTACAGTCTCTGCAGGCAACATAGCCTTGTGGCTTTCCCACCTTTGAGCAGCTGGGCCCTTCGGGTGGAATGTCGCAAAGGTGACGTAACTGTCAGGGGCAACATTAGCTGACTCCATCTCAAACAGGATGTCACGAAGCCAATCATCAGCATCCATAGGATTGGTGGAGTTGCGGAAAATGGACGGATTGAGGCGCACAAATTCTGGCAGAGTTATTGGAGCATTCTGAGTTGGGAATTGAGCCAATACTCCGGTCATAAACTGACGGTTGAGCTCAAACTGCTGACGGTTGAGTTCAAACTGCTGCATCATGGCAGCAATATAGGGTGGAGGTGGAGGATCATCAGCCATCCTGCCAAATCAACAGGGGCAGTTTAGCAAGAAAGACTGCATGTGTAAGGAGTTATTCAGGACGTAACACGAGAGATGAATAGGAAGGGCATTAGATGTAAAATAGTAGTCGTTGAAAGACATACCAATCCATGCACAGAGTTGGGTACATGCGGACAGCACAACGGTGCAAATTTAGAAGATAGACATGCTAGGTGGCGCGCAGGCACGCGGTAAGGAAGTACACAACGAGACATAGCAAAGGCTACATCAACGTCAGAGAAAACTGACGGAGCGAGGAATCTGCAAGTGACAACACAGGGTGCCCTCGATAAAAGGATCCTGTAAGCAGAACCTGGCCCACAATCTTGAAGCAAGGGGGGATATTTTCAGAACTCCGGGTGGATGTGAGCACGAGAACCTAATGTTGGAGTTAGTAAAATTTTAACCCGAATAGGAGAGAGATCAGAGTCCCAGAGTATTGACGAGGAATATAAGATACTAATACCACCCAATTGGTGACGTGGGCTCGTAAGCCACACAGCCAGGTTAGTAAAACAGTTTTCGGTTACTAGACTCAACTTCGGCCAAGGAGTTGGAAAGGGGGATTCCTAGAGGCAGTCGGCTCTGATACCAACTTGTGACGCCCCCGGCCCGATCGTGCACTAATCATACACGCAAATGCACACGATCAAGCCTAAGGACTCACGGGAAGATATCACAACACAACTCTAAAACATAAATAAAGTCATACAAGCTTTATATTACAAGCCAGGGGCCTCGAGGGCTCGAATACATAAGCTTGCGAACAAGCGTCAGCGGAAGCATCAGATATCTGAGTACAGATATGAAATAGAAACAGTAAGGCCTTTAGAAAGGCGGGACAAAAATAAAACACAACGATCAAAAGGCGTAGGCCTCCTGCCTGGGACCCTCCGATCCTACTCCTGGTCATCAGTCAACTCATAGCAGAATCCATCCTCTGGGTAGTAGTAGTAGTCGATCGACGGGGCATCTGTCTCAGGGGCTCCGTCTTCTGGTCACGTCAAAATGATATGGGGAGAAAAGGAAAACAAAGCAACCATGAGTACTCAGAAGTACTCAGCAAGCAAGGATCTACACTACATATGCAACATTTTCAAAGGGAGGCTGTATATGTGGACTGGGCTGCAGAAATGCCAGAATAGAGAGAAGGCCTAGTCCTATCGAAGACTAGCATCTTCAGAGGTCTTGCAGAAATAGAAGAGAGTAGAATAGTACAATATAATGTAGCAGTACCATAAGTCTCATCCTCACCCAGAGATCCTTTCTCGACTCCCTGCGAGAAAGCAATCCCAGAGCCATAGTATCCAAGTATCCAGTTCTAAATTGTATCAATGAGGATACAACTCCGAGTGTCCGTTACCATAGGACAGGCTATCGATAGAAGTATTCTTCCCTGCAGGGGTGCACCAACTTACCCAACACGCTCGATTAACTCCGGCCGGACACACTTTCCTGGGTCATGCCCGGCCTCGGCCAAACGACACACTGCAACCCTACCTACAGCTCAGCAGAGAGGTCCCCGCCGGTCTACATCCTAAGCGCAAGGGCGTCTTGGCCATCGCCCCTCGCCCTCCGGGTCGTTGCGCACACGGTGAAGCCAGGCACCAACACTACAGGAAGGCGCCGGTCCGTCCGTGCCGCCATGCTGAACTAGACGTCTGACAGAGCTTTCGGCTGATGCATACGATGCAGAACGCCCATACTATGCCCATGTGATGGTTAGTGCTATCAGGCCAGAGGCCTGCTCGGATCAAATATCCAAATCGTTAATGGACTAGGGCTTGCGGTAACGAGCAGAGACTCACGAAAGATGTGACCCCATCGCCCCGTCTCGAGGACTTGCTGCAAGGGTTAAGAATGCCCGGCCGCGCCTCATATTCACCACTCGGGCACCACACTGGCACCCGTCTTCACAACACTCGCCTCTCACGCGCACGCGGGTACCCCTCAGGGCCGACCCGGCTTCCTAAGTAACAGTGTAAAGTCAAAGTATCCGTGTGTCCATAACATCAGGGGAATCCGAGGTATCACCCTCGTTGGATTCCTACTCGATCCTACTCCTGGTCGTCAGTCAACTCATAGCAGAATCCATCCTCTGGGTAGTAGTTGTAGTCGATCGACGGGGCATCTGTCTCAGGGGCTCCGTCTTCTGGTCACGTCCAAATGATATGGGGAGAAAAGGAAAACAAAGCAACCGTGAGTACTCAGAAGTACTCAGCAAGCAAGGATCTACAGTACATATGCAACATTTTCAAAGGGAGGCTGTATATGTGGAGTGGGCTGCAGAAATGCCAGAATAGAGAGAAGGCCTAGTCCTATCGAAGACTAGCATCTTCAGAGGTCTTGCAGAAATAGAAGAGAGTAGAACAGTACAATATAATGTAGCAGTACCATAAGTCTCATCCTCACCCAGAGATCCTTTCTCGACTCCCTACGAGAAAGCAATCCCAGAGCCATAGTATCCAAGTATCCAGTTCTAAATTGTATCAATCAGGATACAACTCCGAGTGTCCATTACCGTAGGACAGGCTATCGATAGAAGTATTCTTCCCTGCAGGGGTGCACCAACTTACCCAAGACGCTTGATTAACTCCGGCCGGACACACTTTCCTGGGTCATGCCCGGCCTCGGCCAAACGACACACCGCAACCCTACCTACAGCTCAGCAGAGAGGTCCCCGCCGGTCTACATCCTAAGCGCAAGGGGGTCTTGGCCATCGCCCCTCGCCCTCCGGGTCATTGCGCACACGGTGAAGCCAGGCACCAACACTACAGGAAGGCGCCGGTCCGTCCGTGCCGCCATGCTGAACTAGACGTCTGACAGAGCTTTCGGCTGATGCATACGATGCAGAACGCCCATACTATGCCCATGTGATGGTTAGTGCTATCAGGCCAGAGGCCTGCTCGGATCAAATATCCAAATCGTTAATGGACTAGGGCTTGCGGTAACGAGCAGAGACTCACGAAAGATGTGACCCCGTCGCCCCGTCTCGAGGACTTGCTGCAAGGGTTAAGAATGCCCGGCCGTGCCTCGTATTCACCACTCGGGCACCACACTGGCACCCGTCTTCACAACACTCGCCTCTCAGGCGCACGCGGGTACCCCTCAGGGCCGACCCGCCTTCCTAAGTAACAGTGTAAAGTCAAAGTATCCGTGTGTCCATAACATTAGGGGAATCTGAGGTATCACCCTCGTTGGATTCCTACTCGATGTGTCTGTCAAGGTGAACTCGGAGGATTCACCCTCGATGGGTTCACACTTGATGTGTTGCACGACAGCGTCGTTACCGGAAGTGGTGAAGGAGGAATCACCCTCGATGACCACGACCGAATAGATACTCTACAGAGTTAACATCAGAAGTGCTACATGAGGTTTCACCCTCGGCACTCGATAGTAACACTGCAGTGTCGTTACAACTAAGGGGGGTGATGTGCGGTGTCGGGTCCTGGTCTTCAATCCGGTTGATCGGGTCTTCTGACGATCCAGCGCGGCAGTCGGGATAAGTGGGGTCACTGATAGGTCTCTACCCAGCCTAGACTAAACAGTTTAGGATATGCAGGTAATTATCAACAGCAGGTTACAATAAACAGGCTATGCATCAGAATAGGTAAAGCAGTAGCAGCAGCAATTCTAATGCAAGCATGAGAAATAGAATGGGCGATAACGGGATGATCAAAAGGGGGGGGCTTGCCTGGTTGCTCGGCGGCAAGGGCAAGGTCTTCAGGGGTCGTCGAACTCCGGAGCTGCGTCGGTACCGACTCTATCGAGAGAGAAGAGGGGGAGGAAACAGTATAAATATAGAGCAAACATGAGCATGACAAATACGATACACGGTGCTAGGGGTAGTCTAACGCAGCATTACACGTATCAGACGGAGCGGGAGAATATCTGACGATATTTCCCGGGTATTTGGAATTATCGGACAGAGGATAAGAGGGGAACGGTTGCAAGTTCGGATAGTTAGGGACGCGTGACGGACGAACGGACCGCGTATTCGGATTCGTCTCGTCGTTCTGAGCAATTTTCATGTACAAAGTTTTTCCATCGGAGTTACGGATTATTTAATATGATTTTCTAAAGTTTTTATTAATTTCTGGAATTTATTTAATTATTTAAATCAACATTATCCGAAACAGTGTCTTGCTGACGTCAGCATGACGTCAGGACCAGTGGGTCCCACCTGTCATAGGTTGTTTAGTTAATTAGGGATTAACTAATTAAATTACTGTTTAATTAACACTAACTACTTAATTAAATTAACCTAATCAGGATTAATTAACTAATTAATTAATTAATTTTTAATTATTATTTTTATTATTTATTTACAGGGGCTGGGCCCCGTTCGTCAGTGGCACAGCCGGACTTGTCCGGGCTGTGCCCGTTCGGCGCTGGACACGTCCGGCGTCCCAGATGCGCGCGTGCGCGCGCGGGCACAGGCGACGGCGAGCGATCGAGGCGATGCCAGGGGGAGGGCGTGGCCAGGCGGGGCGCGCGGCCGTTGGCCGAACACGGCGGCCAGGGGCGCGCGAGGCGCGGCGTGGCATGCGGCAGCAGCAAGCAGAAAGGCGAGCGGGGCGGACGGGCGAGGCGCGACGGGCGCAGTGGGACGGCGAGGCCAGCGACAGGGCGAGGGGAGCAGGCGCGTCGGTCGGGGAGGCGGCGGGACGCGCGAGACAGGCGGCGCTAGTAGCAGCAGCGAAAGAGCAGCGGCAACAGCTCGGGGAGGGCAAGCAGGGCGAGCGGCGCGGGCGTCACGGGGCACGGCGAGCAGGGGCGCGGGTGCGTCGCGCGCGCGGCGATCGACGCCAGAGTAGAGAGGAAAGGGAGGAGGGACAACGGCTCACAGGGGCCGGTCGGGGAGGGCAGCGGGCTCGGGGTGGGTCGAGGTGGTCGGCGACGACGAGGCGACGACGGAGACAATCTCGGGGCGCAGCGGCACGGCGTCGGACGGTGAGGCAGAGGAGGAGGCGAGGGGCAACGGCGAGCGGCGTCGGGGCGCGGTCGGCGCGTCGGGGGCGCGGGGAGGAGAGGAGGGGGGCCGACGACCCGATCCCGAAACGAGAGGGGGGGAGAAGGGGATCGAGGGAGTGGGTGGAGTGGGGGGTGACGGGGATTAGGTTTTGGGGGGTGAGGGGATAAGGAGTGGGGGTGGGCTTGGCCAGTTGGGCGTTTGCCCAATTGGGCCGGAGCCCAGTGGGGGGGGCGTACGGCCCAACCAAGACCCGATCATTCACCCATCCCAAAAGGCACGGGCGGGGCACTCCAAATACCCCAGCTCCCCCGGCTAAGCAAACCGCCTAGGGCTTAGGTCTCCCTGGGCACTCTAACGCATCCGAGCACCACCACAACCTACTACGCGAATATATTCTGGCTTCAGGCATTCGCCCCAATTCCTCCCTATACCATCAGGTCTACGCTTCCAACCTCACGACTCCTCGCCCAGCAATGTTAGCGGCATTGGGACCTTCCGGCCCCCCGCCGGGTGGAGGACCGAGGGGGGGCCGAGCGAAATCACTTCTGGGAGCCCCGCCCCGTGGCCGGGTCGGATACCACATCTCGCGCCTCCCTAGGCGGCCTACCGTGCGCTGCACTGAAGGCGTCACGCAACCCAAGTCCCCACAGCCCCCACTCAGCGAACCCCCCTCCACAGCCCGGGTCCTACCCGAACGTCGAGCTTTCCACTCCCGTGCGCACCGAGGGCCCCGAGACCAGAGCCTCGCCACGCCCTCCAGGGAGAGATCCAGGGTGGCGTGGCCGCGCGATACTGGAACCAGTGAATAGACGACAACGAGGGGCCTGAACCTGCACACTGATAATGATTTCAACCAACCTCACCGGGGCCACACGTCGGCGGAATCCCCAACATCCCGTCGCGCCCGAGCTACTTAGCTTGACTTGTGGGGCCCACCGGGGGACAAAACACTGAGGGAGTGTCGGCCTACAACCGCAGCCTTTCCACAGAGGGCCGAGGCTCGCGCATGGTTCCACAATGGCAAACCCTACGGAGCCACCGCCACCGGCCGCGCGCACCGGGCTCCCGGGAACTACCACGACTAGGTTACGTCGGGTGAGGCGCCGCCGGTCGCAGCTCGATGCACACTATCCGCGCCGCTCCCCCGCGTTCCATACCCATAAGAACCCATGGAGTGCTGGCCCCACGGCTGCCACCACATTGGAGTACCCGTCGGCCGGGTCAAGTGATCACGCAAGGGCCACACCGTCTTCCACGCGCGCCGCCACGCATACAGTGCCCCCGTGTCACTGTAACCCGAGAAAAGGTCGGTTGCGCCCGCGCTGCCCCAGCACGTCCTGCTTGCGCGGGGGCGGCACTTCAGCAACATAATCTCACCTCACTCGGGACGCCGAACCGTACGTGGGGCCCGCCGGTCAAACTTGACACCCCGGCCGCCGTTCGTAACCGCTGAACGGCTCCCGCACGCCACGGAGCTTGCGTGGACCAGCAAATCAGCCGGGTTACGCCAAGCAACCATAGCCCACCCGGTGGGTCGCTCCCCCGGACCAACTATCGAATTGCGCACTACCCCCATGCGCGCGACCTGCCGCCAGAATGGTCTCCCCTGGTCGCCCCCGACGGACCCGCCTGCCTGCCTCGAGAGCCGAGGGTGAGCGGGGCTATCCGGTCCAACTAGCGAAACTTGCTACCCCCCGGCTGCCGGTCGCGCACCCCCCCCACCGCGAAGCCCGAGCAACGGGAGGCCCATGCCCCGGCCCAGCCTCATTCTCCACCCCAGCCTAACCCTCAACCCGATACCGGTGATAAGCGGCCGCGGCGGCCAGTTCCCGGGCACAAACACCAGCAACCCCAGGGGGGTCATCCGGGGAGTGAGGGGGCCCCCATAACTCCCACATACCCACTTCCACCCAACCACAAATATTATCCCACCCACCTTCCTCACACCCCCACTTCTCCTACCGCAAGGAGCCCAAGCTCGCCTGGCCGCCCGCCGACTGCACCACTGCCGATCGCCATGCCTTTTCCTGCCTACTAGTGGAGGGGCCCCGCCCCGCCCGGCTTTGCGAGGGTTAGGTAACAGACGAGTGAAAGCGGCCGGAGCCTCATTCAGGCGGATATGCAGTGGCACCGAGATTATGGTGGCGGGAAGGGGTCGACGGGATGCGCACTTCTTAAGTCCCGATCGACAGAAGTGCGCGTTCCCGGCTGGTGAACTCTGTCTCCTGGGCCACCAAGACCCCGGGGTGAACACCATGAGCGGGGGGCCCCAGTAACAGAAGAGGGAGCAGTTCGGTACGTGGGGGGGGGCTTGCACGCGGGGCGTCAAGCTGGCACGGAAACTGGCTGGGTGTGGGGTATGGTGTAGGGGGCGGGTTGGGGAGAGCGGGGGTTTGGCTTTTTTTCTTGCTTCCTTTTTTCTTTTTCTTTTCTGTTTTCTGTTTTTGCAATAACGTGTGGCCTCACAATTAGTTTTGTAAAATATGTGAACTAGTCACAAAACTCCAGCGCTTTATACCCTAACACCAAAAACTAGTTTGGGCAAAACATCATTTCATATTTGTTTTAAATTAAATAAAAGGTAATTAAATATTGTCTTTAGTCACTGTTTGGGGATGTTTGAGTCACTTACCCAACTCCAATGATGCTGGTTTAAATTTTAGAATTGTCTCTGATTTATTTGCTATTTAATGAACAATTTAGTTTCTATGTTGGACAACTTTTATTTTCCACTTTCATTTAAATTTGAATTTGAGGTTAGGAGTTGAAATGCAATATGATGTTAATGATGATCATGCACTGATAATCATGCTGACTTGGCATTATCAAAATGGGATTACTGTGGCTAACCACTGGGGGTGTTACATGAAGCTAGTTGCGTTTGAATCTGTGGACAGTGGGAGGAAGTTTCTGGCATGTGCAGAGAAGGTTAGACCCTCTTTCATTGTTACAAATCATTTGTTAGATGTGATTCAGACACTATCACGGTCCCAACCCATTCATACCACACCTTCAACCAAATGCATCCTAAGACAGTGTCCCAGTTTGTACCTAGTATCTAAAAATGTTGCCATCTCATCAGCGGTGCCATTAGAAAATTATTTGGCACCGCTTCAGCAGTTTGTGCAGCCAACTTTGATCCACACATCCGAGTAGCCAAGCAGAAAAATACTAAATCTTTATGGCACGAAGGAACTGGGCATCAGAGCAACTAGGTGCTCTGGAGTCCGGGTCCTTGATTTTTTTTCCGCTGCATCGGCTCGCTAGTGCAGGGCACCGGTGCGAGATGTAGCAACAGTTGTCTTTACACCGGTTTTGGCATACATAGTGGACGGCCTCAGTGCTATTAGTTCTATGTTACTAAATTTCTGTATCTACACACCTGTTAGTATCAATTTGATGTCATCCAAACACTGTCGCTATGATGTTGCAGTTATATTTACCTTCCTCATGAAATGTTCAATTTGTTATTTATAGTACATGAGTAAGAACTTGTAGCGTTGTTGTAGTTAATTATAGCTTCTGATGTTTCAAAATTTGGTTGTTGTCTCAGTAGCAATTAATTCATTTGCACATTGATCTTTTTGAGAAGATATGTCATAATTAACCTGTTTCTTCAGTTTTTCAAAATAAGTATTGGTGATTTTCTATGTTGCTATAAACCCATTTCCCCTACAATTGTTACTGATCTAGTTTTAAATATTATAGGATGAACGGAAGTGTTCTTACTTGGAGTGGGTTGATCAAGAGTGGCCACAGTCTTTGAAGATGTGCCTAGCAAAGCTCTGGAGCATGTATGATGAAGAGAACAAAGGTAGGCTTAGAGAAAGTGCTATCAACGCTGAAGAATATTTGAAGATGCGGGATAAAAAGAGGAAGGTGGAGAATGAGCTCAGATTTTTTAAATCAGACTTTGCTAAGATGGTGTTGGCGAAGGAGGAGGCACTTTCCCAGTTGGCCAGTGCAAAACAAGTTCTTACTAAACTGAAAGCAGAGGTTGATAAGACGAGCCTGGATGATCTCGATTAGGGAAATGAATATATTGTTCTAATATTGTTCTCATGAAGCTGAACTAGCTATATGCTGTACTGTGCTGTTTTCAGGTAGCTATCGTGTTGTGATGTTAAAATACATTTATGTGCCTGATATGAAATTGGCAAACAACTGTTTGATATGAAATGTGAATTTGCGTAATACTAGAATTATTAATTGTAAACTAATAAACCTGCTAAATGGGTCATGGAACCTTGCAAACGGTTCTAGCAGTAAAAGCGCTTGTGATGGATAGCCCAATGCCACATAGTTTTCTTCATCAAATCGTGTGTGATGTAGTTGATAAAAGCAAACGGTTAACCAAGGCAGAGCGTGTGTGATAGTTACACCTATCACACACGAGCCTATACATAAAACTGTGTGGGATGTACATACGAACGGAAACATTTTCCCTGAATTGACTGTCTGGGATGTACATACGAATGGAAACGTTTTCCCTGGATTGACTGTGTAGGATGTACATAAGAACGGAAACGTATTCCTTGGATTGACTGTGTGTGATATACATACAAATGGAAATGTTTTTCTGGGATTCACCGTGTGGGATGTACATACGAACGGAAACGATTGGGTTTTGATGCCTCACCCGATCGCACACGAGCTCATTTTGCCCCAGCCTGTGTGCCAGGAGGGCCTATCCCTGACGGTTTCTGGGTCGTGTGGGAAGGACCCCCCTATCGCCCACACTCACTTGGCGACGGTTCCAAATGCCGTCGCGGAAAGGGGTTAAAAACCATGTGTATAGCATCTTGTTGTACCAGTGTAGGGACACTACTGGGACACTGCCTAGATCACGACGAACGGAACGACTTCAACTCCTAGCACGGCTTCTCCTGCAATTGGCATGACACGCCAGGTGAGTACTATAAATGTACTCACAAGCTCATAGCAAACAAAGCAAATATGACAAGCAACAACAAGGCATTTAACAAGTTGAATGCATGAACATGAGCATGATACTATATCCATGAAGTGCACATGGTGTAATGATCACGGTCCCTCAGACCAACATACCATCTCGGGTAAGCATGTAACCACCACCACCAACTTACCATTGTGATCCTCACTCGATCACCTCAGAAACATCCATCGTGATCATCACAAGATCACCAACTTTTGCAGGTGCCATCTCGGTGTTATCAGTGTGTAGATTAGTCGTTATTCCTGTTAACCCGTGGTGTGACCTACTACAAACTGTGTCCATAACCAAGGACACGGCTATCGATAGATTATACACTCTTCAAAGGTTAGTACACTTACCCATACCACGAAACTCATGGCCTCCTGCTCCCATTCGGGTGGACCAAGAACATTCCGAGAAAACCAATCTATTGCATGACACTCTCCTGGCCACTCCGACAAACTCCCCTTTGGGCTAAGTCCTGGGTGGCCCTGATGTCACAGCGTGACATCCACCACCTTCGTGGACGACCACCATCGTGGCAAAAACTAAAACAAACGGTCCCAAACGGGGACAATGGTACCATACAACTTCAGGCACACAAGATTATGGCTGCCTACTGGGCCAGGGTAGAGCGAGCACATATCCTTCCCTAGTCGTAGGCACACCGGCGAGAGGCATGACCATAAACCAAATTAGGGCCTCCCCATCCAAGCAAGTGTGGTTGCACTTGTGAGCTCGATTCGGTGGCACCATGACTCAATCAACAGCTTGTTCAAGTTGAATGAACATCATGTTTAACTTGAATTTAAAATGATTTGAGTCATAGTATGAAATGAAATGCACGGGTCATGAATATGAAAAATGAATGCATCATCATTAGAATGAACATATAACATGATCTCTACTGCACATAGTACCAAGATGACATTAATCTACTGCATAGAGATAACTTGGATGAAATAATATGCGCATGTTTTATATAACAAATTACTTTAATTAAATGCAATTTAAAATTAATTTTAATTCAAGTAAAATGATTGTTATTGCAATGCCATCCTTGCAAATGATTGTTGTGGCTTGCCTTAGTTCAGAGGAGTGTCACAATACTCCTGGTCTGTTCCAAGGCAACTAGAACCTTCTCAAAATACTTAAAATGAAAAAGAAAATGTCACATAAAGCCTTTTATTGCACCAAAAATAATCTACAAGAAGAAAAATTCCCAAACTTGGCATACAGAAACTTTAGCTCATTACAAAACTAGTGCAAAAAGGATCAACTCATTTGGACTTATGGTTTAGGAGATATTGCTGGTCAAAGTTGTGGTCAAAATTTATGAATTAAACAGAAATTAGGAAAATCCAGAAGCGGCCACGTCGAAGACGTATTCTTAGAATACGCCTCCACTAATACCGCTTTGGGCAAGGGAGACAGAGACTGACAGGTGGGGCCACCCCATCAGGTTTGAGAGAGAGGAGGGAAACAGAGGAGGCGGCGCTGTCGCCGGTGGTTCTCCGGCGGAGAGACCTCGGCAACCGCCCGAGAGGAGGGGGATGGATCTAGCGCATCAAGATGACCACGAGCGTACCTGAAATGACGGTGGAGGTGAACGGATGGTGTCGGAACAGTTTTCTCCAAAGGCGGCGGGTGGCGGGGCTCGTCGGAGGTTATGATTCTGGCGCGAATCCGACGAACCAGCGGCACTGTCAGGCTCAGTAGACCACCAGAACACGCTTGAGGGAGTGGGCGAAGACGGGGAGCACCGGAGCAGGAGGACGGTTGTGAGGGCTCCGCGGCCGACTCCGGGAAGGATCTGCGGTAGGAGGCCCTCCTAGCCTTGCCCCACTAGCTAGGAAGGATATTTGTGGCTAGAGAAGTAGTTTGGGATGATTGAAATGGCTCGGGAAGCACTCTACTTATAGGCGGTGAGGTGACCGAGCTCGAGATCTACCAGCGATGAGCTGCAGAAGAAAGAGGAGGGGGAAAGAGCTCGGGCTCGATGCATAGATGAAGTAGACGATGCCAAGAACAGTGTGTGCACATGGCCGAGGCTACACGGCACCGGGTGGGACAAGACGTTCACACGGGCGCACTGTACCGAACGGATGCATCGTGGCCGCGTCCGTCATGCAGTGTGCTGGTGTCGAGGAGGAGCAGAGGAGTGCTAGGTGGAGAGAGCTGAGCATGCTAAGTGGCGCGGTCAAGCTGCGGTGGTGCGAGCAGGGCGAACAGGCGGCAGCAGGAGGGTCCTGGTGTTCAGAGCCTGTCGAACACCCTGCACACATGCGGTCACCGCATGTACTGGCAAACACGGTGCATCTGAGGCTGCCAAACCATGTCTAGGGTGTAGTCCCTTCAACGCGGTGCTGCAGAGTGCCCTCAGTTCGATACCTAGTCCTTTAGACAATACATGAGAAGGCGGAAATGTTTCTGGACTGAAACTTTTGATGAGACCTGAGAGGAAATTACTTGGAGTAAAAGAGTAAAACTTGGTGGTTAGGCATCTCCTAGGAAGGTAGTCACGTGGTAAAAATTTCAGCTCATGTGAATCAAGGAAAAATGTACTTGCTTCACAAAGTGACACTTCTGTCCAGAAGCAAAAACATTTTCCTTAGCCAAAATTTTCCAAATGACCAAGGCATAAAAATTACATGGGAAGGTGAGGCATGATCCAAACAATATTGGTGAATTTATTGGGAAGTTTCTGAGCAAGAAAAATGAGGGTTGCTTCATAGCTTAGTGAAGAAACCTTCATTTTCAAAGCGAAAATGAATATTATGCCATTAAAGAAAATTATTCCATGGCATTATTTTGAGAGTGATGAAGTCAAGGGAGGGATTAGGGATGATAGAACCCACCTGGAAGAAAATCAAATGGAATTCCAAGTGGTAAGTCCAAAAGAATTGACAGAAAATCCAAATGCAAATCAAATATTCAATAAATCCATGCAAAAGAAAAATGGGCAAAATCCAGGGTGTCACAAACCCCCCCCCCCCTTGGGATGAATCTCGTGCTCGAGATTCGATTGCTCAGGAAACAAATCAAGGTATGCACTCCTTAAGAAATTCTCCCTTTCCCAGGTGGCTTCTTCCTCGGTATGATGTTCCCACTTTACTTTGTAAAACTTGGTTGACTTGCTGCAGTTGACTCGCTCCATCTCATCTAGTATCCATATAGGTATCCTCGTATGTCAAATCCTTAGCAATCTCTAGTTCGGTCAGATCTGTCCATTTTTCGGGCGGTGAGATGCATTTTCATAGTTTAGACATGTGGAAAACATCGTGAACTTTGGATAACTCAGGTGGTAACTCTAACTTGTAAGCCACTGTACCAACTCTTGTCAAGACTGGGAAGGGACCAATGTATCTGAGTGCGAGTTTTCCCTGAGTATGGAACCTCTTAATTCCCTTCATAGGGGTGACTCGGAGATAGGCATACTCCCCTGGTTCAAAGATGATTTGTCGATGTCTTGAATCATAGTAGCTCTTTTGGTGAGACTTCTCTACTTATAGTCTGTCCTGGATTTCCTTTACTTGTCGTTCTGCTTCCATCATCAAATCAGTCCCAAAGATGCGGCTATCTTCGATCTGAGACCATTTCAGAGGAGTATGGCATTTACGTCCGTATATAGCCTCGTAGGGTGACATCTTGAGGCTGGTTTGATACCCGTTGTAGTAAGAAAATTATGCATAAGGCAAACTGTCCTCCCATTTCGGTCCTTGAGCAAGAGCGCATGCCCAGAGCAGGTCTTCCATCATTTGGTTTACTTGCTCTGTCTGTCCATCTATCTGAGGATGATAAGCAGTGCTATACTTCAAAGCGGTTCCCAAAGCTTGGTGAAGACGTGCCGAGAATGCCGAGGTAAACAAGGATCCTCGGTCTGAAGTGATGATCCTTGGTACTCCATGCGGACTAACAATTCTGGATACATATAGTTGAGCAAGCTGGTCGGCACGATATGTGGTCCTTATAGGAATAAAATGGGCCACTTTTGTAAGCATGTCAACCACAACCCATATAGCGTTATTCCCCCAGGGTGTCTTGGGCAGACCCACAACAAAATCCATGCAAATATCATCCCATTTCCATTGATGTACGGGTAAGGGTTGTAATAGGCTAGCGGGTTTCTGGTGTTCCGCCTTCACTTTGTTACATATGTTGTAGCAGGCGACGAAATATGCAATGTCTTTCTTCATACCATCCAACCAGAATATCTGCCTCAGATCTTCATACATCTTTGTACCTCCAGGATGAATAGACTATGCAGACTCGTGTGCATCCTTTAATATCTGTTTCCTTAGATATTCCTGGCCAGGTAGGCAAATCCGATCTCAAAATCGAAGAGTACCTTGATCATCCATGTGGAAGTCTTGAGTCTTCTCACATTCGTGAAATCTTCTTTAACAAAAACGAATCCTCGGCTTGAGCCTTGCGAACCTCTTCTTCCAAAGTAGGAGTAACCTCTAAGGTAGCTGCACACGTGGCATCACAAATGACCATATTGAACTGTGCAATCTCTTCTTGCAGTTCGGGAGGTAAGGAGTCCACTAACGTGTTTATTATGGCCAGTTTGCGACTGAGTTCGTCTTCAAATCAATACCACGTTAGCCTTTCCCGGGTGGTATTTAATACCAATGTCAAAATCTTTGACCAATTCAAGCCATCTCCTTTGCCGGAGATTCAAGTTGGGTTGGGTGAAGATGTACTTGAGACTCTTGTGGTTGGTGAAGACTTGGCATCTTTTCTGAATGATATAACGCCTCCAAATTTTCAAAGTGTGCACCACTGCAGCCATTTCGAAGTCGTGTGTGGGATAGTTTTCTTCATGCGACCGTAGTTGTCTGGATTAATATGCCACGACCTTGCCATCTTGCATGAGTATGCATCCTATGCCTCGCTTGGATGCGTCGCAATAAATATCAAAGCTTCGATAAATATCAGGAAGCGTCAACACTGGTGTTGTGGTTAAACGAGTCTTCAACTCATTGAAATTTTTCTCACAGGCTTCTGACCATTCAATCTTCTGATTTTTCTTGAGTAGTTCCGTCATTGGCTTGGGAATCTTTGAGAATCCTTCAATGAATCGATGATAATAACCAGCGAGACCTAGGAAACTTCTGATTTCTAACATGGTTGTAGGTGCCTTCAAATTTAATACTTCCGTAACCTTGCTCGGGTCCACAGCCACTCCTTGAGCTGAAAGAATGTGCCCAAGGAATCCTACTTGCTTGAGCCAAAACTCACACTTGCTAAATTTGGCATACAACTGATGATCTCGAAGCCATTGTAATACTGCCCGGAGATGTTGTTCATGCTCTTCTTAGCCGTTGGAATATATGAGAATGTCGTCGATGAACACCACCAAAAACTTGTCCAAGAAATACATGAACACCTTGTTCATCATGTGCTTGGAGAATGCGGGGGTGTTAGTTAAACCAAATGACATGATCATGTACTCATACAATCCATAGCGGGTAGTGAATGCGGTCTTGGGAATATCTTCCTCCTTGATTTTTAGTTGATGATACCTGGTTCGCAAGTCAATCTTGGAGAATATCTGAGCTCCACTCAATTGATCAAATAGATCATCAATCCTGGGAAGCGGGTATTTGTTCTTGATGGTAACATCATTAAGGTTTCAGTAGTCAACACACATCCGGAGGCTACCATCCTTCTTGCCCATGAATATAGTAGGTGACCCCCATGGCGAAGAGCTATGGCGAATGTATCCTTTTTGGAGCATCTCATCCAATTGTTTCTTCAACTCCACTAATTCAGATGAAGGCATATGATAATATTTCTTGTAAATGGGTTCCGTCTCGGGCACAAGATCTATTGAAAATTCAAGCTCACAGTCTGGTGGTGTCAGTGTACTGGGGCCTGGACCCCCCAATACCCTTGACTTATGCACAGGCAGTGGCCACGTCCCGGTAATGAGGCTTGCCGGAAGATCAAGACTAACAAGCTCACCAAAGATATCTCAAGCCAAAGGAAGCTGCTCTTTGAGAGATCAAGGAGCGCATCAAGAAGACCAAGGTTCAAGTCCAAGTTGATCTACTTAGCTAAGGTGAAAAACAAGATAGAGCACTACAAGCAGCCCTTGCCGGCAAGGCGAAGGACCGGCAAGCTCCGTGGCCGGCAAGCTCTTGCCAGCCACCAGCGCTCCACCTCATCGAGCAACTAGTCATTGATCGATGAGATCTCGAGCCCGCGGGTGGTTTGGTGGGATCTGTCGGGCATGTGGGAGCATGTTGGAAGGAAGATTACCTTTAATGACACCCGTCCTATGGGCGTGCCGAGATAATACAAGTTAGCTAGGCAAGCGGCGCAGCAACCTTGTCGGGGCTTCTCCTCGTCACGACACCTAGCGATTCATTTAATACTTTTCATCCTAACTAGCAGAGTTATGTATGATAGGATTGTTTGCTATATAATCAACATGTAATTACCTTTTTACCATTGTGGTAACCCCTTGAGCTATAAAAGGAGGGCCATGGCAACCCCATACAAGGGTTCGAACCCATTCAAACCCCACACACACTTGCACGTGTAGCTGCCTCCTCCTTGCACCTTGCCGGGGGAAAGCGCTCCTTGTACTTTTGCATCCGCACTTCTAATACACCCAAAGTAGGAGTAGGGTGTTACAACTCAAAGGTGGCCCAAACCAGGGTAAAGATCCATGCGGCCTGTGTTGATCCTGCTCTTTGCATTATGTGCATTCCCTGGCCGAGCCACAAAGGGGCTAGATGGCCCCATAGATGGTCGTACACACCGACATCTTTGGCGCGCCAGGTAGGGGGTTCACTGGCATGAAACTTGTTTAGCAGACGACGCGTGATTTCATCGAGCTTCATCGTGATTTTCTTCATCCATGGCGCCCAAGAAGAAGGGCTCCATGGCAACGAAGTCCTCCATCCAAGATTCCTTCCCACGCCTCAGCGTAGGCGGCATGAACGCCGCGGTAGGCACGACCAGCGTAGGCGGTGCGGTCGATGTGCCCACTGCGGCGTGAACAGGCGGTGGACGCGCTGGAGGCGGTCACTTTCCACGACCCTATGATGAATATAGCAACAACAACATGGGCGGCGCGGGCACGCAGCTCGCACCTCCTCGGCGCACCGGCAAGCGCAGCCATCAGGGCAACATCCGTCTGGTCGGGCGCAAGCCGGGATCCTCTCGCTGCAGCAACTCTAGCGGCAGCAATGTCAACAGCTACAACAACCATGATGAACTGTTGAGCCCGACAAAGTGTTGATTGCCTCTTCAGATCCGCTGCTGCAGCAAGATTAACGGCAACTGCTGCCGGGCAAACGAACGGAAAGGTGCTAGCACCACTTTTGAGCAATGCCGGGGGGCGGCTACCCCAGCAACACGATGCACGCAATGGTCCAATCGTTGACAAGCTTGCGCCTGGCGTTGGCGGGCGACTGTCATGGGAAAACACGGCCACCTATGGGGCCATCGGCACCTTGTGGTTCGGTAGGGGGGAAGGACACATTGCACAAAGAGCGGAGGGCACGGAGTAGCACGACAGTGATCACACGAGCAGTTTTTACCCAGGTTCGGGCTGCGGAGACACGTAAAACCCTACTCCTACTTTGGTGGATTGATGAGAGGACCATGGTGGAGACACAGCGCTCTAGCCAGGCAAGGTTGCCTCGGGGCGAGAGCAGCTACGCACGTATGAGTGTACAAGGGTCTGAATCCTTTCTATGGTTGCCACAGCCCTACTTTTATAGATAAAGGGTCACCACAATGGCAAATCAGTCATTGCGTACTGATTAGATACCAAACAGTGCTATCATACCTAACTCTGCAAATAGGACAAAGCGCATTAAATGCGCCGTTTAGTGTCACATTGTAGCGTAGCCCGGCAAGCCTTGCAGTGCCGTTCGGCCACCTTCTCGCCTGACTGCGTGACACGTCCCTGGACGGGTGTCATCTGGAGGTGATTTCCTCTGGAAATGGCTGCCACATGCCAAATAATGGCCACTTAGTCACTAGGGGGCTCGACACCGCAGTGATCGGTGACTTGCGTTGCTATGAGGTGGAGCGGTGGAGCCTTGGCGGGGTTGTCCGCCCTCGGCGTCCTCGGCAAGCCTGCCGAGGCAATCTTGAGAGTTGTCTTCGGGGCAACCTCGCCGGGCTCGCCTGCCCTGCAAGGGAGGTTATTCCTTAGTGATATCTTGCTCCTTTGGTTGGTCTTGGTCTTCTAGATCTGCCCTTTGATTTCTCAAAGAGCTGATCTTTTCTGCTTGGTCTGGACTTGGATGCTGCAACCTTATTCTTGAGCCTGTGTACAGTCTGGGTAACACACCTGGGGTTTGTTGCACCGACAAGAGCCCCCAGGCCTAGCCTGAACGCGCTACCAAGCGTCGTCGGGGTAGGCTATGTCCAGTACATAGGCGGGGAGGCTGTGGTAGCTCACCCTTTGAGATCTTCTTTGCTTCTTCATTAATTTGAGCTTGAATCAGTTTTCGGTTTTCCCGCGCGTCGTGCAAGACGTTGTGGGGGAGATAATGAGCCAAGATCCATGGGCTACCCATGTCCCACGTTCACGGGGTGGTAACTGCCATTCCACTATCCTTCCCACTCATAGCGCTTCTGCCACATGTACCGCATGCGTTGCGCTGGTTTGGTGGCGCACATGGAGGGTGCAGAAATGCGTGCCATGGCAGAAACCAAGATGCCATGGATTGGTGCTGATGGTTGGCCTTGATTCCATGAGCCGTTAGTGGCGCGGGGAAGCTGGATTGGAGGAGTAGGGCGGCTGCCTTCAGGGAGAGGAGCCAGCCCCCTACCCCGTTCAGCTATAAAAAGGAAAGCAGGGCAGGGTGCTTCTTCACACATCTCACCCCTTCCTTCTCCTTAGCAGCTCTCGTCCACCATGGTGAGGGGCCGGGGGCGTGGCCGTTCTCCGGCGGTGGCGACGAGGGCTTCTACCCGACAGCGCCTCCCTCCTCCTATTGAAAACACAGGGGCGGAGCCCACCGCGAGAGGAGGTGGGAGGGGGCGAGGTCGCGGCCGCCGTGGTGCCCGGGGTCGAGGAGGACAGGGTGGTGCTCTGATCGCACCCCCGCCGGCCGCCCATCCTCCAATGGAGGGCCACGTCGGAGATCAACTGCTGGAGTTCATCATCAGGTTGTATAAGCCCCCGCGCGGCCGCGTCCGCCTCCCTACTCCATTTGCGAGGGTGATGGAGCTTGAACAACCGCGCGCACTGAAGCTACACATGAGGGGTTGCTGTAATGGCAGCATGCGGGTGGATGTGGATTTCCCTGCCCCTCATGTTATGCTCTTCTGACGTGGTTGGAAGACTTTTGCCCACGCCCACAGCTTGTCGGAGGGGCACGTCCTCCATTTTAAATTAATGGATGCCGAGCTGCTCTCTGTCTAGGTCTTCGGATGCTCGCTTAGGGTTCTGCGCGGAGAACTCGACTGACAATGAAAGTTCCTCCTCGAGTGATAGCGATGAGGAGGACAGTGACGGCGATGAAGACGGCGCCGATGGGGGAGACGACAGCTCCGACTCTGGCTGAACGCCAGCCGCACCATCACCATAAGGCAGCGGCACCATCATCTGCACCTGCATCTCATTCCTGGCAAGGCGATTTGCCGGGGAGTTGGATGCAGAGGTGGGGATGATGTCATTGGCTCCTCCAGCAGCCTTCCAGCTAGGCCCCGGCAGGCTTCCTCGCGGGCTGTAGCTTCGTTTGCCCTGCCGCGTCCTGCTGGCCCTGGTGGCGATGGTCAGGGGGACCCTTCCGCTGCTCCCTTCACCATCACCTTCGCCCATGCCCTCCCTATCTTGTCGGGCTCCCTATCATGGAGCCCGACGGGGTCAGGCTAGGCTTCTGCCCGGGCACCCCTTTTGCCCTCTTTTCTTCCCAGCGTAGTGCCTAGGAGTAGAGGGACAAGAAAGGGATTACGGGGCACTTATCTTTTTTCAGTTTAAAATATGAAGGCATTGGCCAAACTTTAGTCTAAATAATGTAAACTTCTTTATCCATGTTTGTGTTCCGTAAGGTCTGTAGTTGCTTATCAGCATATTAATGAAAAAGACAAGCCTTGCCGGGTACTTGTGCATGTATCATATCCATGCAGAGGTGAAATGCCTCTATACATTCAAGTAAACAAGTTTTCCCCGGCAGGCTATCCTGCCGGTGCCCTCAGTTTGTCGCCGCGGGGCTAGGCTTGCCGGGCACAAAACCATAAGAAGGGACCAGCCCCCCACTGAACCTTTTCCATCAAAGGCCACTGCGACCACCCTGACCGAAGCAGCGTTTGAGCCAAAGGGTAGGAGCACCTATGTTTTGAAGGTGGCGGGGTTTTCATATGCACAAGTTTTCAAATTACAGAACATGTATGGATAAGAAGGAACTTATCTGTTTGGTCTGCCGGGGATCGTCACGTAGGCTCGTCTTCATTTCTTCTCTTCGGGACCAAGTCCATGGCAAGAACCCTGCAACTTAGTGCAGATGAAAACAATGCCACATGCGACCTCATCTACATGATCATGCTATGCTCATGATATGCTTATGCATGCATGCAAGTTTCGGAGCCCCCCCAGCGCTTCGTTTTTTTATCTGGTGCTCATGGTCTGTGCCTGGCTTTGTACAAAGGGTTACATGCAACAGGGGCAAGGCTTGTACAAAAGTGTGGCTGCCGGGCAGGGCTCGACAGCCGCGCCTTACGGGTAGAACTTACGGAGATGCTCAATGTTCCATGAGTTTTGCAATTGAATGCCATTTCCGGTCTCCAGACGGACTGCGCCAGGTCTAATGACTCGTACTACCCGGTAAGGGCCTTCCCACTTCGGCGTCACCTTGTTTTCACCCTTGGCGGACTGAACACGCCTAAGGACAAGGTCGCCTTCCTCAAAGCTCCGGGCGTGAACCCTGCAGCTGTGATAGTGACGCAGGGCTTGCTGGTAGCGTGCAGCACGCGTAGCAGCCCAGAGACGGTTCTCCTCAAGTAGAAAAGCGTCGTCGCGCCAGTGTTATTCCTGCGCAACTTCATCGTAGGCAAGCACTCAAGGAGACCCGAATATGAGTTCCGTGGGGATCACTGCTTCTGCCCCATAGACTATGGAGAAGGGAGTCTGCCCGGTAGCTCGATTTGGTGTCGTACGGAGGGACTAAAGAACCACCGGTAGCTTGTCGATCCATCACCTGCAGCACTTCTGCAGCTTATCAAAGGTTCTTGTCTTGAGACCTCGTAGCACTTCAGTGTTCGCCCTCTTAGCTTGCCCGTTGCTTCTGGGATGGGCCACAGAGGCAAATGAGACCTTGCTTCCGAGGGCATGAAGGCGCGGCTTGTGAATTGGGTGCCATTGTCGGTGATGATTCGGGCAGGTACCCCGAAGCGGCACACCAATCCTTTCAAGAAATTAATAGCTGACTGTGCGGTCACCTTTCTCACGGGCTCTACTTCTGGCCACTTTGTAAACTTGTCGATTGTGACGAACAAGAATTCAAAGCCCCCGGTAGCACGGGGGAAGGGGCCCAAGATGTCGAGCCCCCAGATCGAAAATGGCCATGACAAAGGGATTGCTTGGAGAGCTTGAGCAGGCTGATGGATATTCTTGGTGTGGAACTGGCAGGCTTCACACTTGGTGCAGCAAGGTATTTTTGTATTTTTGGTTTAATAGATCTGAAAATAAAAGTTGCAAATAAAGAAAAGAGCGAATAGCAAAATAGATCTTGAAAGCAAATATATTGGAAAAGAGACCCGGGGGCCGTAGGTTTCACTAGTGGCTTCTCTCGAGAAAAATAGCAAACGGTGGGTGAACAAATTACTGTTGGGCAATTGATAGAACTTCAAATAATCATGACGATATCCAGGCAATGATCATTATATAGGCATCACGTCCAAGATTAGTAGACCGACTCCTGCCTGCATCTACTACTATTACTCCACACATCGACCGCTATCCAGCATGCATCTAGTGTATTAAGTTCATGGAGAAACAGAGTAATGCAATAAGAACGATGACATGATGTAGACAAGATCTATTTATGTAGAAATAGACCCCATCATTTTATCCTTAGTAGCAACGATACATACGTGTTGGTTCCCCTTCTGTCACTAGGATCAAGCACCGTAAGATCGAACCCACTACAAAGCACCTCTTCCCGTTGCAAGATAAATAGATCAAGTTGGCCAAACAAAACCCAAATATCGAAGAAGAAATATGAGGCTATAAGCAATCATGCATATAAGAGATCAAAGAAGACTCAAATAACTTTCATGGATAAAAAGATAGATCTGATCATAAACTCAAAGTTCATCGGATCCCAACAAACACACCGCAAAAGGAGTTACATCATATGGATCTCCAAGAGACCATTGTATTGAGAATCAAACGAGAGAGAGAGAGAGAGAAAGCCATCTAGCTACTAACTACGGACCCGTAGATCTACAAAGAAGTACTCACACATCATCGGAGAGGCACCAATGGAAGTGGTGAACCCCTCCATGATGGTGTCTAGATTGGATCTGGTGGTTCTGGACTCTGCGACGGCTGGAATTGATTTTCGTTGACTCCCCTAGGGTTTCTGGAATATTGGGGTATTTATATAGCAAAGAGGCGGTTCGGGGGGTACCCGAGGTGAGCACAACCCACCAGGGGCGCGCCTGGGCCTCCAGGCGCGCCCTGGTGGGTTGTGCTCCCCTCGGAGCACCCCCCAGGCGCTTCTCTGGCCCACTGGATGTCTTCTGGTCCAAAAAAATCCACAAAAAGTTTCGCTGCGTTTGGACTCTGTTTGGTATTGATTTCCTGCGATGTAAAAAACATGCAAAAAACAGCAACTGGCACTTGGCACTATGTCAATAGGTTAGTACCAAAAAATGATATAAAATGATTTTAAAACATCCAAGAATGATAATATAACAACATGGAATAATCAAAAATTATAGATATGTTGGAGACGTATCAACGGCCCATCACCCTTCCTGGCCTTCTCGGCAGCCGTGGCTTCCCGGCAATCAGTGCACGCAGCAGCTTCCTTGCCGGGAACCTCGGTCTTGGCCTTCTTGCCGGTACTAGGTGCACTCGATCCTTCAACGGTCATCACCGCTTTATCTTTGCGCTTCTTCTTCTGGCTGGTGGCATCGTCGTCGTCCTCTAAGTCGATGTCGACGCCATCTTCTTCACCGGGGAGTCGTCTCCCCTCTTCTACTCAGGCACACTTATCCACCAGAGTGTATAGCTCATTCACAGTCTTGGGCAACCGAACGTTCATTTTAGAATGTACCCGGCGGTTGCGCACATTGGACTGGAACGCTGCATGTACTGGAATGTTCCTGTGCACCCGGCTGAACCTCTGCATGTACTTCCACAGACTCTCTCCTTTCTTCTGTGGGAGGAGCTGCAAGTCACTGGGCCGCCCTGGTTCTTGATAACCGCCCATGAAGGCGCCAACAAACTCATGGCACAGATCAGACCAAGTCGAGATGGAATTCTCTGGCAAGTGCATCAGCCAAGACCTCACATTTGGCTTGAGTGCCAAAGGGAAGTAGTTGGCGAATACCTTCTCGTCTCTTCCCCTGGCAGCTTGAACAGCGATGGTGTAGATGCTCAAGAACTCTGCCGGGTTCAATCTTCCATCGTACTTCTATGGTATTTCTGGCTTGAACGTGCGAGCAGATGGCCAACGGACTTGCCGCAGCTCGCAAGTGAAGGTGGGGCACCCAACCTCGAAAGGTAGGTACCCACCTTCACCAGGCCTGGGCTCATCGACGTCGGGGCCATTGCCCCTATCAGACTGGCGTTGGGTTTTGTGGCATCGTTCAATGGTGACGCGCGCGTCTTCCCTCTGCCTGTCTTCTAGGACTCGCCGTTGGTCTTGTCGTGCTCGAGGATCGGACGAAACCATCGATACGTCGTCGGGTTCTTGGTCGCGTGGCTCTGGCTGCGGCCCCTGCGCTGGCTGCCGTAAAGGGGATTACACCGTGGGGGTGGCCCCTTCGGTATGGCCAGCGGCTCGGGCCATTGTTGCCGCCTGTGGAGGTCGTGACGGGACTGCTCGCTGTGATCCTCCCGCCTCGACGAAACCAATCAGGCCCTGAATGGTGGCTCTCTACTCATCCATCTGATCAGCTGCCAGCGGAAATCTCAACAGGAGTTGGACCCGCGTCATGGCTTCCAAAGCAGTGCTCAGCATAGATGATGACGTAGATCGTAATGTCGCCTAGCTTCTAATGGTGCCGGCAGTGGCAGCGTCGTGCCCTCGTCACCGTGAGCCAGTCGCTAGGGTAGCGTGGTGACGAGGTGGATGTGCTTGGGGATCGGCGGCTCCGTTCGGCGTATCGGCTTGGCCAGCCCGTCCCGGGGGTGGCGCATGCCCTGCGGCCGCAACCGTAGCTGGGGCGGTCGGAGGGTTGCGGTTCGCCCCAGAGCGAGTGCCACCGCTGTGGCTGCGTCCTTCGATGGGGAGGAGAGGCGCAGACGGAATGATCTCTCCTCCCGCACCTTGTGGAGCGTGGCTCTGGGATGTTGTTGGCGTTGTCCTTCTCCGGTGACTCCTACTCCCGTTTCGGCCATAGGGGAGGTGGTGACGACACCACCTCGCCGACCACGTCTCCCGCAGCATCCATGTCCCCGTGCGTCCCTGTAGCCCCCATGGCATCGGCGGCCGCGTGCGAAGGGGCCTTCGAGGTGGTCGGGTGAGTTGCGGCACCGGGTTTCTTCTTGGGCGCCATGGATGATGAAGTCGTCGATGAAGAGAACGATGACGAAGATGACGCGCTGCGTACGCTCTCGGGTTCGCGCAAGCGTTTCCCCCTACCTGGTGCGCCAAAGATGTCGTGGGAAAACACGGCCACCTATGGGGCCATCGGCCCCTTGTGGTTTGGCAGGGGGGAAGGACGCATTGCACAAAGAGCGGAGGGCGCGAAGCAGCACGACAGCGATCACACAGGCAGTTTTTACCCAGGTTCATGCCGCCACGAGGCGTAAAACCCTACTCCTGCTTTGGTGGTTTGATGAGAGGACCGTGGTGGAGACGCAGCACTCTAGCCTGGCAAGGTTGCCTCGGGGCGAGAGCAGCTATGCACGTATGAGTGTACAAGTGTCCGAATCCTTTCTAAGGTTGCCACGGCCCTCCTTTTATAGATAAAGGGGTCACCACAATGGCAAATCAGTCATTGCGTACTGATTAGATAGCAAATAGTGGTATCATACCTAACTCTGCAGACAGGACAAAGCACATTAAATGCACCGCTTAGTGTCACATCATAGTGTAGCCCAGCAAGCCTTGCCGTGCCGTTCGGCCACCTTCTCCCCTACCTGTATGACATGTCCCTGGACGGGTGTCATCTGCAGGTGATTTCCTCTGGAAATGGCTGCCACGTGCCAAATAACGGCCACTTATTCACTTGGGGGCTCGACATCGCACCGATCAGTGACTTGCATTGCTGTGAGGTGGAGCGGTGGAGCCTTGGCGGGGTTGTCCGCCCTCGGCGTCCCCGGCAAGCCTGCTGGGGCAATCTTGAGAGTTGTCTTCGGGGTAACCTCGGCCTCACCGGGCTCGCTTGCCTGGCAAGGGAGGTTATTCCTTAGTGATATCTTGCTCCTTAGGTTGGTCTTGGTCTTCTTGATTTGCCATTTGATTTCTCAAAGAGCTGATCTTTTCTGCTTGGTCTGGACTTGGATGCTGCAACCTTGTTCTTGAGCCTGTGTACAGTCTGGGCAACGCACCTGGGGTTTGTTGCACCGACAGTGACTACCTTACGGGGTTGGATGCCTGGCCACGCTTCCGAGCTGCGGCAAGTTCGTTGGTCATTCACCCGGGCAAATAGGCCCGGATCATCAAGGTAATGCCACACCAAGATTGCCCCCGACATAGTTCTAAGTGTTCCACGACTCTTGGTACGTATCAATCATATATATATGCATGTGGTATTGTGAATATACTCTCATTCGTATGAGATTGCTAATGAACCATCAAGGTTTCCGAAACCACTCTTTTATCTTCTCTATTTTTATCAAAGGATAAAAGAATCCCTCGCGTGCAAGTTTCCCGGGGGAGTGGTGGAAGGAATCCACTCAAATGGTGTTGGCATACGTTTCGTACCACAAGAAATACAGCGAAGAAAGCTAAGTTGGAATATTTTCAATTAAGAATTTCTTTCTTATATTTGCAGTTCCCCTTGCACAATTCTGTGTTTCTATGAGAAACTTGCACACTAAGGGTCCTTGTCATGATCATTTGCGCTCTTATTTTGCTTTGAGCCTGCTCAACAATTTAAGTAGCTGCATTGAGAACATTGAAGGAAGTCTTGCCAGCGGCAGCGCTACCGGCAGGCTGCTAAGGACCCACTCCTCAAGAGCCAGCGGCAAGTGCGTGCTGATAACCCATAAGTATAGGGGATCGTTTGTAGCCTTTTTTAATAAATAAGAGTATCGAACCCAACGAGGAGCTAAAGGTAGAATAAATATTGCCTCAAGTTCTATCGACCACCGATACAACTCTACCCACACTTAATGTTTGCTTTACCTACAACAAGAATAAAACTAGAAGTACTTTGTAGGTGTGGATAGGTTTGCAAGATAATAAAGAACGTGAAAATAAAAGTTAGGTGCTGTTTAAAGAAACAATTAAGTTTAGTAAAACGAGTGTGGATTGGTGGTGGTAGGATTTGCGGAATTGTCCCTTAGCAATTGACTACCACTACTGGAATCCACTTCTTTGCCGTCTGCCACTTCTTTGCCGTCTGCTGGCTGACGGCAAAGAAGGTCTTTGCCGTCCGCTTACGAAAAACGGACGGCAAAGAACTGGCTGATGGCAAAGAAGGTCTTTGCCATCAGCAAGTTCTTTGCTGTCGGCTAGCGGACGGCAAAGAATCTTTGCCGTCAGTTGGCGGACGGCAAAGAGAGAGGTGGGCCCCACTAATGAGCTGCTTAGAAAAAAAACTAACGGCCCCCTCTTTGCCGTCTGCTAGCGGACGGCAAAGAGAAAAAAAGCGGACGGCAAAGGGGGGCGGACGGAAAAGAGATAACCTAACTAACGGATCCCCACCCCTCCTTCCCTCTCTTCCTCTCTTTCTGTCCCTCTCTCCCCGACGAGACCACCGCCGCCCCCACCACCCGCCGCCGCCCCTCGCCCCGTCGCCCCGACCACCCGCCGCCCCCCTTGCCCCGTCGCCACACCACCCGCCGCCGCCCCTTCCACGCCGGCCAGCCGCGCGCGGACAAGGAAAAGCCGACACTATAACATCAACTGCGTGACGTAAGGCAAAGAACAGTCTCAGAACGAGGCCTCCCCCTAACACCGGGCCGAAGCCGCCCCCACCAGCCGCGCCTCCACCTCCCCGGACGCAGCGCCACACCGCCGCCGGCCTTCCCCCTCCACCGGGCCGCCGCCCCCCCCACCCGCCGCGGCCCTCCCCCTCCACCGGGCCGCCCTCCTCCCCTCCACCGGCGATCCCCTGCCTACAGGTGAGTGATCTTTCCCCCCCTTTTTTTTAGTTTAGTTTATTTTAGTTTTCTTTAGTTAATTAGTTTCTGTTTTAGTTATAGTTTTACTTTAGTTTTAGTTTTAGTTTAGTTTAGTTTTATTTTTATTTTAGTTTATTTTAGACTTTTTAGTTTTAGTTAGAAGAAGAAGAGTAGAAGAGGAGGAGGAGGCGGAAGAGGGGGAGAAGAATAAAGAAAAAAAGAAGAAGAGCAGAGAAGAAGAAGAAGAAGAAGAGAAGAAGAAGAAGAAGAAGAAGAAGAAGAAGAAAAAGAAGAAGAAACAGAAGAAAGTCACAAAAAAAGAGAAACAGAAGAAGCACATAGCAGACAGAGAGAAAGAAGTAGAAGAAGAAGCCAGCAAGAAGAAGAAGAAAGAAAGAAGAAGAAGAAAGAAGAAATAGAATGAAGCAAGAAGAAGAAGAAGAAGAAGAAGAAGAAAGAAGAAAGAGAGAAGAAGAAGAGAAGAACAGAAAGAAAAAGAAAGAAAGAAGAAGAGAACGAGAAAAGAAAGAGTAAGAAGAGGAGAGAGGAGGAGGAGCGAGGGAGAAGAGGAGAAGAGAGAAGAAGAAGGAAGAGAAGAAGAGAAGGAGAAAGAAGAGTCAGAGAGGAGAGAAGAAGAAGAGAAGAGATGAATGCAAAATATTGCTGCACTGGTGAATGTTGTGAAAGTTTGTACAACTTCTAGATTAGCATTGTCAGCTTCAAAGGCCCATAGAACATGTCAACCATAGAAACGACATTCACATAAAACCTCCCCCGCAATTCTTTAATAATAGTTTGATTAATTAAATAGTTTTGATAGTTTACATATTTTAGAAAAGAAGAAGGAAAAAAGGGAAAGAAAAAGGAAACAGAAGGAAAAGAAGAAGAGGGAAAGGGAAAGGAAGAAGAGGAAGAGGAGGAGAAAAGAATAAAATGAGAAGAAGAACAAGCTTAAGAGTAAGCAACAAGAAGAATGAAGTAAAATAGAAAAGACTGAAGAAGAAGAAGAATAAGAAGAGAGAAGAAGAAGAAGAAGAAGAAGAAGAAGAAGAAGAGAAGAAGATGAAAAGGAGAAGAGGAAGATAAGAAGAGAAGAATGAAACGGAAGAAGAGGAAGAAGAAGAAAAGGAAAAAGAGGAAAAAAGAAGAAGAGGGGAAGAAGAAGAAAAAGACACGTTTTTATACTTTCTTATTTAGGGTTCCGCCACGTTTTGCAGTTTCTTTCTTTTCTTTAGTTGAATGTTTTTATACTGCTAGCTAGTTGCCTAGTTTGCTGACCCAAAGAAGTTAAAATAGTTATTATATGAAATTCAACTAAAGTCAACATTTTTGACGACTAGTGCTACTAATAAATTCAACTAGAGCCATCATATGTCCACAAGTGCATTGTTTTTTGAATGAGAAATGATAACTTGGTGTAGTTGATTATCTTCTGCTGCTTATCAGAGATGGGGGGAAGCCGCCACCGCAGACTCCGCTATGCCACACCGGAGTACGAGTTGGATGCTTTCGAGTTCTTCAGTATCATACTTGGGACTTCAGTATCATCCATGAGGCAGGTATATAAAAGGAGAGATCTCCCCTTCACCCATCTCATTATGATAACTCTGTTGTTTGCTACATCACTCATTGTCCCAAACTGCAGAGGCTGCCTGACACTTTTATGAACATGCTGGGTGAAGATCCGCCAAATAATGTGAAGCTGCGACAGGCCGGCAACGGGTTTCGCAGGCTGTGGGATGTGGAGTTGGTGATCAAGGAGGGCCACATGTACCTGTGTCGTGGCTGGGAGAAGTTCTACCGTGCCTACAACCTGCGGCAGGGGTACTTCCTTCTCTTCAGGTACAACGACGACGCCACCATGCTCATCGTGAAGGTGTTCAACGTGACTATGTTTCGCATGCGCTACACTGACGACGATGATGCCAGTATGTTCTGCCTCTTCTTATTCCTCTACATTTGGCTTTGTCACGCATCGATTGTTAACGGTCATTGTTGCATTTGGACAGGCAATGGGAGCAGCAGCAGCGACACTGGCTACAGCCAAAGCAGCAGCGATTCTGGCTGTAGCAAAAGCAACAGCAAGGAGGATGATCCGGACTGGAGTGGGGAAGAAGAGGAGCAGAGTGGGCATCAGGCTGAGGATGACCTAGCGATGGTGGTGGCTGAGGATGACCTAGCGATGGTCGTGCCTGTCCTACCTGAAGATGGCCTCGCGATGGTGGTGGTGCCTGACAATGACCTCGCGCCGGTGGTGGCGCCGGCGATCCCACAGCTGGGCGACATGACCACGCCAATTGTGGTAGAAGACTACATCCCACTGCCTCCACTGCCTCGCCGCTCTTGGCACATCAGGCTGAGGAAGGAGAAGGAGAAGAACAATGAGAACTGAACTATGTCAGGTATGTTTGATCTCCAAAATGATCTATATATACTTAGCTTTGTTTCCTCCGAAATGACATAAGTTAGCTCTAAGTTAGCTCTAATATGCTTAGTTACCTATGTTAGCTCTAATATGCTTAGTTACCTATGTTAGCTCTAATATGCTAAGTTATCTCTACTATGCTTACTTTCCTATAGGTTAACTCCAAAATTACTTATGTTAGCACAAAATGACCAAGTTTACATAATAAGCTTATAGTCTTCTTCTTCTTCTTGTTCTTCTAGTCTTCTTCTAGTATTCTTCTAGTCTTCTTCTTCTTCTTCTTCTTCATTTTATTCTAGGTTAGCTCCATTTTACTTAAGTATGCTTACTTCTTATAGTCTTGTTCTTCTTCTTCATTTTATTCTTCTTCTTCTAACATCTTGTTTATCATTTTGCAGATTTGATTTAATTCACGGAAGCTTGCATGGATGGAGTGCTTCTTTTCCATTTGTGCTTTTATTTTGTATCAATGAACTTGCATGGTTGGAACTTGTTATATGGATGGATGGATAACGGTGTTGGATGAACAATGTGAAACTTTTGTAATATGTAAGGATGGAACTATATATGTGTTGGTTATGTATGTATATATGATGAAACTAGTGTGTTGGATATGCTTGTTGTGTATATATGTATATCTGTGAATTGCTGTCAAATTGAATGAATTAAATTAAAAATAGGGCTGTACAGGCTCTTTGCCGTCAGCATGCCACGTGGCAGCTACCTGTGATTCCTGGGATTGGCATGTTTGAGAACTTTGCCGTCTGCCAGCGGACGGCAAAGACGTTAGCCTCTTTGCCGTCCGCTGGCTGACGACAAAGCACGCCGTTAACCCTTAACGGCCCTCACACCACCTCACTGCCGTCCACGATCTTTGCCGTCTGCTGACCACCAGAGGCGGACGGCACAATCCTTTGCCATCCGTTTCCAGGAAGCGGACGGCAAAGAAGGCCTTTGCTGGCACATGTTCATCCGGACATTTTGCCGTCTGCTGGCGGACGGCAAAGAGGTTTGCCGTCCGTGATCTATGCCTTTGCCGTCCGCCATGGCGGACGGCAAGGAAGCTGATTCCAGTAGTGTATGTTGGTAGACCGATAGCAAGTGTTTATGTGGGAGAGGCCACTGCTAGCATGTCGTCCCTTACATGTAATTCTATGCACTTATGATTGGAACTATTAGCAAGCATCCGCAACTACTAACATTCATTAAGGTAAAACCCAACCATAGCATTAAGATATATATTGGTCCCCCTTTAATCCCGTATGTATCAATTTCTATGTTTAGTAAGAAGCTTCTGTCACCCTTGCCCTCCAATGCATAGTCCTATCAACATACTACTAACCGTATGGTGTGATCCACACGCGTGCTCATATGATGGGCACCAAAGGACAACAACATAACCAAAAGAAAATTAAACCAACCATATCAATTCACCAATTACCGGTAGGACAACAAAAATCTACTCAGACATCATAGGATGGCAACATATCATTGGATAATAGTATGAAGCATAAAGCACCATGTTCAAGTAGAGGGTACAGCGGGTTGCAGGAGAGTGGACCGCTGAATATAGATGGGGGAAGGTCATGGATTTGTTGGTGAAGATGACGGAGTTGTTGGAGTAGATCGCCGTCACACGATGATTGCCCCGGCGGCGTTCCGGCGCCACCGGGAGAGAGGGGGAGAGAGCCCCCTCCTTATTCTTCCTTGGCCTCCCCCCTAGATGGGAGGAGAGTTTCCCCTCTGGTCCATGGTTGCCATGGCGGCAGAGGGGCCGGAGCCCCTCCTAGATTGGATCTATCTCTATGTTCTCTTCTATTTCGCATTCCTGTTTTCTGGCTCTTCACTGTTTCTTAAATTCCTGGAGATCCGTAACTCCGATTGCGCTGAAATGATTACATGATTTTTTTCCATAAACTATCTTTCTTACACCTGAAGAAGGGCCCAAACGGACTTATGGGGAGGGCACAAGACATCTGGGCATGCTAGGGCGTGCCCGGCGTGCCCTGATGGGTTGTGGAGGCCGTGGGCCTCCGTTTGAGTTAATTCCACCTCCCAAAAATCACATATATTCCAAAATAATTCTTCGTAAATTTTTATCGCATTTGGACTTTGTTTGATATGGATATTCTGCGAAACAAAAAACATGCAACAAACGGGAACTAGCATTGGATCAATAGGTTAGTCCAATAAATCATATAAAATGTTGCTAAAAGTATGTGAAAGTTGTATAATATTGGCATGAAACAATCAAAAATTAAAGATACAACAGAGACGTATCAGCATCCCCAAGCTTAATTCCTACTCGTCCTCGAGTAGGTAAATGATAAAAAAGATATTTTTTGATGTGGTATGCTACCTAGCATAATCTTGATCATATATCTAATCATGGCATGAATATTAAGACATGAATGATTCAAAGCAATAGTCTATAATTTGACATAAAGACATCAATACTCAGGCATCCCAACAAACAATCGTGTCCTTCAAAATATTAACACTAAAGAAAGTTATCCCTAGCCCATCATGCTCAATCATTGATCCATTTATAAAACACACTCGAATATTAGCTATATCCAATGCTCAAGTACGATCATAGTGCTCCGTAGTTGATGCTTTATAAGAGAAGATGGAGTCTCAAATAAAAATAAAAATTACATAAAGTAAATAGATAGGCCATTCGCAGAGGGAATAAGAGATTTTTAGAGGTGCCAGAGCTCAAAGCTTAAATTGAGAGATAATTGTGTTTTGAGAGGCATGCTTTTCCCATCAACGAAAATGACCGAGTAGTTCCCAGCACTTTCCATGCTAGATATATCATAGGCGGTTCCCAAACATAAAATAAAGTTTATTCCTATTCCACCATACTTTAACACTCCACAGCTAGCCATATCCACGGGTATCGTCTATACCAACACTTTCCAAGGAATTTATTATTTGACAACATAAAGTAAATTTCTTTTTCATTTCGGGACTGGGCATCCCTATTACTACCATACTCTCATGCAATGACAAGTGAATAAACACTCATCTTGAGTATAACACATCTAGCATGGAAAATATTGGCCACCCCCTGCTGCTTCATGGGCGGTACGGGCACACAAAAAGGAAATTCATTTTGAAAATTAGAGTTGGCACATACAAATTTACTTAGAACGGCACGGAAATACCGCATATAGGTAGATATGGTGGACTCATATGGCAAAACTGGTATTAAGGATTTTTGCTGCACAAGTAGTATTCCAACTTAGTACAAATGGAGGCTAGCAAATAGATTGAGAAGCAACCAACCAAGAAACAAAAATTATCATAAACGAGCATTAAGCATAACTAACACCGAATAATGCACCATAAGTAGGATGTAATTTCATTGCATAACTATTGACTTTCGTCCTTGCATAGGGAATCACAAACCATAACACCAATATTCTTACTAACCACAACTGTTTACTAGTACTTCCCACACATTATCATCTCTATATCGCAAAACTATTGCAAGGAATCAATCATATCATATTCAGTGATCCACAAGTTTTATGAAGGTTTTCATGACTAACCATGCAAATGACCAATTCCTGTTGACTCTCTAAATAGATATAAGTGAAGCATGAGTTTAATTCTTTCTACAAAAGATCATGCTCTAATAAATATATGTGAAGCAAAAGATCATTCTTCAAATAAATGTTTTCTATGTGAAGAGAAACAGGCAATCCAAACTTGAAATGATATAAGTGAAGCACATGAAGCATTCTATAAAGCCATACTCAAAAGATATAAATGAAGTGCAATGAGCATTCTATAAATCAACCATGGACTATCTCATACCAGCATGGTGCATAAAAGAAAAGTGAAAACTAAACACAAAAGACGCTCCAAGATTTACGCATATCACATGAACGAAACGAAAAGGAAAACATACCGATACTTGTTGAAGAAATATGGGATGCCTTCCTGGGCATCCCCAAGCTTAGACGCTTGAGTATCCTTGAATATTTACTTGTGGGGTGCCTTTGGCATCCCCAAGCTTGAACTCTTGCCTCTCCTCCTTCCCCTTATATCGAGACCTCTTCAATCTTTGAACACTTGATCCACACAAAAACTTAACAGAAAACTGGTGAGATCCGTTAGCATAATAAAGCAAATCACTACTTTAAGTACTGTTGCAAACCCATTCATATTTTTTTCATTATAGCTACTATACTATAACTTCTTCATGGCTCATACCAATAATAAAATCGATAGTTTCATCAAAAAAAAAAACAGTGCATCAAAAATAGAATCTGTCAAAAACAGGACAATCTGTAGTAATCTGAACTTTGACCATACTTCTGTAACTCCAAAAATTATGAAAAATTAGGACAAAATAAAAAAAATTCATAGCAATACTGTGTAAAAATTTCAGAAACTTTCGATGTTCCAGTAAAAAAATGTTAAATCACGCACTATAGACAAAGTTTCTGTTTTTGCACTGCAATACCAACAAGCAATCTAATCATCCTAAAGGCAAATCTTGGCACATTATTTTTATAATACAATGAATTTGTACAAGGGGATAATTTTTTTTTTTTGAAAATTTTTAGTAATCGAGATTCACAAAGTTTCCATGGGCATGAACAAGGTTCAAGGACGTCCCCCACTTCAATGTTGTTCGTCTTTCTCACTTTCACTTTTCCTTTTGTAAAGTTTTAAGTTCCCCTCTATATTTTTTTTGGTTTTAAACTTCATAAAAGCATTCAACAGAATAAAATGACTCTCTAAAACTTTCGTGTTTTCTCCCTGGCAGCGCTTTCTTTAAAGCCATTAAGCTAGGCATAAAGTGCTCAAGTAATGGACCACCCGGATCCCAAGGTATATCAAAGCCAATTTTAATTAACAATGATTTGCCATTTAGTAGTGAGAACAAAGAAACATATATCATGCAATGACAAAGTCTAACTCTCTTCCTACACATCGGCATGTCATAAAAGAACAATTCATGCACATAAAGTAAAGGCCAATACATAGCATAAGCAGTTTCTTGCAATTTTACCGTGTTGGGAACATAGAGAGGTGGAGATATACTTCCTATCTCATAATAATTGCAAGTAGGAGCAGCAAGCACATGCATACTATATTCATCAAAATCATCATGTGCAACAGTAAAAGGCAACCCATCAATATAATCCTTAACAAGAGCAAACTTCTCCATTATAGTGTAGTTTGGAGAATTCAAAAAGATAATAGGACCATCATGTGTGGGTGCAATAGCAACGATTTCATGTTTAACATAAGGAACTATAGCAAGTTCATCTCCATAATCATAATTCACATTGGCAGCATGGCCACAAGCATAGCAATCATCAAGTTAATCAAAAAGGGATATTTCAAATGAATCTAAGGGATCATAGCAATTATCATAGCATTCATACTTCGGTAAGAACGAAGGGACATTAAACAATGTATGAGTTGGAGAGTTACTCTCATTAGAAGGTGGGCACGGGTAGCTAATCCACTCTTCCTCCTTCTGTTCTTCGCTCTCCTCATCATCTTTTTCATCTAATGAGCTCACAGTGTCATCAATTTCTTATTCCATAGATTCCTGCAAAATATTAGTCTCTTCTTGTACAGTGGAGACTTTCTTAATAAACGCATCAATATCAGCATTATATTTATAATTCTCATAGCAATGTTTAAGTATAGAAAAAATTTTAGGTCTATAAACTACATCATCAAAATATTCATACTTTTCAAACATAGATTCAATTTCATAAGCACCCTTAAAAGCAAAACAAATTCTTCTATTCATCCCACACCATAGTAATCATATCTACCATTAGCATAAGAAGCTAAGGTTTCATTTTCATTAAATTTGCATGAAAACGGAAGGTGTGGAGCCTTCATCCTAGAGCAACAAGTATAATCATATCTCTGGCATAAATTCCAAGCATACCAATGCAACATATGAATTTGATCCCATAACAGTTTCCCTTCTTGTGTCAAGCGATAAACCCTAAAGTATTCGCATTGATCCAACGTGTCTCCCATTATCATGTTGAATGGGGTTTTCTTAGGATTATCAAAGTAGTGTTCAATATTTTTCTCATAACGTGTCCCCCATCTCCATGAGTAGAAAGGACAACTAATTTTTTTGGTATTTCGTGTTCCATATCCATAACAAAAGATATAAAACAACTTAGAATAGAAAATAAAAACTACTTAGTGATAAAGCAAACAAGCACACATGAGAATATTCACCCCACGCTATTTCTCCCTGGCAACTGCGCCAGAAAAAGGTCTTGATAACCCACAAGTATAGGGTATCGTTTGTAGCCTTTTTCGATAAATAAGAATGTCGAACCCAACGAGGAGCTAAAGGTAGAACAAATATTCCCTCAATTTCTATCAACCACCGATACAACTCTACGGACACTTAACGTTTGCTTTACCTAGAACAAGAATAAAACTAGAAGTACTTTGTAGGTGTGGATAGGTTTGCAAGATAATAAAGAACGTGAAAATAAAAGTTAGGTGCTGTTTCAAGAAACAATTAAGTTTAGTAAAACGAGTGTGGATTGGTGGTTGTAGGATTTGCGGAATTGTCCCTTAGAGATTGACTACATTGCTAGACCGATAGCAAGTTTTTATGTGGGAGAGGCCACTGCTAGCATGTCATCCATTACTTGGAATTCTATGCACTTATGATTGGAACTATTAGCTAGCATCCAAAACTACTAACGTTCATTAAGGTTAAACCCAACCATAGCATTAAGATATATATTGGTCCCCCTTCAATCCCATACTTATCAATTTCTATGTTTAGGAAGAAGCTTCTGTTGCCCTTTCCCTCCAATGCATAGTCCTATCAACATACAACTAACCCTATGGTGTGATCCACACGCGCGCTCATATGATGGGCACCAAAGGACAGCAACATAACCACAAGCAAATTAAACCAACCATAACAATTCACCAATTACCGGTAGGACAACAAAAATCTACTCAGACATCATAGGATGGCAACATATCATTGCATAATAGTATGAAGCATAAAGCACCATGTTCAAGTAGAGGGTACAGCGGGTTGCCAGAGAGTGAACCGCTGAATATAGATGGGGGAAGGTGATGGAGTTGTTGGTGAAGATGACGAAGTTGTTGGAGTAGATCGCCGTCACACCATGATTGCCCCGGCGGCGTTCTGGCGCCACCGGGAGAGAGCCCCCTCCTTCTTCTTCTTCCTCGGCCTGCCCCCTAGATGGGGGGGAGAGTTCCCCCTCTGGTCCATGGTTGACATGGCAGCGGAGGGGCAGGAGCCCCTCCTAGATTGGATCTATCTCTCTGTTCTCTTCTGTTTCACGTTCCTGTTTCTGGCTCTTCACTGTTTCTTAAATTCTCGGAGATCCGTACCTCCGATTGCACTGAAATTTTTGCATGATTTGTTTCCATAAATTATCTTTCTTGCACCCAAAGAAGGGCCGCAACTGACATACGGGAAGGGCACAAGACACCTGGGTGCACCAGGGGGTGCCCGGCGCGCCCTGATGGGTTGTGGAGGCCGTGGGCCTCCGTTTGCGTTGATTCCACCTCCCAAAAATCACATATATTCCAAAAAATTATACATAAATTTTTATCACGTTTGGACTTCGTTTGATATGGATATTCTGTGAAACGAAAAACATGTAACAAACAGGAACTGGCACTAGGCACTGGATCAATTGGTTAGTCTTATAAATCATATAAACTGTTGCCAAAAGTATGTGAAAGTTGTATAATATTGGCATGAAACAATCAAAAATTATAGATACGACGGAGACCTATCACCTGCCTCTGCAAGATCTCGACATGCGTAGGGAACACGATCGTACAAAGGCAGAAAGAAGCAAGGGGGATATCATGCATTCTTACACCTACTTAAAATCATATTACATTGCGAAAGTAATGTAGATCTAATATAAGGTCGGATATGTCTTTTACATGATAGCAAAATGACGAGCGAGGCAACAAGATTTAATCCCGGCGATCGCCTTGGATCCTGGGGACCTTGAGCACCCTGTGCAAGAAGAGCAGCAATCTTGTCAGCAGTCGTGACGTCGGTGTTCTCTGATAGCTTCTTCAAGACCCCAGAGAGATCGAGGTTAGGTTGACCATGAGCAAGGTTGAGAAGCACCATGTAAAGAACACAGTGTGCAAATTGCCGGGACTCATTAGCAAATGAGGCAGCCCTGTCGTCTTGATATGTCTTTAGCGCTTCAATGAAGCCTTCAAAGAAGAAGGTTAATCTGATGCTGGCAGCCTCGTGCTCATTGATAGTGAAGCCCTAGCTTTTCATGTCCATGTTGGCAAGCTGAGAAGAAAGGTGCTCCGCTATACTAACAAGCTTCTCCGTCCAAAGAGCTTATAGCTTGCATTACTCTGTGAGGTTACTCTCAGCATCCTTTCGAGAAATCTCTTCTGCGGCAAGCTTCTCCGAAAAGGCCCTCTGCTGTTCTTTGGCAGATTCAAGATTTGTATCCATGCCGAAAAGCTTAGCCTTCAGATCCTCAATCATGCCATTGACAGCATTAAGATCTTGACCCTTTGTCACAATCTGTGTCTGCAGCTCCTCTAGAGCGAGGGCTGTTTTCTGCGCTTCGCCCTTGAGCATTTCGATCTCCTTGACACTACTAGCGAGCTCCTCCTTCGGCTTTCTTACCTGGGATTTGAGGTTTGCTCTGACGATGGCAACAATGGTAGCTTCATCGGTGGCCTCCTTCAGCTTGGCGGCGTTGTCCAGGGCCTGAACCTCAAGGGCTTTCTTGTGCTTGTTCGTCAGTTCCTTGGTCCGCTGCTGAATGAGCGCCTCAATTTCATCATCCTTGCCACGGAGAGTGGTGGCAAGGGCTTCTTCTCATGCTACAAGGTCCTTCTCCTTGGCATTGAGCAGCACCTCATGCTTCGTTAACTTGCTATCGCGGTTTGCCGCTTTCTCCTTGGCAACAACTAGGTTTTCTTCTTGCCGCATGAGATGGCGGCTTGGTCGGTGTACCACGTGTGCAGCTCATTGGCCTTATCCATCAGCTACTAGTCCACGAGGTTGGTGGTTTTACATTCCTCCCGGACCTTGCTCCACCTTCGATTGTACCTCTCCTGGATGTCCTTGAACCTGGCGGCCATGGCCTTTAGAAAGGAAAGATCCTCAGCTCTGTTAGTGCCGTCGTCGGCTCCAGTGGATCTCTGAGTAAGGGGGAGCAAGATCTGAGTTATCTCCTCGTCAAATTTTGGTCCCGTGGTACCAAATGAACTGGGGCTCCAAGTTCATGCTGAGAAATGACCAACTCCATGCTGCTTGGCGGGATCTGCAAAATTGCTGCTGCTGCTAGCTGATTGGCGGGCTCTGGTGTGACGTTGACAATAGACGCCTAGTCCACGTCCATGCTAGCTGATTGGCGGGATCCAGTTCCTCGGGAACTTCCCTGATGTCCCCAGCGACTTGCACAAGCCCCTCCGTGGCAACAATCTTGGTGGCTTCCTAAGTGGCATCCTTTGCTATGATGGTCACCTCCACAAGTTCCTCACCAATCTTGGGGGCTGAAGCTGTGGTGTCACACCCTGATTTTCATGCCACAACATTAGGATTAATTAGGCATAAAAATTTGATCCAACAAAAACTTTTCTATTGATTTGATCTCTGCTTTGATTTGGATTTTGTTTGTTGTTTGCAAGTGCTCTAAAAATCAAATAAATCCCCCAACTCTTATACTTCCTTCCCTTGATCTGAAACTTTGCCGAATAATCATGCCATGTGTGTAGGACAGAATATTATTTTCTTACAAAAATAATTTGGCAAAAAGTATTTTCTAAATTAGGTTTTTCAAAAACCCCTAAATTCAGGCTTGAACTACGAGTACCTAAGTTAGGATGACAAAAATATTTCAAAAATTATATTTGAATCCTATTAGATATAGGACTCCCAAAAACCACAAAATTATTATTTTAAAAGTTATTTTTCATATTTTATAAAGGCTATTTCTTTAGGCCAGAAATGATCTTTAATAGGTTAAAATAATTTTTATATTTCAAAAATATTTGAGAAAATTTAGGGAAGCTCAGTGGACATATATTTTCAATATATATGAGTTTCGACACATGGTCATGACAAAATATTGGTCAAATCCGCAAAAAACCCTTTCTGTGTATTTCAAGCTTTTGAAATATTTACAAAGGAAATAATGCCCATTAAATCCATGAAAATTCTAGCATGTTACAAATGCCCTACTTGATGAACCTGCCAAGTCTCATGAAATGGAGAAGAAGATAACCCCACCAAATCCTCTCAAAACCATCTTTGTGTAGAACCAAATTTGAGCAACTCTACATTGCCAAACATGTCCAAATGAGCTCAAACTTTGAGGACATGTTCTAATCCCCAAATTATGACACTACACCAAGTGGTGCATCAAGGAGAATAGATTTGCATAGCAAGATCAAGGAAAACCCATTTTGGTTGATTCCAAGGGTTTACAATAGTTGCATTGGCCACTTTCTCCATTTGATCTCAAAATTGGTGGGAACTACTAATTTGTGATGCCACTCACTCCTGTTAAGTCTCAAAGCAAGTTGAGCAACCTAGCTAGCTCAAACCGCCATCAAACACCTTCTGACAGAATTTAAAATTCCATGTTTCAGCCCCTTCCACTAATCTCCTTGAGCTTAGATTTTTACCATAGCCCCACCTAGTCCTCCTCTACCTCCTGCATCTTTCCCTACCCAAGGAGCCATGATTAAGGGGGGTAGAAACCCATTTTTCTTCTCTAGGCAGCAGCATTGTATCTCTCTCTCTCAGCCTCCCTCTCCCCCCTCATCTTTTCAGAGCATCCCAGTCTCTCCCACTGCTTTAGTCCACCCCTATGAAACCTCCAGACACTAGTGGACCCAAGTGGCCACGCCCGCTCCGCGGGAAAGCCGTGGATGCCGGCCAAAGACATGCTCTGGAGCACGCTGTCGTTCTCCCGACCGTTGACGCCACGTTCCCCGACCACCTCGAGCCTCCCCCTCACGCCAGTCGAGGTGCCTCGACATCCGCAACATGCCACCGTGCTGGCCCCCACCTTCCCCCCTCTCTTTCTCTCCTGTGGCGCATGCCTAGAGCCGCCCCTGCCCGCCTATGCGTGTGCAAGCTGTGGCTCCACCAGGAGCTCACCTTGCTCCTCCTCCCTCTTCCTGGCGTTGTACTCCACTCCCACGAACGCCGCAGACAACCCCTCATCCTCTCTCCTAGCCGCCTGAGCCGTTGCCATGGCCACCCGTGCACCGCGTCCATGGTGAGCCACGGGTCGGCTACTTTTATTTTCTGCCTCCTTGTGTTGCTTATTGTGATTGCTTTCGATGATAGTCGATGAAGTAGGAGGAGTACTTGGAGATGGACCAGAAGAGATGAAGACTTTGCTAAGCCAGGCAAGCTACCCTTTGACCATGATGCACCCCTCTTTTGTTCATTGAATGAATTCCGTATGCATGATGATGATGATGGTAGTGATGATGAATTTGCTATGCATGTTGCATTGATGCATGATCCTTTGACCCTTGCATGATTCGTAGCTCTATTTTGTGCTTAGAGATACGATGGTGAACCATAGTTGTTGATGCATGAACTTGCATAAATTCCATGAATACCACCTTGAGAGAAATCTTTCGAAAAGGCCCAAAGGGTGCCACTAATGCCCATGGAAGATGATGATGAGCTAGGTCACTACTTGATGGAGAATTAGTGTACCGAGGCTAGTTGAATGTGTTGTTTCCAGAAATGGATTAGATTTAAGATTTGTTTACCATCCCAACCGAACATGCGCAACCACTCTACCCTTAGATGGGAAGGGGCATTATTGATTACCTAGTCTGCGCTAGCATGGGTGCCCACATTACTAGTGACGAGAGTGGCGTGGTCACTCTCGGGACAGGGTCGTGCTTGGATAGGTGGCCAGCACTGTTTTTACAGGGCACCGGACACACTGCTGGTACCCCCGTGCATGTGTTATGTGATGAGTATGGGAGCGTGGCTCCACAGAATTAAAAATGTGAAAATGATTGTGGCACAGGGGATGGTATCAATCGAGTGGACTCCATGTTGGTGGCGTCCAGGGAAAGATAGTGATCGGGTGCTCACCCCGGGTACTTGAGCTACAGCGGGTCATGGCTGGCACGGGAGTTCCCCGGATCTTGTGGGTAAAGTGTGCAACCTCTGTAGAGTGTCAAACTATTCGAATAGTCGTGCCCATGGTCAAGGACAGTTGGGTGGTGCTGCTTAGACTATGTCCATATGTTTCTGAAGAACAACACGGGTTGGAAATATTTTTGTTGTGTGAATCATGAGGAAGGTCACGATGGGACTGAGGAGGAGTTGTGGATAACTCGCTCTCATTATGTTGATATCTGTAACCTCTTGTGGCATGTTGGAGACACATGCGTGACCCCTAAAAAGGTATTGATCATACTTGCATGATGAAAACTAGCATTCCTTGAAATGCCAACCTAGATTTGAAACCATGCATATTTACCTTGTTATCATTCATGGGTTGCTTGCGAGTACATTGAAACGTACTCACTGGCTTGTCCCTGGCTATTTACTTGGCCAGGCATGGAAGAGCAGGGATATGAAGAAGAGTTCTTTGGTGACGAGCATGTGAAGTAGGATGCTTTCCCAGCCAGAATGCCTGTAGTATTATGGCAGATGGCATGGGTCCAAGTTATCGACGAAGATTTCAGCAGCAATGAATTATTCAAGACTTGACCATTATGGTCCTATTTATGTAAGATGGTATGTAATGGATGTAAACTCTTGATATTCAGTCTGTGGTGTACAGTGAGCATTGATCCTTGTGATCACTGTGCACATGTAACTGGTGGCTTCGATTGTATAAGTCGGGGTCGCCACAGAGCTGGTATCAGAGCCATCCTGACTGTAGGAAGCCTTAGTTAGCATGGTCGTTAGTTTGGGTAAAACTATTTTTAAAACTATCATTAATTTCAAAACTAACTATACTTCTCTCCTTTTCTGAGTTTTTTCCAAACCCACTGCACCTAAGATTGTTTTCTCCTTATCAACCTCTCCCCTTTAAAAACTTTTGTAAATGGACGCTAAACCCGAAGACCTCCTGACCACCGGATTTCCCGTGCTCCTCTATGATAGCCTGTAGAAGTGCTCCTTTCACCGAGCCCCACTTTCACCCACCATGAGCATTAGATCAAGGACACCAAGACGGAGTACCATGTGGAAGTAGTCATGAAGGCAAATGACTCAACGACAAGTTGGTTCTTCAAGTCACCCCGGAAGACAACGCTGGTTCTCGCCGTCAAGGCAGCAACACTGATTGATAGTTAGGGATTACCGTAAGCTCTTCATCACACCACCGGTGAAGCAACTCCATATTGAGTTCCTCCAATCCCCCCCACCCCCTTGGGAGACAAAGAAGCTCAGACGGATGACAACGAGGAGGAAGACCCTGAAGAGTCGGAATACGCGACCGAGCATTCCACCACATAGGCACCGTTCGAGACTAGGATATGCCAGTGTGTAACTCATAAGGTAGGATAGGTCGTGTACCCCCTATGCGAAGTCGAGTGCTCGGAATGGTTCAGATGAAACCATGCTTTGGTTGTGTTTGTTTTTGCATTTTGATGGAAGTCGCACTTTCCCTCTAGGAACTTGTGAACGACTACATCACCCATTTGGTTTTTTAAATGATTTGTTCGACCCTTCCGGTCTTTGCTTAAACAACTTGCGTAGTATCAACGCCCTTACTAGGCACCCCATCTGTATTTGTTTCTCTCTCATCTGTCCCAACCATGAGCCTTTGGCTGCTCCAGCCAGATGTCGGTTGAATCCCGCACTAGCACCGCTAACCAACTAGAAATCGGAAGATCCGCCCAAGTGGAAGCCAACCAGGATCAGACCCTCGGACAAGCTCCACTACCACCTCTCCCCCAGAGAAACCGAACATGGCCCAACTTCTCCAAGACTTCCAAGAAGAATGCCAAGCTAACACTGTAGTCCTTCCAGATGATTGCTGAAGCTGTTGCTGATAATCCGTAACAGGCAAGAAACAGCAACAGACATTCCACCCTGGCAGGATTCAAGAAGCATGCACCTACAACCTTCATCGAGACTACTAACCCCTGGGTCGGAGTAGCTCCTAGCAGACCCTGTCTTCTTGAGAACTGGATGTGATCTTAGGAATGGATTGGCCCATCAAGCATCCTGACCAATGACGAACACCCTGACCAATGACCAAGGAGCCAAAGTTAAGTTCACTTCCAACCACTCCTCTGGTCAAGTCACCCAAGTCAACTATATGTCCAAAGTTGAAATTGGAACAAGTGCCAGTAGTATGCGAGTACCCCGATGACTTTCCTGATAAGTTACCAGGAATGTCTCCTGACCGTGGCAGCGAGTTCATCATTGAGCCCATGACCGGAACAAGACCCGTCTATAAGAAGCCTTGTAGAATGGGATCGGAGGAGATGGCAAAATTGAAGAAGCAACTAGCTGAGTAGTTGAGGAAAGGCTTTATCCGCCCTAGTGCCTCACCTTGGGGATCACCTGTTCTGTTTGTGGAAAAGAGAGACGGTACCATCCGATCATGTGTTGACTATCATTCCCTTAACGAAGTCACAATTAAGGACAAGTATCCACTCCCAAAGATTGAAGACCTGTTTGGTCAGCTCAATGGAGCAAAGGTGTTTTCCAAGACCGATCTCAGGTCTGGGTATTACTAGCTGAAGATCAGAGCTCAAGATATTCCGAAGATGGCATTTGTAACCTGGTATGGCCTGTATGAATACAAGGTCATGTCATTTGGGTTAACCAATGCCCCAGCCTACTTCACGTATCTCATGAACAAGGTCTTCATGGAATATTTGGACAAGTTTGTTGTCTTCGTCATTGATGACATTCTGGTCTACTCGAAGACGGAAGAAGAGCATGAATAGCACTTGAGGATGGTCCTAGACAAACTTTGAGAGCATCAACTATATGCCAAATTCAGCGAGTGTGAGTTTTGGCTACACAAAGTTGGATTCTTTGGTCATGTACTGACTGAAGAAGGATTATCGGTAGACCCTGCGAAGATTGAAGCTGTGACCTAGTGGCAATCCCCGACCACCCTCAAGGAGGTTAGGAGCTTCCTCAGAATAGCGGGATACTACCGCAAAATCGTGGAGGGATTCTCCAGTATTGCCCAACCAATTACTCAACTCTCGAAGAAGGACAAGATTTCGAACCGATGCCCAAACACTAGGAGAGCTTCCAAGAGCTCAAAAGGAGATTGACCACTGCCCCAGTTTTGGCAACACCTGATATTCACAAGGAGTTTGTGAAATATTGTGATGCCTCGCAAACCGGACTGGGAAGCATTCTGATGCAAGAAAGCGGAGTCGTAGCTCACCTTTCAAGTCAACTGTGACCTCATGAGGACAACTATGCTACTCATGATCTTGAGCTAGCAGCGGTCGTCCATGCCTTGAAGACATGGTGACACTACCACCTCGGGAAGGCTAACGTGGTAGCAGACGCCTTGAGCAGAAAGGCTTGCTCCATGAGTGCCATGACCAAAGAAAGGCAGCCAGCTTTGTCTGAGGAGCTGGAACAATTTCGCTTGAGGTCGGCTACATACGGATACCTAGCCAACCCAGAAGTCAAGCCTACCCTGATGGGCGAGTAAAGGAAATGCACAAAGGACACGAGAGCCTCGAAGTCCAAGAGACAAAGGTAAAACAAGACGAGACCCCGGAACTCTCCCAAGGCACACGAGGAGTTGTGTGGTTAAAGACTCGCATTTGCATGCCTAACGAGAAGGATCTGAAGGAATTGATCCTGTAAGAAGCCCATGAGACCCCATATTCCACTCATCCCGGAGGAACCAAGAAGAATCAAGACATGAAGAAAAGCTCGCACCAACTTTCGCAGGCCCCTTCAAGATAACCGCAAGACGAGGAGAAGTCGCTTGTTAGATGAAGATACCTCTAGAGTTATTCGTTGAGCGTGACATTTTCTGCGTGTCACGAGCTTGGGAACATCTCCAAGTTCTTAACAAGCCCGATCTCTACAAGGACATCGATCGCCGAGTCATCGACCTTCAGCCTGACCTAACCTGCCGCGAGAGACCAATTCGTATCTTGGAGGAAGCAAAACAACGTGTGTGAAGCTGCACTATCATGTACTCCAAGGTTCAGTGGAGTAACCACATAGAAGCAGAAGCAATATGAGGACGTGAAGACTACCCTAGATCCAAGTTTCTGTATTCCTTTCTCCGCCTAGTTTGGGAATCTCGGGGACAAGATTCTTGTAAGGGGGGTAGGTTTGTCACACCCTCATGCCACAACATTTAGGAATAATTAGGCGTAAAAATTTGATCCAACAAAAACTTTTCTGTTGATTTGATCTCTGCTTTGATTTGGATTTTGTTTGTTGTTTGCAAGTGCTCTAAAAATCAAACAAATCCCCCAGCTCTTATACTTCCTTCCCTTGATCTAAAACTTTGCCCAATAATCACGCCCTGTGTGTAGGACAGAATATTATTTTCTTACAAAAATAATTTGGCCAAAAAGTATTTTCAAAATTAGGTTTTTCAAAAACCCCTCACTTCAGGCTTGAACTACAAGTACCTAAGTTAAGATGACAAAAATATTTCAAAAATTATATTTGAATCCTATTAGATATTGGACTCCCCAAAACCACAAAATTATTATTTTAAAAGTTGTTTTCATATTTTATTTAAAGGCTTTTTCTTTAGGTCAAAAATGATCTTTAATAGGTTAAAATTATTTTTATATTACAAAAATATTTGAGAAAATTTAGGGAAGCTCAGTGGACATATATTTTCCATATATATGAGTTTCAACATATGGTCATGACAAAATATTGGTCAAATCCCTCAAAAACCCTTTTTGGGTATTTCAAGCTATTGAAATCTATACCTACTAATAAAGTAAGGTGCGTTTCGCTAATTTTTTTCATCCGTTCACCACCGAAAATACTTTTTTTATATCCGAGGTGGTACTAAATTTTTGTGGTCCAGCTGCTAGAAAAGAAAACAAAAGAGTTTTGTCCAGAATTTCGTACGTGGGCCGCACGTGCTAAGGTCCAGAAAAGCCACACATTTATATCCTGCGCATGCTGCTGGGGAATCTTATTTGTCGCACAGAGCGACATATAGTTGGAGCTTCCCATCTGTCGCCCAATGTTGGGCCGGTCCATTTCCGTTTTTTCTGTGTTTTTTTTCTATTTTTCAATTTTCCCTTCCAAGTTATATTTTCCCTTCCATAAATCTATTTTTTTAATATTCCCAAATTTCGTTTATTGTAATAATTTTCGTTAAATCTTAGAATTTCAAAATTTGTTCCCATTTTCAAAAATATTTGGAACTTTAAATTTCTATTTTCGTTCAAAATTTTCATGAAATTCAAAAAATATTTGCATTTTTTTCGAAAAAATTCCAAAAATTTTCGAGATTTGTAAAAAAAATCATTTTAAAAATAATAGAAATTAATAAAATAATATTTTTATTGAAATGTTAACAAATTCAAAATAATGTTCGTGATAAAAAATACATTTTTCAAAATGGTTTTGAATGTTCAAAACAAGTTTCCATTTTAAAAAATTGTTCACAATTTCGAAAAATGCTCGTTTCTCCGCCTTAAAAATTGTCCTGTTTTCAAAAAATGTTTGTGAATTTAAAAAATCTTCCTATTTCAATTTTTTTTGCCTTTTTCCACAAATTAATGCTTTTTCCAAAAAAATGCTCGTATGTTTTAAAAAAAATCTGGAGGTCACCGCAACCTCGACAAGGAGGTGGACCTGAAGGAAAAAAAAGGCACGAGTTGGGTAGTGGCCGCCACTCAGACCAGCCACACTACTATAAACATCTCGCGGAGCAAACATGACCCACGAGAACACCACAGCTCTCCGCTCTGTGGCTCCACTATTGTGGGGAACGTTCTGATGGACACATCAATTATCTCTCTCGATGCTTCTCGCAAAAATATCTCTCCCGTTGCAACGCACGGGCATATGTGCTAGTATTTACAAAGGAAATAATGTCCATTAAATCAAGGAAAATTCTAGCATGTTACAAATGCCCTACTTGATGATTCTGCCAAGTCTCATGACATGGAGAACAAGATAAACCCACCAAACCCTCACAAAACCATCTCTGTACAGAACGAAATTTGAGCAACTCTACATTGCCAAACATGTCCAAATGAGCTCAAACTTTGAGGACATGTTCTAATCCCCAAATTATGACACAACACCAAGTGGTGCATCAAAGAGAATAGATTTGCATAGCAAGATCTAGGAAAACCCATTTTTGTTAATTCCTTGGGTTTACAAAAGTTGCATTGGCCACTTGCTCCATTTGATCTCAAAATTGGTGGGCACTACAAATTTGTGATGCCATTCACTCCTGTTAAGTCTCATAGCAAGTTGAGCAACCTAGCTACCTCAAACCACCATCAAACACCTTCTGACAGAATTTAAAATTCCATGTTTCAGCCCCTTACGCTAATCTCCTTTAGCTAGGATTTTTACCATAGCACACCTAGTCCTCCTCTACCTCCTGCATCTTTCCCTGCCCGACGAGCCATGATTAAGGGGGGTAGAACCCCATTTTTCTTCTCTGGGCGGCAGCATTCTCTCTCTCTCAGCCTCCCTCTCCCGCCTCAGCTTTTTAGAGCATCCCAAGCTCTCCCCCTACTTTAGTCCACTCCTATGAAACCTCCAGACACTAGTGGACACAAGTGGCCAGGCCCACTCCGCGGGAAAGCCAGGATGCTGGCCAAAGACATGCTTTCGAGCACGCTGTCGTGCTCCCGACCATTGACGCCGCAGTCCCCGACCACCTCGAGCCTCCCCCTCACGCCAGTCGAGGTGCCTCGACGTCCGCAACACGCCACCGTGCTAGCCCTCTCCTTCCCCCTCTCTTTCTCTCCTCTGCGGTGCGTGCCCAGATCCGCCCCTGCCCGCCTATGCGCGTGCGAGCTGTGGCTCCACCAGGAGCTCACCCTGCTCCTCCTCTCTCTTCTTGATGCTCTACTCCGCTCCCACGAATGCCACAGACAACCCGTCGCCCTCTCTCCTAGCCGCCCGAGCCTTTGCCGCGGCCACCCGTGCGCCTTGTCCATGGTGAGCCACGGGTCGGCTACTTAAGGCCATTCCAGGCCCTCCTCGCTGCTCCATTTGCTCCTTCTCTCTCCTGTACACCACCAAGACCAACCCACTCCTCCTCCCGTGCCCCCATCCACCTCCACGGCTAGAAACCTTGACGTCGGCCCGTGCTCAAATTCGAGCTCTATGGCCTCCTCCTTTCCATCTTGACCACACTAGAGCATCACCAACCTCCCCACGACCTCTCCTGAGCTCCGTTTCTTCCTCTCCGCGGCTGCAGCGCCATGCCCCAACCTCACCGTCGCCTCCGTCTGCCGCAGGCAATGCACCGCTCGCATCCGATCACCCCAGCAGTCGTGGCGCACCTCGGTGGGTGCGGCACGCTCTCCTAAATCTGTCGGTGTGCTAGGCATCGCCGGAGGTGGCCAGTGCCGCCGGGTAGAGTGCCGACGCCGCTCGGCCTCGCCTTCCCTGCCTCTGCTCTATTCGAGTGGGAGGTATGAGGCACCCTAAGCGCTGGGCCCTGCTCGCCAGCGACCTGGTGGGCGGGCCCCGCCTGTTTAAGTGGAGAGGGACCGGGCTAAAACCCGCCTCCCCCAAGCGAAGGCGTACTCCACCGAAGGCGCCTTCGACATCACCTCCCTCGCCAGCATAGCTGAGCCGCTGGGCCGGCCCAGTGCGCTCCGGCGCTAAATTCCACCCAGTGCGCGCTGCCGCCGCCCAGATCCAGTCCATTTTGGTAAATTCTTTTCCTTCTCTTTTTTTTTGTAAAATTTGTAAAATCCATAGAATAGTCAAATAAACTCCAAATTTGGTGATCCAAATTTCTAGTGACACTATAAATCATGCTCTACCTCAAGGAGATCCTTACACATTTTTCAGAGAACTTCCCTTCCCACATATTTAATAAAACCCCATTTTCCTATTCTGTGATGAGCTTTAGAAATTCCCACAGAGCCCATCCTAGGTCCAAATACAGTGATTCAAATTCCCAGATGCTTCTCAGTTCATAATTTATTTTATGAACATTTTTGCTTATGCTTTGTCTGCCACCTCAAATATTGGACCATTCCTTCATGCATGGACAACTTAGCAAATTCATAGGAAAATCATTTGAACTCCAAATCCAGTGAAACCAGTTTCTAAATATTTCTAAAATCATGACTTTTTTAATGAGTGCCTTCTCTCATTTTACAAAGAATACATTTATGTAGACTTCTTGCAGATCTATTATTCCCTTGATTCCAACAAATTGAAATGTCCAAAAATTCTCATTGATCCAAATCCAGTGGAACCACTTTGGTTATTTTTCATATAACCAGAGAAGTTCTAGAAAAGTCAAGTTCACATTTTTAGAGGACTTTTATTTTCTGCCTCCTTGTGTTGCTTATTGTGATTGCTTTCGACGATAGTTGACGAAGTACTTGGAGATGGACCAGAAGAGATGAAGACTTTGCTATGCCAGGCAAGCTACCTTTGACCATGATGCACCCCTCTTTTGTTCATCGAATGAATTCTGTATGCATGATGATGATGATGATGGTAGTGATGATGTGTTTGCTGTGCATGTTGCATTGATGCATGATCCGTTGACACTTGCATGATTCGTAGCTCTATTTTGTGCTTAGAGATACAATGGTGAACCATAGTTGTTGATGCATGAACTTGCATAAATTCCGTGAATACCACCTTGAGAGAAATCTTTCGAAAAGCCCCAAAGGGTGCCACTAATGCCCTTGGGAGATGATGATGAGCTAGGTCACTACTTGATGGAGAATTAGTGTACCGAGGCTAGTTGAATGTGTTGTTTCCAGAAATGGATTAGATTTAAGATTTGTTGACTGTCCCAACCGAACATGCGCAACCACTCTATCCTTATATGGGAAAGGGCATTATTGATTACCTAGTCCGCCCTAGCATGGGTGCCCATATTACTAGTGACGAGAGTGGCGTGATCACTCTCGGTACGGGGTCGTGCTTGGATAGGCGGCCATGACTGTTTTTTACAGGGCACCGGACACACCGTTGGTACCCCTGTGCATGTGTTATGTGATGAATATGGGAGCATGGCTCCACAGAATTAAAAATGTGAAAATGATTGTGGCACGTGGGATGGTACCAATCGAGTGGGCTCCATGTTGGTGGCTTCTAGGGAAAGATAGTGATCGGGTGCTCACCCCGAGTACTTGAGGTCCCACGGGTCGTGGCTAACACGGGAGTTCCCCGGATCTTGTGGGTAAAGTGTGCGACCTCTGCAGAGTGTCAAACTATTCTAATAGTTGTGTCCACGGTCAAGGACAGTTGGGTGGTGTTGCTTAGACTATGTCCATATGTTTCTGAAGAACAACACGGGTTGGAAATATTATTGTTGTGTGAATCTTGAGGAAGGTCACGATGGGACTAAAGAGGAGTTGTGGATAACTCTCTCTCATTATGTTGATATCTGTAACCTCTTGTGGCATGTTGGAGACACATGGATGACCCCTAAAAAGGTATTGATCATACTTGCATGATGAAAACTAGCATTCCCTGAAATGCCAACCTAGAGTTGAAACCATGCATATTTACCTTGTTATCATTCATGGGTTGCTTGCGAGTACATTCATACATTCTCACTAGCTTGTCCCTGGCTATTTTACTTGGCCAGGCCTGGAAGGGCAGGGATACGAAGAAGAGTTCTTTGGTGACAAGCATGCGAACTAGGATGCTTTCCCAGTCAGAATGCCTGTAGGGTTAAGGCAGATGGCATGGGTCCAAGTTATCGACGAAGATTTCCGCTGCGACGAATTATTTAAGACTTGACCATAATGGTCCTATTTATGTAAGACGATATGTAATGGATGTAAACGCTTGATATTCAGTCTATGGTGTACAGTGAGCATTGATCCTTGGGGTCACTGTGCACGTATAACCGGTGGCTTCGACCATATAAGTCAGGGTCCCCACATGTGGATTGAGCCAGAGGCGAAGGCGGAGTAAGATACAAGATTATAAGCCAAGTTCAAGAAAATAAATGCTTAAAGGAAGCGTGCGAAGATGGGAAATTTACCCGTTGCCATGTGTTGAGATGGGACGTTTCCTTCCCCGGCAACCTGGGTTCCCGGCGCACGGTTGGCATCTCCTTCATTGATTATGACAAGCTCCGTGCGGATGGGCTTGTCGGTGGTGGCCTTTGCCAGGGGAGCACTCTCCGGGATGATGGTTGATGGGGGAGCCATAGCGGGATCAGCTTCATGGCACTCTTCCCCTTGGAGGCCCTCTCCCATCTCCTCGTCAAGATAAGGAGGAGGGACTTCAGTATTGGCACCAGTGGACAGAGTTGGCACCACGTTCTCCCGCAAAGGGCAGGGCTGGGGGCTAGTTGTGATGGGTTCGCCTGTTACAACCCCCTGCCCAACACTTGGCGTAGGACTTGGTTTTGCCGTAGACTTGGCCCATTTTATGCGGCACTCAAGCGGCTCTGCTTCCCTGGAAGACAGAAGGAATCAAGTTAGAACCCCTTCAAACAAAAATCAAGACTTGAAAAAGAAAAAAAGGGGGGATAAGGTTTGCTTACTCTTCATCAGACTCAAGAAGAATGTCCAAGTCATACTTGGGAGGCAGGGGCGATTACCTAGCCCTCTTGATGGCTGGTGAAGGCAAACTTGCGAGTTGAGGAAACTCACTTCCCCTGGCAAGCTCTTGGTGGGAAGACGAGACTTTGGGGCATCAAGCAGATTGCCGGTGCACTACCTCTTGGCGGCCAGCCTTGGTTGTCGACTTCTTCACCATAGGGACAGTCCGCGGAGGGGAAGTGGCTGCCGGTTCTTGGCAGGCCCTTCATCGAGAACAGCGCTTTGGCTATGGAGCACCAGGGCCTTCTTCCTCTTGCTCCTCTTCTTTGAGCTCCCCGGCAGTCTCAGACCCGACAACCTCAGCTTCAGTGGTCTCGTCCCCGACAAGCCCTCCTATTGTTCTTTAGAAGTTTCTTATTCATTAGATTCTTCTTCTTCTTCTTCGTCATCCTCAGCTTCTACAGCCCCTTCGGCTTCCATCCTCCAGGCCTCTTCGACCCTATTGGCGATGTACGCCTAATCCTCTTCCGTGGTGGCCTGGACAAGATCCGCTTCTTTCCGGGAAGCCACCTCAGTCAGATTGGAAGCCCACTCCATTTCATCCTCCAGATTGGGCAGTGCCCAGTCTCACTTGACCCCTTGGGCAGTGCACTCTGGCATCTAGGACAAGATATCACTCCTCGCATAGTTGATGTGTAGCGGAATAACTCTTGCCGGCAAGTGGAACATGTCGGCCCTACAGAACAGCTGCTGGCAGAGCCATGTATGCTCCATGATCGTCAAATTGTTGCTGCGCTCGGGGTACAACCACATCCTGTCAGCGGCGTTTTGGTACTCCCAAGAAAATCTCTTCCTCTTCTACAATAGAGAAATGCGGCACCGAAGAAAGTCAACGCCCACCATCTCTATGGTTAGATTGGCGCGCTTCAGGCGGGCAATTCTGTTAAGTGTCGGGCGAAGTTTCTCGTCAGTGACGCCAAAGTGGCTCCAATCATCGCCACGTTCAATCCTTTCTGTCTGCGGCACGCAGAATGAAGGGAAGTTCTTCTCCTGGATCCAGCACCAATTTCCCTTCCATTCTTCCCATTTGCTGTGAAATTTCCAGGGGTGGTAATCCCTTTGATTCTTCTTCCCCCTCGGGATCCATGTCACACTACCAGAAAGCGACTTGTGTTCAATCCAAGGGATGTATAAGTGGCGAAAGAAATACACATTGGGAGCAACCCCGACAAATTTCTTGCAGAAATGTGCGAAAATAGCCATCCATGTTATCAGATTGGGGGTGAAATCCAGCAATCTGAACCCAAAGGTGGACATCATCGCACAGAAGAAATCCGAAAATGGGGGAGACAGGTCGTAGTAAAAATATGCGCTAATGAACGGATACGAATCTGCAGGGACCTTGGGGGAGAACTACATGGGCTCCATGATCTTTGGTCTCCCTCTCCCACATGTATGCATACCTCTCAATCAGAACATTGCCCATCAAGGCCGACGGGGAGAAGACAATGTTCTCTCTCCGCCGCCTCTCCATTTCCTCCAGCTCTTTCCTCTTCTTCTCCGCCTTTGGATCGAGTGGCTTGGCCGCCTTCTTCCCCTTTGCGCTGACCTTCTTGGGTGCCATTGGGGCTTAAGGAAGAAGAGGGAATTGGGGTTGATGCGGATTGATGGCAGCGACAGCGGCGGAAGAAATTCTGGCAAAAGGAGGAAGATGAAGCTGGGGAGGGCAAGAGTGAATGAGCAGCGCCCCCTCGTAGATGCCTTTTTGTGGGGAAGGCGCGGGGGAGGCTGGATCTTTACTGTTTGCCCCCACAAACCCTTTTTCAACCGCACCAGTCCATGTTCCCATGACCCACATTTAATGCACGGATTGGACGTGCGTCAGAAAAAACCAGCATGATTAAGAGTACAACAAAAGATTGTGGCGGTTGATCTCCGCCACGCGGGCCTGTGCATATTTTTGGGCCTGACCCAACGACGCCTCGCATGTGCGTATGGCCCAGGCCCGGGGGCTTCTATCGGTGTACTGGGACCTGGACCCCCCAATACCCCTTACTTATGCACAGGTAGCGGCCACTCCCCGACAATGAGGCTTGCTGGAAGATCAAGACTAACAAGCTCACCAAAGATATATCAAGCCAAAGCAAGATGATCTTTGATAGATCAAGGAGCACATCAAGAAGACCAAGGTTCAAGGCCAAGTTGGTCTATTTAGCTAAGGAGAAGAACAACAAAGAGCACTAGAAGCAGCCCTTCCTAGCAAGGCAAAGCCGGCAAGGCGAAGGCTCGGCAAGCTCCGTGGTTGGCAAGCTCTTGCCAGCTACCAGAGCTCCACCTCATCGAGCAGCTGGTCACTAATCGATGAGGTGTCGAGCCCGCATGTGGTTTGTTGGGATCTGTCAGGCACGTGGATGCTTGCTGGAAGGAAGATTACCTTTAATAACACCCTTCCTATGGGCCTGTCGAGATAATAGGATTTAGCTAGGCAAGCGGCGGAGCAACCTTGCCGGAGCTTCTCCTCCTCACGACCCCTAGTGATGCATTTAATGCTTTTCATCCTAACAAGTAGAGTTAGGTATGATAGCACTGTTTGCTATCTAATGAGCATGTAATTACCTTTTTGCCACTGTGGTAACTCCTTGAGCTATAAAAGGAGGGCCATGGCAACCTTTACAAGGGTTCGAACCCATTCAAACCCCACACACACTTGCACGTGTATTTGCCTCCTCCTTGCACCTTGCCGGGGGAAAGCGCTCCTTGTACTTGTGCATCCACACTTCTAATACACCCAAAGCAGGAGTAGGGTGTTACACCTCAAAGGTGGCCCGAACTTGGGCAAAGATCTCTGCGCCTTCTATTGATCCTGCTCTTTGCATTCTGTGCATTCCCTAGCCGAACCACAAAGGGGCTCGATGGCCCCATAGATGGTCGTACAAACCGACAGGTGGCATCCCTGGCAATTCTTCTGGAAATTCACTGACCACCGGAATCATATCCATTTCTGAAGCAATGGTCGTATAAATCATTTCCTTCTTGGGCAAGGTTCTGCGAGCAAAGGACAGAGCTGACTGCCCTGAAGGATTTATTAATGTGACTTCCCGGGTTGCACAGTTGATACACACTTGATGCTTTGTCAAGCAGTCCATTCCCAAAATGACATCCAGCTTCGCAGATTCAATAGATACCAGGGTGGCAGGGAAAATAACTCCGCTGAGGCGTATTTCCAATCCTCAGCAAACAACATTTGTTTTGAGCATGGATCCCGGGGATTGTACCACCATAAATTTCTCCAGAAGAGTGCAAGAAAACTAGTGCTACGCAACAAAACTCCATGAAATAAAAGAATGGGAAACCCCTGAATCGAATAAAATTGTTGCAGGTATGTTATTAATAGGAAACATACCAATGACCACTTCCGTGGTTTCTTGGGATTCTTTTGTCGAGAGGTCATGAACTTGCCCTTGAATAATCTTCTGAGTCGGGAAGACCCCATGTTGTTGACTTGTGGCTTGATAGTTGTGGGTGGCTTGCCATTCTTAGGACACTGCCTTGCATAATGTCCAGTCTGACCACACGCGAAACATGCTTTGTTATGTTGACAATCTTCCTTCACTAGGTTGGTAACCAGGTTCGTGACTCGATTTTTCTGTTTTGTTGTTACCCTGCTGACATGTTGGTTTGAACTCAAAGTGAGGCTGTTGCCAAGTACGTGCCTTCTGAACAATCTGTCCATCTTTCTTAGGCTCAAACTTGCATTTGCGATCTTCATAAGTTGAGTTGTGATCATTGGCTAGCTTATGTTCCCTTTCTGCGATGACAGCCTTGTTCACCAAGGTCTGAAAACCGGGAAAGTCCAGCATGCTAAGCATGCATCAGAGGGTATGATTGAGTCCTCTAAGGAACTGATCTATCTTCCTTTCTTTAGTGGCTACATCATGAGTGGAATAACTAGCCAAGTGATTGAACTTGTTTAAGTACTCACTTACGGACATGTTCCCTTGTATAAGAACAAGGAACTCTCGCTGCCTCACCTTCATAATGCCGACGGGAATATGATACTTGCGGAATTTGTCCTTGACTTTATCCCAAGTGATCTCGCCTTCAACAGGCCACATTGCTTTAGTATTATCCCACCATATAGCAGCTGTTCCTTCAAGATAATGAGCAGCAAAAGGAACCTTGTCAATATCTTTCGTACGGGCAATCTCTAACTTATTCTCAATAGTCCTCAGCCAATCATTGGCCTCCATACGATCTGCGGCTTGACTGAAACTTGGCGGCCTGGTCCTCTAAAAATATAATAACTTGGAGTGATTGCTATTATTATTGATTTGCCCAACCATAGCCTGCATACTTCTCAGAAATTCAAGCAAATCCTAGTTTCTCATTTCTCCAAACATTCGCATAATCTACTCAATTGTCGGTGGGTGCAGTGGGGGCGGTCGAGGCTGATAAGGTTCTGGAGAATGTCCCACCTATCTCGCAGATTGACCAACTAGGATATCGTCGCCACCATGACTGGTGCTACCACACCTCGTCATCCTATTTTTGTTTCCCAATACGAAGCATCGAGATGAGCAACATCCATAAAGGGAAAATGGAGAAGGCAAAGCGACAACCCCGAGAAAAGCAAGGAAAAACCAAGGAGAATAAAATTCACAACATAATTATACATAACCTCCACATCATACATGGAGAGAAAAACATCATGGATAGTACAACTATGAGAATACAACCATACATCACGACATACGCATCCACTCGTGAAGACAATGATTGCACTGGCACTCTGATGGTCATGTAGGTGTTTCCTCGGCCTCGGACTCTGAGTCGGGACTGATAACATTAAAAGAATCCTCCGGAGCAAAGTTAACATGACGACGCTGATGAGAGGGCTCTCCCTCTAGGGCTGGTGTTGGATGACTCTACAGCATAGGAGCAGTGGGAGTAGCAAGAAGTAAAGTCCACTCGGCAGGTGTCGTGCGTGGACACGATCACCTATGGGGCCATGAGCCCCTTTGTGGTTCGGCAAGGGGGAAATCATGTTGCACAAAGAGCGAAAGCCATGTGGCAGCACAACGATGAGGTTCTGGTCGTTTTTACCTAGGTTCGGGCCGCTGAGAAGCATAAAACCCTACTCCTGCTTTGGTGGATTGGACGGAGGAAACATGACAGCACGTAGCGCTCAAGCCTGGCAAGGTGGCCTTGGGGAGAGCTGCTACATGCGTACAAGTGTGAGGGGGTCTGAATCCCTCTCTAAGTTGCCTTGGGCCTCCTTTTATAGCTCAAGGGGTAACCACAGTGGCAAAACAAACATTATCCTATGATTAGATAGCTAACAGTACTATCATACCTTACTCTGGCAGTTAGGACAAAGTGCATTAAATGCACTGCTAGGTGTCGTGCTGAGGGTGAATCCCGGCAACCCTACCATGCCGCTTAATCATCCTCAGCTTATCATTTTGACACGCCTCTGGACGGGTGTCAAATGGGTGTGATTTGCTTATCATTAAGCTGCCACGTGCTTAGTGAGAGCCAACTAATCATCTGGAGGGCTCGACACCACATCGACAAGTGACTGGTGTCGCGATGCGGTGGAGCAGTCGTAGCTGGCCCGCGCATGCCGGGGGCAGGGCTTGACAGGCTATCTTGGAGGGGTGTGCGCTTTGGCCTCTGGTTGCCCCGGAAGTGCAGCTGACGGGGGTTTGCCCTCACTCTTGTGTTCTGCATCGACTCTGTCGGCCTCGCCTGGCCAGCGGAGGATGCTTCTCTTGGAATCCTTGCCTTGTATATTTAGCTTGGTCTTCTTGATATTCTCCTTGATCTCAAGAAAAGTAGCTTCTCTGGTTTGGCCTTGAGTTGCTTTGAATGTGGTTGACGGGCTTGACTGCAGCGAGGTAGCTATTCCCTCAGCAGGCCCTGGCCATTGGGGCAGAGGCTTTTTATTCGTGCGTAGGTCAGGGGAAATAGAACACCCTTGTTTGTATACCCCGACAGAAGCCCCCGGGCCTGAGCCAAACGTGTCACTGGGCATCGCTGGGTTAGGCCCCAAACAGTGCACGGACACATGTCGAAGGGATGCTGCCCATGCAGTTTTGGTCATCATGATCTATCAATCCCACATCCAATCCGTGTAATTACCACAGGTCATGGGGTCGTGGAACAGTAGCAGTTAGAGAGTAATGCGCCCGCAAAAACGGTATTTTCTTGAAAAGAGATAGCGAAGAGCCAGCCCCCGGGCGGTTTCCCAATAAAAAGGCAACGCAGAGGTGGACGCTGCTCATTCACGTCCGTTCTCTCTCCCTTCATCTTCTTCCTCAAGCCAAGAAACTACCCTTGCCACCATTAACCGCCCCTGAGAGCTTCGCTAGATCCCACGCTTCTACTGTGAGCTCAAGAGATGGGACGAATGGCGAGTGCCACGAAGGGGAAGCAGGTGGCGGCCGCCACGGACCCTGCCGCTGAGGAGAGGAAAAGGAAAGCAGAGGAGCTGGAGAGGCAGCGGTTTTCTCCCCGTCGAACATAGATGGCAATACCTTAATCACAAGGTATGCCTATATGTGGGGGAGGGAGACCAGGAATGGGCATGGAGAGCCCGTAGTTATGCTGGAGGGGTCCAAACACTACTGTAGGATGCTGCTAATGCGACACTACGATCAGAGACCCTTTGACGAAACTGTGTGCAATGCATTAATCGCAAACAAGGATGTAAAAACTCCATCAAAAAAGATGCAAATTTTTTGCGATGGCGGAGACATCAAACATGGTTCAGATTTTAGTTACGTGTGTTATGCGGAGCATACGGTTGATCCATACGAACTATTTGTGGTGACACAAAACAACAGAAATGGGCAGCCATATCAATGTGTGTGCGATATATGGCATACAGTTCACTCCGATGAACTGTTTGCTATTAGGGAATGCAACAGGAACTGTCAGTTAGATCAAGGTGTGTGATATATACGGCATACGGTTCACTCGGACAAACTGTTTTCGATTAGGGAACATAAACGGTTCAACTTAACAAGATGTGTGTGATATGCGGCATACAGTTCACATAGATGAACTGTTTGTGATGACCCAAAAGAACACAAACGATTCGTGTAAACAAGATGTGTGTGATACGCGGCAAATAGCACACTCGGATGAACTGTTTGCGATGAGAAATTATAATACAGATGGTTACTACAGTTAGTTCGTGTGCGATTCTGTGTGTACAAAAAACTATGAAAAATGCAAACTAGTTGCTTGAGGTGCTAGGAGTATCACACATGATGCGTCTGCGAGTACTCATGTGTGATGATTAGTAAGTTACACATACGTTTCCTTAGGTTAACACGTGTGTGATAGATAACACGTGGCACCGCATATGGTATTCGAGTTGTGTGCTCCACTTAGTCTTCCCGCGCTCCAGCGAACGCTTCCTGCGCTCCACATGGGTGAATTGTAAATTCCCCGCCTCTTCCCTCATCGGTTTCCCACCACCAGCTAATGGCTTGTTGCATATAACCCAGGCGGCAACGCACCGTCACGACACTGTGCGCAGATCTAGTCCTCACCTGTCGTGGTTTGACACGATCACCTATGGAGCCATCGGCCCCTTTGCGGTTCGGCAAGGGGGAAGGGCACGTTGCACAAAGAGTGGAGATCGTAGAACAGCACGGCAATGGTGACGCAAGTGGTTTTTACCCAGGTTTGGGCCGCCGCGAGGGGTAAAACCCTGCTCCTGCTTTGGTGGATTGAGTGGTAGACTGTGGCGAACACGCTGTGCTCAAGCCCGGCAAGGTCGCCTCGGGGAGAGCAGCTACGCGCGTATGAGTGTACAAGGGTCCGAATCCTCTCTAAGGTTGCCTCGGCCCTCCTTTTATAGGTAAAGGGGTTACCACACTGGCAAAACAGTCATTATCCAGTGATTAGATACCATAGTGCTATCATACCTAACTCTGCAGACATGACAAGGTGCATTAAATGAACTGCTTAGTGTCACTTCGAGGATGTAGCCCAGCAACCCTTGTCGTGCCATTCAACCACCTTCTCACCATTCTGCATGACACGCCCATGGACGGGTGTCACTTAGGGGTGATCTTCCTCAGGAATGGCTGCCACATGCTGAATGATTGCCACTTATTCAATTGGGGGCTCGACACCGCACTGATAGGCGACTTGCGTAGCTGTGAGGTGGAGCGGTGGAGCCCTGGCGGGATAGCAGGCCACCAGCGTCCTGGCAACCCTTGCCGGGGAGGTCTTGGGACTTGCTTTTGGGGCGGCCTCGACCTGACCAGGCTTGCCTGCCCGGCAAGTGAGGCTTTTTCCATGGTGATATCTTGCTGTCTTGGCTTGTCTTGGTCTTCTTGATCCGTCCTTTGATTCTTCAAAAGAGCTATCTCTCCCGCTTGGCCTTGTCTTGGATGCTGGAACCTTGTCCTTGAGCCTGTGTACAGTCAGGACAACATACACCAGGGTTTGTTGTATCGACAGGAGCCCCCGGGACTGGCCCGAATGCGCTCCTGAGCGTCGTCGGGGTAGGCCCTATCTAGTACATAGGCGAAGAGTTTGTGGTTGCTCATCCTTCGATATTTTCTTTGCCTCTTCATCAATCAGTGCTTGAGTCAGTTTCCAGTTTTTCCGTGCGTCGTGCAAGACATTATGGGGGGAGTTTTAAGCCACGATCCGTGGCTACCAACATCCCACGTTCACGGAGTGGAAACTCCCATTCCACTAGCTTCTCCGCTTCTGGCGTTTCCACCATGTATGCTGCATGCATTGCACAGGGTTGGTGGCGGACGCGGGGAGTGTGGAAATGTGTGCCATGGCAGAAAGCCAGGTGCCTTGGATTGGCACACAGGGTCGGCCCTGATTCCACAAGAGGTTGGAAGTGCGGAAGAGTCAGATTGGCAGAGCGGGGGTGGTTGGCCCCTTGGTGAGGGGCCAGCCCCCGACCCTGTTCGCCTATAAAGAAGGAACATGGGCAATGTGCTGGCTCACACCCATCTCCTCCTCCTCTCTCCTGGCATCGCTTTTCCATCATGGTGAGGGGGAGAGGTTGTGGTCGCCGCGGCGCTTGGGGTCGAGGAGGACGAGACGGTGCTTTGATCGCACCTCCTCCGGCTGCTCAAGACCATAATGAAGGCCATGTCGGGAACCAGCCGCGGGAGTTCATCATCATGCTGCGAGGGCCCCCGCGCAGCCGTCTTCGGCTTCCTACTCCATTTGCAAGGGTGATGGAGATTGAGCAGCCGCCGGGGTTGAGGCTGCACATGAGGGGCTAATGTAACCGCAGCATGCGGGCGGACGTGGAGTTCCCCGCTCCTCATGTCATGCTTCTCTGGCGTGGCTGGAAGACCTTTGCCCATGCCCATAGCTTGGTGGCCGAGCACGTCCTCCATTTCAAGTTAATGGACGCCACCCTACTCTCCGTCAATGTCTTTGGATGCTCGGGTGCTCGCTTAGGGTGTTGCGCGGAGAGCTCGACTGACGACGAAAGCTCCTCCTCGAGCGACAGCGACGAGGAGGACACTGACAGTGATGACGACGGAGCCGGTGGGGAGGACGACGGCTCCGACTCCAGCTGAACACCAGCCGCACCGTCACCATCAGCCAATGGCACCGCCATCTGCACCTGCATCTCTTCCCCGGCAAGGCTATTTGCCGGGGGTGTTGGGTGCAGGTGTCACCCTTGCCTCCTCCAGCAGCCTTCAAGCTGGATCCTGGCATGCTTCCTCGTGGCTCCGGCTTCGTTCGCCCTGCCATGTCCTGCCGGCCCTGGTGGCGGTGATTAGGGCATCGCCTAGTCGCTCCCCCCATCCATCACCTTCGCCCACGCCCTCTCGATCTTGTCAGACTCCGTCTCGCGGGTTCTGACAAGGTCAGGCTGGGCTTCTGCCAAGGAACTTCTTTTGCCCTCTTCGCCTCCCGTGGTAGTTCCTAGGAGGATAGGGACAAGAAAGGGATTACTGGGCACTTATGTTTTTTTTTTCAGTCTAAGACATGTAGGCATTTGCCAAACTTTAGCCTCAAATACGTAATCTTCTTTATCCATGTTTGTGTTCTATAAGATCGGTACTTGCTTATTCACAAATTAATGAAAAAGACAAGCCTTGCTAGGTACTTGTGCATGTACTACATCCATGCAGAGGTGAGATGCCTCTATACATTTAAGTAAAAAAGTTATCTATGGCAAGCTATCTTGCCGGCTCCTTCCTTTTGTTGCCGCGGGGCTTAGCTTGCCGGGCTTAAAACTATGGAAAGGGACCAGCCCCTTGTCGAACCTCCTTCATCAAAGGCCACTACAACCACCTTGACTGAAGCAACATTCGGGATAAAGGATGGGAGCACCTATGCTTCGAAGGTGACAAGGTTTTCATATGCACAAGTTTTCATCTTACAGAACATTTATGGACAAGAAGGAACTTATCTGTTTGGCTTGTCGGGGACCGATATGTAGGCTTGTCTTCGTTTCTTCTCTTTGGGACTGAGTCTGCGGCAAGAGCCCTGCGGTTAAATGTAGAGGAAAACAATGCTACATATGCCCTTATCTACATGATCATGCCATGCTCATGTTATGCTATGCTATGCATGCAAGTTTTTGGGGCCCCAGCACTTCGTTTATTTATCTGCTGCTCAGGGTCTACGCCTGGCTTTGTACAAAGGGTTACATGCAGCATCGGCAAAGCTTGTACAAAAGGGTGGCTGCCGGGCAGGGCCCAACCGCCGCGGCTTACAGGTAGAACTTACGGAGATGGTCAATATTCCATGAGTTTTGCAATTGAATGCCATCTCCAGTCTCCAGACGGACTGCGCCAGGTCTGGTGACTCATACCACACGGTAAGGGCCTTCCCACTTTGGCGTCAACTTGTTTGTACCCTTGGTGGACTGAACGCACCTAAGGACAAGGTCGCCTTCCTCAAGGCTCTGAGGATTAACCCTGCGACTGTGATAGCGGTGCAGGGCTTGCTGATAGCGTGCAGCACGTGTAACAGCCCGGAGACGGTTCTCGTCGAGGAGCACGGCAATGTCATGCCGCTATTGCTCTTGCTCTACTTTATCGTAGGCAAGTACTCGAGGTGACCCGTATATGAGTTTCATGGGGATCACTGCTTCTGCCCCATAGACTAGGGAGAAGGGAGTCTAACCGGTAGCTCGATTTGGTGTCGTACGGAGGGACCAAAGAACCACCGGCAGCTCATCAATCCAGCGCCTACCACCTTTTTGCAGCCTATCAAATGTTCTTGTCTTGAGTCCTCGCAGCACTTCAGCATTCGCCCTCTTAGCTTGTCCATTGCTTCTGGGATGAGCAACAGAGGCAAATGAAACCTTGCTTTCGAGGGCTTGAACGTATTGCATGAAGGCACAGCTCGTGAACTGGGTGCCGTTGTCAGTGATGACCCTGGCGGGTACTCCGAAGCGGCACACCAGTCCTTTTAGGAACTTGATAGCTGACTGTGCGGTCACCTTCCTCACGGGCTCCACTTCCGGCCACTTTGTGAACTTGACGATGGCGACATACAAGAACTCAAAGCCCCCGGTAGCACGGGGGAAGGGGCCCAAAATGTCGAGCCCCCAGACGGAAAAGGGCCATGACAAAGGGATCATCTAGAGAGCTTGAGCAGGTTGATGGATATTCTTGCAGTGGAACTGGCAGGCTTCACATCTAGTGACTAGCTCGATTGCATCTTGGAGGGCCGTGGGCCAGTAGAAACCTTGCCGGAAAGCTTTTCCAACCAAGGCCCTTGATCCAATATGTGAGCCGCACATGCCTCCGTGTATCTCTGCCAACAGTTCCTTCCCCTCTTCCCGGCAAATGCACTTCAATTTCACACCATTGGGCCTCCATATGTATAGTGCGTCATCGATGAACTGATACATACTGGCCCTCCGGGCTACTCTTTCAGCTTCTTCTTGCTCTTCGGGAAGTTCTCCTGTTTGGAGGCAATGGACTATGTGTCACGCCCAAGTTGGATCCTGATGCTCGACAACAAGGATCAGCGGCACCTCCTCATTCGTGGGAGTGCATGCCTCAACCGCGAGGATTGGTAGTTCGGCGAGAGGGTGCTGCTCGCCAAGCGAAGTGGAGTTGTTCCCGCTAACCTCTCCGCCGAGGGCTTCTGGAAGCTCTGCTGGGAGAGGCTTGCCGGAGTCCAGCTTCCTCCTCTTTTTGGCCATTGTTGCCGGGGATACGGAGGACTAAGTTAGGTGGAGAACAAAAGTCGCTGGTTCCACATGAAGCTTTTGCGCAACACACTTTGACAGATAATCAGCAATGTTGTTTTCCGCACAGGGTACGTGCTCTGTTTGCAATCCATCAAAGCGCTCCTCCAGCTTTCTCACTTCCTCCACATATGCCTCCATCAATGGACTCTGATAATCCTTGTTCACTTGTCTCACCACAAGCTGTGAGTATCCTCGTATGATCATTTTCTTAATCCCCAACTCTGTCGCGATTCTGAGGCCGGAAAGGAGTCCTTCATACTCTGCAGTGTTGTTGGTTGCCTTTTCCTGGGGGAAATGCACCTGTACCACATACTTGAGGTGCTCTCCAGTGGGCGCGACGAGGAGCACGCTAGCTCCTGCAGCTTGTAGTGAGAAGGCACCATCAAAGTACATGATCCATTCTTGGGGTGCTTCCTTGCCGGGGATAACCGTTTCCAGTCCCTCTTCATCTAGGCTAGGTGTCCACTCCACAATAAACTCTGCCAGTGCTCTGCTCTGAATGGTTGATGCGCTCTCAAACCTCAAACCAAAGCTTGACAACTCCAAAGCCCATTCCACTGCTCTGTCGGTGGCTTCAGGGTTCCTCAGTATGCGTTGCAAGGGGAAGCGGGTGACAACCGTGATCTCGTGGGCTTGGAAGTAATGGCACAGCTTCCTTGAGGCCATGATGAGGCTAAAGATCAACTTTTGCATGCCAGAGTACCTTGTCCTAGCCCCCTGTAGTAGGGAGCTGACAAAGTACACTGGCCACTACACCACCTTCTTCCTTGCCGTGATCCTGGAATTGTCACCGTCGCTTCGCTCCCCTTTGACCTGATCTGCATGAGACCTTGCCAGGACGAGTTCACTTTCCCCTCCGGAGAGGACGGTAGCCACGGCTGCTCCCTCATCTTCCTCCCGCTGTGCCACCAGTGCCACACTAACCACTTGATTGGTTGCTGCTAGGTATAGCAGCAATGGCTCTTGCAGTATAGGAGCGACTAAGGTGAGAACAGAGGAAAGGTATGTCTTCAAATCTTGCAGTCCAGCTTCTGCCTCCGGGGTCCACTCCACGGGCCCTGCCTTCTTCAAGATTTTGAAGAATGGCAAGGCGCGCTCGGTAGACTTGGAAATGAACCTGCTTAGCGCAGCAACACATCCAGTCAAACGCCTCACATCTTTAACTGTCTTGGGTGCTTGAATCTGCTCGATCGCCTTGATCTTGTCGGGGTTGGCCTCTATCCCCCGACGGGACATGAAGAAGCCAAGTAGCTTACCGGAAGGAACGCCAAACACACATTTCTATGGGTTTAGCTTCAAGTTGATCTTGCACAAATTTGCAAAGGTCTCTTCCAAGTCCTGAATGAGAGTTGACTTGTCCTTGGTTTTGACCACTATGTCATCCATTTAAGCTTCAATATTCCTGTGCAGCTGGGACTCACAACCAATTTGTACTGCTGTTGCAAAAGTGGCTCCAGCGCTCTTTAATTTGAAGGGCATCCGTACAAAGCAGTACGTGCCACAGGGGGTTATGAACGCCGTCTTCTCTTCATCTTCTTTCGACATGAATATCTGGTGGTACCCGGAGTAGGCATGCAAGAAGGAAAGCAGATCACACCTGGAGGTGGAGTCCATGATCTGGTTGATGCACGGCAAGGGGAACGGGTCCTTCGGGCATGCTTTATTCAGATCTGTGAAATCTATGCAAAGCCTCCATTTCCCATTCGCCTTGCACACCACCACTGGATTGGCTAACCATGTCGGGTGCAATACTCCTCTGACCAAACCAGCCGCCTAAAGTTTCTTGATCTCCTCCCCAATAAACTGCTGCCGCTCCAAGGCTTGCTTCCGGACCTTCTGCTTGACGGGCCAGGCATGAGGGCAGACAGCAAGGTGGTGCTCGATTACCTCCCTGGGAACATCGGGGATGTCAGATGGTTGCCAAGCAAACACATCGACATTCGCCCGCAGGAAGGCAACGAGCGCGCTTTCCTATTTGTCGTCAAGGGTGGAGTTGATAGTGAATGTACCATCAGCGCCAACTAGCCTAGTCGGGACCTTCTTCACAGCGGGTGCAGCAACCTTGGATCTCTTGCTAGTAGAACTCTCTGGCAAATCATTGACAGGTGCAGCATACTCCGAAGAGGCGCACTTCCCGGATTCCTCGCCGGCATCCTTGCTAGCTTTTCTCCCTTGTTTGTATTCCTTGGCGGGGACTGCGGCCTCCGCGGCTTCGGTAGCGACCGCATCCTGGTATATCTTGTCCACGCATATAATTGCGTCCTGCTTATCTGATGGGATGGAAATAACGCCCAATGGCCCTGGCATCTTCAATGTATTGTAGGCATAGTGGGATGCCACCATGAACTTTGCCAGGGTAGGTCGTCCAAGTATCCCATTGTACGGCAACGGAAGCTCAACCACATCGAACACAATTTTCTCAGTCCGGAAGTTCAACTCCCCTCCAAGCGTCACCGGCAGCGTGATCTTCCCCTTTGGATGACTCCTGCCGGGGTTGATTCCCTGAAATATGCCAGTTACTTTGAGCTCTTCATCTGTTATCTGTAGCTTGCTGAGCACCTTGGGGGAAATCAGATTCAACCCAGCCCCGCCATCAACCAACATGTTTGTGACCTTGAGGTTGCAGATTGTTGGTGAACCAACAACAGCAAGCACCCTACCGTAGTGGTGCGGTCAGGGTGATCGTCTTCGTCAAAGATGATGGTCGTGCGAGACCATTTGAGCAATTTCTGCGAATCTGCCGTTGGATCCACAACATTGACCTCACGCGCCCATTGTTTCAGCTGGCGGTGGGAGGTGTGCAAGGATGCACCGCCGTCAATGCACAGGGCGTCAGTGGCTCTTTGAAACTTTTGCTCGCTGGTTTCCTCTTCATCCCCTTCATCGCTTTCGTCACCACATTCCTTCTTCTCAAGGCCTCTGGCAGGTTTCTCTTGACATTGGGGCACCTTGCCGGGGCGGCCTCCTCGGCCGCCTCGGCCCTTCCCGCCAACGCCATCTTGGTCTCTCTCCTTGTCGCTCTTCTTGTACACAGCTTTTTGCTTCTTGACGAGTTGCTCAACTTGATGACACTCTTGGAGATCATGGCCCTTGGTTCGATGGATTTTGCAGTACGGCCCATCTGCCTTCCCAGCCTTCTCGGCAGCCGCAGCTTCTCGGCAATCAGTGCACGCGGCAACTTCCTTATCGGGAGCCTCGGTCTTGGCCTTCTTGCCGAAACTATGAGTGCTTGATCCTTCAACAGCCAGCACTGCTTTATCGTTGCAGTTCTTGTTGTGTTTCTTGTTCTTCTTCTTCTGGCTAGCAGCATTGTCGTCATCTTCTGAGTCGACATCGACGCCATCCTCTTCTCCAGGGAGATGCCTCCCCTCCTTCGTACGGGCACACTTATCCGCCAAGGTGTAAAGCTCGTTCACAGTCTTGGGCAACCGGACGTTCATTTTGTAACATATCCTACGGTTGCGCACATTGGACTGGAACGCAACAATCACAGCTACAGGGTGGATATCTGGAATGTTCCTGTGCGCCCGGCTGAACCTCTACATGTACTTCCATAAACTCTCCCCTTTCTTCTGTGGAAGGAGCTGCAAATCACTGGGCCGCCCTGGTTCTTGATGGCTACCCGTGAAGGCACCAACAAACTCGTGGCAAAGATCAGCCCAAGTCGAGATGGAGTTCTCCGGCAAGTGCATCAGCCACGACCTCACATTTGTCTTGAGCACCAAAGGGAAGTAGTTCGTGAATATAATTTCATCTCTTCCCTCGGCGGCTTGAACAGCAATGGAGTAGATGCTCAAGAACTCTACCGGGTTCAATCTTCCATCGTATTTTTCTGGTATCTCTGGCTTGAACGTACGGGCAGATGGCCAACGGACTTGCCACAGCTCACGAGTGAAGGCAGGACACCGAACCTCGAAGGGTAGGTATCCGTCCCCAACGGGCGCAGGCTCGTCGACGTTGGGGCCATTGCGCCTATCGGACTGGCGGTGGGTTTCGCGGCGCCGTTCTATGGTGACGCATGCGTCTTCCCTTCGCCTGTCCTCCAGGACCTGCCGCTGATCTCGATGGGCTCGAGGATCAGATGAAGCCATCGACACCTCATCGTGTTCCTGGTTGTGCAGCTCTAGCTGCGGCCCCTATGCTGGCTGTCGCGGGGGGGGGGGGGGGGGCTGCACCGTGAGGTTGGCCCCTTCAGCACGGCCAACGACTCGGGCCGTTGCCGCTGCCTGCGGATGCCGTGGCGAGCCCGCCCATTGTGATCCCCCTACCTCAGCGAAACCAATCAAACTTTGAATGGTAGCTCTCCATTCATCCATTTGGTCAACAGTTGCCGGGAATCTCAACAGGAGCTGGGCTCAAGCCATGGCCTCCGAAGCAGTGCTTGGCATGGACGACGACGCAGATCGCGACGTCGCCCGACTCCTAATGGTACCGGCCGTGGCGGCGTTGTGCTCTCATCATCGCAAGCCAGTCGCGAGGGCGGCATGACGACGAGGAGGATGCGCTTGGGGGTTGACAGCTCCGTTCGGCGCCTCGTCTTGATGGCCTTGTCCTGGGGAAGGCGTGTGTCTTGTCGCTGCACCCATAGCTGGGGCAGCTAGGAGGTTGCGGTTCGCGCAGGAGCGGGCGCCATCGCTGCGGCTGCATTGTCCAGTGAGGTGGAGAGGCGGGATTTGGATGTTCTTCCCTCCCACATCTTGTGGAGCCTGGCCGCTAGGATGTTGTTGACGCTGTCCTCCTCCGGCACCTCCCGCTCCCACCTCAGCCGCGGGAGGAACGACGACGGCGCCGCCTGCACTGGTCCTGTCCCCCACGGCGTTTGCATCCCCCGACGCCACCGCAGCCCCCATGGGATCGGTGGCTGCATGCGATGGGGCCTTCGAGGTGGAAGCACGGGCTGCTGCACCGGACTTTTTCTTGGGGGCCATGGGTGATGACTCCGTCGTCGAAGGAGATGGTGATGAAGATCAACGCGCTGTTTATGTCCTCGGATTCGCACAAGCGGTCCACCCTACCTGGCGCGCCAAAGATATCGTGGTTTGACACAATCACCTATGGGTCCATTGGCCCCTTTGTGGTTTGGCAAGGGGGAAGGGCACGTTGTACAAAGAGCGAAGATCGTAGAACCACACGGCAATGGTGACGCGAGTGGTTTTTACCTAGGTTCGGGCCGCCGTGAGGCGTAAAACCCTACTCCTGCTTTGGTGGATTGAGTGGTAGACCGTGGCGAACACGCTGTGCTCAAGCCACGCAAGGTCGCCTCAGGGAGAGCAGCTACGCGCGTATGAGTGTGGAAGGGTCCGAATCCTCTCTAAGCTTGCCTCGGCCCTCCTTTTATAGGTAAAGGGTTACCAAAGTGGCAAAACAGTCATTATCCAGTGATAAGATAGCCACAGTGCTATCATACCTAACTCTACAGACAGGACAAGGTGCATAAAATGCACTGCTTAGTGTCACGTCGAGGATGCAGCACGGCAAGCCTTGCTGTGCCATTCAACCACCTTCTTGCCTGTCTGCATGACACGCCCATGGACGGGTGTCACTTAGGGGTGATCTTCCTTAGGAATGGCTGCCACGTGTTGAATGACTGCCACTTATTCACTTGGGGGCTCGACACCACACTGATAGACGACCTGCGTCGCTGTGAGGTGGAGCGGTGGAGCCCTGGCGGGATAGCAGGCCGCCATTGTCCCGGCAACCCTTTCCGGGGAGGTCTTGGGAATTGCTTTTGGGGTGGCCTCGACCTGACCAAGCTCGCCTGCCCGGCAAGGGATGCTTTTTCCTTAGTGATATCTCGCTGTCTTGGCTTGTCTTGGTCTTCTTGATCCGTCCTTTGATTCTTCAAAAGAGCTATCTCTCCCGCTTGGCCTTGTCTTGGATGCTAGAACCTTGCCCTTGAGCCTGTGTACAGTCAGGGCAACATACACCAGAGTTTGTTGCACCGACATCACCCATCTACCATTAGTTATTCCAAGCATGCCAGGCAACGACCAAAGCTTCGACATCGACTGATAACCCACAAGTATAGGGGATCGTATGTAGCCTTCTTCGATAAATAAGTGTGTCGAACCCAACGAGGAGCTAAAGGGAAAACAAATATTACCTCAAGTTCTATCGACCACCGATACAACTCTATGCACACTTGACGTTTGCTTTACCTAAAACAAGTATGAAACTATTTTGCAAGAATAAAACTACGAGTACTTTGCGAGAATAAAACTATGAATAAATTGCAATGTAATAAAAGTGGATAGCTTTTGTCAACAAGAAAGTCATCTGTCCCTAGGCAATTGATAACAAGTACCGGTAATCATTCTTGTAATTTTATATGAGGGAGAGGCATGAGCTAACATACTCTCTACTTGGATCATATGAACTTATGATTGGACCCCTAGCAAGCATTCGCAACTACTAAAGATCATTAAGGTCATGAAACCCAACCATAGCATTAAGTATCAAGTCCCCTTTACTCCCATACGCCATAACCCACTTATCCGCGTTTAGGCTGCTGTCACCCCCGCAACGCCGACAATAAGCAAACCATGAACATATTGCAACACCCTATAGCGAGGATCCCTCATGTTTGCGCGAGATGGAGGGCACCGTAGGACAGCAACATAAATAAAATATACAATCATACCAACCAAGATCACGATTAACCCATAGCACAAAACGGATCTACTCAAACATCATAGGATAACCATAGATCATTGGGAAATAATATATGGAGTTGAGCACCATGTTTAAGTAGAGATTACAGTGGGGAGAAGAGGTGTTACACTGCTGCATAGAGGGGGAGAAAGTTGGTGTTGACGGTAGCAAGATTGTTGATGTAGATCGCCGTCACGATCCTTGCCCCAGCGGCACTCTGATACGTCTCCAACGTATCTATAATTTATGAAGTATTCATGCTGTTATATTATCATTCTTGGATGTTTTAAAATCATTTTATAGCAACTTTATATCATTTTTTGGGACTAACCTATTGACCCAGTGCCCAGTGCCAGTTGCTGTTTTTTGCTTGTTTTTTATATAGCAGGAAATCCATATCAAATGGAGTCCAAACACCGTGAAACTTTTTGTGGATTTTTATGGACCAGAAGACATCCAATGGGCTAGAGCAGCACCTGGGGGTGCCCCGAGGGGGGCACAACCCACCAGGGCGCGCCTGGGCCCCCAGGCGCGCCCCGGTGGGTTGTGCCCACCTCGGTGGCCTCCCGTACCCCCTCTTCGCCCTATAAATCGTCAAATATTCCAAAAACCCTCAGGGCAGCCCTAGATCAGAAGTTCCGCCGCCGCAAGGCCTCTGTATCCATGAGATCCAATCTGGACCCCGTTTCGGCACCCTGCCGGAGGGGGAGATCATCACCAGTGGCCATCTTCATCATCCCGGCGGCCACCACGATGAGGAGGGAGTAGTCCACCCTCAGGGCTGAGGGTTTGTACCAGTAGCTATGTGTTTAATCTCTCTCTCTCTCATGTTCTTGAGATGTCACGATCTTGATGTATCGCGGGCTTTGTTAATATAGTCGGATCATATGGTGTTTTCCCCTCTCTATCTTGTTGTGATGAATTGAGTTTTCCCTTTGAGATTTTGTTTTATCGGATTGAATACTTTTATGGACTTGAGAACACTTTATGTATGTCTTGCTATGAATACCCGTGGTGACAATGGGGTATCGTATTGATTCACTTGATATATGTTTTTGCACTCAACTCGCGGATTCCCGAGGTGACATTTGGGTAATCTATGCATAGGGGTTGATGCATGTTCTTGTCTTTGTTTCTCCGGTAGAAATCTTGGGGCACTCTTTGAGGTTCTTTGTGTTGGATTGAGTATTATGAATCTGAAATTATTTGGTGTTATTTTAGTACGAACTCTTGGATAGATCGATCGGAAAGAATAGCTTCGAGGTGGTTTCGTACCCTACAAACAATTTCTTCTTATGTTCTCCGCTAGATAGGAACACCATATGATCCGAATATATTAACAAAGCCCGCGATGCATAAAGATTGTGACAACTCAAGAACACGAGAGAGAGAGATTAAACACATAGCTACTGGTGCAAACCCTCTGCCCCGAGGGTGGACTACTCCCTCCTCATCGTGGTGGCCGCCGGGATGATGAAGATGGCCACCGATGATGATCTCCCCCTCCGGCAGGGTGCCGGAACGGGGTCCAGATTGGATCCCGTGGATACAGAGGCCTTGCGGCGGCAGAACTTCTGATCTAGGGTTACCCCGAGGGTTTTTGGAATATTTGACGATTTATAGGGCGAAGAGGGGGTACGGGAGGCCACCGAGGTGGGCACAACCCACCGGGGTGCGCCTGGGGGCCCAGGCGCGCCCTGGTGGGTTGTGCCCCCCTCGGGGCACCCCCCAGGTGCTGCTCTGGCCCATTGGATGTCTTCTGGTCCATAAAAAATCCATAAAAAGTTTCGCGGTGTTTGGACTCCGTTTGATATTGATTTCCTGTGATGTAAAAACACAAGCAAAAAATAGCAACTGGCACTGGGCACTGGGTCAATAGGTTAATCCCAAAAAATGATATAAAGTTGTTATAAAATGATTGTAAAACATCCAAGAATGATAATATACCAGCATGAATACTTCATAAATTATAGATATGTTGGAGACGTATCAGCATCCCCAAGCTTAATTCCTACTCGTCCTCGAGTGGGAAAATGATAAAAGAAATAATTTATGAAGTGTGAATGCTAGCAAAGTGCATAAGTTTGATCAATGATAATTTCAATCACTTTTCCTATCATCATAACAGCAATTCTTTCTTATAAAACTTCTCATGTTAAAGTAGCAACCAATTCACATGTTGAGGTTCAAAGAATGAATTCTCTTGAAACTCAACAACCTATGTTCTCAGTCACCAAACAATTGCAATTCAACTTATTCAACAGAGTCTAAGTAAGAGCTCCACATACTCAACCATCATATAGTCTTTTATGATTGCTAACACTCACCGCATACACATGAGCAAAACATTTCAACCGGACACATAGAAAGATGGGGGCTTATAATTTTGCCTCCCAACGTATTCACCTCAAGGGTGATGTCAACAATAATAACTCATGCTACCCATATCCAACTGGATATATGTGCCTAGATCTTTCCTCACCACATGATGCTTGCCAAAAGAGAAAAATAAAAAGGAATAGAGAGAAAAACTTTGACTCTTGCATAAAAGTAAATACATAAAAGTAAAAGATAGGCCCTTCGCAGAGGGAAGCAGAGGTTGCCATGCGCTTATTTGTTTGTATGCTCAACCCCTTAGTGCAAAAGAACATCATGTTATATTGCCCCTTATGATAGCACCCTTTATTATGCAGTCTGTCGCTTTTATTCTTTGCCATCACAAGTTCGTACACCGCTCAATTTTCTCTTACACTAAATGATCTAACACTTTTAGAAGAAATTTTTATTGCCTTGTCGCACCGATGACAACTTACTTGAAGGGTCTTACTCAATCCTTAGGTCGGTATGGTGGACTCTTGAAAATAAGATTTGGGTTTAAGGGTTTTTGGATGCACAAGTAGTATCTCTACTTGGTGCGAAATTTTTGGCTAGCAAAGATGGGGGCAAGCACCACATGTTGAAGGATTTATGACAATATAACTTCTATGTGAATATGAACAAACATAAACCATTACGTTTTCTTCCTTGTCCAACGTCAACAATTTTGGCATATAATATTTTGATGGGGGCTCACAATCACAAAAGATTTCCAAGATAGTGTATTTGCATGTGAAAGTTCTCTTCCTTATAGTAATCATTCATGAATTGCTTGTATGACCAATATTGTGATTGTCAAGCTTCAAAAGATTTCACTTTCTAAACCCAATGTGAAGCTACCACTAGGCATGATATGAACATATAATTTCAACTTCATGATATTCAATTCATTCAACAATTTACTCCTAGGATATAAGTGAAGCACAAGAGTAAATGACAAGCTACTGCAAAAAGATATAAGTGAAGATCAATTGAGTAGTTAAGTAAATGGGTAGCTACTTGAGAACTCTCTTTTATTTAAAAACTTTCAGATCTAAGTATTTTATTAAAACATCAAACAAAACAAAATAAAATGACAATCCAAGAATAGCACACATCATGTGAAGAAGCAAGAACTTAGGCTCAACCGATACTAACCGATAATTGTTGAAGAAGAAAGGTGGGATGCCTACCGGGGAATCCCCAAGCTTAGATGCTTGAGACTTCTTAGAATATTAACTTGGGATGCCCAAGCTTGAGCTTTTGTGTCTCCTTAATTCCTCTCATATCACGGTTTCCCTAAATCTTAAAAACTTCATCCACACAAAACTCAACAAGAACTCGTGAGATAAGTTAGTATAAACCAATGCAAAAACCTTATCATTCTCTACTGTAGCAAATCACTAAAATTACAATTTAACATTGCATACTAAATTCCTCTGCATATTTAATAGTCCTATCCTCAAATAGAATCATTAAACAAGCAAACATATGCAAACAATGCAAACATAACATAAAATTTGCCAAAACAGGACAGTCTAGAAAGAATGCAAGAGTATTAATACTTATCTAACTCCAAAAATTCTGAAAATTTAGCACACTGTAGAAAATTTATCATAGCTTACTTTACAAAAAGTTTCAACATTTTATCACAATCTGACTTTTCTAGAGAATTTTTTTCAATAGCAATAAACTTTCTGTTTTGAAACAGCAACATGTAGACTTGAAAATTAAGCATGGCAAAGGCTATCATTGCCACTTTGATTGAATTAAAAAATTCAAAACATTATTCTAAATAAAATAAAGCAAATCCTAACAAAATAAATTGATGCTCCAAGTAAAACACATATCATGTGACGAATGAAAACATAGCTCCAAGTGAGGTTACCGATAATGTTGGAGACGAAAGAGGGGATGCCTTCCGGGGCATCCCCAAGCTTAGTTGCTTGGATCTTCCTTGAATATTACCTTGGGGGTGTCTTGGGCATCCCCAATCTTAGGATATTGTCACTCCTTATTCTCCTCATATCGATATCTCACCCAAAACTTGAAAACTTCAATCACACAAAACTTAACGGAACTTCGTGAGATGGGTTAGTATGATAAAGACAAATCATTCACTTTGGTACTGTCAAAGACAAGATTCATAATTGTTTCCACACAATGCCTACTGTAGCATATCATTTCCACAATTTATATTGAGCAATATAAGCCATAGAAACTAGGAAACAAGCAAACTATGCATTGAAAACAGAATCTGTCAAAAACAGAACAGTACATAAAGATCTGAATATTATTCATATTCTGCGCCTCCAAAATTTCTGAAAAATTAGGAAAACATATAAAATTTTTATAACCATAACTATAAAAAACTCAGAGTTTTTTGACGCTCCAGTGAATTAAAACAATTCTGTTACTGGGCGCAAAAGTTTTTGTTTTTGCACAGAATCAAGTCAACTATCATCCACACTATCCCAAAGGCTTTACTTGGTACTTTATTGAAATAAAAGTTATAAAAAATGATTACTACAGTATCCTAATCATGTGAACACACAAAAATAGTAGGGGTAAATGTTGGGTTGTCTCCCAACAAGCGCTTTTCTTTAATGCCTTTTAGCTAGGCATGATGATTTCAATGATGCTCGCATAAAAGATAGGAATTGAAACACAAAGAGAGCATCATGAATCATAAGTTCCTCTCTCATAATAATTTTCAGTAGCATCATGAATAGATTCATCAATATAACCATCATATAAATCATTCTTTTCATGATCCACAAGCATAGCAATTTTATTACTCTCCACATAGGAAAATTTCTTCTCATTCACAATGGTGGGAGTATCATATGAAATTCGAATACTATAAATTGTTTCCACATTAAAAGAGTAATGTTCAGGAAAAGGGTAGTCATAACTATGACAAGTTTTATAAACATAATCATCACTACTTTTTAGAACATAAGTATCATCACAATAATCATCATAAGTAGCAACTTTATTCTCATCATAGATAGGAGGCATGCAACCATCATAGCAAATTTGATCATTCAAAGTAGGGGGGCTAAAAAGATCATCTTCATTAAGCATAGCATCCCCAAGCTTGGGACAAACATTAATTGCACCAAATAAATTATCAAACATGTCATTCTCATCAAACATAGCATCCCCAAGCTTGTGGCTTGGCATATCATAAGCATAATCACTCTCATCATTAATAGTATGAATAGCACCAACGGTATAACAATTGCTATCATCATAATTTCCCAAGTTGGTGCCAAAAAGATTTCCAAGATTATAAGAAGTATCATTATCTTCCCAATCATAATCATCACAACAAGCAATAGGCATAACAAAATCATCATCAAGTGCATCATCTTCCACAATTATTTTTGATTCATTTTCATGAGGCACAACAATAATAGGAGCAACATTATTTGGGAGAGATACCTTTTTACCACTATTCTTTCTTCTTTTCTTCTTCTTCACGACATCATGTGTGGGTTTAATTAATTTTTTCAAGCTTCTTGTTGAAGAGATTGATTGGATAGGAAGCTCCTCCTCGTTACCTGATTCATCATAATAAACACTAGGAGGGTATTGGGAAATATTTTCCCTTTCATTAGTACTCTCTTCATATTCTATTTGTTTTCTTGTCTTTAGATAGTTGGCAATATAAGGATTCTCAATGCAATTTACCGCACAAAACATATAAATTTCCTCTAGATCAAAATCAAGAAATCTCTCGAGATTAAATTTTGGAATACCCTCAGTTATACGTTTCATTTCTTCATACCCCAAAAGAAGACTAAGCTCTTTATGATGATCAAGGGTAATCAAGTTATCATAATTTTTGGACACGCTTTGATCATGAAACAATTTGCATTGGAGATTTAAATGACCACATTCATTACAAAGTTCACAAGGATGGCAAAAAAAATTAAATCTTTCAGCACAATCATCTAGCCTCTCTTGCAACTTTTTCGTTTCTAAATATTTATGCTTCTTACAAAATCTATCTTCCCTTCTTGGTGTGCATTTGCACTCCCAATTCACTCCGCAAAAATTGACATGCTTATAAGAAACATTTTTGTCATGACTTGTGCAATCATCATTAGCATTTTGGATATTCAAAGAATTCATACTAACAACATTGCAATCATGCTCATCATTCAAATATTTTGTGCCAAACATTTTATTGAGTTCTTCTTCTAACTATTGAGCACAATTTTCCGATCCATCATTTTCAAGAAATATATTATAAAGATGATCAATAATATGATGCAACCTCAATTCCATTTTTTTATGTAGTTTTCTTTTGTAAACCAAACTAGTGATAAAACAAGAAACTAAAAGATTCAATTGCAAGATCTAAAGATATACCTTCAAGCACTCACCTCCCCGGCAATGGCGCAGAAAAGAGCTTGATGTCTACTATGCAACTTTATTCTTGTAGACTCGTGTTGGGCCTCCAAGCGTAGAGTTTTGTAGGACAGTAGAAATTTTCCCTCAAGTGGATGACCTAAGGTTTATCAATCCGTGGGAGGCATAGGATGAAGATAGTCTCTCTCAAACAACCTTGCAACCAAATACAAGAAATCTCTTGTGTCCCCAACACACCCAGTACAATGGAAAATTGTATAGGTGCACTAGTTCGGCGAAGAGATGGTGATAAAAGTGTAATATGGATGGTAGAAATATATTTTTATAATCTGAATAAATAAAAACAACAAGGTAGTAATTGTTAAAACGGAGCACAAACGGTATTGCAATGCATGAAAATGAGGCCTAGGGTCCGTACTTTCGCTAGTGCAATCTCTCAACAATGATAATATAATTGGATCATATAACCATCCCTCAAAGTGCGATGAATAATCACTCCAAAGTTCCTATCTAGCGGAGAACATAAGAAGAAATTGTTTATAGGGTACGAAACCACCTCGAAGCTATTCTTTCTGATCGATCTATCCAAGAGTTCGTACTAAAATAACACAAAATAATTTCAGATTCATAATACTCAATCCAACAAAAAGAACCTCAAAGAGTGCCCCCAGATTTCTACCGGAGAAACAAAGACAAGAACGTGCATCAACCCCTATGCATAGATTACCCCAATGTCACCTCGGGAATCCGCGAGTTGAGTGCCAAAACATATATCAAGTGAATCAATACGATACCCCATTGTCACCACGGGTATTCATAGCAAGACATACATAAAGTGTTCTCAAATCCATAAAAGTATTCAATCCAATAAAACGAAATCTCAAAGGGAAAACTCAGTTCATCACAACAAGATAGAGAGGGGAAAACACCATATGATCCGACTATATTAACAAAGCCCGCGATACATCAAGATCGTGACATCTCAAGAATACGAGAGAGAGAGATTAAACACATAGCTACTGGTACAAACCCTCAGCCCCGAGGGTGGACTACCCCCTACTCATCGTGGTGGCCGCCGGGATGATGAAGATGGCCACCGGTGATGATCTCCCCCTCCGGCAGGGTGCCGGAATGGGGTCTAGATTGGATCTCGTGGATACAGAGGCCTTGCGGTGGCGGAACTTCTGATCTAGGGCTACCCTGAGGATTTTTGGAATATTTGACGATTTATAGGGCGAAGAGGGGGTACGAGAGGCCACCGAGGTGGGCACAACCCACCGGGGCGCGCCTGGGGGCCCAGACGCGCCCTGGTGGGTTGTGCCCCCCTCGGGGAACCCCCCCAGGTGCTGCTCTGGCCCATTGGATGTCTTCTGGTCCATAAAAAATCCACAAAATGTTTCGCGGTGTTTGGACTCCGTTTGATGTTGATTTCCTGCGATGTAAAAAACAAGCAAAAAACAGCAACTGGCACTCGGCACTGGGTCAATAGGTTAGTCCCAAAAAATAATATAAAGTTGCTATAAAATGATTGTAAAACATCCAAGAATGATAATATAACAGCATGAATACTTCATAAATTATAGATACGTTGGAGACGTATCACACTCCGGCGCCACCAGGAGAGAGGGGGAGAGAGCCCCCCTCCTTCTTCTTCCTTGGCCTCCCCCCTAGATGGGAGGAGAGTTCTCCCTCTGGTCCGTGGACTCCATGGCGGCGGAGGGGCGTGAGCCCCTCCGAGATTGGATCTCCCTCTTTGTTCTCTTCTGTTTCGCGCTCCTTAGATCTACTGAAAACTGTTTCTTATATTCCCGGAGATCCGTAACTCCGATTGCGCTGAGATTTTAACAAATTTTTTTTCCGAATATAAGCTTCCTTGTGCCCGAAGTAGAGCTCCAACCGACATCCGAGGAGGGCACAACCCACCAGGGTGAGCCTGGCCCCTAGGGTGCGCCCTGGTGTCTTGTGGGGGCTGTGGGCCCCCGTTTGCGTTGATTCCAAGTCCTAAAAATCACATATATTCCAAAATAATTCACCGTAAATTTTTATCGCGTTTGGACTTTGTTTGATATGGATTTTCTGTGAAACAAAAAACATGCAAAAAACAGGAACTGGCACTGGGCACTGGATCAATAGGTTAGTCCAACAAATCAGATAAAATGTTGCCAAAAATATGTGAAAGTTGTATAATATTGGCATGAAACAATCAAAAATTATAGATACGACGGAGACGTATCAGCATCCTCAAGCTTAATTCCTGCTTGTCCTCGAGTAGGTGAATGATAAAAAAGATAATTTTTGATGTGGAATGCTACCTAGCATATACTTGATCATATGTGTAATCATGGCATGAATATTAATACATAAGTGATTCAAAGCAATAGTCAATAATTTGACATAAAGACATTAATACTCAGGCATCCCAACAAACAATCGTGTCTTTCAAAATATCAACACTAAAGAAAGTTATCCCTAGCCCGTCATGCTCAATCATTGATCCATTCATGAAACACACTCGAATATTAGCTGCATCAATGCACAAGTATGATCATAGTGCTCCCTAGTTGGTGCTTTATAAGAGAAGATGGAGACTCAAATAAAAATAAAAATTGCATAAAAGTAAATAGATAGGCCCTTCGCAGAGGGAAGCAGAGATTTGTAGAGGTGCCAGAGCTCAAAGCAAAAAAATGAGAGATAAAAACATTTTGAGAGGCATGCTTTTCCTGTCAACGCTACGACCGAGAGTTCCCAACATCCTCCATGCTAGACACATTATAGGCGGTTCCCAAACAGAAAATAAAGTTCATTTCCTTGCCACCATTCTTTCACAATCCATGGCTAGCCGTATCCACGGGTGCCTTCCATACCAACACTTTCCAAGGAATTTTGTTGTTATTATTTTTGATTCATTGTGGGACTAGGCATCCCTATTACTGCCATACTCTCGTGCAATGACAAGTGAATAAACACTCATCGTGATAATAACCCGCCTAAACATGGAAGACATCGGCCACCCCCTGCCGCCACATGAGCGGTACGGGCACACAAAACAGAGATTTATTTTGAAAATTAGAGTTGGCGCATACAAATTTACTTAGAACGGCATAGAAATACCGCATATAGGTAGGTATGGTGGACTCATATGGCAAAATTGGGTTTAAGGATTTTGGATGCACATGTAGTATTTCTACTTAGTACAAGTGGAGGATTGCAAAAAGATTGAGAAGCAACCAACCAAGAAACGAAAATTCTCATAAACGAGCATCAAGCATACTAACACCGAATAATGCACCACAAGTAGGATGTAATTTCATTGCATAACTATTGACTTTCGTGCTTGCATAGGGAATCACAAACCTTAACACCAATATTCTTACTAACCACAACCGTTTACTAGTACCTCCCACATATTACCATCCCTATATCGCAAAACTACTGCAAGGAATCAAACATATCATATTCAGTGATCCATAAGTTTTATGTAGGATTTTATGACTAACCATGCAATTGACCAATTCCTGTTGACTTTCTAAATAGGTATAAGTGAAGCAAGAGAGTTTAATTCTTTCTACAAAAGACCATGCTCTAATAAGTATAAGTGAAGCAAAATAGCATTCTACAAATAACGGTTTTCTATGTGAAGAGAAACAGGCAATCCAAACTTCAAATGATATAAGTGAAGCACATGAAGCATTCTATAAAGCCATACTCAAAAGATATAAGTGAAGTGCAATGAGTATTCTATAAATCAAACATGGACTATGTCATACCAGCATGGTGCATAAAAGAAAAGTGAAAAATAAACACAAAAGACACTCCAAGATTTACACATATCACGTGAGCGAAACAGAGATGAAATATACCGATACTTGTTGAAGAAAGATGGGATGCCTTCCGGGGCATCCCCAAGCTTAGATGCTTGAGTCTCCTTGAATATTTACTTGGGGTGCCTTGGGCATCCCCAAGCTTGAGCTCTTGCCTCTCCTCCTTCTTCTCATATCGGGACCTCCTCGATCTTTGATCACTTCATCCACACAAAACTCAACAGAAACCTCGGTAAGATCCGTTAGTATAATAATGCAAATCACTACTCTAAGTACTGTTGAAAACCAATTCATATTTTATTTTTTCATTGTAGCTACTGTATTATAACTTTTCCATGGCTTATACCACCGATAAAAATTGATAGTTTCATCAAAACAAGCAAAACAATGCATCAAAAACAGAATCTGTCTTAAACAAGATAGGCTGTAGAAATCTGAACACCTACCATACTTCTGTTACTCCAAAAATTCTGAAAAATTAGGAAAAAATAAAAATTTGTATAGCAAGACTTTGCATAAAGTTTCAGAAGCTTTAGAATTTCCAGTAAAAAAGGTAAAATTGCGCACTACAGCCAAAGTTTCTGTTTTTGCACTGCACATACCAACAAGCAATCTAATCATCCTAAAGGCAAATCTTGGCACATTATTTTTATAATACATTGGATTTGTACAAGGGGATAATTATTTTTTTGAAAAGTTTCTGTAATTAAGATTCACAAAGTTTCCATGGGCATGAACAAAGTTCAAGGCTAGCTCCCACTGTCACAATGCTCGTCCCTCTCATTTTCACTTTTCTTTTTGTGAAGTTTTAAGTTCCCCTCTATATTTTTTTGTTTTTAAACTTTATAAAGGCACTAAACAGAAATAAATGACTCTCTAAAACTTCCGGGTTGTCTCCCTGGCAGCGCTTTCTTTAAAGCCACTAAGCTAGGCATAAAGTGCTCAAGTAATGAATCCACCCGGATCCCAAGGTATATCAAAGCCAATTTTAATTAACAATGATTTGGCATTTAGTAGTGAGCACAAAGCAACATATATCATGCAATGACGAAGTCTAACTCTCTTCCTATGCATCGGCATGTCATACAAGAACAATTCATGCACATCAAGTAAAGGCCAATACATAGCATGAGCAGTTTCTTGCAATTTTATCGTGTTGAAAACATAGAGAGGTGGAGATATAGTTCCTCTCTCATAATAATTGCAAGTAGGAGCAGCAAGCACATGCATATTATAATCATCAAAATCATCATGTGTAGTGGTAGAAGGCAACCCATCAATATAATCCTTAATAAGATCAAACTTCTTCGATATAGTGTAGTCTGGAGAATTCAAAAAGATAATAGGACTATCATGTGTGGGTGCAATAGAAATAATTTCATTCTTAACATAAGGAACTATAGAAAGTTCATCTCCATAAGCAAAATTCATATTGGCATCTTGGCCACAATCATAGCAAACATCAAGTTCATCAAAAAGGGATATTTCAAAAGAATCAACGGGATCATAGCAATTATTATAGCATTCATCCTTTGGTAAGAACGAAGGGACATTAAACAATGTATGACTTGGACGGTTACTCTCAATAGAAGGGGGGCACGGGTAGCTAATCCGCTCTTCCTCCTTTTGTTCTTCGCTCTCATCATCTTTTTCATCCAATGAGCTCACAGTTTCATCAATTTCTTCTTCCATAGACTCCTGCAAAATATTAGTCTCTTCTTGGACAGTGGAGAAGTCCTCAATATATGGTTTAATATAAGCATTAGAAGAATAATTTTCCTAGCAATATTTAAGTATGGCAAAATTTTCAGATTTTTAAAGAGTAGCATCATACTTTTCAATCAAAGAAGCAATTTCATAAGCACCCTTAAAAGCAACAAATTCTTCAACTTGTTCAATATCATAATAATTATAAACACCCTTGGCATAAGAAGATAAAATTCCATTATCTCTAAACTCACATTGATAAGGAAGGTGTTTCTTAGGGTCTTCAAAACAACAAGTAAAATCATGTATTTCACATAAATTCCAAGCATAGCATTGCATAGTATTAATTTGATGCAGTAAAAGTTTCCCTTTTTGAGATAAATGGTGTCGCACAAAACAAGCATGCTCATCTAAATATTTTCCCTCAACTAAGCTAGTTGGGTTTTCAGCAAGAGCACATAGGGATCGAAGATGATCCAAGTAAAAAGCTTCAACAGTATGATAGATTTTGGGTGGTTCTTCAACCATTGGCTTAGTAGGTACAACAAATTTTTATGGTATTTTGCGTTTCCTACCCATAACTAAAGATAGAAAACAAGAGCACAAAAAAAACTACTTAGTGATAAAGCACACAAGAACACACGAGAATATTCACCCCACGCTATTGCTCCCCGCCAACGGCGCCAGAAAAAGGTCTTGATAACCCACAAGTATAGGGGATCGTTTGTAGCCTTCTACGATAAATAAGAGTGTCGAACCCAACGAGGAGCTAAAGGCAGAACAAATATTCCCTCAAGTTTTATCGACCACCGATACAACTCTACGCACACTTGACGTTTGCTTTACCTAAAACAAGTATGAAACTATTTTGCAAGAATAAAACTATGAGTACTTTGCAAGAATAAAACTATGAATAAATTGCAATGTAATAAAAGTGGATAGCTTTTGTCAATAAGAAAGTCATTTGTCCCTAGGCAATCGATAACAAGTACCGGTAATCATTCTTGTAATTTTATATGAGGGAGTGGCATGAGCTAACATACTTTCTCTACTTGGATCATATGCACTTATGATTGGACCCCTAGCAAGCATCCGCAACTACTAAAGATCATTAAGGTCATGAAACCCAACCATAGCATTAAGTATCAAGTCCTCTTTACTCCCATACGCCATAACCCGTTTATCCGCATTTAGGCTGCTGTCACCCTCGCAACACCGACAATAAGCAAACCATGAACATCTTGCAACACCATACATCGAGGATCCCTCACATTTGCGCGAGATGGAGGGCACCGTAGGACAGCACCATAAATAAAATATACAATCATACCAACCAAGATCATGATTAACCCATAGGACAAAACGGATCTACCCAAACATCATAGGATAACCATAGATCATTGGGAAATAATATATGGAGTTGAGCACCATGTTTAAGTAGAGATTACAGCGGGGAGAAGAGGTGTTACACCGCTACATAGAGGGGGAGAAAGTTGGTGTTGACGGTAGCAAGATTGTTGATGTAGATCGCCGTCACGATCCTTGCCCCGGCGGCACTCCGGCACCACCGGGAGAGAGGGGGAGAGAGCCCCCCTCCTTCTTCTTCTTCCTTGGCCTCCCCCCTAGATGGGAGAAGAGTTCCCCCTCTGGTCCATGGCCTCCATGGCGGTGGAGGGGCGGGAGCCCCTCCGAGATTGGATCTCCCTCTCTGTTCTCTTCTGTTTCGCGCTCCGCAGATCTGGCCGAAAACCGTTTCTTATATTCCCGGAGATCCGTAACTCTGATTGCGCTGAGATTTAAACATGATTTTTTTTCCGGATATATGCTTCCTTGCGCCCGAAGTAGAGCTCCAACTGACATCCGAGGAGGGCACCAACCCACCAGGGCGCGCTTGGCCCCTGGGGCGCGCCCTGGTGTCTTGTGGGGGCTTTGGGCCCCCGTTTGCGGTGATTCCAAGTGCCAAAAATCACATAATTCCAAAATAATTCTCCGTAAATTTTTATCGCGTTTGGACTTCATTTGATATGGATTTTTTGTGAAACAAAAAACATGCAAAAAATAGGAACTGGCACTAGGCACTGGATCAATAGGTTAGTCGAATAAATCATATAAAATGTTGCCAAAAATATGTGAAAGATGTATAATATTGGCATGAAACAATCAAAAATTATAGATACGACGGAGACATATCATCGACCCATACCTGCATTACATCTTCGGCGAGGAGAATGAGCCGGAGCAGGTCGGGGAGCAAGAGCTTCATCGGCCGGTGCAGGCATCATGGGCCATCGGGAGCGATATCGGCGTGACAGTCCTTGGGTGCACAATCGACATATTGCAGAGGAAGTGTGATGAGCAGTTTGCCATCAACCGTGCAAAAGATCCAGAGCTGCTCGGTGGCATGATCGACGTCCCACCCGAAGAGCCGCCGTCACTAGTGCTCATCGAGAGCATGATGCCCCGCAAGGAATGGGCAGAGGACCTCTGCGATTCAGTCAAGACACAGCCAGCCTGCGGCTTCTTCATTGCCCGCGGCGGCCGTGTCAACCTCGATCCCGACGATGCGGTGGCCAGGCTCGAGCTCATCCTTGGCTGAGTTGATGTCCCCGATGTAGTAGAACATCGCCAGCACGGTATCTTGAGGATGCAGGTGATGGACGGAATTTGCTACCAGGCCAGAGACAAGGAAATGGAGCGGTTCTGTAGAGATGTCATGCGTGCGATTGCATGCTGTCAAGCTCTTCTAGAAGAGTCCCAGCAGCCCCAAGATCCTCCCAGCGCCAGCAGCTCCGTAGGCGGAGGCGGGTCGGGACACTTGGAATGAACGGCCGCAAGGGTGCTATGCCGATCATGAGTCCGAGAAGACCGTCATCGGAAGGCCGCCAGCTCAGCCTTCTAGCCTATATTTTATTATAATTGTATGCATATGTAGGTCGTGAGTGTTTTGGGCGTTGCCGCATGTGGCATTTTAAATTATCCTGAATATGTAAGACAATTATTAACCGTTGCCATTGTAAATTTGCCTCAACTGTGAGCAGTGCACGCGTAGGGACACCAGAGCGGAGCGCGCCATGGCCGCCTCAATGGCAAGCAAAACGCGAGGATGGACGTGAGCAGAGCATGCTGTGGCCACCTCAACGATGAGCAGAGCACGCCATGGCCACCTCAACGGTGAGCAACCACATTGTCAACCTTCTGGCACCCTGTGGGAGGCGCGACGGTGCATCCATCAGACACGATGGTGATATCTTGACCGTTTGTGATAGTGGGCAGACACATACACGTACATCCGAGAACGCGGGCCCACATATGCCATCCGGGGACCATTTCGGGCTTCCGATGCGTGGCATACGATTGATCCATAAGAACTTTTTGCGATGAGCCAGAACAACAGAAACAGGCTTCGGGCCCAAAACCATCAATAAATTTTGACCTTGTTTCTCGTCACGTTGCAGATTACAAGGCTATAAGTAATTGCAAATCTGTTCACACCAATCAAACCAAAATGTGTTCACACATAGCGCCGGGCTATAAAAACTACCCACTCGAAAATTACTTCACAGTTCCTCTCCTCATCACCCACAAAACTGGTCTTTCCTGTCAAGTCGTTCCGCTGTGACCGGTAGGAGGAGTTTCGGGTGGACATATAACCAGGGAGCAAAGATCCAAGGCCGCGGAAGCACTAGATAGGTCCCGCCGCTACGTGGCAGCCATAACAGAGATGTCCCGGCGTGCCGCGGAGGCCTCGAATGAGCTCTCACCGGCACTCGAGGGCTCTCACAAGCGCAGTCACCGCGTCGGTGATCGCGACGAGCTGGCGTTGTTGAAGTCCTTGGCCAGCGACGACGACATTCTCGCTGGCCTCATTAATCAGCAGGAGCTGGTCGACGGCTTAATGAAGCTGCTCGAGATCAGCGATGCCTCGGTTGAGAAGGCGACCAGCCTCGTCGAGCAACTCATGGGTGACAATGTGAAGCTCCTCAAGGCGCTCGCCGAGAAGGAGGAGGATGACGCCGACTGGAAGATGCTGCAAGAGCGGAGTAGTGCCTCAGGGATGACGCTGAAAGCGGTCGTCGAGGAACTGATGGGTGACTTGAGGAAGCTCTGGATCGAGCGCGAGTAGGAGGTGGAGGAATCCATGGCTGCTGTCAAGCAAAGTCATGAGGAATTGAAGAAGGAGCTGGAGGATGTCATCGCTGGGCGATCCATCGAGGAGTAGAGACAGTAGCGACCCAGATTCTTGTCTGCGATTTCCTTGTCCTCTTGCCCCTGTGTCTTCCGGGCTTTGCCGCATGTGGCATTTTAAATTATCCGGAATATGTAAGACAATTATTATCCGCGCCATTGTAAATTTTTCATCGTATTATCCGTTGCCATTTTATTTGTCGTCGTATTATCCGTTGCCATTTTATTTGTCGTCGTATTATCCGTTGCCCTATGTGGCATTTTAAATTATCCGGAATGCGAGTTGAAAACAAGAACAAAGCAAATGCTAACGTTGAGCAGGGCCATGGGATCACAAGCAAACACCCTCCATCCAGGTGCTTTTAATTAACCGTGTGTTAAACAGTGGCTTGGCCGCCATTAATGGAGAAGTTGTGAGAGAGGCTGGCGGCTCGTGGATGGAGGTCAAAGAGCTCGCTTCCCGGTGAGCATGGGTGGCCTTGCTACTCGCAGGTGTCCCGTTGATCCTGTGAGGTGGATAGGATGCATGTGTCCCGTCGAGCCTGCACGGCAGACTGCTCGCACGCGTCTCGTCGAGCCTGCATAGTGGACTTCTCGCACTTGTCCCGTCTAATCAAACAACTGCACGCACGCCACCGAGTATGGTTAAATTATGGCACAAAATACAAAGATGACCAATGAACAAGGACGGAGGTAGTACTATCCCATAATAAAAGAGGGACGTGTGGCCGCACTTAAATGGTTATGGGAACACAAGGTTCATAAAATACAACCGTTTGCAATATTAACGTGTCAGCTATTTGTTTCAAAAGGACTTCATTGGCTATTAATGTGTGTGCCTTGTCTCAAACTGGACGATTTTTTTGGGTGACTTTTCGATTTACTCGGATTTAAAAACCGAGATTCTCAATGTTTTAGGACAACAAGACGTTTGTAATTCATTCCCATTCCTTCAATGAGACCTAACCATGCACCCAATGACACAAGTATGATTTTCCACCCATTTTGCTTCATTGGAGCACGTGCTTGTAATTAAAATTTGAATTATGGACTACATTAAATGCCTAGAAAACTCAATTAATATATAAAATGGCCAAACGAACCCTGAACAGTTCCAAATTTCAGCACGACACTCCTGTTATTCTATGTTGCCTGTAGAAAACCAAATTCAAGGCGAGAAGAGGCAGCGATTATCATTTTGCCCACAAGAGGGGCATGTTTCCCTACCGGAACCACAAGGGTTGCGAGAAGCTTCGGTTTGTAAGAGGCTTGTAATATAGCTTGGCCCAAATTGGACAATTTTTTTACCACGACATATATGTGCCATGTAGTGACACCATGCCAAGTTTCATGATTTTCTCGTGAGTTTTGGATTTACGGAGATTTAAAAACCGAGATTCGGAATGTTTGAGGCCGAGCCAGGATGCCGAGACGGTTGAATTCATTCCCATTCCTTCCATGGGACCTAAACATGCACCCCAAGGACACATTTACGTTCTTTTTAGCCATTTTGGTGCACTGGAGCATGTAATTGTAGTTTGGATTTGAATTATGGACATTAAATGCCTAGAAAACTCAATTAATGAATAAAAAAGGTCAAACAAACCCTGAATAATTTCAAAGTTCAGCGCGAATCTCCTGTTGTTCAATGTTGCGTGTAGAAGAAAATACAAGGCTAGAAGAGGTAGCGATTATCATTTCTCCCACAAGGGGCCACATTTACCTATCGAAACCATGAGGGTTCTTGCGACAGGCTCCGGTTTGTAAGTGGTTTGTAATAAAGCTTGGCCCAAATTGGACAATGTTTTTACCACGACATATGTGTGCCATGACGTGACACCATGCCAACTTTCAGGACTTTCTGGTGAGTTTTGGATTTACGGGGATTTAAAAACCGAGATTCCAAATGTTTAAGGATGAGCCAGGACGCCAGTACGGTTGTAATTCATTCCCATTCCTTGCATGGGACCTAAACATGCACCCAAGGACACATGTAAGATTTTTCTAGCCATTTTGGTGAACTGGAGCATGTATTTCTAGTTCAGATTTGAATTATGGACGTTAAATGCTTGGGAAACTCAATTAATGTATAAAAAGGCCAAACGAACCCTGAATAATTTTAAATTTCAGCACAGATATCCTGTCATTCTAGGTTGCCTGTAGAAGAAAATACCAGGGGAAAAGAGGGAGTGATTATCATTTCGCCCACAAGGGGGACATGTTTCCCTATCGGAACCACGAGGCTTCTTGAGAGAAGCTTCGGTTTGTAAGAGGCTTGTAATAAAACTTGTCCCAAAATGGACAAATTTTTTTCCTCGACAAATATGTGCCATGTCGTGACACCATGCCAAGTTTCATGATTTTCGGGTGAGTTTTGGATTTACGGGGATTTAAACACCGAGATTCTCACAAAATGCTTTCAAATAGCACGCGGTTCACTCGCAAAAGCTGTGTGCCTACCAAATCGTGGCTGATGCCCCCTTGCTACGCACGCGATATGAGTCATGCATTCTGATTGGCCAGAACCCAAACCCCACGGATCATACATCTGCACCGTTGGATGCTCCAAGATCGAACAACAATCCTCATCCCTTTCGACAGCACATGCAGTTCCGGTTGTGATTTTATTTATATGGGTAAGCACTGTGCGCATGTGTCGTGCTAGCTCACGCTTCCTTCTCAATTATGTTTTCCATATTAATGTTGTTATATATCCAAACACGCTACCGTTTCCCGCCACTCCTCCCATCGGTTTCCCGCCTCTTCTCCCATCGGTTTCCCACTGCGAGTGTCAGTGCTCATAGAAGGCTAGGCGGCGACACACCGGCCATGTAAATATTGCACACAATTTATAAAAGCACAAACATGTGTGATAGTAGGGAGTAGGTCCCATAGGGTGACCAGCGTGAAACACCTTAAAGGGAAGGAGGCAATTCCTATCAGCAAGGGGTGGCTTCCCATCCGCTAGCCTAGTCGAATAGAATGCAGAAGTTAAGCATGCTCGGGCTGGAGTAGTCTAAGGATGGGTGACCCGGTGGGAAGTTGCATATCTCAAGCTTCATTTAAACGCTATGATACGGTCATTATAGACATTTATCATCTAAATGTCTCTATAGTGACCTGTCATGACTATTATATAAACCTTGGGATCCTTGTTTTGCTAATTTGTAGAATATGTTTTTACTGGTTTTTTTTCTCAAAAATCAAAGAATGATCGACATCTGTAGGCACACACAAATCATCCATTTGACCCAACGCACGAGAAGGTTTTACTTTTTGCTCTGTGTGCTATGTTAGAGCAAATCAAGTTTCAGCACATGCGTTGGACGGCACCTGGCCCATACCCCCCCCACCCACCTCGAAGTTGTGTTCCCAATATCGTACATCTTTAACCTGGCCACGGGGATACGATGTTCAGTTTGTAATGTTACTGATGTAGTTGGTGCCTCATCGAACTTGTGCTTTCGGGATTTGAACAAATCAGACACCAGACCCATACATTTTTTTCGGGCCGCATGCAGGGTATAGGGGCCGGGTGTTCTGATCGAGCATGTCTCCCTTGTGCAGTTTATAGACGCCACACATATCTATGGGCTCCCCGAGGTATATATCTATACCCCTATATAGTGTGCGAATAACTTTGAAAGATGGTCGTTGGATGAAGTCAATACGATGGTGCAGAGATGGCAAATACGAGCTCTACTAGCCCTTGTATATCATCTACATTCCACCAGATTCTGCCACATGTACAATCTAGAAGATTCCATGGTTGAACTTAAGCATAATGCACAAACCTCAAAACACAAGCACTTCTACTTTCTTCTAGAATCTTTCGTATCGTAATTGCCCAAACTTTTTTTCTAGATGAATTGCCATTATTTGTTTTTTTACTTTATCCTTTACAACGCACAATTCCATGAATCTTAAAATACATTAACTTTTTTATAAAAACTAGTTGATTTTGAATGACATGAACTATAAGAATTAAACGAACATCTACATCATGCATAATGACTCAAAGCATACATGCTATAGTGTGGTATTTATTCATAATTTGGTTGCCAAATCTCATGCATGCAATGCACGTGTACCTTACTAATATATATATCATCCTTGACCGATAACGAGGGGGCCCACACAATCTATCCCTTTGACCGAACATACGAGAAGGGTTTGACCATGATGGTTTCCTATTGCTATGTGTGCCATGTTAGACCAAATAAATTTGAGCGCATGCGTTGGAAGACCCCCCCCCCCCCGCCTCAAAGTTGGGGAACCGACATCGTACGTATTGAACCTGGCTTGGGGTCGGGTACGGTGTTCGGATTGTAATGTAGTTGGTGGCCCATCAAAGTTGTGCATTCTGGATTTGAACACATCACACACCACCGATACATATTTTTGGGCCGCATGTCGTCTATAAGGGGTCTTCTGATCGACCACGTCTCCCTTGTGCGGTTTTTTGTGATGACACGCATATCTATGGGCTGCCCGAGTGTATATATATCATCCCTTTGACCAATAACAAGGGGTATGTGTTGGCCATGAATGGATTCCAACTAGTTCGTGTTAGGGCTGGTCACCGTCACATGTCGCTCAACCAAAGCTCGAGCTCATGTTTTGTTAGGATTCCCTCCCACACGCTCGGATTGCTGGGTTCGACTGACACCATACCCTGCATATCTCGTCCTTAACTACCTGGCTTTCATGGTTGTTGTCTGTATCAAGAGGCGGGCGCCATATCTAAATTGTACATTATTCGATACTGAAAACACGCATCACCCCTTCCAACGTACATCATTTTGGGCCACATGCAGGCGGTGCTGGTTTTGTGGTCCCTCTCGTGTTATTTTTTATGATGGTTCAATCTATTGGCCCAAGCGGTTTATATATATATTCTATCCATTTGTTATCGACAACAACAGTTGTCGTTTGACCAAGCGATAGATTCACTAGTCCGTCTTATGGTAGGTTATGGCGACATGCATGTATGACCAAAGTATCATTACGTGCATCCGCCCCGCTAACACAAAATGGGAGGTGGGTCAAGCACCCTAGCTAGGGAGCTACGACATTATGTCATTATAGATGTATCCAAGGGTGCTTTCGGGTTTGCGAGGCAGGTGCCACCAAAGTTGTGCATTGTGTATTTAAAGTTTTAAACATCACACCGTATATTCCTACATATATTTGGCCACTTCCAGGTGGTTCTTGACTTCTGGCCCCTCTCATCGATCTTCGACGACGCGCCCAACCATGGGCCCGCACGGTCAAAGTTGTGCATTGGAATTTTGAACATCACAGACCACCCTTTTCACTCATATATATTTGGGCCACAAGCCGGTGTGGCTGTCTTCTGACCCTCTCCGGCGTTTTTTTTGCTGCAAAGACTCGGATGACGCTCAACGGACACGGGTGTACTAGCTTAACCGTGTGCGATGCAAGTGCGCTGTGAAATCACCACGACTACGCAAGCACGATCAAGGGTGTAGGTAGTGATTAACTGTGTGCGATGCTAGTGGGCTATGAAATCACCATGACTGCGCAAGCGCGGGCAGGGGTGGAGGTAGTGGTTTAACCGTGTGCGATGCAAATGCGTTGTGAATCACCACGACTATGGAAGCACGAGCAAAGGTGGAGGTACTGGCTTAACCGTGTGTGACGCAAGTGCGCTGTGAATCACCACGACTGCGCATGTGCGAGCATAGGTGGAGGCACTGGCTTAACCGTGTGCGATGCTAGTGTGCTGTAAAATCACCACGTGCACAAGCTAAAGGCGGGTAGTTTATTTAGATTGAATTCCACGACAAATCTAGAAACAAACTACCCGCCTTGAGCGTTGCAAAAATTGGCGGTTCCGCCGCGCTTTTTCTTATTATCATACATGCATATTCTTATTGGACCGTGTGCGATCTTGGGTACTCCCACCCCGCACCAATTCCTTTACCCAAATTTTAGTAGCCGCCGTACTTCAACCGTCGCCCCCACTCCTCTAGCACCGACCTTATAGTAAAATTGCAGTAGCTGAGGCATTTGAACCGTCACCCTCCCTCGCCCACCACCATCTCCACCCACCATTACTAAAAAATTTAGTATCCGCGGTGTAGCCTCAAACACTACCCCGCCCACCCCCCCCCCTCCACAGTCCCCCCACCCGGCCCCCTCCCCCCCTCGAACCCTAGCTCGCCGCCATCGGCGCCGCCGCCGCCAACCCCTGCCGGTCTGCCTATTCCTCCTAGCTTAGATAATAAAGTTCAGGTTACCCAGCGATTCCCATACCGTAGACCCACTCCCCTGAGTTTTTAGATGAGGCCAGCGGTGTCCCTCCCTGTCAAATCCACATCCCCTGCTCCAGAATGTCGCAACCTAAGCTCGACCACGTATCCCGGGGAGCCCGACGAGCGTCTGACCAAGAAGAGGCTTATCATGGCCTCTCCGGCGGACGTTGATGAGGTGGCCGCCGTTCGCCCCGACCTGTCGATCCCGGAGCAACACCTCACCGCGGAAGCTGGCGAAGACGTTGACTACGTTGCCATGCCGAAGGCTTCACGTCAGCGGGTTAGCGTATTACTATATCTCGGGAAAGCTGGCTACGACATCAAGCTTGTCGACAGTGATGGCTTCACGCGGGCCATGTCACATGTTAAGTGGTCCATCCCCAACCCCTCTGGTTTAACCGCTGTCGATCTCTTCGACGGCCCTGCCGCTGATCTCCTCCGCCACGCGGTCAAAGATTTGCGATCCTTGTACGCCATCGAACCCATTTTGTTATTTCATAAGGACACGTTCTACGATGGCGGCTTGGGATCCTCAATTGCCAAGTCAGATCTCATCGAACATGACCACGAGGAGGGCACCCACAAAGGTTCTTCCAAGGTGAAACAGCCCATCTGTGACATCAGAGAGCGCACCATGGGTCTGTGCTCTTCTAACTGGAAGGATCCCGTCCATGACATGTGAGGCAACATCCTATCAGCAAATCATACCTTTTCTAGCCTGCCAACCCGTACCCTTTGTTGTAGTAGCTTTTGCCATGTGGTGTTTTAACTGTGCCATGTTTAATTATTTCAGTTATTCAAAAATGTAATATTCAATAGGGCTATGTGATGTTTAAGTATGAATTGTCCACTTCAGTTTCACGAATGGCTACATTTGGTTGTTTATAGTGAGTAGATGCATTGTTTATCTGTATTTGGTTGTTAGGTTTCTTGCAGTGAGCATTTGTCCAGTTATCATGTAGATGCCTTGTTTATCTGTATTTGGTTGTTAGGTTGGTTGCAGTGAGCATTTGTCCAGTTATCAAGTAGATGCCTTGTGTAACTGTATTTGCTTGTTAGGTTGGTTGCAGTGATCATTTGTCCAGTTTTCAAACAGATGCCTTGTTTATTTGTATTTGCTTGTTAGGTTGGTTGCAGTGAGCATTTGTCCAGTTTTCAAGCATATGCCCTGTTTATCTGTATTTGCTTGTTGGGTTGGTTGCAGTGAGACTCTGTCAAGTTTTCAATGGCTATATTTGGTTGTTATACTGATCATTTATGCCTTGTTTATTTCAGTCATTCACAATGTGATGTTCATTATGTGCAAGTCAGAACTGTGCCGCTCGATTGCGTCAATACCAGTTTGAAGGGCTATGTTTGGTTCCAGTTATGCCTGGTGTAGTTAACACATGCCCTTTATTTTAGTTTTACACATGTATCCAGTGTGATGTTTAAGCATGACATACGTTCTATTCATTTTCAACAATACCAGTTTGAATTGCAATATTAAATGGCTGTTAAGCCTGTTGTATGTAACATTACCTTCCATTTTATATCTGCTTTAACAGCATGCTAAAACCAACACATTCAAGCTATCATTTGTAGATGATGTTGTTTACCTTTGCTATATTTGTTTGATGTTAAGGTTGCTCTACTTATCATGCCTTTCCACTACTTATGGCGGACAACAGCGGGAGTGGCCACCATTTTCTGCCGAGGTTAGTTTCATCCCTCGGCTCGTACTCCCCCCATCTTTCCATAATGTAGTGCATATAGATCCAAGCCTTGTTGCTTGTAGGTACATATGCCCTTGGCAAGGATCCACGCATCGACCCTTTTTATGTATGGGGCAATGAGATATTCATGAACAAGCATCAAGTGAGGAAACTGATAAGGATTATTAGCAAAAAGATATGAATGGTGGCAAGCAAATTATTTGTTTATGCTCTATCCAACACAAAAGTGAGCTGTAGGATGGTAACTACAAACTCTACAGCCTTCTCTTTTTACTGCCCATAATGAGTTGTTAGACAAGAATGTCTGAATCTTTTTCGTTCGCAATGGTTCCCGAAGCAGTTTACTCAAGATTACCTTGCAAAGTACATGATTGGTGGACACGCAATGAAGGTTAAAGTATTTCATCCAAACTACAATGAGCATCGAGAAGTCCTAATGAAGATAGTGAAGGATGGTTGGGCAGCCATCACAAGGGGTTGGCCTAGAGTCGTGCGCGCATGACGCATGGAGGAGGGCACAATATGGGCATTCCGCTTCACCTTCTCCAGCAACCAGAATGTCTTTCGCCTCTCTCTTTACAGTCTTTAGTACAACTGTGGTTCATCATTCTTTACTTGGTGCTTCTGTAGTTCTTTAGTATATGTACATGTGCATCGAATTATGCATTCGTGGTTGAACCTATATTTGTAATAAACATGGTTCGATATGAAAAAAGTGATTGCCTACTTGCAAATTCAAAATATGTGATTTTGAAATTTGGGATTAAATTAGGGATTACACTGCACACGGTTTGCGAAAGCGAAACGTCTGCGATAGACGTGGAGATCAGACACGTTTCTCGGATCCACTATGTGTGCGATCAATCTCTACTGCACACACGATCAGCCAAGAAAAAACATGTGCGATTAACAACAGCATTGCACACGGTTCCTTCTTATGAAATGTTTGCGAAAGTCACCTTATCACACACGCTTGGCAATTATGGACTGTTTATGATGTTGTGTGAATCTTAAACGTTTGCTCATAGAAGAATGCATGCGATAGGTCTTCATCCAGCGTGGGTACGACGGATGATCGTGTGGGATGTATTCAAGCTTTGCATACAGTTTTATAGGGACAACTGTATGCACTCTTACATCAAATCGCATATAGTCGAGGAAACGTGAATGTGTGTGATTGTCTACTTATCGTACACATTCTGTAATCATGAACTGTTTGTGATGGGTCACGCATCATAAACGTAGCACCACAGAATACCGACTGCGATGGCAATGCGAGCACAAACGAGTTGCAAGGATGAAGCATTTCGGATATTCGAGATATCAGAAATAGTTTTATAGGGACAACTGTATGCATCAAGGCTCCCTATCCCCGACTGTTTCTCGGTCGTGTAGGAAGGACCCCTCTATCGCACACACTCACTTGGCGACGGCTCAAAACATCGTCACGGAAAGGGGTTAAAAACCGTTTGTATAGCACCTCGCTGTATCAGTGAAAATTCCATCAGATTCATACCACTTTTTCAATGTGTATTTTCTCTGCGGTCTTTCTTCCCCTTATTCTGACTTCTTCTGCGCCATGATGACGGTGTATGTGTTCCACCTTCTGGATTTCACGCCCAATGCCATGGCGTGCATAGCGATCTTTGCTCATCTGTCTGAGAACTTCGTCGGAGTCGCCCCCAACGTGGATTTGTTCAGGCATTTCTTTACCCCATGGATAGAAGACAAATCTCACCGCTCGGGGAATATAAGTTGGAATATAAACTAGGCGCTGCCCGATCTACATGCGGAGATGGAGTGGGTCTATCGCCTGGAAGAATGAGATTCCAGGGTTGAGAACGATCTCATCAAACCCACCTCCATGGCAAAGCAGGCGTTTATCTCAAAACGGATTGCAGAGGACAGGGAGCTCAGGGCTGCCGGGGGAGCAGCACTTGAAGAGGAGGAGGAGGAAGGAGCAGAGGGTGTGGGCTCCTTCGATGAAGGAAGTGAAGAGCGTGTTGCTGAGGAGGCTGCCAGGCTTGATCCTTCCGGGGGCGGGACCTCCTAAGCCATGGCAGTAGGGGCCCAAGAGGGGATTGAAGCTGAGGAAGAGGGACTTGAGATGGGTCCTCAAGGCTCGGAGCCGGGCCGGCGCCCCCACAAGCGGATTACCAAAGATCCAGCTGTTCCCGCCCCTCTACGGGGCGGCAAGAAGGTGAAGAAGACCACCACCAGGGGTGATAAGCAAGAGGTGACACACCGCCAATCCATTCGCTTGTCTCAGGCCAAGACTCCACCTGCCAAGTGACGAACAGTCGCGGGAGTAGACCCCTGCCCTTCGCCAAGCCTAACTCCTCCACCAAGTTCGACCCCGCCAGAGGTTCTGGCCTTACAAGCTTATTGCTACCGGCGAGTTCCGCCCCACCAACTTTGAAGAGGGCCAGGGCAACCCTGCCACCTGCGGCTTATGAGCTAGGCTCCTTGCTCAGGAATCCGGAGTAAGTATGATGGCCAATTTTCTTGCTGAAGCATTCTGTACTTGATAACTGCTTTAATCTTGTCTTTGTTGTCTTGGCAGGGATGAAGAACCCCTTGCTCAGCAGGCAAAATGGGTCAAGCATGCAGTGGTGCCGGGCCATTTGGCAAGCGCAGGGTTGGCGGGGCATACGAAAGGGGATCCCGTGCCTAGCCCACAGTCCTGCCCCCGGCGCGAAGGCATGGGGCAATCTTCGCCTGCCTGTGGAGATGCAGAGGAATGCCCCTTGTCCCCCGCTAAAGGGGCAAGTGAGAGCCAGCCAGGTGGGTCACGCCAAGAGGGGTCCACCCCAACCAAAGTCCAAGCAGAGGAATCACTGGCAAGGGCCTCTACCGAGGGGTCCGCTCGCGTCAAGGTCACAACCACTATAGGGGCGGATGTGGACCATGCACCAGCAACTAACACTACCGGGGAGGGGGATGCTCCCCTACAGCAACCACCACCGGGTAATCCACTTATCTTTATTTCTTCCTGCTTGAATCATTTTACTTTTCCTGGCCTCTAATATAGCAATATCTGGCTTGTCACTATCTCACTTGTCGATTTTTGTTTGCAACCCCGTCAACTGAAGAAACTGAGCTCTTGGAGGAGGTTGCCAGTATCGGAAAGGATTGTTGCCGAGGAAGCAGCCAGGATTACTGCCCCGGAAGGCCACGAACAAGCTGCCGGGAATATCCAAGAGTTCCCAAAAGAAACAGAGAAAACCCCCGGCAATGCATCCGTCCTTGGGATGGTCATCGAGGAGAAGGCTCCTCTCCAATCCAATGGCCCTCTTGTTGGTGTCAAAACCAGAGGATCTCGAGTAGGGGGTCCCGAGCTATGGATCTAGGATCAATGGGGAACAAGAGATGATGAACACAGTGTTTACCCAAGTTCGGGCCCTCTCGAAGAGGTAAAACCCTACGTCTTGCTTGTTTGTTTTTGATGTATGATATGGTTACAGAGCAGATCTACCTCGAGATCAGATGAGCTAAACCCTAAGTCAATGAGGTGATGAATGTAGCTCTCTCCCTAAAGACTAAAACCCTCCGGTTTATATAGGCACCGGTAGGGTTAGGGTTTCATGCGATCGGTTAAAGGAAACGAAGATCCTGCCTAATCTTGGCTTGGAGGGCACACCACGACTTCGAAGATTCCTTATCCGGACACAGGCCCGCACTCTAGCTTGGCCACATAGTGGCCCATCAGTCCGACCCATATGTAATGGGTCAATGGCCCAGGGACCCCTTAGTCTAGGACTCCCTCAGTAGCCCCCAAACTAGCCTCCAATGCCAGGGATTGTCATCTGGCATGCTCCAAATCTTCGGCTTGCGGGGTGAGTTCTTCATCTTCTATCTGAATTATTCGGAGAAGGGTTTAATGGCCAAATACTATCTGGATCAATATCGGAGGCTTTCTACTCAGTATAGTCCGGATCAAAACTGTATCCACGCCCGACCGGTTTGACAATCTGAATGTTTAGGACCGCACCATAATACAGTGGGCCCGTCGGAGTTCAATGCGTACCTTAGGGCGGGGATTACCTTTGACCGTCACGCACCTTTCTAGAAGGCATGCAGACCAATGCCGCTTTTTGCAAGCCCATCCCTTCAGCTTTGAGGTGAAGCACCTATTTATAGATCCAAAGGTGTGGGGGGCGGTCTACCCATCCCCCTCGCCAAAAAAAAGTGTCGAAGAAATCCTTAGGCACCATGGACGACATTCCCAGCTCATCCTTGCACCCCCATGGCCCTCTCCCTGGTGATTGGGCGAGCTGTTCAGTCTCGCGCCTCCAGCTGAGCAATCTGCAGACGCAAGGCTATCTTCCCAAGGCGGATCTTGTTCCCGTCCGCGCTGGATTGATCTCTGTCGACGGCCAGGCATTTGCCGAGCGCTCCCCTGCTGCAAGCAAGGAAGAGAGGGTATTCTTTGTGCCCTTCCTTCTATGAGGCCTAGGTTTTCCCATTCATCCCTTCCTACGGGGCTTATTAGAGTTCTATGGGATCCAGCTCCACAACCTCACTCCAGGGTCCATACTGCATATTTCTGGCTTCGTGGCCCTCTGCGAAATATTCCTGAGCTCCGAACCTCACTTTGATTTGTGGAGGAAATACTTTTGCCTTGTCCCTCGTACCCGCGAGGGGTCAATGTTTGAAGTGGGGGGAGCAGAGGTGTGGCGGATAGCCGAGACAGGCTATCCCATTGGGACCCCAAGGAAGTATCCCGAGGAATGGACCTCAGAATGGTTCTATATTGAAGACGTTCCGCTCTTCGACCCAATCCAAAAGGGTATGCTTGAATATTCAAGCGCCCCGCTAAGGAAGCGGCTCAACTGGAAACCCAAGAGCCCTTCCCAGCTAGACAGTGAAGAGGTACACCTTTTGGCCACCAAGATTTGACTGCTGACCCATAGTAAACTGACTATGATCGAAGTAATGGCCGTCGCCATAACCCAGTGTGTACATCCCCTTCAATAGAGGGGGCATCCTTTATGGTGCTACAACGGGACTCATGATGCGACCCGCTATAAGCGACAAGGGCCGGACGATAAAGCGGCCATGGCCAAGATATTAGCCGACCTCTTTAAAGGAGAGGAGGAAGACTTTGTTAAATTGAGTATCCGGGAGGGTTGCTCCGGCTATAATCCGGCATACTGGGTAAGCTTCGATTCCTTGTCTGTAATTCGGCCGCGATGTCCGAACACCTATTGACTGTACTTTGCTCGTACAGAGCGAGAGGCGCCAGGTCGAGTCCATCTGCTGCCCTTCCCCTCAACCAGAGAATCATTCCTGCGCCGATGACCCGGGTTATCATGACGATCCGGAAACATCGGTCGATTTCAAAGATGGGGTCTTTTACCAAGAAAGACTTGACGGCACCAAAGTTGCCGTGATGGCTGATCACCCTGGGGCTCTTCCTTCCTCCACTGTAAGTGAAAAGAGGAGCTCCTCTCGACCGGGGCGATCGCCTCACACCATTCCGCGTACTCTAACTTCTACTCCCAAGGTTCACCGTACTACACGTCAAACAACTATGGGAGGAGCATGGCCTATGCCAGCCTCGGCCCCTAATGGGGCACCCAAGAGGAAGGCCTCCGCTGGAGCTGAAGCAACCGCCCCCTCGGCTCAAAGCTAGCATGTTTTGGGACCACGAAAAGGGTCGTTTTCAATATCTTGCATCTGATGTTTGCTTAACTTCGCAGAAGAAGAGTTCCGGCTCACCAGTTCAAGGACTACCCGGGCGTGCCGAGGCGTAATTCCAACCTTGGGCCCTTGGCGCAGGCTAGGGACGCTGCCGAACACACAGTGGCTGGTGCACCTCCAGAGGATCCTGACGATGTTTCGGTGACCAACTCCGAGGTCGAAAGTGTAATGAATCATCGCCGCTGGAGAGAATCCTTGCACCAAGTTGCCTTTACCGATCAGGAGTTTAAGGCATTTAATTAGGTGGACGCGTACCTTGGGGCGGCCCGAACCGGGCTTGAAGGGATCGCCGGTCTCTTTTCTTTGAAAATGCAGGTGCAAGATAGCTTAAAAGCATTTTATAGTTCTTAACCTAGCAGCCCCCAAGCCTTAATTTGGGCGGGATGGCCGAGCTAAGGATCCTTGTATTGTCCTGATTTTGCAGGGCCGTGAAGAAGCAGAACAGCAAGTTGTCTGAAGACCACATGCTAAGCCGAACACAGTTAGCCGAAGCTAAAGCCGATCTAGAAGCGACCAAAAAGGCTACCAGTGAAAATTCGGGTAAGTAAAAAAGATGTAGAATGCTACAAACTGTATGATGTTTCCTACATATCGATGCCAAGCTTTGCCCGCAGCCGCCGAACCGATGAATCAACTGCGGAGGGAACTGGAGGCTAGCAAACGAGTGTTGACACGAAGTTAGGAGGAGAAGAATGAGCTCAAGGCGGAAAATCGGCGAAAAACCAAGGAAATCGAGCAGTTGAAGTCTCAGTTGGCTCAGGCCTTGGAGGAGAACTAGAAGCTAAAAGGTGGTATATTCTGTAAGTCACGAATGCGATATCACGCGTATGTGGGTGATCACAATATTTTTAAATGCGTGCTACCCCTGTTTGCTAGGTCTCCTGACAGGGCGGCCCGAAGAGGAGGTGTGTTCCTCTAGTGGGAACCTTTTGAAAGAATTAACCAAGGCGCATGAAAGTACTCGGAAGGCCATGAAAAGCATGGTTAAGGCACTATGGCCACAAGAAGTGCCATCAGAGAGCATGGTTGAGCTGGCTAGCCGCTTTAAAGGGGCGAGGCAACGCTTTGAATTGTGGAATATGTCGGCCTGCCGGGAAGGGGCGCGCGAGGCCTAGGCAATGGTGAAGACCCGATTTACCAAACTCGAACCCGAACATATGGCTCGGGTGGGACCTGTGTGACCGAATGGGCAGGAAATACCTCGTAGCTTAGTATATGACCAAGTGATGCCCGCTGCTCGGTATTCCCAGAAGGATTGTTCTTTGAACAATTTGATAGATGTATTGATAAAGAGTAGGGTGCATGATTCTATGTATCCATGTACTTTACATCGCACAATTCTCAAGCCGCAGTAAAAGCGCTGTCTTAACCGGCCATCGCTTCCGCCTCCCTGAACAGTGATCGGGAAGTGTTCCGTACTATATGCCCTGACGAACAAGGGATAATTCTGGTAACCAGGCAATCCGGCCATTTGGTGCGAACAGACAAAACGCACGCAGTAAGCAATTTTATATTACTTTGTAACGTAAGAAACATCTTCCGAAGAAAATAGTTCCTCCAAGGGTTCCTTTCTTTAGGTGAGGTATGTTGACCATTAGCCGTGAGTTCGGAAGGCGGTGACACATGGATGCTTCTTGGTTTTTAGGAACCAAGAATAGTTGGATGGCGGCTAGCGCCTGTTTATTTTCACTTCCCTGGAGGCCGACCCATTATTTTCTTTAAGAACGCTAGCTTTTGGCTTCACCCGTCTGAGGTACATATTCGGATTACCCGGGCATAGCAATCGCAGAGGTGCTCCCTTTACTTCCCAGCCGAACAATCGGAAATGTAGGTGTAAACACAGGAGCCAGGCGACCGAGCTTGGCGAAGGACTTAAGTCAAATAGGTGCATATAGTGGCTTGAAAGATATGGGAAGGAGATTAATTCAAAACAATAGAAACAAGGTTCTAAGAAATATATTGTAATTGGCTGCTTTTAAAAGAAGCCCCCAGGTAAAGCTGGGTAGTACATCACAAGGTGTGTACAATGGTGACCTGTCGTGCTACAGTTTATCCGAACTCTAGGTTGGGGAGGCTAAAGCTCCAAAGATTAAAACGAAGAGAAAAAGACAAGGACAGAGCGGGGAGTGTTGATGACGATGACGGATTAGGCGTACAAACGCCGAAGCCGAGCGGTATTCCATTGGTTTGGCTCAGGTCGACTATTTGACGGGCTGTAGAGGCGATATGGCCCACCTATGAGCACTTCGTCTATGATGAAGGGCCTTCCCATTTGGGTGACAACTTATCTTTCTGCTTCTCCGGAACCCGGAGGACGAGTTCTCCCACGTTGTATGATTTTGCCCGAACCTCCCAATTTTGGTAGCGTCGTGCTTGTTGTTGATAAAATGCGGAGCGTGCCTGTGCAATGTTGCGTTCTCCTTCCAGGGCATCCAAGTCATCCTGCCAATCTAGCTCGGCCTCCTTCTCTTCGTACATACGTACTCTGGGTGCGTCATGGATTAAATCACATGGGAGGACCACTTCGGCACCATACACCATGAAGAATGGGGTGTATCCTGTTGACTGATTAGGAGTAGTGCACAGCCCCCATAGCATGGAGTCCAGCTCCTCTACCCAGTGACGATCTGATTCCTTGAGTGAGCGGATTAAACGAGGTTTTATGCCGCTCATAATCAATCCGTTTGCCCGCTCTACTTGCCCATTTGTTTGTGGGTGGTATACTGAGGCGTAATCAAGGTTTATGCCCATCTTAGCACACCAGTCTTTAACATCTTGGGCGGTAAAATTGGACAAATTATCGGTGATTATGCTGTTGGGAACACCATAACGGTGTACGACGCTGGATATGAAGTCCACTACTGGTCCGGATTCTGTAGAGGTTACCGTTTTTGCTTCAATCCGTTTAGTGAATTTATCCATCATAACTAGGAGGTATTTCTTGTTCTTGGTCCCCCCTTTAAGAGGTCCAACCATGTCAAGCCCCTAGACGGTGAATGGCCAGGTTATGTGTATAGTCCGAAGAGCTGTGGGAGGCATATGGCTTTGATTTGCAAAGTGCTGGCACCCAACGCAATGTTTGACCAGGGTACGTGCGTCCACGCGGGCTGTGGGCCAGAAGAACCCTGTTCTTAAGGCCTTGCTGACCAGGGCCTGAGCTGCTGCATGGTGGCCGCCCATGCAAGCATGTATTTCAGTGAGAAGTTGCTGCCCTTCCTCTTCGGAGATGCATCTCTGAAGGACCCCCGTAGTGCTCTTTTTGTAGAGCTCGCCCACGTGAACCTTGTATGCTTTAGAGCACCGGATAATGTGTCGTGCCTCCGTCTGGTCATCAGGGAGTTCCTGCCGCAGGAGGTTGGCAAGTAACGGTTTGGTCCAAGGCGCAATTATGGCCATAATCTCATGGGCCGATGATGTTTCTTCAAGAGTAGAGCCTCCGATGATATGATCATCTAGTTCGATTTCTGGTGGGGCGTGCTGGGCGGACTCATTGATTGAGTCATTATTATCCCGACCCTGCCATACCACGGTTGGCTTAAAGAGGCTTTCAAGAAAGGTAATTTTAGGTATTGGGTCACGCTTGGTGCCTATGCGGGCAAGAACGTCCGCTGCCTGGTTGCTGTCTCTAGAGACATGATCAAATTCTAGGCCCTCGAATCGGGCTGGCATCTTGAGGACGGTGTTTCTATATGCCATCATTTTTGGATCTTTGGCATCGAATTCACTGTTGACTGGGGAGATAGCGAGATTCAAATCTCCTCGTACCTCTAGCCGCCGAACACCCATTGACGTAGCCATCCGAAGACCATGCAATAGTGCCTCGTATTCGGCTACGTTGTTGGAGTCGGTGTACATGATTTGTAAAACATACCAGATAGTATCTACTGTGGGGGATATTAGGATTACCCCAGCCCCCAGTCCGGCTAGCATTTTAGAGCCGTCGAAGTACATTGTCCAGTGTGCATCTGTACTGTATTCCCTAGGGAGTTCTGCTTCAGTCCATTCGGATAGAAAGTCGGCCGATACCTGAGATTTAATGGCTCGGCGTGGTTTATATATGATCTCGAAGGGAAGGAGCTCTATGGCCCATTTGTCAATGTAGCCCATTGTCGGTGTCAAAACCGGCGGATCTCGGGTAGGGGGTCCCGAACTGTTCGTCTAAGGTCGATGGTAACAGGAGACGGGGGACATGATGTTTACCCAGGTTCGGGCCCTCTCTATGGAGGTAATACCCTACTTCCTGCTTGATTGATCTTGATGAATATGAGTATTACAAGAGTTGATCTACCTTGAGATCATAATGGCTAAAACCGTAGAAGTCTAGCCTGTCTGATTCTGATTGCCTCTACGGACTAAACCCTCCGGTTTATATAGACACCGGAGGGGACTAGGGTTGTATAAAGTCGGTTACAGAGAAAGGAATCTTCATATCCGAACGCCAAGGAGAGTCCCATCCGGACACGGGAGAGAGTCTTCTGTCTTGTATCTTCATGGCCCATCAGTCCGGCCCACATTACGTAGCCTGGACGCCAGAGGACCCCTTAATCCAGGACTCCCTCAGTAGCCCCTGAACCAGGCGTCAATGATGATGTGTCCGGCGCGCAGATTGTCTTCGGCATTGCAAGGCGGGTTCCTCCTCCGAATACCACAAAATAGACTTCGAGCACAGAAAACGTGTCCGGCTCTGCAAAACAAGTACCACAAACAACCGCAGAGAGTATACTATTTCACGAGTCCAATCCACTGACCACTTTTTGTAATGCGGCACCACGTTCCTGCATGGTCGTTATTTCGAACCGTTCTTTAGCCTCCCGCTCCATGCCTTCAGATGCGGTTTCCAGTGGTACGTCTTGTCATAGCAGAGATCGTGTACCTTCATTATGGTATCCTCATCAATGCGGGCGTGGGTAATCCAACCGTCCCGTTGGTATGATTCCTTGGGAATAGGCAGGTTTTGAGGCCTAGTGGGAGGCGTTTTGATATTCATCGCCTTTATAAAGGGGCACAGACCCATCTTTCTCCTCTACGCCTTCCCTTTTCCTCATCCTTTCCAACCTCGAGTTCTAGTACCCAAGGTTCAATTTATTTGTTCCGAGCCTTCTAGTCATGTCCGGACCCAACCCTCAAGGCCGGTGGGTGGCCTCCTCCGTCACAGAGGAGGATATTGCGAAGCTCCGGGCGGCAAAATACCTGACCGCGGAAATCCCCCACAGGCTCCCTGCTCAAGGGCAGGTCATTCCTACTCCCAGATCCGGCGAGAGGGTCATATTCATCTCTCACTTCCTCCGAGGGCTAGGGTTCGCTCTCCATCCCTTCGTCCGCGGACTCATGTTCTTTTACGGGCTAGATTTTCATCATCTAGCCCCGGGCTCCTTTCTTCACATCTCGGTGTTCATCGTCATGTGCAAGGCCTTTCTCTGTATTCCCCCACACTTTGGTTTATGGCTCAAGACCTTTAATATGAAGCCGAAGGTAGTCGATGGGAAGCAAGCGGAGTGCGGCGGTGCGATGGTGGGCAAACTCACCCACACACCTCGGCCAAAAGGCTCTTTCATGGAAACCTCAAACCTATGGCAACGGGAGTGGTTTTACATCACTGAACCCCGTGGTACCAAGTGGGCAGCTACACCTGCGTTCCGGCCTGGCCCTCCATTATGGCTCGCATCATGGATTAATAAGGGGCTAGACTGGGGATCAATGGACGAAGTGCAGACGCTACAAAGCCGCATCCGAAGCCTCCTCGAGAAGGACACCGGCCTCATCGACGTAATCCAGGTAATGCTAGTCCGCCGGGTCCTGCCGTGCCAGCGACGGCCCCTCCGCATGTGGGAGTTCAATCTGGAAGGACCACGGACTCTTCAGCACTTCTTTGGCATGACGCACGAAGGAATGTGGAAGTTATTCTTCGGGACCCGAAAACAGTGGCCGGATACTACCGAGGACATCGGCCTCGACTGCAACCATCCGGATACCTCGGTAGGCCCTCGACTCCTGAACACAACTTAGTTAAATATCTCGTAACAATATACTGAGAAAACCATCTTCGACCAGGGCTGGATCAAGAAGGCGGAAAGAATTAGGTGTTCGGCCCCTGTTCCCGAAGACTCAGCAAATCCTGTGTTAACAAGGATGCTGGCTCCGACGCCATACCAAGTGTCGGCGAAGGGGGACAAAGGGGAGAGCAAGAAGGCCAAAGGCGGCCTCTATTCGAAAGGTATACCAGACACTATGTCCGGGGAGATTGGAACTCCCTCTTCCGAAGAAAAAAGAGACGGAGAAACTGACATCCCCTCTCCCGATGGGAAGAAGAGGGCCGCCTCCGAAGATTTGGAAGCAAAGGCTTCTAAGCGAGGGAAGATGTCCCTGTCAGGTGGCTCAGGTTCAGAAGACGATGTTGTCGCGTAGTTCCTCCGTAAGGACAAGCCTTTAGCTGAATCGTAAGTGAGCAGGGGCGTCCGAAACATATCCCATTGCTTTCCGGTTACCAGGGTAACATTTAAAATATATGTTTGCAGTCCGGCACGCAGTCTTCCTCAACAGTCCTCCTCCTCGGGGGATCTTCTTCCGGAGATGATGGAAAGCGAGACGCCTCCACAGACCTTCTCGCCTGACAGGGCAGACGACTCCGAGGTGTCGTCCCGGAGGATCTCTCCCGACCAACAAGCGGTGCGAGGGATAATGAAAACTACGCCCGAAGGTGATACTTCGGCCGTCCAGAGTCCGGGACATGCGTACCCTAAGCGGACCCACAATAAAGGGCCCGGACTATCCGGTTTACAGCCGGGGATGACTCTAAAGCCGGGTAAACATATTCTTTCGAAGGGAGTCCATACTCCCGCGGCCGCTCCCAGGGATCCGGGGGCGCCGGATACAATGACGGGCATGCTGCAACATGCGTCCGTTTCAGAGGAACATCGTACCTTAATGGGTACGGTAGTTGAGAGGATTCTGTCTGCAAAAAGCGGATTGAATGAATCCTTCATGAGCCTGCTAAGAGGTTTCGAGGTATGCAATGTAATATCTTTAATTGCATTTCTACGTGCAAAATGCACCTGTGTATAGATAGTAGCCCCTGAGACTCTGGTTGGCGTCCGAAGGGAGGCGATCAGAGGATCAAAAAAGATATTCCCAGGAAATAATCTGATGGATTGGAACACAGGCTGTTTCATCAATGACGACTGCCCAAGCTACAGAGGTTGCAAGGCTGAAGCAAAAACTTGATGTGGCGGATGACGACCTCACACTTACTAACAGGCGGCTCGACGAGGCGCAAGGTATGTTTTTGGGGTTGTCAGTATATGTAAGTATGATAATGTGAGCATGACGCTGAAAATTGTATACTGAGATATGCATAACTGCAGATAATGTTGCCGCAGTTGAGGCCCTACGGGCTGAGCTTGCCCGGGCCAAGGAGCAAGCCAGGATGAGTGAGGCGGCTGCCAAGAAGGCAGCTGCTGAGTTAAAGGCCGAACAGGCTGCTCGTCACCAGTGCGAGGAGAGAATATCTACCATTACGCACGAGCTAAAGGATGCCAATGTTCAATGCGAATTCCTCAAGGAGGATAACAAAGCCAGAACAGTCGAACTTGGCAAGGCCTTACAAGAGGTGAGAGAAGCACGGTCCGAGTCTAGAGTGGCTCGGGAAGAGATCCGGCAAGCTGGGGAGATAGCGGCTGGTAAGCCTTCCTTATTACAGACTAAATTCGGTGATCTGAAGTATGCCCCCCTTAATCAAATGTGGAGTTCTCCAGACGCATTCTTGGACTTGCCGAAGAGTGTCTCCGATGCGGCGCAGTTTTTCCAAGCGCAAGAAGGACGTGCAACGGAGAAGCTTTTCTGGTCGCAATTCAGCATGCCGAAGCGTCCGCTGTGCTGAACGAACAGATGCCCAGTGGGCCGAGCTCCACAAGATATCCGGATCTGCCATGAAGGACATCGTGGTCCGGTTGTGGCTGACTGAGCCAATTTCGAAGAGTTATTTCGGTTTGGTGCAGCGCCTTGTTGATGCGGTGCCGCGTATCGACGCTGTTATGCGGTCAACGTGCATTGAGGGTGCACGGATGGCCTTTGCCCATGTCAAGACGTACTGGGCGAAGATGAAGGCCACCGATATTGCAGCGAAGAGTCCACCCGAGGGCCAGGACGATCACACGCCAGAGCAATATTTTGAGGATGTCCTAGAGGGTGCCCGCTTGATAGAGGGTCAGTGCTCGAAAAATATGATGTTCGAGTGAATATACCAACTTTGTAAAAACAATATTATGATATATTAAGGCCATATTTTTATACTTTTGCCTGAAAGTTTTGGTTCCTCCTGTGCGGCCGTTCTTCGTATAATCTGAAAGTTTGCCAGTCGTCGGCTTCAGCCCCCTCGCATATAATACGGGGGTGTTCGAAAAAGCACTTGATCACTCTTGACACAACGTCTTGGTCCATGAAGGAGGTGTCAATGCGGTGAACTAGGCAATCGCACTATAGGGCTTTAACACTTTCACTTAGCCATAGGAGTTTGACGGCGGGTCTACGATATAGCCCCTAGTATGTACGCGTTTACCCAAATACGGTGCGTTACATAGGTGACCAGAAAAATGGTCTTTCGTGTAATACGGAAAGAATCACGAAGGATTCTGATGAGTCATCGAGTGGTTGACCAGCTCTCGCCGCATCATGACAGTCAGTTTTCAGCTTTCTCTACTGAAGTGCTCATCCGGATAAACCAGGACACAATCGCAGTAGTTCTCCCTTTACTACCCTATCTGATATAGCGGAACGTAAGGTAGTAACCACAGGAGCCGGGCAACCCAACTATTGACCAAAGACATGATTCGGAGCTGATGCATATAAGGCCAAACTCATGACGCCGAAGTGTGCTGAAAAGCTGTTCGGACTTGTCGGAAACTCATGTGTTGCCGTATCGAGCCCCTGGCAATTTGTGCCGAGGTGTGTTTGTGAAACAACCGAAGAAGCAAAATTTAGTACGTAGAAAAAGCGAATACTGAATACGGGTTATGTTCACTGGAATCTGATTGACACGTCAAACGCAATTCTACAGATTATAACGCCCCTATCCGGGCTATTTAACATGCTGGGGGCCGAGGGCTGAGGAAAAAGGCACTTTACAGGTTTAAAATAAAGAGTGTGGTCTTACAAAAATCATTAGGACCTCCTGTCGCCTTGCCTCGGTTAAAGGACTCCGTAGTACGAATAGCCGTTGGTTATTTATACGAAGCCAAACTTTAGAAAGAGTCCGTAAGATGACCAGGCTTGGAATCACCTGTTGTAAAGGATAAAGAATAGTTAGAAAAAGTAAAAAGACTATGAGGGTGCAGACCGCATTGTAGGCCTGTCCGTACTGTGCCTCCGCCGATGACCATGGTATTTTAAGTGCATAATTATGTATGCGCGGTGTAAACTTCGCGGCTATATGGGGCGGACGACGGAGGCCGAACTGCTAACCCAGCTCTGAGATTGATTGGTCCTATTTAGTAGAGACTGGTGGCTTGACGGCCGATGAGATACGCGGTTTGATAAGGCCGCTTTGTACTTCGGCTGCAGCAGCCATAGTACGCTCCTCTGTACGGAGGGAGCATTCTGTATTTCCGTTTATCGTGATGACGCCGCGTGGACGGGGCATCTTAAGATTGAAATAGGCGTAATGTGGGACCGCATTAAAACGAGTAAAAGCGGTACGCCTGAGTAGTGCGTGGTAGCTGCTGCGGAACGGTACAATATCGAAGGTCAAGCCTTCGCTTCTAAAGTTGCTTGGCGAGCCGAAAACGACTTCCAATGTAATTGAGCCCGTGCAGCGAGCTTCTATGCCGGACACTGCTCCCTTGAAGGTAGCTGTGGTGGGCTTGATTCATGAAGGATCAATGCCCATTTTGCGGACAGTGTCTTGGTAGAGTAGATTAAGACTACTGTCGCTATCCATAAGGACTTTCGTGAGATGGAACCCATCTATAATTGGATCGAGGATCAGAGCTGCCGAACTTTCGTGACGAATACTGGCTGGGTGGTCCTTGCGATCAAGAGTGATCGGGCAGGCCGCCCATTGGCTTAATTTTGGGGTGCCTGGCTCTATGGCATTGGCATCCTGTAGTGCGCTCTTGCGCTCCTCTGTAGGGATGTGTGTCACGTATACCATGTTGACTGTTTTTACTTTGGGGGGAAATTGCTTCTGACCCCCGGTGTTTGGTTGGCGAGTCTCTTCGTCATTGCTGTCACTGGGCGGCCCCTTCCCCTTGTGTTCGGCGTTAAGCTTGCCGGCTTGTTTGAAGACCCAACAGCTTCTGTTGGTGTGATTGGCTGGTTTACCGGGGGTGCCATGAATCTGGCAGGGCCGATCCAGTATCTTGTCTAAATTGGATGGTCCGTCTCTGTTTCCCTTGAATGGCTTTTTCCGTTGACCGGTTATGGAGCCGCTGAATCTGGTGTTTACCGCCGTGTCTTGCGTTCCTTCATTATTATTTCGACACTTGTGTTTATTGCGTCGTGGCTTGCCGTTGCCGTCTCGAACTTTGGAAGTGCCCGGATCACTGGTGCTGTTGCTTCTACGAGCGAGCCAGCTATCCTCTCCCGCGTAGAAGCGGGTGATCAGAGCGGTAAGGCCTGCCATGGATTTTGGTTTTTCTAGACCGAGGTGGCGGGCAAGCCATTCATCTCGGACGCTATGTTTAAAGGCTGCGAGGGCTTCGGCGTCCGGACAATCGGCAATTTGGTTCTTTTTAATTAGGAGCCTAGTCCAGAGCTTCCTGGGTGACTCCCCGGGCTGCTGGATGATGTGACTTAGGTCGTCGGCATCCGGAGGCCGGACATATGTACCTTGAAAGTTATCATGGAAAGCGTCTTCCAAGTCTTCCCAGCTGCCAATGGAGTTCTCTGGGAGGCTGTTCAGCCAGTGCCGCGCTGGTCCCTTTAATTTTAGTGGGAGGTATTTGATGGCGTGGAGGTCATCACTGTGGGCCATGTGGATATGGAGAAGGAAATCTTCAATCCATACTGCGGGATCTGTTGTTCCATCATGTGATTCGATATTCATGGGTTTAAACCCTTCCAGGAATTCGTGTTCCATTACTTCATCAGTGAAGCAAAGGGGATGTGCGGCGCCTCTATATCGAGCCAAGTCGCGACATAGTGCGGATGTAGTCCGTCTGCGGTTTTCGGCCCGGACGTGGTTATGCTCGTTATGTCTGGCTTGATAGCCGTCGTCGCGCGCCAGGGCATGCCCCCGCGATCCGTAGATCGGTCTGGACTGACCTGCTCTATTCTCCAGGTCTTGCCGTAGGTCATATGTGTATTCCCGAGCTGTAGTGTCTTTGCCTTTACGGCGAGGTAGTATGAGCAGGTGTTCGGCTTGGGTTGCCGCTTTGTCCCGGCCACATGGTGGTCGGTCAGCCGCATTACGTGTTGATGGCATGGGCTCAAGTGCCTCGTCGTCGAATTGGGGTAGCAGTTTACGCTTCGGGTAACTTTTAATGGGACGCTCGAGTCCGTATTCCTTGGCCGCCAGGACATCAGTCCATCTGTCATTGAGTAGATCTTGATCAGCTTGAAGCTGCTGCTGTTTCTTTTTCAGGCTTCTTGCAGTGGCTATTAGCCGGCGCTTAAAGCGCTCCTGCTCGACGGGTTCCTCAGGCACGATAAAGTCTTCGTCGCCGAGGCTCACCTCATCCTCGGAGAGTGGAAGATAGTTGCTGTCCTCCGAGTCTTCGTTTATGGCCTGTTCGTCAGGGCTGACTTGCCCATCTTCCCTATCGTCCTGTTCGGAAGTTGGCTCGGCGGGATCTTCTTTGTCTTCGGCATCGTCCGGAGTATTGTTTTCTCTTGTGCCGGTATTGCTGTCTTTTCCACGGCGTGATTTAGGGCGATGCCACTGACGTCGACGCTTTGGCTGTGTCTCAGGAGGTTTATCCTCGACTGGATCTTTCTCGTTATCGCCGTTATTCTCTTTGGGAGTATCCACCATGTACACGTCATACGAGGAGGTGGCTGTCCAGCGCCCAGTAAACGGCGGGTTTTGGGCCTGCTCCTCTCTGGCATCGTCGTCCATACCGTCGATGTCTTCAGAGTCGTAATCGAGCATGTCGGTTAAGTCTTCGACAATGGCTATGAAGTGGGTGGTGGGTGGGAAGCGAAAGTCTCCATCTTCAGCCTCCAGTTCAAACTGGATATAATTTGGCTGTGAGTCCCCCGCTAAGGAGAGGGTTTTTAATGAGTTTAGCACATCACCCAAAGGTGAGTGCCGGAAGATGTCCGCGGAGCTGAACTCGACGATCGGCGCCCGATCGAGCTCGATGGGCGCGGACGCACGCGGTCTAGAACCTGTGGCCAGAGACGAATCCGAGGTTCTGGTGACACAGATCCCGTTTGAAGTTGGGTCTGTGTGCGGCTCCAACACCGCTGAGTCTGCGGCTTCCGTGGCGGGGTTGAGCTTCTCGTCCTCGGATGGCGCAATCTACTCCGGATCTTGGGCCAGAGCAGTTACAGGCGCTATCTCCCGGGTATGGTCCAATAACAGATTTAGGTCATGTTCATAGCGGTGGCAGGGAGCAGCTGCCATGGGCTCGAATCCGTCGAAGATCAAGTCTCCGCGGATACCAGCAACGTAGTTCAAGCTTCCGAACCTGACCTGATGGCCAGGGGCGTAGCTGTCGATCTGCTCTAGATGGCCAAGCAGTTGGCCCGCAGTATGAAGCCGCCGAATATGAAGATCTGGCCGGGGAGAAAGACCTCCCTCAAGGCAGCATCGTTGTGGATGATTGATGGAGCCATCGAGTCTTCTAGCGACAACACAGCAGAACTCTCAATGAAAGCACCAATGTCGGTGTCAAAACTGGTGGATCTCGGGTAGGGGGTCCCGAACTGTGCGTCTAAGGTCGATGGTAACAGGAGACGGGGGACACGAAGTTTACCCAGGTTCGGGCCCTCTCTATGGAGGTAATACCCTACTTCCTGCTTGATTGATCTTGATGAATATGAGTATTACAAGAGTTGATCTACCTCGAGATCGTAATGGCTAAAACCCTAGAAGTCTAGCCTATCTGATTATGATTGCCTCTACGGACTAAACCCTCCGGTTTATATAGACACCGGAGGGGACTAGGGTTGTATAAAGTCGGTTATAGAGAAATGAATCTTCATATCCGAACGCCAAGCTTGTCGTCCACGCCAAGGAGAGTCCCATCCGGACACGGGAGAGAGTCTTCTGTCTTGTATCTTCATGGCCCATCAGTCCGGCCCACATTACGTAGCCTGGACGCCCGAGGACCCCTTAATCCAGGATTCCCTCACCCGTGGTATCCCTGTTGTTGATTATATCATTCAGGGGTACCTCAGATACCACTATCATCGAACACTCTTGAAAGTAGTGTCGCAGCTTTCGGGATGCCATAAAGACCGTATATGCTATGTTTTGGTAGTCTGGGTACCGGGACTTGCATGGTGTGAGGACCTCTGACATGTAGTAGACTGGTTTTTGGACCTGGAATTTGTGTCCCTTTGATTCCCGTTCTACAACGAGTACCTCACTGACCACCTGGTTAGTGGCTGAGATGTATAGCAGCATAGGTTCACCCGTACCTGGTGCGGCCAGGATGGGGTTGCTTGCCAGGAGTGCATTGATTTCTTCTAGTGCAGCTGTCGCTTTGTTGGTCCACTCGAAGTTTTTTGTTTTCTTAAGTAGCCTATAGAGAGGTAGTGCTTTTTCGCCGAGGCGGGAGATGAAACGACTTAGAGCTGCAACACAACCTGCCAGTTTCTGGACGTGTTTGAGCTCCGTTGGGATTGCAAGCTGGGACAGGGCCTTGATTTTGGCCGGATTGGCCCCAATTCCTCTATGGGAGACAATAAATCTGAGCAGTTTGCCGGCAGGGACTCCGAAGACACATTTGTCCGGGTTCAGCCATATGTCGTAGGCCCGTAGGTTTTTGAAGGTCAAGCGGAGATCATCCATGAGTTCATCGCCTTTTTTGGTTTTAATGACCATGTCGTCTTTGTATGCCTCGGCCGTTTTGCCGATCTGGTTTTCCAGGCACGTTTGAATCAGGCGTTGGTATGTTGCTCCTGCGTTCTTTAACCCGAAAGGCATCGTGTTGAAGTAGAATGGTCCATAGGGGGTGATGAAAGCTGTTGCAGCTTGGTCGGACTCCTTCATCTTTATTTGATGATATCTGGAGTATGCGTCGAGAAAGCATAGTGAGTCATGTCTGGCAGTGGCGTCGATGATCTGGTCTATGCGGGGTAGAGGGAAGGGATACTTTGGGCAGGCTTTGTTTAGGTCCTTGAAGTCAACGCAAAGCCGCCATGACTTGTCCTTCTTGGGTACCATGACCAGATTTGCCAGCCAATCCGGATGTTTTATTTCACGGATGAATCCGGCCTCCAGTAGTTTTGCCAATTCTACACACATGGCTTGTTATTTGGGTTTGGAGAAACGACGTAGTGTCTGTTTGACTGGCTTGAAACCTTTGATGATGTTCAGGCTGTGCTTCGCCAGCCTCCGCGGGATGCCTGGCATATCAGAAGGGTGCCAGGCGAATATGTTCCAGTTTTCGCATAAAAACGCGCACAGTGCTTGACCAACTGCGGGATCCAGTTGTGCTTCGATGGACGCCGTTTTATTCGGGTCTGTCGGGTGTACTTGGAATTTTACTATCTCGTCAGCTGGTTTAAATGACGTGGATTTTGGCCTTTTACTTAGGACCACGTCGTCCCTGTTGACTGTAGTTCAGAGCGTTGTTAATTCTTTGGCTGCTAGGGCCTCGGATAGTACTGCGAGAGCAAGCGATACAGTTTTGTTTTTGGCTCAGAGGGCTGTGCTCGGATTGCTGGCGAGCGAAATCACGCCATTAGGCCCTGGCATTTTGAGCTTCATGTATCCATAATGCGGTACAGCTTGAAATCATGCGAATGCCTCATGTCCCACGAGGGCATGGTATCTGTTGCGGAAGGGCACAACATGGAATAACAAGGGTTCAGATCTGTAGTAATCGGGAGTACCGAATACTACGTCCAAGGTTATGCACCCGGAGCAACGCACCTCCCTACTAGGTATAATTCCTCGGAATGTGGTATGACTGTGCTCGATGCGGGATCTGTTGACCTGCATTTTGTTGAGCGTGTCTTCATAGATGAGGTTTAGGCCGCTGCCCCCGTCCATCAATACTTTAGTTAGCCTGAAGCCATCGATTATGGGGTCGAGGACTAGTGCGGCAGGCGCGTGGGTGTGGCAGGACCTTGGCTCGTCCTTCTGATCGAAGGTGATAGGTGCGTCCGCCCATGGCTGTGTGGCCATCACCTGATAGACTTGGCCGAGCTCTCGAAGAGCCCTTTTCCTTTGGTTATTTGACGAGAAAGTCTCGTAAACTGTCAGGACATCATCGTGAGGTGTCGTTGTTGATTGTCTATCAGGGGGTATGAGACCAACTATGTTTTCACCGCTTTTGGCCACCTGCCTTACCACCCAACGAGCTCGAAGCCTATGAGTCAGATTTGCATTAACCAGGGCCGAGTGTATAGGGCATGGTTTATCCAGCAATTCATCCAAAACCAATCTGGGTTTATTTCTTCTTTAGACGAGCTCATGTTCGGGTGAACCTCTCACATATGCCTGCTTTGCTTGGGTTTTCCTGGGCCTCGGGGCACGGCCTGGCTCCCTGCGCATCTGCTGTAACCTCTAGGTGCTTTCCATGTCGCAATATTTGCGTACCATGTTAGATAATTCGGCAAAGTTTTGCACGTGGCGGCGGGCGAGGGCATTTAAGATCACTGCATCCTGGCAATTGATTCTGAAGGCTTCGATTATTTCCTCATCACGGAAGTCGATTATCTTGTTTTTTACTAGGAGAAATCTAGCCCAGTAATGATGGACCGTTTCTTTGGGCTGCTACTTGACGTACAATAGGTCCCATACGTCCGGTCTTCCCGCATCCGGACAATATTCGGCGTGGGAGGTGGATGGGAAATTTTTGGGCGGTCCCGTCTTCTATGAGTCCGGGGCATCGGCAGGGGCGAGCCGTGCCTGGGCTATATCCGGATCTAATATCGCATTGTTCGAGTGAATGCCTGCATGTGGTTGGGTCGACTCAAGATCAGATCCTGTATCACAGGCCGAGTCCGAACTTTCATCTTGACGGGTGTCCGCCTCCGGGCTAGAGACCCGGGTGTATACTGTAATGAGCTTTGGAGGTCGCGATCCATCCGTCCTTTCTTTGATGGTAGCGACGAGGTGAGTGATGGGCAGGGTGTGGATCTCTCTATTGTCGGGTTTAAGCCCGATCTGGTCGTAGGCCATAGGCCTGCTGACAGAGATTCCCATAGCTAGGAATGGATCCAAAAGATCATTTACCGAAGAGATCCCCGGTGGGGGCATGCCTCCTGGGTGTTCGGCGGGACGTTCTTCGGACACTTCGATGGGATCCGGCTTTAGGGCCAGATCCAGAGTTGCGTTGATTCCCTTGATGACCACTGATTCCGAGGTCAAGGCGTCGGGCTTGGCGGGTTCTTCGAAAGCAGGGCTTCCCCAAGGGTAGACGCCGGACTCTATGTTCCGGTGGCTAGCTTCGCGATCGGCGATGAGGTTTTCAACCGGGTCTAAACGTCCGATGAGGTCGGCGCGAAAAGTGAGGCTGCCGAACAAGAAGGTTTGGCCAGGGACAAAGGTGTCCTTGGCGTTGGTGGGGTTTCTCACGGATGATTGAGCCATCAATCCTTTGGCGATCTGACAGTGGAACTCTCAATGAAAGCACCAATGTCGGTGTCAAAACCAGTGGATCTCAAGTAGGGGGTCCCGAGCTGTGGATCTAGGATCAATGGGGAACAAGGGACGATGAACACAGTGTTTACCCAGGTTCGGGCCCTCTCGAAGAGGTAAAACCCTATGTCCTGCTTGATTGTATTTGATGTATGATATGGTTACAGAGAAGATCTACATCGAGATCAGATGAGCTAAACCCTAAGTCGATTAGGTGATGAATGTAGCTCTCTCTCTAAAGACTAAAACCCTCCGGTTTATATAGGCACTGGTAGGGTTAGGGTTTCATGCGATCGGTTACAAAGAAAGGAAGATCCTACCTAATCTTGGCTTGGAGGGCACACCATGACTTCGAAGATTCCTTATCTGGCCACGGGCCCGCACTCTAGCTTGGCCCCATAGTGGCTCATCAGTCCGGCCCATATGTAATGGGTCGACGGCCTGGGGACCCCTTATTCCAGGACTCCCTCACCTCTCCCGATGAACTATCCCCTGGCCGCAGCCCCGCAATCTTCCTCGAGCAAACTAGCGCTAATCCTTGCTCAATCTGGGCCTGCAACTTCCGGCTCAGCTGCCTCAGCGGATGAAAATTTTGATGAAGAAATCGGACGCATACTGGCGTTGTTGTCCCAGAGAGTTGAAGAAGATGGCGATTCAGATGATGGCGCCAAGGATTTGGTATTCCTGGAATCCATGGCGGCAGGGCTCAAGGATGTGCAGAACAGGTACAGCCACAAACGACGGGCAATCAAGGAGCAGCGCGACTCCGCCGGTCTCATGGATCAGAAGCTGAGGGACAAGGGCAACGAACTGTGTGAATGGTTCAAGAAGCAGTCCCATTCCCTTCTGCGACAAGAGGAGGTGATGACCATGGCCAAGGAGGAGGTTGCTGCCCGGGAAGTCCGGTTGGCGGAGCACTAAGCGCTTCTTAACGCCAAGGAGAAGGACATCTCCGCTCGGGAAGGGGCTCTCGAGCTTCTCTCCATGGCAAGGATGAGGAGCTGGAGGCCCTTGTTCAGCAATGCACCAATGAGCTGGCAGATGGCCAAAAAGCCACCCTCGACGCCCTCACCCTCGAGTCCACGGCTTGGCTAAAGAAGGTTGCCGATGATCTAGCTGATGCATCTGCTGCCAAGAGCAATCTTGAAAACCAAGTGAGTAAGCTGACGGAGGACTTTGCTGGGAATAACAAGGAGATACTGGCCCTCAAAGAGGAAGCGCAGAAAACAGAGACTGCTCTGAAGGAGGCGCAATCGCAGCTTTCCACCAGGAGCCAGGACCTTGACACTGCCAACGACACCATCTCCAACATGAAAGCCAGGCTTGGATCTCTGGAGAAGGAGCCTGAATCTGCCGGTTACCGCGAGAAGCTGTTGACGAAGGACTTGACCAATGCAAGAACTCTCCAAAAAGATGCAGAGGACAAGCTAGAGAACCGAATCCAACACCGCGACCTCTGGATCAAGAACATGGTCGACATCGCCGAGCGCCTCACTGCCCAGATTGCAAATATGGAAATGAAGAGCTGGGCCTTCTCTGTCGGTAAGAATGAGGTTCCAAGTGTCAAGCTGACGCTCTTCTTCAAAGGCCTGATCGAAGGGTTGAAGATGTACGAAGATGACAGGGCCGCCTGCTTTGCTACGAATCCCGAAAGCTTGCCCGCGACGCTCTCTTCCTCGTCTTGAGCAACCTCGCCTTCTTCCATCCGGACCTCAACCTCTTTGATGGCTTCAAGAAGCTACCGCCAGGTGCCGACACCTCTGCTGTTGCAGAGAAGGCTGCCCCTTTGCTGATAGGGTTCTCTCCGTTCCATGAGCCCAAGGAGGTCGTCGCACCCAGCCTTAAGCCATTCTTGTTGTCGTGCTGCCCTGTACTAAGACACAATACGTATCTTGTATTAAGTTCTACACTATTCTTGTTTTAATGCTTGCTGAACAGATGTTTATGTGCACATCTATGCCATCCCCTTTGTTTCTCCACTGATACTCGTATGGCTAGTTTCCTTGTGCATTTTGGTTGCCCGCCAACAGCATGCTGCCGCGATTGCTTTGAGGAGCGGGTCCTTAGCATTCTGCTGGCAAGGACATGCTGCCGGTGGGCTTTCCTCATCCGCTCCCGATGCTGCCACCCACCTTGTTGAGCAGGCTCAAAACAAAGCAAGGGCGCAAATAGAGATGGTAAGTTTCCATCATGCAGAGGACTTGCCATACGAAACTTTGGTTGTTCGAGGGATGTGCATGTGCGAGTTCTAAAAAGAATTTATAAGCATGTTCACTTAGCTTTTGTTTATGCTTCCCTCCTGCCGGGGCACGTATGTGATTACGCATAGGACCTCCTCTTCCAAATGTGGCCGTTCCTCCCCCTTGTGTCTCCTAGCAAAATTACGCACATATATCCATTTTTGCCCTAAAAAGAGGAGGGACCGGAAAGGGACAAAATGGAGGAACTAGATGTTTCATTAGTCACGTGCCCAACCCCGGCAGGGGTTGAGGGGCCAACGTAAACATTTGCAAATAATGAAACATCATGAAAAAAGAGAAAAACTGGCCCCTCCCACCTTTTCCTTTACTTCCAATGATCCCTCAATGACCGGCGTGAAGGACACGCCGGCGCACAGGGCCTTGCCACGGTTCGCTTGCCGGGGGTGCCTACCAACAGATTCACACCAGCATTCTTCTCATGATTTACCCTTGGCGGGACAAATACAGGACTGAGCTCCGCGCAGGCTCATCGACGTTGGCGGCATCGTCCCTGCGTAACCCGGTCATTGGCGAGCAAGAATGAAGAGAGAAGGAAGGCTAAGTGTGCACCGCTTTCTTATTTGTCCGATCAAGCGGTAGCTCTTGGGATTGGACGCTCTCGATAGGGGGCCGCAAGAAGGGCGGCGCCGCTGCACGGTTCGCCTCTCCCTCTAGGCCATGGGCGGCATGGTGGCCGCGTTACCCATGCCAGCCGCGCCCACCGTAGTGCCGTCATCCTTCACTCCTGCCGCCGCCGCTGCTGCGGCGGAGGCGAGCGATAGAGTTTGGAAAAGATGAGGCTAGGGAGCTTCGCCGCTCCTCTTCTTCGAAGACATGGATGAAGAAGGTGATGATCAAGAAGACGATGATGAAGATCGATGCGCTGTTCGCAACTTCTGGTTTGCGCAAGCGATTGCCCCCTACCTGGCATGCCAAAGATGTCGTGGGTGGACACGATCACCTATGGGGCCATGAGCCCCTTTGTGTGTAACACCCCAAAAATCGGGTTATCGATTTTTGTGCTGTTATTCCTTCCTAGCTTTTCACTCCCGAATTTTTCCTCTGGAATCTGGTGAATGACCAGGTGAATTCAGACAATCCTCAACCTCTCCATGAATTTTCCATGCTCTTGTGCCAGTCAAGTTCCCGTCAGTAAACCCCGAACCTCATTCAAACCCTAGTTCCAAAATATCGGAACTGGAAATCCTGCCTTTGCGTTTACAAAGGAACTATCATTTTTCTTGCTCAGTTGATCCTCCCAAAATTTCCGGAGATCATCCTTCACTCATAAACCATAGATGTGCTAAAATATTGCCAAGTCATATGCAATATTTCTCATCTAGAATTAATTCCTTTTTCTTCCTTTCCGAGGAATTAAATCCAGAATAATATCTATCCATCTCCAAAGTTCATGAAAACTTGTGGAGATATTCTTTGTGATCATATTGAGCTCTCATAAAAATATTGGCCATAATAAAATAGGGGAAATTGCATTTTCCTATTTTAAGCCAATATATCAATTTGGGGCCTTTCCAAAGGAACTACCATTTTGGTAGTTGGGAAAAATCCCAAATAATTTGTGGAGCTTGTCCTACCCCTATATTCACCATTTCCATCAAGATCTCAAGTTCCACCCATTAAATTTTGAGCACAACACCACTTTGCAAATTCTGTTCAGATTTTCAGTTTGCAAAGGAAGTGCTTGATTCCTTGATCTCCTTGGGCTGAAATTTTGTAGGGTGATTCATTATGATATATTACCCCTGGATACCAAAAATAAGCTCATTCCATCAAGTCAATCTTCCTCAGTAAATTATCTAAGTTTCTGTCCAGATTGCATCTCTGTGAAGGAAGTACCCTCATAGATGATCAATTTGAGCTGAAACTTTTCCAGACAGTTCCTATGACCATATCATCACTCTACACCAAGAATCATTCAAATACATCTAGCCATTTGACCCCAGCATCATCATTTGCATTTCTGGTCAGTGGGCAAGGTTACAAAGGAAGTACCAGCTAGCATTGTCCATTTGTGCCCAAATTTTGCCAGCATGACTACCTTAGTGGATGGCTCAGCCCTGCCCAAGATCATGCAAATAGGTGCACTGTGGTGGCCACACCACATGACAAACACCTTCCTGCCATTTCCTATTTGACCATCGTTCGGTCACACCAGAGCTCACTGTTCTTTCTTAAGGGGTCAACTCGAACCAGAGAAGGACGAGGAAGACACTAGACATCATTTGGCTGCAAGTGCGCCGTGGCACCACCGTGGCCACATGGTGACCACGGGTAGAACAAGACGAGTGGGCGCTCTATGCTCAAGAGGCTTCGGAAGCCCTCTCCGACGGGCTCTGGCTTGTCCAGAGGCGTTAGCAAGCTCCCCACCGCATTCATGCATCGTCTAGAATCCTCTCCGCTTCGTCCCGAACCTCGTAGTTGCCTCTGCCGCCTTCGAGTCTTCGCCGGAGCATCGCCGCTTCACCGTGCTTCTCGGTGCTTCGGCCACCATTGCGAGACCCCCCTCCCTCGACTATATATAGCGCGTCTTCGAGCCCCCTCTGCATCACCAGCAAGCCCAGCCCCTCCCAATCCTCCTAGCTGAGCTCCCTGAGCTCCTCCCTCCGCCATGGCAGTGGCTTTGCCGCCGCCCGTCCTCTTCGAGCTAGCCAGCTTCGGCCTCCCCCTCCTCTCCATTCCAGTCCTCGGACTCCCTCGTGGTTCACCGAGCTGCCGCCCCCTCCAATTTCTGCTAGAGTAGCCCGTGCCCACCACCCAAAGCACCACCATGGTCGTCTTCTCCTCTGTTGCCGTTGCCCTCGGCCCATTCCGGCGCCCTGGCCCTCCCCTCTCCCTTCCCTCTGCGCCTGAGGCCTCCTCTACGGCCTTCTGAGCCGCTGCCGCTCTCATTTTAGTCGGGGAGGTGCTGCCGGAGTGACCTTGCTGTCGGCCAATGGCCGCCGTGCCTTGGTCAGTGGCGATGGCGCTGTGGGCCGTCCCGCGCAGGCCCGCAACCACCACTGGAGGCGGCGCACGTCGGTGGAGCTCTTGAGCTCACCAGCTGGACCTCTAGAGCGGCGATGGGATGGCCATGCCGGCGGCCGAGGAACGCCCCTGTCTTCAGTCACAAGGAGGTCGACGACCAAAAAGAGAGAAGAGAGAGGAGGTGGATAAGGCAGGACCACATGTCATTCAGAGAGAAAGAAGTCAACCCGGGCCCACTGGTTTAAGTGAAAACGTATTTTAGGGAGTACGTCTTCTGACTCCGAAGGCGTATTTTTCAAAAGACGTTTTCCTTTTTCCAGCTGCTGGCCGAATCTTTTATATAGTAAACGTTCGCTGGTTAAGAGCTAAAGTGGACAGTTTCTGTCTGTTTCTACGCTTAACGAGCGAACGGCCCTAACTTCACGACCGTAACTCCGATTGAGGTAAAACCAACGCCCACGTCTTCAGATCGACGAGCCCGTTCTGATGGCATCATTTTCATAATGTTTTCACACTATGAAAATGACCATTTTGCCCTTGCCCTTCGATCAGCCCCTCCGAGAGGGAAACTTTTCCGGCGAATCTTCCCGGAGTGTTATTGCACTTCCACCCGGTGTATTCCTCTACCCCAGGCAAGCCAACCTCTTCCATGAGCTCCGGACTTGCGTGATGACTTTGCTTGCACCCTGTGTGTTCATTGTAGTACATCTGTATCACCTGTTAGCCTGCACTTGCATACACCTGTTATGTCATTTGTTTTAGATGTTAGCATTACGTTTCATCTAATATCATGCCTTGTTTCCATGCCATGCCCTGCCATGCTAGTAACAATATTTTGGATACCGTTATCATGTGAGTACCATGATCTGATATCTTGCCATGTTTGTCAACGTTGTAATGATTCTGCTATGCTGATGTTAAGTGGCTGTTCACACTTATAATTGTTAAGGTAATGGTGGGATGATGGAGATATATTGATAAACCTAGTCGGTTGATCAGAGTCACCTGTCCGGGCTTATCCGTGCAACCACATTTGCCGGTATGGGACGGCCTTGACTTGGTCTAATCGCGTGCTCTTTCACTAGTACCTCCAAAGAGGGAGGGTTATGCGCGCGCGCTGCCCTGGCCCGGTAGGCGGCGATAACCCTGTGAGCCCAGTTGAGTTGTTTGGGTACCCGTCCCCGTTTGGGACAGTTTAGTTTGGCCACGACGGTGGCAGGGTGTCACGAGGTGACACGGGGCCACCCAAGGCTTGACTCCGAGGGAGTGTGATTGCCGGTGGTATGATGGAAGAGTCACGGGTCAGTCGGGTTTCGTTGGAGCAACGCTGGTCCACTCGAATGGGATCACGAGGTCAGTGCTCCATAGTGTGGGTAAAGTGCGCAACCTCTGCACAGTGTAAAATCAATTCGAATAGCCGTGTCCACGGTATTGGACAGCCCGTCCAGACCTCGTTAGGCGATCAACCGTAATGATGGTAATGATGGTGGAAGAACCTGTCCTGCATGGACAGTAGATGTTGTCAGGAGTATGGTATGTTAGCCATGAGATGGCTATGGAAGAGATGGTCGGATGACCGAGAGACTTGGATTTGGATCAGTTTCAGATTGGATCATGAGAATATTCAGAATATGGACTATTTACTTGATGCATGCTTTACTTTACTGTACTTTACTTCAGTAGTTACTTTGCTAGATAACCCCGTTATGTCGTGATGATCAATGCTGCTAGATGTTTAATCATGCCAGATAATCTTGCTACGACATGGTGATAAATAATGCTAGAAGGGTATGCTATGCCATGTTGATTCACATTTTCCTGTTAATTCCATGCCATATTTAGAATAAATTCTGGCATAGCATATGGCTTGCTTTGTCATCTGCTTGTTTGGATGCTATGTATTTCGTTGTCTTGCGAGTACATTCAAAGTACTCACCTGGCCTTGCACGTGGCCAGTTGCAGGAGAAGATTCATCGTGCTAGGTCGTAACCCAGCCAGTCCTGTGAGTTATGGAGCCCAGCCAGAGACGATGTCACCGCTGAACCAAGACCTTTGCTGCCATCTTAGTTAGCCTTGGAGCTATGTAATATTGTTGTAAGCAACATTATTGTAATACTCCATTTAATATAATAAAGCCATTTTGTGCCTGGAATTGCTGTATCATGTCTTTGCCGTGCGCCAGGTCTTATCCTGGGACTGGCGTGCGTCGGCCCTCTATCGGGGTGCCACAAGACTTGGTATCAGAGCCAGGCTGGCTATAGGTTACCCTAGCACCAAACCACCCCTATCTTTTACCCGGTAGTGAGCCCAATAGATTTGACCCATCCCTGGCATCCGACATGGCCACTGTTGATCAACAGGCGGCGCAGTCGGAATGGACATGTCCCTGCTTAGTTGTCCACCCGCCTAGCCGTCCCTGGATTAGACCGCGACCCTACCCAGTTGTCGGCCGTGCCGGCATATCTTCTGCTCGGCACGAGAAAGATCCAGGCCATGCTGGTGTGTTCCAGCCGACTGCCTATTAAACCCCCACCTGTGAGTCGCAACTCTCTCCATCCAGCAAGCCAGATCCCCGTAGAAGAACCCAGGCCATTATGCGCAAACCAACAGCCATGGCTAGTTCCTCCAAAATGCATAAGTTCCATAGCCAAACCGTGGCCAAAGGGTATGACGGATTTCCACTTATCCTTTCCAATATGCTCACCCAAGCCTTTGGCTATATTACTTCCCCAGTGTATTTGGTGTTCCAATCGGAACCCGTCCCTCACCTTCGCCGATATGAGGCAAAGGTGCTTCTCCACCCAAGTCCAGCAAAGGATGGGAAGCCCTTGGTTTTTAAGGGCAAACCCATGCCCACCACTGCTTTGGCCTTCCAGACAGCTGCTGCGGAAGCCATCACCCGTCTTTGCTTCCAGTTTCCGCAAGTAGCGGAGATGAGGGAGTTTCGCTATTTTCCCGCTCCGTCCAATACAGGTTGCGAGTTCTTCAGCGCAGTTGGTGAAGCCGACCCGGCAGTAGCTCGCCTGGCTCAGTTCATTGATGCCCAGGGACTACTAATTGCCGGCATTATTCGAGAATTCCAATCCATTGACCATGACACCACCCGGGTTGTTACGGAAGCATAACGTGATGCCCGTCAAGCTGCATCCCAAACCACCCTTCCCCTGCTGCCAAACCCAGTGCCACCTTCTCAACTAGTGCCACCCTCTCAGCCAGTGCTACCCTCGCAGCCCGTGAACCCATGGCAACCTGGCATCATCCACCCAAGTTATGCTGCCAGAGCTATTCGTCGTCTTCGTCGTCGGGATATGTTCCATCAAGTGCCAGCCGCAACTCAAGCAGTTGTGCCCCAACCTATAGTGGTGTCCGACGATGAAGATAGAAGTTGGCTTAGCCTTCGTCCCCCAGGAGAGCCCCAGCAAGAGTAGGCCTATTTGTGGCTCTGGCAATGAGTGTAGCCAGTTGAGGCCGCAAGTGTGTGTGTTGCGAAGACTGTTTCTTCGTCCTCGTCTAGGATTAGGATCCTGTAGTTCGGAGTGAGTTGTTGCTGTTAGCTGCTTAGTAAGGTTGTGTTTTGTTGTAATGCTTGTATTGCTTGTGCCTGTGAGCTGTTGTAATATTATGTATGTTTGTTTGCTCTGTGTGTTTAGTTCATCTGTCTCTCTGTTAAGCAGAAATGTTTAACAGAGCCGGCAGTGGATTTTTTTTAACAAGATTTTAGTCAGTAGAGCCCTTACACCTAATAACATTGGACTCGCCCAGAGTCCCTAATAAAATGCGAGCTAGTGTAGGTGTATGTATACCAGGAGTACATACACTCACTAGCATTAAAACACCCTAGTGTAGTCTGCTCGATATGTTTCTTTCATCTGTCTGTATTCTGCTATTGTATGCCTTCTGCATTTGCTTGCATATGAATTTGAATAGATTGCTTGTGCATCATATGAGCAATGTCTACATGCCAAGTTCTTTCTCCTGAGTACAGCCGCCGTGGTACTCGGGTAGAATGCAAAGCTGCCCACCCCCACCCATCTATGCATACTCCATTTGTCAGTTTTCCTGAACTCAGTGTTCTGGAAAACCAGCTCTATCCAATATTTTTTCCCCGGTCCCAAAATCTTTTCCCCGAACCCAGCTGCAATCTCGGAGAAATTCTGAGAAATTTTATTGCAGCACAAACCATTACATCCCCTCTAGTCCAAGATCTAAATCCTGATTCTACCTCAACCCTCGCTCGTTGTGGATGTCGATCAGCGAGGAGCAACCCCCAGTGTGGCTTCCACACTGGTACAGCTCCGCTAAGCACACTGCACTAACCCTAGACTCAGCGACGCTTCTGGCATCGTCCAGTGTGATGCTGACCAGCCACCCCCTTTGCCCCGCCGCAGCCCGCGCTCATTCCACCGGCCTAAGACGGCGTGGATGATCACCAGCTACCGCTCGGTTAGCAGCATCTCGACGATCATCGAGGATCATCGCACACAGCAGCAGCGAGGAGCCAACCAATGCTGCCAGCAGACCCACTAGGAGGATGAAGATCAGCTCCGAACCCATGTCCGCCATTAAAGCCTCGCCTCGCGCCCCTGCAACCCGAAGGAAAAGGAGAAGAGGAAGAAGAAGTGAGGTAAGATGCGAGGTGGAGGAAGAAGAAACTGCCGTCGTTTTTATAGCCCAAGTCCGGTGTACGGTGAGCAAGGTCCAGAAGAACCACGCGTCGCTCGATCATCGGCGTCCAGGAGGCGAATCCGCGAACAGTGCCGACCGGCGCTGACCCGCGATGGGAGTGCTCTCTGCATTGGCCTCGTGCACGCCGCGCACTATTGTTGTAGGGTGCTCAGTACCCTAGGAGCCAGGCGTGCACAGTGCCTAGCCGCACTCAGGACAGCGCGGGAGCGAGAGAGAGAGAGAGCCGTGGGCCGGAGGAAGAAGAAGCTGCCAGTGGGCCCTAGGCCCACCTGCCAGCGAGAGAGGCCACAGTTCACTGTGGTGTCCCGAGCATTTTTGGAAGAAGGAAATTCTGCTTTTTCTAAAAAAGTCAGGGCAACCCAGCGGCCCCTACCCGTGGAGTAAATCCCGCGATATCCGTACCTCGATCTGGGTGTACCAATTTTCGGTACTTTTAACTTGGTTGTTTGCAACCCCAGGGTTACAACTCAACCCAGAGGTTTTTTTTTCAGGAGGCGTGATTTTTGTTCTGAGCTAACCCTAGGAATCTCGAGGACGAGATTCTCTTAAGGGGGGAAGGTTTGTAACACCCCAAAAATCGGGTTATTGATTTTTGTGCTGTTATTCCTTCCTAGCTTTTCACTCCCGAATTTTTCCTCTGGAATCTGGTGAATGACTAGGTGAATTCAGACAATCCTCAGCCTCTCCATGAATTTTCCATGCTCTTGTGCCAGTCAAGTTCCCGTCAGTAAACCCCAAACCTCATTCAAACCCTAGTTCCAAAATATCGGAACAGGAAATCCTGCCTTTGCGTTTACAAAGGAACTATCATTTTTCTTGCTCAGTTGATCCTCCCAAAATTTTCGGAGATCATCCTTCACTCATAAACCCTAGATGTGCTAAAATATTGGCAAGTCATATGCAATATTTCTCATCTAGAATTAATTCCTTTTTCTTCCTTTCCGTGGAATTAAATCCAGAATAATATCTATCCATCTCCAAAGTTCATGAAAACTTGTGGAGATATTCTTTGTGATCATATTGAGCTCTCATAAAAATATTGGCCATAATAAAATAGGGGAAATTGCATTTTCCTATTTTAAGCCAATATATCAATTTGGGGCCTTTCCAAAGGAACTACCATTTTGGTAGTTGGGAAAAATCCCAAATAATTTGTGGAGCTTGTCCTACCCCTATATTCACCATTTCCATCAAGATTTCAAGTTCCACCCATTAAATTTTGAGCACAACACCACTTTGCAAATTATGTTCAGATTTTCAGTTTGCAAAGGAAGTGCTTGATTCCTTGATCTCCTTGGGCTGAAATTTTGCAGGGTGATTCATTATGATATATTACCCCAAGATACCAAAAATGAGCTCATTCCATCAAGTCAATCTTCCTCAGTAAATTATCTAAGTTTCTGTCCAGATTGCATCTCTGTGAAGGAAGTACCCTCATAGATGATCAATTTGAGCTGAAACTTTTCCAGACAGTTCCTATGACCATATCATCACTCTACACCAAGAATCATTCAAATACATCTAGCCATTTGACCCCAGCATCATCATTTGCATTTCTGGTCAGTGGGCAAGGTTACAAAGGAAGTACCAGCTAGCATTGTCCATTTATGCCCAAATTTTGCCAGCATGACTACCTTAGTGGATGGCTCACCCCTGCCCAAGATCATGCCAATAGGTGCACTGTGGTGGCCACACCACATGACAAACACCTTCCTGCCATTTCCTATTTGACCATCGTTCGGTCACACCAGAGCTCACTGTTCTTTCTTAAGGGGTCAACTCGAACCAGAGAAGGACGGGGAAGACACTAGACATCATTTGGCAGCAAGTGCGCCGTGGCACCACCGTGGCCACATGGTGACCACGGGTAGAACAAGACGAGTGGGCGCTCTATGCTCAAGAGGCTTCGGGAGCCCTCTCCGACGGGCTCTGGCTTGTCCAGAGGCGTTAGCAAGCTCCCCACCGCATTCATGCATCGTCTAGAATCCTCTCTGCTTCATCCCGAAGCTCGTAGTTGCCTCTGCCGCCTTCGAGTCTTCGCCGGAGCATCGCCGCTTCACCGTGCTTCTCGGTGCTTCAGCCACCATTGCGAGACCCCCCTCCCTCGACTATATATAGCGCGTCTTCGAGCCCCCTCAGCATCACCAGCAAGCCCAGCCCCTCCCAATCCTCCTAGCTGGGCTCCCTGAGCTCCTCCCTCCGCCATGGCAGTGGCTTTGCCGCCGCCCGTCCTCTTTGAGCTAGCCAGCTTCGGCCTCCCCCTCCTCTCCATTCCAGTCCTCGGACTCCCTCGTGGTTCACCGAGCTGCCGCCCCCTCCAATTTCTGCCAGAGTAGCCCGTGCCCACCACCCAAAGCACCACCATGGTCATCTTCTCCTCTGTTGCCGTTGCCCTCGGCCCATTCCGGCGCACTGGCCCTCCCCTCTCCCTTCCCTCTGCGCCTGAGGCCTCCTCTACGGCCTTCTGAGCCGCTGCCGCTCTCATTTTAGTCGGGGAGGTGCTGCCGGAGTGACCTTGCTGCCGGCCAATGGCCGCCGTGCCTTGGTCAGTGGCGATGGCGCTGTGGGCCGTCCCGCGCAGGCCCGCAACCACCACTGGAGGCGGCGCACGTCGGTGGAGCTCTTGAGCTCACCGGCTGGACCTCTAGAGCGACGATGGGATGGCCATGCCGGCGGCCGAGGCGCGCCCCTGTCTTCGGTCACAAGGAGGTCGACGACCAGAAAGAGAGAAGAGAGAGGAGGTGGATAAGGCGGGCCCACACGTCATTCAGAGAGAAAGAAGTCAACCCGGGCCCGCTGGTTTAAGTGAAAACGTATTTTAGGGAGTACGTCTTCTGACTCCGAAGGCGTATTTTTCAAAAGACGTTTTCCTTTTTCCAGCTACCGGCCGAATCTTTTATATAGTAAACGTTCGCTGGTTAAGAGCTAAAGTGGACAGTTTCTGTCCGTTTCTACGCTTAACGAGCGCACGGCCCTAACTTTGCGACCGTAACTCCGATTGAGGTAAAACCAACGCCCACGTCTTCAGATCGACGAGCCCGTTCTGATGGCTTCATTTTCATAATGTTTTCACACTGTGAAAATGACCATTTTGCCCTTGCCCTTCGATCAGCCCCTCCGAGAGGGAAACTTTTCCGGCGAATCTTCCCGGAGTGTTATTGCACTTCCACCCGGTGTATTCCTCTACCCCAGGCAAGCCAACCTCTTCCATGAGCTCCGGACTTGCGTGATGACTTTGCTTGCACCCTGTGTGTTCATTGTAGTACATCTGTATCACCTGTTAGCCTGCACTTGCATACACCTGTTATGTCATCTGTTTTAGATGTTAGCATTACGTTTCATCTAATATCATGCCTTGTTTCCATGCCATGCCCTGCCATGCTAGTAACAATATTTTGGATACCGTTATCATGTGAGTACCATGATCTGATATCTTGCCATGTTTGTCAACGTTGTAATGATTCTGCTATGCTGATGTTAAGTGGCTGTTCACACTTATAATTGTTAAGGTAATGGTGGGATGATGGAGATATATTGATAAACCTAGTCGGTTTATCAGAGTCACCTGTCCGGGATTATCCGTGCAACCACATTTGCCGTTATGGGACGGCCTTGACTTGGTCTGATCGCGTGCTCTTTCACCGGTACCTCCAAAGAGGGAGGGTTATGCGCGCGCGCTGCCTTGGCCCGGTAGGCGGCGATAACCCTGTGAGCCCAGTTGAGTTGTTTGGGTACCCGTCCCCGTTTGGGACAGTTTAGTTTGGCCACGACGGTGGCAGGGTGTCACGAGGTGACACGGGGCCACCCAAGGCTTGACTCCGAGGGAGTGTGATTGCCGGTGGTACGATGGAAGAGTCACGGGTCAGGCGGGTTTCGTTGGAGCAACGCTGGTCCACTCGAATGGGATCACGAGGTCAGTGCTCCATAGTGTGGTTAAAGTGCGCGACCTCTGCAGAGTGTAAAATCAATTCGAATAGCCGTGTCCACGGTATTGGACAGCCCGTCCAGACCTCGTTAGGCGATCAACCGTAATGATGGTAATGATGGTGGAAGAACCTGTCCTGCATGGACAGTAGATGTTGTCAGGAGTATGGTATGTTAGCCATGAGATGGCTATGGAAGAGATGGTCAGATGACCGAGAGACTTGGATTTGGATCAGTTTCAGATTGGATCATGAGAATATTCAGAATATGGACTATTTACTTGATGCATGCTTTACTTTACTGTACTTTACTTCAGTAGTTACTTTGCTAGATAACCCCGTTATGTCGTGATGATCAATGCTGCTAGATGTTTAATCATGCCAGATAATCTTGCTACGACATGGTGATAAATAATGCTAGAAGGGTATGCTATGCCATGTTGATTCACATTTTCCTGTTAATTCCATGCCATATTTAGAATAAATTCTGGCATAGCATATGGCTTGCTTTGTCATCTGCTTGTTTGGATGCTATGTATTTGGTTGTCTTGCGAGTACATTGAAAGTACTCACTGGGCCTTGCACGTGGCCAGTTGCAGGAGAAGATTCGTCGTGCTAGCTCGTAACCCAGCCAGTCCTGTGAGTTATGGAGCCCAGCCAGAGACGATGTCACCGCTGAGCCAAGACCTTCGCTGCCATCTTAGTTTGCCTTGGAGCTATGTAATATTGTTGTAAGCAACAGTATTGTAATACTCCATTTAATATAATAAAGCCATTTTGTGCCTGGAATTGCTGTATCATGTCTTTGACGTGCGCCAGGTCTTATCCTGGGACTGGCGTGCGTCGGCCCTCTATCGGGGTGCCACAAGACTTGGTATCAGAGCCAGGCTGGCTATAGGTTACCCTAGCACCAAACCACCCCTATCTTTTACCCGGTAGTGAGCCCAATAGATTTGACCCATCCCTGGCATCCGACATGGCCACTGTTGATCAACAGGCGGCGCAGTCGGAATGGACATGTCCCTGCTTAGTTGTCCACCCGCCTAGCCGTCCCTGGATTAGACCGCGACCCTACCCAGTTGTCGGCCGTGCCGGCATATCTTCTGCTCGGCACGAGAAAGATCCAGGCCATGCTGGTGTGTTCCAGCCGACTGCCTATTAAACCCCCACCTGTGAGTCGCAACTCTCTCCATCCAGCAAGCCAGATCCGCATAGAAGAACCCAGGCCATTATCCGCAAACCAACAGCCATGGCTAGTTCGTCCAAAATGCATAAGTTCCATAGCCAAACCGTGGCCAAAGGGTATGACGGATTTCCACCTATCCTTTCCAATATGCTCACCCAAGCCTTTGGCTGTAATACTTCCCCAGTGTATTTGGTGTTCCAATCGGAACCCGTCCCTCACCTTTGCCGATATGAGGCAAAGGTGCTTCTCCGCCCAAGTCCAGCAAAGGATGGGAAGCCCTTGGTTTTTAAGGGCAAACCCATGCCCACTACTGCTTTGGCCGTCCAGACAACTGCTGCGGAAGCCATCACCCGTCTTTGCTTCCAGTTTCCGCAAGTAGCGGAGATGAGGGAGTTTTGCTATTTTCCCGCTTTGTCCAATACAGGTTGCGAGTTCTTCAGCGCAGTTGGTGAAGCCGACCCGGCAGTAGCTCGCCTGGCTCAGTTCATTGATGCCCAGGGACTACTAATTGCCGGCATTATTCGAGAATTCCAATCCATTGACCATGACACCACCCGGGTTGTTACGGAAGCATACCGTGATGCCCGTCAAGCTGCATCCCAAACCACCCTTCCCCTGCTGCCAAACCCAGTGCCACCTTCTCAACTAGTGCCACCCTCTCAGCCAGTGCTACCCTCGCAGCCCGTGAACTCATGGCAACCTGGCATCATCCACCCAAGTTATGCTGCCAGAGCTATTCGTCGTCTTCGTCGTCGGGATATGTTCCATCAAGTGCCAGCCGCAACTCAAGCAGTTGTGCCCCAACCTATAGTGGTGTCCGACGATGAAGATAGAAGTTGGCTTAGCCTTCGTCCCCCAGGAGAGCCCCAGCAAGAGTAGGCCTATTTGTGGCTCTGGCAATGAGTGTAGCCAGTTGAGGCCGCAAGTGTGTGTGTTGCGAAGACTGTTTCTTCGTCCTTGTCTAGGATTAGGATCCTGTAGTTCGGAGTGAGTTGTTGCTGTTAGCTGCTTAGTAAGGTTGTGTTTTGTTGTAATGCTTGTATTGCTTGTGCCTGTGAGCTGTTGTAATATTATGTATGTTTGTTTGCTCTGTGTGTTTAGTTCATCTATCTCTCTGTTAAGCAGAAATGTTTAACAGAGCCGGCAGTGGATTTTTTTAACAAGATTTTAGTCATTAGAGCACTTACACCTAATAACATTGGACTCGCCCAGAGTCCCTAATAAAATGCGAGCTGGTGTAGGTGTATGTATACCAGGAGTACATACACTCACTAGCATTAAAACACCCTAGTGTAGTCTGCTCGATATGTTTCTTTCATCTGTCTGTATTCTGCTACTGTATGCCTTCTGCATTTGCTTGCATATGAATTTGAATAGATTGCTTGTGCATTGTATGAGCAATGTCTGCACGCCAAGTTCTTTCTCCTGAGTACAGCCGCCGTGGTACTCGGGTAGAATGCAAAGATGCCCACCCCCACCCATCTATGCATACTCCATTTGTCAGTTTTCCTGAACTCAGTGTTCTGGAAAACCAGCTCTATCCAATATTTTTTCCCCGGTCCCAAAATCTTTTCCCCGAACCCAGCTGCAATCTCAGAGAAATTCTGAGAAATTTTATTGCAGCACAAACCATTAAATCCCCTCTAGTCCAAGATCTAAATCCTGATTCTACCTCAACCCTCACTCGTTGTGGATGTCGATCAGCGAGGAGCAACCCGCAGTGTGGCTTCCACACTGGTACAGCTCCGCTAACCACACTGCACTAACCCTAGACTCAGCGACGCTTCTGGCACCGTCCTATGTGATGCTGACCAGCCACCCCCTTCGCCCAGCCACAGCCCGCGCTCATTCCGCCGGCCTAAGACGGCGTGGATGATCACCAGCTACCGCTCGGTTAGCAGCATCTCGATGATCATCGAGGATCATCGCACACAGCAGCAGCGAGGAGCCAAGCAATGCCGCCAGCAGACCCACTAGGAGGATGAAGATCAGCTCCGAACCCATGTCCGCCATTAAAGCCTTGCCTCGCGCCCCTGCAACCCGAAGGAAAAGGAGAAGAGGAAGAAGAAGTGAGGTAAGATGCGAGGTGGAGGAAGAAGAAACTGCAGTCGTTTTTATAGCCCAAGTCCGGTGTACGGTGAGCAAGGTCCAGGAGAACCGCGCGTCGCTCGATCATCGGCGTCCAGGAGGCGAATCCGCGAACAGTGCCGACCGGCGCTCACCCGCGATGGGAGTGCTCTCTGCATTGGCCTCGTGCACGCCGCGCACTGTTGTTGTAGGGTGCTCAGTACCCTAGGAGCCAGGCATGCATAGTGCCTAGCCGCACTCAGGACAGTGCGGGAGCGAGAGAGAGCCGTGGGCAGGAGGAAGAAGAAGCTGCCAGTGGGCCCTAGGCCCACCTGCCAGCGAGAGAGGCCACAGTTCACTGTGGTGTCCCGAGCATTTTTGGAAGAAGGAAATTCTGCTTTTTCTAAAAATGTCAGGGCAACCCAGCGGCCCCTACCCGTGGAGTAAATCCCGCAATATCCGTACCTCGATCTGGGTGTACCAATTTTCGGTACTTTTAACTTGGTTGTTTGCAACCCCAGGGTTACAACTCAACCCAGAGGTTTTTTTTTTCAGGAGGCGTGATTTTTGTTCTGAGCTAACCCTAGGAATCTCGAGGACGAGATTCTTTTAAGGGGGGAAGGTTTGTAACACCCCAAAAATCGGGTTATCGATTTTTGTGCTGTTATTCCTTCCTAGCTTTTCACTCCCGAATTTTTCCTCTGGAATCTGGTGAATGACCAGGTGAATTCAGACAATCCTCAGCCTCTCCATGAATTTTCCATGCTCTTGTGCCAGTCAAGTTCCCGTCAGTAAACCCCGAACCTCATTCAAACCCTAGTTCCAAAATATCGAAACTGGAAATCCTGCCTTTGCGTTTACAAAGGAACTATCATTTTTCTTGCTCAGTTGATCCTCCCAAAATTTCCGGAGATCATCCTTCACTCATAAACCCTAGATGTGCTAAAATATTGCCAAGTCATATGCAATATTTCTCATCTAGAATTAATTCCTTTTTCTTCCTTTCCGAGGAATTAAATCCAGAATAATATATATCCATCTCCAAAGTTCATGAAAACTTGTGGAGATATTCTTTGTGATCATATTGAGCTCTCATAAAAATATTGGCCATAATAAAATAGGGGAAATTGCATTTTCCTATTTTAAGCCAATATATCAATTTGGGGCCTTTCCAAAGGAACTACCATTTTGGTAGTTGGGAAAAATCCCAAATAATTTGTGGAACTTGTCCTACCCCTATATTCACCATTTCCATCAAGATCTCAAGTTCCACCCATTAAATTTTGAGCACAACACCACTTTGCAAATTATGTTCAGATTTTCAGTTTGCAAAGGAAGTGCTTGATTCCTTGATCTCCTTGGGCTGAAATTTTGCAGGGTGATTCATTATGATATATTACCCCAAGATACCAAAAATGAGCTCATTCCATCAAGTCAATCTTCCTCAGTAAATTATCTAAGTTTCTGTCCAGATTGCATCTCTGTGAAGGAAGTACCCTCATAGATGATCAATTTGAGCTGAAACTTTTCCAGACAGTTCCTATGACCATATCATCACTCTACACCAAGAATCATTCATATACATCTAGCCATTTGACCCCAGCATCATCATTTGCATTTCTGGTCAGTGGGCAAGGTTACAAAGGAAGTACCAGCTAGCATTGTCCATTTGTGCCCAAATTTTGCCAGCATGACTACCTTAGTGGATGGCTCACCCCTGCCCAAGATCATGCCAATAGGTGCACTGTGGTGGCCACACCACATGACAAACACCTTCCTGCCATTTCCTATTTGACCATCGTTCGGTCACACCAGAGCTCACTGTTCTTTCTTAAGGGGTCAACTCGAACCAGAGAAGGACAGGGAAGACACTAGACATCATTTGGCAGCAAGTGCGCCGTGGCACCACCGTGGCCACATGGTGACCACGGGTAGAACAAGACGAGTGGGCGCTCTATGCTCAAGAGGCTTCGGGAGCCCTCTCCGACGGGCTCTGGCTTGTCTAGAGGCGTTAGCAAGCTCCCCACCGCATTCATGCATCGTCTAGAATCCTCTTCGCTTCGTCTCGAAGCTCGTAGTTGCCTCTGCCGCCTTCGAGTCTTCGCCGGAGCATCGCCGCTTCACCGTGCTTCTCGGTGCTTCGGCCACCATTGCGAGACCCACCTCCCTCGACTATATATAGCGCGTCTTCGAGCCCCCTCTGCATCACCAGCAAGCCCAGCCCCTCCCAATCCTCCTAGCTGAGCTCCCTGAGCTCCTCCCTCCGCCATGGCAGTGGCTTTGCCGCCGCCCGTCCTCTTCGAGCTAGCCAGCTTCGACCTCCCCCTCCTCTCCATTCCAGTCCTCGGACTCCCTCATGGTTCACCGAGCTGCCGCCCCCTCCAATTTCTGCCAGAGTAGCCCGTGCCCACCACCCAAAGCACCACCATGGTCGTCTTCTCCTCTATTGCCGTTGCCCTCGGCCCATTACGGCGCCCTGGCCCTCCCCTCTCCCTTCCCTCTGCGCCTGAGGCCTCCTCTACGGCCTTCTGAGCCACTGCCGCTCTCATTTTAGTCGGGGAGGTGCTGCCGGAGTGACCTTGCTGCCGGCCAATGGCCGCCGTGCCTTGGTCAGTGGCGATGGCGCTGTGGGCCGTCCCGCGCAGGCCCGCAACCACCACTGGAGGCGGCGCACGTCGGTGGAGCTCTTGAGCTCACCGGCTGGACCCCCTAGAGCGACGATGGGATGGCCATGCCGGCGGCCGAGGCGCGCCCCTGTCTTCGGTCACAAGGAGGTCGACGACCAGAAAGAGAGAAGAGAGAGGAGGTGGATAAGGCGGGCCCACACGTCATTCAGAGAGAAAGAAGTCAACCCGGGCCCGCTGGTTTAAGTGAAAACGTATTTTAGGGAGTACATCTTCTGACTCCGAAGGCATATTTTTCAAAAGACGTTTTCCTTTTTCCAGCTGCCGGCCGAATCTTTTATATAGTAAACGTTCGCTGGTTAAGAGCTAAAGTGGACAGTTTCTGTCCGTTTCTACGCTTAACGAGCGAACGGCCCTAACTTCGCGACCGTAACTCCGATTGAGGTAAAACCAATGCCCACGTCTTCAGATCGACGAGCCCGTTCTGATGGCGTCATTTTCATAATGTTTTCACACTATGAAAATGACCATTTTGCCCTTGCCCTTCGATCAGCCCCTCCGAGAGGGAAACTTTTCCGGCGAATCTTCCCGGAGTGTTATTGCACTTCCACCCGGTGTATTCCTCTACCCCAGGCAAGCGAACCTCTTCCATGAGCTCCGGACTTGCGTGATGACTTTGCTTGCACCCTGTGTGTTCATTGTAGTACATCTGTATCACCTGTTAGCCTGCACTTGCATACACCTGTTATGTCATCTGTTTTAGATGTTAGCATTATGTTTCATCTAATATCATGCCTTGTTTCCATGCCATGCCCTGCCATGCTAGTAACAATATTTTGGATACCATTATCATGTGAGTACCATGATCTGATATCTTGCCATGTTTGACAACGTTGTAATGATTCTGCTATGCTGATGTTAAGTGGCTGTTCACACTTATAATTGTTAAGGTAATGGTGGGATGATGGAGATATATTGATAAACCTAGTCGGTTGATCAGAGTCACCTGTCCGGGCTTATCCGTGCAACCACATTTGCCGGTATGGGACGGCCTTGACTTGGTCTGATCGCGTGCTCTTTCACCGGTACCTCCAAAGAGGGAGGGTTATGCGCGCGCGCTGCCCTGGCCCGGTAGGCGGCGATAACCCTGTGAGCCCAGTTGAGTTGTTTGGGTACCCGTCCCCATTTGGGACAGTTTAGTTTGGCCACGACGGTGGCAGGGTGTCACGAGGTGACACGGGGCCACCCAAGGCTTGACTCCGAGGGAGTGTGATTGCCGGTGGTACGATGGAAGAGTCACGGGTCAGGCGGGTTTCGTTGGAGCAACGCTGGTCCACCCGAATGGGATCACGAGGTCAGTGCTCCATAGTGTGGGTAAAGTGCACAACCTCTGTAGAGTGTAAAATCTATTCGAATAGCCGTGTCCACGGTATTGGACAGCCCGTCCAGACCTTGTTAGGCGATCAACTGTAATGATGGTAATGATGGTGGAAGAACCTGTCCTGCATGGACAGTAGATGTTGTCAGGAGTATGTTATGTTAGCCATGAGATGGCTATGGAAGAGATGGTCAGATGACCGAGAGACTTGGATTTGGATCAGTTTCAGATTGGATCATGAGAATATTTGGAATATGGACTATTTACTTGATGCATGCTTTACTTTACTGTACTTTACTTCAGTAGTTACTTTGCTAGATAACCCCGTTATGTTGTGATGATCAATGCTGCTAGATGTTTAATCATGCCAGATAATCTTGCTACGACATGATGATAAATAATGCTAGAAGGGTATGCTATGCCATGTTGATTCACATTTTCCTGTTAATTCCATGCCATATTTAGAATAAATTCTGGCATAGCATATGGCTTGCTTTGTCATCTGCTTGTTTGGATGCTATGTATTTGGTTGTCTTGCGAGTACATTCAAAGTACTCACCTGGCCTTGCACGTGGCCAGTTGCAGGAGAAGATTCGTCGTGCTAGGTCATAACCCAGCCAGTCCTGTGAGTTATGGAGCCCAGCCAGAGACGATGTCACCGCTGAGCCAAGACCTTCGCTGCCATCTTAGTTAGCCTTGGAGCTATGTAATATTGTTGTAAGCAACAGTATTGTAATACTCCATTTAATATAATAAAGCCATTTTGTGCCTGGAATTGCTATATCATGTCTTTGACGTGCGCCAGGTCTTATCCTGGGACTGGCGTGCGTCGGCCCTCTATCGGGGTGCCACATTGTGGTTCGGCAAGGGGGAAATCACATTGCACAAAGAGTGGAAGCCATGAGGCAGCACGACGATGAGGCTCTGCTCATTTTTACCCAGGTTCGGGCCGCTGTGAAGCGTAAAACCCTACTCCTGCTTTGATGGATTGGATGGAGGAAACGCAACAGCATGCAACGCTCAAGCCTGGCAAGGTGGTCTCGGGGAGAGCTGCTACGCGCGTACAAGTGTGAGGGGGTATGAATCCCTCTCTAGGTTGCCTTGGGCCTCCTTTTATAGCTCAAGGGGTAACCACAGTGGCAAAATATACATTATCCTGTGATTAGATAGCTAATAGTACTATCATACCTAACTCTGGCAGTTAGGACAAAGTGCATTAAATGCACTGCTAGGTGTCGTGCTGAGGGTGAATCCCGGCAAGCCTGCTGTGACGCTTAATCATCCTCAGCTTATCATTTTGACACGCCTCTGGACGGGTGTCAAATGGGTGTGATTTGCTTATCATTTAGCTGCCATGTTCTTAGTGAGAGCCACTTAATCATCTGGAGGGCTCGACACCGCATCGACAAGTGACTGGCATCGCGATGCGGTGGAGCGGTGGTAGCTTGCCCGCGCCTGCCGGGGGCACGGCTTGCCAGGCTATCTTGGAGGGGTGTGCGCTTTGGCCTCTGGTTGCCCCAGAGGCACAGCTGACGGGGGTTTGCCCTCACTCTTGTGTTTTGCAACGACTCTGCCGGCCTCGCCTAGCCAGTGGAGGATGCTTCTCTTGGAATCCTTGCCTTGTATATTTAGCTTGGTCTTCTTGATATGCTCCTTGATCTCACGAAGAGTAGCTTTTCTGGTTTGGCCTTGAGTTGCTCTGAATGTGCTTAACGGGCTTGACTGCAGCGAGGTAGCTATTCCCTCGGCATGCCCTAGACATCGGGGCTGAGCCTTTCTGTTTGTGCACAAGTCAGGGGAAACAGAACACCCTTGTTTGTGTACCCCGACAGCAGGAGACTCATGAAGAGTCACCGTCGAGGTCTCTGAGTTACTCTGAGGGGTAACCGGAGTGGGTGGAGGTAAAGTAACTAGGGAAACTAGAGGAGTGTAGGCAAGTGAAGGTGGAGCGAATGCGGATCGAGCGGCGGCAAGAGCCTCCCGAGTGCGGCTCAGCTCCTGAGTTAAGCTGTGGATTAGAAGGTACCTAGTCGTTATGTCGCGAGAAAGGTGGCTGGCTGAACAGTCACACTCCGGATCAATGATAGGAACGCAGATGCGTCCAGTATCGAAGGACGGGTAGTAACAAAAAACTGGGTGGGTCTGCATCTGGATCTCATTATAGCGCAAATCGACGAGAGCCTGGAATGCATCAAACTGGACCGCCTTGTCGGGTGAAGAAGCAAATCTGCCCTTTGTAGAGCGGGTATAGGTGCCTTTGAGGGTACTGTTGTGTACGACGAGTTCCATGTGGTACTCATATACTACATCTGCAAGCTGCTCCAGGTACACTTGGTACACTGGGTCATCACCGTCGGGGTAGAGTCGGTGCCAAACATTACGAAAAAGGTGAGGAAAGGTGGAGGGTGCCAGCTCGGGCTGACAGGGATATGGAACGGGAGCCATCTACACTCAAAACATTAGTCAGTTAGTAGCAAAAATAAACTATATGCATTTAATGCAATAACCAAGTGCAAATGCACACTCCAAACACACAAGGACTTCTATCTACCCCCTTCTAACATGTCGGCTGTCTAAGGCGTCCTACAGTCAGCACGGCTCTGATACCAAGCGTTGTGGCACCCCGTCTCAGAGCAACCGGTTTACCATGCATTGCCAGCCCAGAGATCATGTCTTCTGGCAATGCAAAACAACTTGGTACAGAAAACAACCGCTTCATTAATCTCTTGCGGATACATAGGTTCGATGATTACATAAGGAAATGAGGCCAAGCGCCACACACGCTGCTGCACTTATGTACATTATTTAGTAGACAAGACATGGGCCTCGATGATAACGAAACATCTACGCGGCAGCGGAATGACGACATAGTGGAACTCCATCTCACAGGGACACTGCTGGGACATGGCCTAGATCGTTACGAACAGAACAAAGCAAATATGACATGCAACAACAAGGCATTTAACAAGAAAATATGACAGGAAACTACTGGTACGGCTTCTCCTGCAACTGGCATGACACGCCAGGTGAGTACTTTGAATGTATTCGCAAGCTCACAGCAAACAAAGCAAATATGACAAGCAACAACAAGGCATTTAACAAGTTGAATGCATGAACATGCGCATGACACTATATCCATGAAGTGCACATCATGTAATAATCACGGTCCCTTGGACCTACTTACCATCTAGGTTTACCTCGTAACCACCACCACCAACTTACCATCGTGATCCTCACTCATTCACCTCATAAACATCCATAGTGATCATCACAAGATCACCAACTTTTTCATGTGCCATCTCGGTGTTATGACTCTGGAGATTACTTATTTCTGTTGACCCACGATGTGACCTACTACAAACTGTGTCCATAACTGAGGACGCGGCTATCGATATATTATACACTCTTGAGAGGTTAGTACACTGTACCCACACCACGGGACTCATGGCCTCATGCTCCCATCGAGTGGACCAACGACATTCCGACAAAACCAATCTACTGCATGACACTCTCCCGGACACACCGACAAAGTCCCCTTTGGGCTAAGTCCTGGGTGGCCTAGATGTCACCGCGTGACATCCGCCACCTTCATGGCTGACCATCGTCATGGCCAAAACTAAAACAAACGTTCCCAAAAGGGGACAATGGTACCATACAACTTCGGGCACACAAGGTTATGGCTACCTACCGGGACAGGGCAGAGCGAGCACATAGACTTCCCTAGTTGGAGGCACTAGCGAGAGGCATGACAATAAACTGAATTAGGACCTCCCATCCAGGCAAGTGTGGTTGCACTTGTGAGCTTGATTAGGTGGCACCATGACTCGATCAACATCTTGTTCAAGTTGAATTAACTTCATGTTTAACTTGAATTTAAAATGGTTCGAGTCATAGTATGAAATGAAATGCATGGATCATGAATATGATAAATTAATGCATCATCATTAGGATGAACATATAATATGATCTATACAGCACATAGTACCGAGATGACATTCATTCTACTACATAGAGATAACATGGATGAAATAATATGCACAAGTTTATATAACAGATTATTTCAACTAAATGCAATTTAAAATGAATTTTAATTCATGTAAAATCATTGCTATTCCAATGCCATCCTTGCAAATGATTGTTGTGGCTTGCCTTAGTTCAGAGGAGTGTCACAATACTCCTGGTCTTCTCCAAGGCAACTAAAACCTTCTGAAAATAATTAAATGAAAAAAGAAAATATCACATAAAGCCTTTTATTGCACCATAAATTATCTACAGCAAGAAAAATTCCTAAAATAGGCATACAGAAACTTTAGCTCATTACAAAACTAGTGCAAAAAGAATCAACTCATTTGGACTTATGATTTAGGAGATATTGCTGGTCAAAGTTGTGGTCAAAATATATGAATTCAATAGAAATGAGGAAAATCCAGAAGCGGCCACGTCGAAGCCGTATTCTCAGAACACAGCTCCACTTATACCGCTTCGGGCAAGGGAGAGAGACACTGGCGGCTGGGTCCACCCCGTCAGGTTTGAGAGAGAGAGAGGGGGACAGAGTAGGCGGCGCTATGGCCGATGGTTCTCCGACGAGGAGACCTCGACGACTGCCGGAGAGGAGGGGATGGATCTAGCGCATCAAGACGAGCACGGGCATACCCGAAATGATGGTGGAGGTGGACGACCGGTGTCGGAACGGTCTTCTCCAGAGGCGGCAGGCGGCGGAGCTCGTCGAAGTTGATGATTCCGGCACGAATCCAACAAACCAGCGGCACCGTCAGGCTTCGGAGACCACCACGAACATGCCTGAGGAGGTGGGTGAAGATGGAGAGCACCGGAGCAGGAGGATGGACGCAGCCGATCCGCGTCCAATTCCGGCGAGGATCGGCAGCAGGCGGCCCTCCCAGCCTTGCCGCACTAGCTAGAAAGGTGATTTGTGGCCAGAGAAGTAGGTTGGGATGATTGAAACAGCTTGGGAAGCACTCAATTTATAGGCGGCGAGATGACCGAGCTCGAGCTCCGTCGACGATGAGCTGCAGAAGAAATGGGAGGGGGAAAGAGGTCAGGATCGACACATAGATGAAGTAAACGATGCCAAGAACAGTGTGTGCACACGGCCAAGGCTACAGGACACCCGGTGAGAAAAGACGTTCACGCGGGCGCACTATACCGAACGGATGCGTCGTGGCCTGATATGTCTCCAACGTATCTATAATTTTTTATTCTTCCATGCTATTATATTATCCATCTTGGATCTTGGATGTTTTATATGCATTAATATGCTATTTTATATCATTTTTTGGGACTAACCTATTAGCCTAGTGCCCAGTGCTAGTTGCTATTTTATCCTTGTTTTTGTCTTTATGGAAAATCAATACAAAATGGAGTCCAAATGGAATAAACTTTACAATGATTTTTCTTGGACCAGAAGACACCTAGGAAGCTTCGGGAGGAGGCCAGAAGACCCATGAGAGGCCACAAGCCCTAGGGGCGCGCCCCAACGGGGCGCGTCCCCTAGGCTTCTGGGCCCCTCGTAGATCTCGTAACCCTAATCCTGGCTCCATAAATACTCAAATATTCCCCGTATACCAGGGGGTACACAAAAAATACTTTTGTGCCGCCGCAAGCTTCTGTTCTCATGAGATCCCATCTTGGGGCCTTTTCCGGCACTCTACCGGAGTGGGATTCGATCACGGAGGGCCTCTGCACCAACCTTGCTGCCCTTCTAATGATGTGTGAGTAGTTTACCACAGACCTACGGGTCCATAGCTAGTAACTAGATGGCTTCTTCTCTCTCTTTGATCTTCAATACAATGTTCTCCTCGATATTCTTGCAGTTCTATTCGATGTAATCTTCTTTTGCGGTGCGTTTGTTGTGATCCGATGAACTATGGATTTATGATCAGATTATCTATGAATATGATTTGAGTCTTCTCTGAACTCTTTTATGCATGATTAAGATAGCTTTGTATTTCTCTCCGATCTATCGATTTGTTTTGGCCAACTAGATTGGTTTTTCTTGCAATGGGAGAGGTGCTTTGTGATGGGTTTAATCTTGCGGTGTAGTCGCCCAGTGACAGTAGGGGTAGCGAGGCACGTATTTGTATTGTTGCCATTAAGGATAAAAAGATGGGGTTTTTACCATACTGATTGGACCTATCCCTCTGCATTATGTCATCTTGCTTAAGGCGTTACTCCATTCTTGTTAACTTAATTCACTAGATGCATGCTGGTAGCGGTCGATGTGTGGAGTAATACAAGTAGATGTAGGCAGGAGTCGGTCTACTTGTCACGGACGTGATGCTTATATTCATGATCATTGCCTTAGATATCGTCATAACTTTGAGATTTTCTATCAATTGCTCAACAGTAATTTGTTTACCCATCGTATATTTTCTTCAAGAGATAAGCCTCTAGTGAAACCTATGGCCCCCGAGTCTATTTTTCATCATATATTTTCAGATCTATAAAACCAAAAACCCAAAAATACCTTGCTGATATTTATTTATATTTACTTTATTTTGCCTTTTACTTATCTTTTATATCTATATCTATTAGATCTCACTCTTGCAAGTGACCGTGAAGTGATTTACAACCCCTTTTTCACGTTGTGTGCAAGTGTTTGTTAGTTTGTGCAAGTGCATCTATTGGGGACTTGCTTGTACCTCCTACTAGATTGATACCTTGGTTCTTAACTAAGGGAAATACTTATCTCTACTTTGTTGCATCACCCTTTCCTCTTCAAGTGAAAAATTAACGCAAGCTCAAGAAGTAGCAGGAAGAATTTCTGGCGCCGTTGTCGGGGAGGTTCTACATCAAGCCTACCATGTACTATCATAAACTCTCATCTCTTGGACTTACATTATTTTCCATTTGCCTCTCCTTTTCCTTGCCCCCACTTCTAAAACGTTTTCAGAAAAACACAAAAATATTTGCCTTTTTATTCGCCCTCTTCCCGTTCGTCTTTTTGTTTGCTTGTGTGCTAGATTGCTTACTTTGCTATCATGGCTAGTTCCTCTATAGTAGTGGTTACCCCGGAAAGTGAGGTTCTTAATTTGAAACAAAGGGGGGAGAAAATTTAAAGGATGCTTGGTATAGAATTTGCGATGCTCAGAATAGATCTACCCATAAGCAATCCACTACAGTTCTTCTTCAAAAAATTTATGTGGGTGTACTTGGTATAGATATGTGCTATATACTATTACCGAGGGTAATTTGTTGGGAAGTCGCCCTATGGATGCTTTTGATGCTATGGGAAATTTGGTAGGATCACCACCAATCATGATTGATGAAACAACTTTAACTTTGGAAGATGTGATGCAAAGGCTTGATATTATTGAGAATAAAATTTCTACCGTTGTGCATATTGAAAATTTGGATAAGAATCCATAACCACATTACTCAAATTGGATCTAAGGTGGGAATCACTTTAAAACCCTAAAGGAGAAAGAGCCTATAATTGATGAACGGGTAGAACAAGGTTCCGTTAGAATCGATAAGCTAGAAAATATTATTACCAATTTGGGTTCCACTTTTGCCACTGTTAAAACCACTCCAAAATTTCCTCCTAATAAAACCACTAAGTTTATCTATGTTCCCAAAAATAAAGGTGGATCATCTACCAAAGGAAATGAGGATCTTAAGATGATTGGTATTTGTCCCCGTTTTATCAATATTATTAAGGAACCAATCCCTACAAACGAATTTCTTGATTTTCTAACTAGGGGAGTTATTGCCAACAAACCTAATGAAAACCCTAGGGGGTATGGTTGTGCAATTGAGGAATTGCATACCAAAGATTACAATACCTAGATCTATGCATTATGCCTAGCTAGGGGCATAAAACAATAGCGCTTGTTGGGAGGAAACCCAATTTTATTTTATGTCTTTTTGTGTTTGCTCCTGTTTTTCAATAAATACATAATATTAACTCTGTAGGAATTGTGTTTTAGTTTCTTAATTAGTGTTTGAGCCAAGCAAGACCTTTGGGATGCTTTGGTATATCGTTGATTTGGTTTTGCTGAAAAACAGAAACTTTTGCGTCCAGTAACAGAATTGTTAAATTTCACTGGAGCATGGAAAAATTCTGATTTTTTTACACAAGATTGATATATGAATTGTCTATGTTTTCCTAATTTTTCATAAAATTCGAGTTACGGAAGTATGACTAATATTCCTGTCTTTACAGACTGTTCTGTTTTTGGCAGATTCTGTTTTCGATGTGTTGTTTGCTTATTTTGATGAATCTATGGGTAGTATCGGGGGGTATGAACCATGGAGAAGTTAGAATACAGTAGATATAACACCAATATAAACTTATAATGAGTTCACAACAGTACCTCAAAGTGGAGATTTGTTTTATCATACTAACGGATCTCTCGAGTTTTTTGTTGAGTTTTGTGTTGTGAAGTTTTCAAGTTTTGGGTAAAGATTTGATGGACTATGGAATAAGGAGTGGCAAGAGCCTAAGCTTGGGGATGGCCAAGGCAGCCCAAGGTAATATTAAAGGACAACCAAGCATCTAAGCTTGGGGATGCCCCGGATGGCATCCCCTCTTTTGTCTTCAATCCATTGATAAATTTACTTGGGGCTATATTTTTATTCACCACATGATATGTGTTTTGCTTAGAGCGTCTTGTATTATTTGAGTTTTTGCCTTTTAGTTTGCCACAATCATCCTTTCTGTACACACCTTTTGGGAGGGACACACATTAATTGTGAATTTATTAGAACACTCTATGTGCTTCACTTATATCTTTTGAGCTAGGTAGTTGCTCTAGTGCTTCACTTATATCTTTTTAGAGCACGACGGTTGTTTTATTTTGTAGAAATTTATGAACTCTCATGCTTCACTTATATTATTTTGAGATTCTTAAAAATAGTATGGCAATTTTCTTAGGTTATGAATTTGGTCCTAATATGATGGGTATCCAAGAGGGATATAATAAAAACTTTCATAAAGAGCATTGAATATATGAGAAGTTTGATTCCTTGCATTTGTTTTGAGATATAAAGATGGTGAATTAGAGTCATGCTAGTTGGTAATTGTGGATTAGTACAAATACTTGCGTTAAGGTTTGTGATTCCCGAAGCATGCACGTATGGTCTATCGTTATGTGATGAAGTTTGTCGGATTCGGGGCTCCGCAGACCCAAGAAAGATTCAAACTCTGGGTTGCGTGCGAAGAACTCGATCTCCCCAGTCTGCCAACCCATCGATATCACGGCCTAGCTCGATGAACTGGAAGGAAAAGGGACACGGCAGTTTACTCAGGTTCGGGCCACCTTGCGGTGTAATACCCTACTCCTGCTTTGTGGTGGATTAGCCTCGCGATGGGCTGAGGATGAACTAGTACAAGGTAAGAACTACCTCAGGAGGTCTGTTCTTGTGTTGGTGTATGCTGGTGAGGGTTCGGATGGCTCGACCCCCCTCCATGGTGGTGGCTCGGCTATATTTATACTGACCTTGGTCCTCTTCCCCCAAAATAGAGGCGGGAAGGGATCCCACAGTGGCCAAGTTTGAAGGGAGACAAATAGTACATCGTATCCTGATGAAAGGTGGTCTTTTCCTGCAAAGCTTCTGGTCTTGACATCGTGGTGGGCTCGGTGATGACCTCCGTCCTACCGTCCTTGCGGTCCTGGTCTTGTAGCACAGGAATGGAATCCTTTGGCTGATTCCTCGGGACTCTGCGCCTGCGCTTTCACCCTTAGCACCAAAGAGGAAACCTGCTGTACTGCGCCCGCCTGGCCTTGGTCGTCATGGCTTGCGTCACCTTAAGCTCATGAGGTGAGCGCCTGCATAGAAATCTCCGCTCCTCAGGAGCTTGCCTTGGGAGGCTGCTCCCTCTGGAGGTCTTGGCGTCGTCTACCTCGCGAGGCTTGGCCCCTCGCGAGGGTCTTGCTTGGTCGATGCTGGAGATGGGCCGTACCAGGCTGTTGATGGAGCCACGCCATGGGCCGCAGGCAGGCAAGTCTGGGTACCCTGGTTCCCAGAACGCCGACAAAGTTGGAGCATGATTTATTTTTGATTGTCTTATGAGTGGCGGTCGGGGACAAGCGATGGTCTTTTCCTACCAATCTACCCCCCTAGGAGCATGCGTATTAGTACTTTGTTTCGATGGCTAATAATTTTTTGCAATAAGTATGTGAGTTATTTATGACTAATGTTGAGTCCATGGATTATACGCACTCTCACCCTTCCACCATTGCTAGCCTCTCTAGTACGGCGCAACTTTCGCCGGTGCATTAAACCCACCGTATACCCTTCTCAAAACAGCCACCATACCTACCTATTATGGCATTTCCATACCCATTCCGAGATATATTGCCATGCAACTTCCACTGTTCCGTTTATTATGACACATACCATCATTGTCATATTGCGTAAGGCGTTACTCCGTTCTTGTTAACATAATTCACTAGATGCAGGCAGGAGTCGGTCTACTTGTCACGGACATGATGCCTATATTCATGATCATTGCCTTAGATATCGTCATAACTTTGCCCTTTTCTATCAATTGCTCAACAGTAATTTGTTTACCCATCGTATGTTTTCTTCAAGAGAGAAGCCTCTAGTGAAACCTATGGCTCCCATGTCTATTTTTCATCATATATTTTCAGATCTATAAAACCAAAAACCCAAAAATACCTTGCTGCAATTTATTTATATTTACTTTATTTTTCCTTTTACTTATCTTTTATATCTATCTCTATTAGATCTCACTCTTGCAAGTGACCGTGAAGGGATTGACAACCACTTTTGTGTGCAAGTGTTTGTTAGTTAGTTTGTGCAGGTGCATCTATTGGGGACTTGCTTGTACCTCCTACTGGATTGATACCTTGGTTGTTAATGGAGGGAAATACTTATCTCTACTTTGCTGCATCACCCTTTCCTCTTCAATGGAAAAATCAATGCAAGCTCAAGAAGTAGCAGGGCCGCGTCCATCGTGCTGTCTGCCGGTGTCGGGGAGGGGCAGATGAGTGCTAGGTGGAGAGAGCTGAGCGTGCTGAGTGGCACGGACAAGCTATGGTGGCACGAGGAGGGCGAACGGGTGGTGGTAGGAGTGTCCCAGCGGCCAAAGTGCATCGAACACATGTTGAACAGCCTGCACACACGCGGTCACCGCATGCATAGGCACACGCGGTGCTTCTAAGGCTGCTAGACTGTGTCTAGGGTGTAGTCCCTTCAACGTGGTGCTACAGAGTGCCCTCAGTTCGACACCTAGCCCTTTGGACAAGACGTGAGAAGGCAGAAATGCTTCTCGACTGAAACTTGTGAAAAAACCTGAGAGGAAATTACTTGGAGTTAAAGAGTAAAACTTGGTGCTTAAGCATCTCCTAGGAAGATAATCATGTCATAAATTTTTTGGCCCAAGTGGATCAAGGAAAAATGTACTTGCTTCACAAAACTGACACTTCTGTCTAGAAGCAAAAATATTTTCCTATGCCATAATTTACCAAATGACCAAGGCATAAAATTACATGGGAAGGTGAGACATGATCCAAAGAATATTTGGGAATTTATTGCGAATATTCTGAACAAGAAAAATGAGGGTTGCTTCATAGCTTAGTGAAGAAACCTTCATTTTCAAAGTGAAAATGAATATTATGCCATTAAAGAAAATTATTCCATGACATTATTTTGAGAGTGATGAAGTCAAGAGAGGGATTAGGGATGATAAAACCCACTTGGAAGAAAATCAAATGGATTTCCAAGTCCAAAAGAATTGACTGAAAATCCAAATGCAAATCAAATATTCAATAAATCCAAGAAAAAGTAAAATGGGCAAAATCCAGGGTGTCACAAACATGATGTGGTAAAAAAATTGACCGATTTGGGACAAGTTTTTATATATACTTCTCACAAACCAGAGCTTCTCTTAAGAAGTATCATGGTTCCGAGAGGGAATGTGTGACCTCTGTGTGTGAAATGACATACGCTGCATCTTCCCGCCTTGATTTTATTTTATAGAGCCAACATGCAACTATAGGAGCATCATGTTAAATTTTGGAATTATTCAGGGTTTGTTTGACCTTTTTATACATCATTTGAGTTTCTAGGCATTTAATGTGCATAATTCAAATTTGAACTACAGGGATATGCCCCAGTGCACCAAACCGGGTTAAAAAATCATATATGTGTCCTTAGGTGAATATTTTGGTCTCATGCAAGAAATGGGAATGAATTTTAAACATCTAGGCATTGTGGCTCGGCCATAAACATTGAGAAACTTGGTTTAAAATTCATGTAAATACAGAACTCGCCTGAAAATCATGAAACTTGGCATGGTGTTATGGCATGGCACCAGCATGCTATGGTAAAAAAACTGTCTGATCTGGGATAAGTTTGGTATAAACTTCTTACAAACCGGAGCTTCTCTCATGAAGCCTCATGATTCCGAGAAGGAATGTGTCACCTCCGTGTGCGAAATGACATACCCTGACTCTTCTGACCTTGATTTATTTACAGAGGCAACATGCAGCTATAGGAGTTTTGTGTTACAATTTGGAATTATTCAAGGTTGATTTGGACTTTTTATACATTATTTGAGTTTCTATTCATTTAATATGCATAATTCAAATTGGAACTACAGCCCAAGTGCACCAAGCCGGATTGAAAAATCATATACGTGTCCTTGGGTGAATGTTTAGGTCTCATGCAAGAAATGGGAATGAATTTCAAACATCTGGGCGCTGTGGCTTGGCCAGAAACATTGAGAAACTTGCTATTAAAATTCCTGTGAATCCAAAACTCGCCTGAAAATCAAGAAACTTGGCATGGTGTCATGACATGGCAGCAATGTGTTGTGGTAAAAAAATTATCCGTTTCGGGACAAGTTTTGGTATAAGCTTCTTACGAACCATGGCTTCTCTCAAGAAGCCCCATGGTTCCGAGAGGGAACGTGTCACCTCTATGTGGGAAACAACATATCCTGCCTCTTCCGGCCTTGATTTATTTTACAGAGGCAACATGCAACTATTGGAGTGTCGTGCTAAAATATTAAATTATTCAAGGTTTGTTTTGTCTTTATTATACATTATTTAAGTTTTCTAGGCATTCTAGAACAAATAGTTACCACGTTATTATCGCAAACGGTTGTATTATTCCAAATGTGGGCGTTCCACTGAGCATTTACTATCGTGGGCAACTGTTTGATTAGATGGGACACGTGCGAGGTGTCCGCCGTGCAGGATCGATAAGACGCGTGCAAGCAGTCCCCCGCGCAGGTGCGAGCGGTGCCAAAAATTTATTGATGGTTTTGGTTTCGGCTGCCTCGGGAAGGTACGTAGAATAGTCCTCAGTTCTTATCTATAATTGCCGTCACCGAGGATTGCTACCTGTTGCGATGGAGGACGGGCTGACCAACAAGAGGTGGCAGGACGAGCCAGAACTGCAAGAGCCTCCAGCGAGGGTGGACTTCATCGGCAGCCTCCCCGATGAGATGTTGGTAACAATCATATCCCTCCTCCCCATCAAATCTAGCGCGCAGACCACTGTCCTCTCCTGGCAGTGGTGCCCCCTCTGGCACTCCACCCTTGGACCTCATCGACGACGAAAAGCTCTGCAGCGGGGAGCGCAAACACTTCTACGCATTTTCCCCTAGTACTCCACCCCCCTGGACCTCATCGAGGACGACGAGCTCTATAGCGGGGAGCACAAACACTTGGACGCATTGTCCCACATCCTCGCTACGCACCCTGGGCCGGTCAGACGCCTTGCCATCGGCAAGTTCCGTTTCAACTACAAGGCCGAACCCAAGTTTCATGAGTTGATCCTATCCCCTGCCCTAGATCGGCTCGAGGAGCTAAGCTTCCATCCTAGACATCCGCACTCGCTGCCACCATCCATGCTCCGCCTCACGCCCGTGCTGCGCCGTGCTACGATCAGGTCGTGCATTTTCCCCCAGCTTGATGCCGCGCTCGCTCTTCATCTCCCTAAATCGAAGCACCTTGAGCTTATGGGCGTCCGCATCTCGAAGGAGGATTTGCAGCACCTGCTTGGTGGTTGTGCAATGCCCGAGTACCTTCTTCTTCAGGTGATGGATGGGTTTAATAGCCCCCACATCGCCTCGACGAATGTCCATACGATTTACGTGCATTGCTGGTGCCGCAATAGGCTGTCAGTTGAGCGGTTTCATGATATGGTCATTGAGAATGCACCTTTCCTTGAGAGATTGTTTGTACTTGATAAAGAAGGTCTAACAAGAATCAGCATCATTGATGCACCGAAATTGATAGTGCTGGGCTATTCGTGTGCTGAATTCTCTGAACTTATTACTGGATCATTATCTGTTCCGGTAAAACAATCTTCTTCTTCTCCTTCTTCTTATTGGACATCACGTTTTATCTATTTTTTGTTAATCTATGTTCGGATGTCACCCAGAAAATGATTCCCACAAGATTGACCCCGTCTATGCACACAGTGAAGATATTAGCACTACATCCTGTTGGCCCCAATCTGGATGAAGTTGTTAGATTCCTTAGATGCTATTCATGCACGGAAAAGCTATACATCGAGGAGATGCTCCTTTCCTATTAATTGTTAACCACAAAGGAGTTCAATTTGGTATAACGTTTACCCATGATTACAATGACAAATGCAGTATGATTTCTAAAGGAAATTTTGAGGATTTCAATACATATTTTTTTCCAGATGTTTATCATGAACGATTGAAGATGGCATGTCACTTTTCGTGTATTATAGAAATCCTGCAAATCAAAGATACCTGAAGCATTCAAAACTACAACTAGGCACTAATATGTTGTCTTCATTTGCACATACAAGCAAGCCAAAAAATGGAAAATGTGTTGTCATGGTTCAACACGGCCACCTATGGGGCCATCGGCCCCTTGTGGTTCGGCAAGGGGGAAGGGCACATTGCACAAAGAGCGGAGACCGTAGAGCAACACGGCAGTGATGACACAGGTAGTTTTTACCTAGGTTTGGGCCGCCACAAGGTGTAAAACCCAACTCCTACTTTGGTGGATTGATGAAAGGACCGTGGTGGAGACGCAGCGCTCAAGCCCGGCAAGGTCGCCTTGGGAGGAGAACAGCTACGCACGTATGAGTGTACAAGGGTCCAAATCCTCTCTAAGGTTGCCACGACCCTCCTTTTATAGGTCAAGGGGTAACCACAATGGCAAAACAGTCATTATCCAGTGATTAGTTAGCCACAGTGCTATCATACCTAACTCTGCAGACAGGACAGAGTGCATTAAATGCACCGCTTAGTGTCACATCGCGGGGGGAGCCCGTCAAACCTTGCCGTGCTATTCATCCACCTTCTCGCCTTCCTGCGTGACATGCCTCTAGACGGGTGTCATTTGGGGGTGATCTTCCTCAGAAATGGCTACCACGTGCCAAATAACAGCCACTTAATCACTTGGAGGCTCGACACCACACCGATAGGTGACTTGCGTTGCTGTGAGGTGGAGTGGTGGCGTCTTGGCGGGGCGATCCGCCCTCGGCATCCCCGGCAAGCTTTCCGGGGGAGTCCTAAGACTTTTCTTCGGGGTGACCACGACCTTGCCAGGCTCGCCTGCCCGGCAAGGGTGGTTTTTTCTTCGTGATATCTTGCTCCTTTGTCTTGTCTTGGTCTTCTTGATCCGCCCTTTGATTTCTCAAAGAGCTATATCTTCTACTTGGCCTTGTCTTGGATGCTGTAACCTTGCCCTTGAGCCTGTGTACAAGCCAGGCAACATACACGAGGGTTTGTTGCACTGACAGGAGCCCCCGGGCCTGGTTCGAATGCGCTGCCGAGCGTCGTCGGGGTAGGCCCTATCCAGTACACATGCGAAGAGTTTGGGGTAGCTCACCCTTGAGATTTTCTTTGCTTCTTCATTAACCTGTGCTTGAGTCAGTTTCCAGTTTTCCGCGTGTCGTGCAAGATGTTATGAGGGAGTCGCGAGCCATGATCAATGGGCTACCCACGTCCGACGTTCATGGGGCGGTAACTGCCATTCCACTAGCTTCTCCGCTTCTAGCGTTTCTGCCACGTATGCTGCATGCATTGCACAGGGTTGGTGGCGGATGCGGGGAGCATGGAAATGTGTGCCATGGCAGAAAGCCAGGCGCCATGGATTGGCGCAGGGGTCAGCCTTGATTCCATGAGCCGTTGTTGGCGCAGGGAAGCTGGATTGGCAGAGAGGGGTGGTTGCCTCCCCTGAGTGAGGAGCCAGCCCCAGGCCCCATTTGCCTATAAAAGGGGATGCGGGCGAGGTGCTAGCTCATACCCATCTCCTCCTTCTTTCTTCTGATATTGTTTCTTCATCATGGTGAGGGGAAGAGGGCGCAACGGTACTCAAGTTGCGGCGACGAGGGCTTCTGCTCGACAGCACCTCCCTCCTCCCATTGGGAACGCAGAAGCGGAGCTCGCCGTGAGGGGAGGCGGGAGAGGACGAGGTCGTGGTCGCCGTGGTGCTCGGGGCCGAGGAGGATGAGGTGGTGCTTTGATCGCACCTCCTCCTGCTGCTCAAGATCATAATGAAGGCCACGTTGGGAACCAGCTGCTGAAATTCATCATTAAGCTGCGAGGACCCCCGCGCAGCCGTCTTCGGCTTCATACTCCATTTGCAAGGGTGATGGAGATCGAGCAGCCGTCGGGGTTGAGGCATCACGTGAGGGGCTGTTGTATCGGCTGCAGCTGGATGTGGAGTTCCCCGCTCCTCATGTCATGCTTCTCCGGCGTGGCTGGAAGACTTTTGCCCATGCCCATAGCTTGGCGGTCGGGCACGTCCACCATTTCAAGTTAATGGACGCCACCCTGCTCACCATCAAGGTCTTCGGATGCTCGGGTGCTCTCTTAGGGTGCTACGCGGAGAGCTCGACTGACGATGAAAGCTCCTCCTCGACCGATAGCGACAAGGAGGAAAGTGACGGCCATGACGACGGCGCCGACGGCAGCTGAACACCAGCCGCACCGTCACCGTCAGGCGGCGGCACCATCATCTGCACCTGCATCCCCTCTCCGGCAAGGCGATTTGCTGGGGAGTTGGATGTGGAGGTGTGGATGGTGTCTCCGGCTCCTCCAGCAGCCTTCCAGCTGGGCCCGGCAGGCTTCCTCGTGGGCTCCGGCTTTGTTCGCCCTGCCGCGTCTTGCTAGCCCTGGTGGCGGTGGCAAGGGGGTCGTCTCCGCCACTCTCTTCACCATCACCTTCGCTCGCGCCCTCTCGATCTTGTCAGGCTCCTTGTCATGGGGCCTGAAGGGGTCAGGTTGGGCTTCTGCCCAGGCACTCCTTTTGCCCTCTTCGTCTCCCGTGGTAGTTCCTTGGAGGGGAGGGACAAGAAAGGGATTACGGGGCACTTATCTTTTTTCAGTCTAAAATATGTAGGAACTTCCCAAACTTTAGTCTAAAATATGTAATCTTCTTTATCCATGTTTATGTCCTGTAAGATCTGTACTTGCTTATCGCATATTAAAAAAAGACAAGTCTTGCCGGGGACTTGTGCATGTACCATGTCCATGCAGAGGTGAGATGCCTCTATACATTTAAGTAAACAAGTTTTCTCCGGCAAGCTATCTTGCCGGTGCCTTCCGTTTGTTGCCGCGCGGCCTGACCTGCCAGGCACAAAACTATGGAAAGGGACCAGCTCCTTGTCGAACCTCCTCCGTCAAAGGCCACTACAACCACCTTGACCGAAGCAACGTCCGGGACACAGGATGGGAGCACCTATGTTTCGAAGGTGACGAGGTTTTCATATGCACAAGTTTTCATCCCACAGAACATGTATGGACAAGACAGAACTTATCTGTTTGGCTTGTCGGGGATCAATATGTAGGCTTGTCTTCATTTCTTCTCTTCGGGACCGGGTCCACGGCAAGAACCCTGCAGCTTAGTGCAGAGGAAAACAATGCTACATATGCCCTGATCTACATGATCATGCTATGCTCATGTTATGCATGCATGCAAGTTTTTGGGGCCCCCAGCACTTCGTTTATTTATCTATTGCTCAGGGTCTGCGCCTGGCTTTGTACAAAGGGTTACATGCAACATCAGCAAGGCTTGTACAAAAGGGTGGCTACCGGGCAGGGCCCGACAGCCGCGCCTTACGCGTAGAACTTACGGAGATGCTCAATGTTCCATGAGTTTTGCAACTGAATGCCATCTCCGCTCTCCAGACGGACTGTGCCAGGTCTGGTGACTTGTACTACCCGGTAAGGGCCTTCCCACTTCAGCGTCAACTTGTTTGTACCCTTGGCAGACTGAACGCGCCTAAGGACAAGGTCATCTTCCTCAAGGCTCCGGGCATGAAACCTGCGGCTATGATAGTGACGCAGGGCTTGCTGGTAGCGTGCAGCCCACGTAGCAGCCCGGAGATGGTTCTCCTCAAGTAGCACATCGTCGTCATGCCGGTGCTGTTCCTGTGCTACTTCATCGTAGGCAAGCACTCGAGGTGACCTGTATATGAGTTCCGTGGGGATCACTGCTTCTGCCCCATAGACTAGGGAGAAGGGAGTCTGGCCGGTAGCTCGATTTGGTGTCGTTCGGAGGGACCAAAGAATCACCGGCAGCTCATCGATCCATCGCCTGCCACACTTCTGTTGCCTATCAAATGTTCTTATCTTGAGTCCTTGCAGCACTTCAGCATTCGCCCTCTCAGCTTGTCTGTTGCTTCTGGGATGAGCAACAGAGGCAAATGAGACCTTGTTTCTGAGGGCATGAGCGTATTGCATGAAGGCACAGCTTGTGAATTGGGTGCCATTGTCAGTGATGACCCTGGTGGGTACTCCGAAACGGCACACCAATCCTTTCAAGAACTTGATAGCTGACTGTGCGGTCACCTTCCGCACGGGCTCCACTTCCGGCCACTTTGTGAACTTGTCGATGGCGACGTACAAGAATTCAAAGCCCCCGGTAGCACGGGGGAAGGGGCCCAAGATGTCGAGCCCCCAGACCGAAAAGGGCCATGACAAAGGGATCGTCTGGAGAGCTTGAGCAGGTGGATGGATATTCTTGGAGTGGAACTGGCAGGCTTCACATCTGGTGACTAGCTCAATTGCATCTTGGAGGGCTGTGGGCCAGTAGAATCCTTGCCGGAAAGCTTTTCCAACCAGGGCCCTTGATCCAATATGGGAGCCACACATGCCTTTGTGTATCTCTGCCAACAGTTCCTTTCCCTCTTCCTGGCAAATGCACTTCAATTTCACACCGTTGGGCCTTCTTCTGTATAGTGCGTCATCGATGAACTGATACATACTGGCCCTCCGGGCTACTCTTTCAGCTTCTTCTTGCTCTTCGGGAAGTTCTCCAGTTTGGAGGTAATGGACTATGTGTCGTGCCCAAGTTGGAGCCTGAGGCTCGACAACAAGGATCAGCGTCACCTCCTCGTTCGTGGGAGTGCATGCCTCAACCACGTGGATTGGTAGTTCAGCGGGAGGGTGTTGCTCACCAAGTGAAGTGGAGTTGTTCCCGCCAAACTCTCTGCCAGGGGCTTCTGGAAGCTCTGCTGGGAGAGGCTTGCCGGAGTCCAATTTCCTCCTCTTTCTGGCCATTGTTGCTGGGTATACGGAGGGCTGAGTCAGGTGGAGAACAAAAGTCCCTGGTTCCACAGGAAGCTTTTGTACAGCACACTTTGACAGATGATCAGCAATGTTGTTTTTCGCACGGGGTACGTGCTCTATTTGCAATCCATCAAAGCGCTCTTCCATCTTTCTCACTTCCTCCACATATGCCTCCATCAATGGACTTTGATAATCCTTGTTCACTTGCCTCACCACAAGTTGTGAGTCTCCACGAATGATCAACTTCTTGATTCCCAGTTCTGTTACGATCCTGAGCCCGGCAAGGAGTCCTTCATATTCTGCAGTGTTGTTGGTACCCTTCTCCCGGGGAAATGCATTTGAACCATGTACTTGAGGTGCTCCCCAGTGGGTGCGACGAGAAGCACGCTAGCTCCTGCAACTCATAGGGAGAAGGCACCATCAAAGTACATGATCAATTCCTGGTGCGCTTCCTTGCCAGGGATAACTGTCTCCGGCGTCTCTTCATCTGGAGTTGGTGTCCATTCTGCAATAAACTCCACCAATGCCCTGCTCTGAATAGTTGATGTGCTCTCAAACTTCAAACCAAAGCTTGATAACTCCAAAGCCCATTCCACTATTCTGCTAGTGGCCTCAGGGTTCCTCAGTAAGCGTTGCAAGGGGAAGCGGGTAACAACGTTGATCTCGTGGGCTTGGAAGTAGTGGCGCAGTTTCCTTGAGGCCATGATGACGCAATAGATCAACTTTTGCACACCAGAGTACCTTGATCTAGCCCCCTACTGTAGGGAGCTGACAATGTACACTAGCCGTTGCACCACCTTCTTCCTTGCCGTGACCCTGGAATTGTATCCACTGCCCTGCTCCTCTTTGTTCTGATCTGCACCTGATCTTGCCGGGACGAGTTCACTTTCCTCTTCGGAGGGGATGGTAGTCGTGGCTGCTCCTTCATCTACTTCCCGCTGGGCCACCAGCGCTGCACTAACCACTTGATTGGTTGCCGCTAGGTACAGCAGCAATGGCTCTTGTGGTTTAGGAGCGACTAGGGTGGGAACAGAGGGAAGGTAGGTCTTCAAATCTTGCAGTGCAGCATCCGCCTCCGGGGTCCACTCCACGGGCCCTGCCTTCTTCAAGATTTTGAAGAACGGCAAGGCACGTTCGGCAGATTTGGAAATGAGCCTGCTCAGCGCAGCAACACATCCAGTCAAACGCCTCACATCTTTAACTGTCTTGGGTGCTTGAATCTGCTCGATCGCCTTGATCTTGTCGGAGGTGGCCTCTATCCCTCGGTGGGATATGAAGAAGCCAAGTAGCTTGCCAGAAGGAACGCCAAACACACACTTCTCTGGGTTCAGCATCAAGTTGATCTTGCATAGGTTTGCAAAGGTCTCTTCCATGTACTGAATGAGAGTTGATCTGTGCTTGGTTTTGACCACTATGTCATCCAAGTAAGCTTCAATATTCCTATGCAGCTGGGACTCAAAACCAATTTGCACTGCTCTTGCAAAAGTGGATCCAGCACTCATTAACCCAAAGGGCATCCATACAAAATAGTACGTGCAACATGGGTTTATGAACGCGGTCTTCTCTTCATCTTCCTTGGACATGAAAATCTGGTGGTACCTGGAGTAGGCATCCAAGAAGGAAAGCAGGTCACATCCGGAGGTGGAATCCACAATGTGATCGATGCGCGGCAAGGGGAATGGGTCCTTCGGGCATGCTTTATTCAGATCTGTGAAATCTATGCAAAGCCTCCACTTCCCATTCGCCTTGCGCACTACCATTGGATTTGCCAACCATGTTGGATGCAATACTCCCCTGACCAAACCAGGAGCTTCAAGTTTCTTGATCTCCTCGGCAATGAACTGCTGCCGCTCCAAGGCTTGCTTCCGGACCTTCTGCTTGACGGGCCGAGCATGAGGGCAGATAGCAAGGTGGTGCTTGATTACCTCCCTGGGAACACCGGGGATGTCAGATGGTCGCCAAGCAAACACATCGACATTCGCCCGTAGGAAGGCAACGAGCGCGCTTTCCTATTTGTCATCAAGGGTGGAGCTGCTAGTAAATGTACCATCAATGCCAACCAGCCCTGCCGGGACCTTCTTCACAGCAGGTGCAGCAACCTTGGATCTCTTACTAGTAGAAATCTCCGGCAAATCATTGACGGGTGGAGCACACTCCGGAGAGGCGCGCTTCCCAGATTCCTTGCCGGCATCCTTGCTAGCTTTTCTCCCTCGCTTGTTTTCCTTGGCGGGGACTGCGGCTTCCACAGCCTCGGCAGCGATCGCGTCCCGGTACATCTTGTCCATGCATATAATTGTGTCCTTCTTGTCCGACGGGATAGAAATAACGCCCATTGGTCCTGGCATCTTCAGGGTGTTGTAGGCATAGTGGGATGCCACCATCAACTTCGCCAGAGTAGGTCATCCAAGTATCCCATTGTACGGCAATGGAAACTCAACCACATCAAACACAACCTTCTCAGTCCTGTAGTTCAATTCACCTCCAAATGTCACCGACAGCATGATCTTCCACTTCGGATGTGGGGACCCTGACTCATAAGTCGTGATCACTGAATGCACGTGTATAGTGATCCCAGGGATCAATGCTCACTGAATACACAGAAGCAGAATAACAAGAGTCTTACATCCATACATACCATCTTACACAAATTATGACCATTATGGTCAAGTCTTACATAGATAAAGCCTTAAGGGCTGAACATCAGATAAAACACAACCAGCGGAAATCCTCGTTGATAAGTAGAACCCATGCCATCTGCCTTAACCCTACAGGTGTCGGGGAGATAAACCCCGGGCAGGCAACGGAACCCGGATCCATTTTAAAAAACATCAGGGGCAGCATCGCCCCTCAATCCGGCTCGCACTTGGCCGGGTTCCTCAACGCGGCCAAGTCCCTCAACCCGGCCGAACTCTTCCACCCGACCAAGACGGCAACCCGGCCCAGCCGGCTGGCACAAGCCGGCCGAACCCGGCGCACCAAGACTTCTCCAGCAAGCTAGCTCCCCTGTGGCGTGTTGCTCAACCTGGCCACGGGTCGGCTACCGTCCCATCCGAGGCAGGCGATGGGACGAGTCTCCAGTAAAAGGGATGAGCGAGGCGATAGTACCCCACCAACCCCTCTGACCGGCAGAGGCGTGGCAACAGTGCTCCACCTGCCTTGCGGACCGAGGCCGGCATGGCTACAGCCCGCCCATCATCACCGCCGACGCCAGCAGACGGCGACTTGGTGGTGCGCCACTGTAGAGGACTCGACCCGGCCACTCCGTGACGATCGACAAGAGGGCAAATAGTCCCTCCTGGCACACGGGGCTGCGCCCGGAAAACCCAGCGAGCCCTGACACCCGGCGGGTCCTAGCACCGGCTTCCCGGACGATGACAACCCGGCCCCATGGCCTTGTAACTTTACCATTGTAACCCTGGGGGGTTGACCTATAAAACCCCCCAGGAGGCCTCATGAACAAAGAGAAGGCAAGTCACGTAGACACACGTGCACACCAGGGAAGGGAGCAGCCTAAGCCTTGGCTAGCCTTCCTTCTTCCCCCAAACAGCTCAAGGAGCAACTCTGTACCGATACATATAAACCACGCTCGGCAGGACTAGGGGTATTATCTCTCCGAAGAGCCCCGAACCTGGGTATGTCTTGCGTCCCTCGCTCGCTCATGCCGACCCTGCCTCTGGAGCCCACCGGTGCCCTCGAGCCTCCTACTCTCTTACATCTAATAGGAATCAAACATATATTTTGGAAGATTTTTACATCCCTTAATTAAGTACTAGTAGTGCAAGCCTCAATTCAGGGGTTTTTTGAAAACCTAATTTAGAAAATTCTTTTTGGCCAAATTATTTTTGTAAGAAAATTCTGTTATGTCCTATACACATGGCATGATCATTGGCAAAGTTTTGGATCAAGGAGAAGGAGTATAAGAGTTGGAGGATTTATTTGATTTTTAGAGCACTTGCAAACAGCATCAAAAATCCAATCAAGCAAAGTTCAAAACACTCAAAAGTTTTTGTCAAACCACATGTTGTCATGATTTATTAGTTTAAGTGTTGTGGCATGAAAATCAGGGTGTGACAGACCTACCCCCCTTACAAGAATCTCGTCCCCGAGATTTCCAAACTAGGCGCGAAAAAGAGTATGGAAACTTGGATTTGGGGTAGTCTTCACATCCTCATACTGCTTCTGCTTCCGTGTGGTACTCCATTGAACCTTGAAGTACTTGGTGGTGCGGCTTCGTGTATAACATTCCACTTGATCCAGGTTGCTAATGGGTTTCTCACGGTAGGTTAGATCGGGTTGGGGTTGATGGCTTGGTGATCGATGCCCTTGTGGGGATCGTGCTTGTCAGGAAGTTGGAAACACTTCCGGAGTTGTGACGCGTGGGAAACGTTGTGCACATTGGATAACTTGGGTGGCAACTCCTGCTGGTAGCCTTCTACTCTTCGTCTTGCAGTGATCTCGGAGGGGGCGATAAAGCTTGGTGTGAGCTTTCCTTTGGCATGGAAATGCTTGGTTCCTTTGAGAGAAATGGCTTGTAGATACACCTGATCTTCGACGTTGAAGTTTACTTCTTGACGACGGTGGTTGGTATAGTTCTTCCTCCTTGACATGGCGGTCTTCAAATGTCCCCTAACCAGCTGAAGGGCTCTTCTTCCGTCTTCAGGTAGACAAGTAGGTCACCAATTAAAGATGACAACCAACTTGTCCAAGTACTCTAGGAGGACTTGTTCATGCGGTACATAAAGTAGGCTAGGGTACTGGTGGTGGTCATGGTTGAGTATTGGCCAAGGTCTTCTTGACCTAGAGCCAAAGCCCATTGTCATGATCCGACCATGTTGTGGCTTGGTAGGGCTTAAGGGTTTCAAGGATTCTAATGTGCGGGTGAACGTTTATCATCTTATCCTTAAGCACAGTTTCTGAGATGCCAATAGTTCTACCTAGTCCTTTAAACAAATCACATCATATTATCGAAAGAATCATCCCTTATAGGTCAACTACAATCATCACTCATGTTATTCACATCCTCATGGCTCCCGAGAGGAGGTCTAACAAAACCATACATGTCAACTATCCCCACACTCATATCTATGCAAAAATCCATGGGTAGAACATACAAGTTGCTAAGCTTAAACATCACAATCCAAGTACCCAGCTTATTCTTCCAAGGTCCAAGATAGTGCATCTCTATCCTAAGGAAACACGTCGTATACCAATCCAAGATCTTGTTTCCTTTCCTATGAATCAACTACAACAGCCCATTAACTACATACTTCATTAATTCTACAAATACAATGTCTATGGTGTTCCACATGACCTTCTAATGTCCTACAATCCCAAAATATTTGAAAGGGCTATCCTTACTATAGTCAGTCCACCAATTTCCATTATCATGATCTGATAAACTCCTATGTCAAGCTTATATAGATCCATAATTCAACTCCGACAATTAATCCAATCTCCTAGTTTTTCGTCCACCGAGAAACATGGCATCATGATCGAGATCATCAGTCTAAATCCAATTTACTCCGAACCATGTAGACTTACTCAGCATCTATACTCCACTAGGATCACCTATTTAAATCCAAATCTCATGTCCAACGAGAATTCCTACATGTTCCCCCAAGTCATTATCGTAACATTACCACTTCCTATCAATATCCCCTGGTTGAGTCAAATCCTTATACTTCCAAGAATTTCAGCTTGCGATCATAATTTGTCCTACTAAATCCAATTTACTTAGGGGTAATAAAAGTTATGCTACTCTATTATCTTGATCACACCAAGTTCCTCTACCAACATGAAAGCCTCATAATCCACCAAAGAGTCTCAGATAATTCCTCAAGGTCACCGTTATAAACTCATCAAGTCATTTGTTCTCTATTCCTATATCCTCAAATTGGTCATCCCTATGGCATCGCCAGTTTTGGTGCTATCTTAAGATGATAATGTGCTCGTTCACTATGTCCACTAGTTCCATAATGAACCCAGTGATGAGCAAGGTTACTGACGCTTAACTAGTTCTCTTGCAATTGTAGGTTAAGCTCATGGTGAAGTCTCGAAGGGTCTAGGGAACGGTTTCCAGTCTTGAGGGGTAAACATAACTCTACGGGGTTGCACTTTGTCGAGGAGGCTGTAGCAAAAGTCTTCAGTGCTAGTTGGTTGCCGAGGTGGAATCCTTGCTGCATCCTGCCTTGCTGGTCCTCAGTTGATGAGAGAGAGATGAGAGGGAAAAGTAGCATAGAGGGGAATGCCTAAAGGGGGTTCTATAGCGCAGGTGCAAACAAACAAGTGCCGAAAGAGCCAAACACAAGAATTAAGATAAGGAAGGTGATATAGTCGTGTACTTGTTGCCTAGGGCAAAAGTCCAACTTATATCAAGGCACAAACAAATAAAACAAGCAACACACAATCATGGTTCTATTCGAACCATCACACGGACTCGACTTCACATAGGGGGTACACAACTAATCCTACCCTAGGGGTTCTCGGACTCAGTAGTCGTGCTTGCTTCGTGTCTCAGAATGGAGGGCGTGCAGTCTTCTGGGTCTTCCTCAGTTGTCGCTACATCTCTTGTAGTTATTCGATGAAACGATCCGGGTTGGGCCTGAAGAATCTTCAACAATTTCTTGCCTGATGAGCTGACGGTGTGAAAGTGGTTCCTCGTAGCAGGCATTGACTCGGTCTTCTATTGTCTTCTTAATCATGACGATCCCTTTTGCGTTTAAAAGCGTCGACGGTACCAAGTAGGCAATCCTTTATGCAATGACATTAACAAGGCATAGTAAAGGTCCAACCTGTCGGTTACGTTGATGACAACATCGACACCAAGAGCGGGTGATAAAGAGAACCATTTTCCTGCTCACTATAGTGAGGCGGACCAAATGGCGAGGTTCTCATCCACCAGTGGTTGCCGATACGACAACGGTGGTGACAAGATTACTCTATTAGCGATGTATATCATGATCTTGCATATCCTATGCCCTGATCATCGTAGGCTAAGGTTCCATCATCTTGGGGCAGTGTCGAGGGTGTCACCATCTTCTGAGTCTTGGTTTCCCCATTCCTCGGGAAGGTATCCTCTATCTTGTCGTGGGGTCGCCAAACTTGTGTTCAAAAGATGTGGGTGAACGTCTGGCAAGGCGTATTCCTTCTAGGCTATCCACGAGGATTACGAGGAATCCAGTTGTCCGGGGCATAAGGGTACTAGCGACCATTACAAAAGTTTTGAAGGGGAAGAGGTCGATAAGGAAAATATATCTGAGTTTTTCAGAAAAACTCAGAAGGGAAGAGAAGTATAGATAGTTTTGAAAATTGTTTTACCCTAACGAACGACCATGCTAACTAAGGCTTCCTACAGTTAGGATGGCTCTGATACCAGCTCTGTGCGGACCCCGACTCATAAGTCGTGATCACCGAATGCACGTGTACAGTGATCCAGGGATCAATGCTCACTGAACACACAGAAGCTGAATAACAAGAGTCTTACATCCATACATACCGTCTTACACAAATTATGACCATTATGGTCAAGTCTTACATAGATAAAGCCTTAAGGGCTGAACATCAGATAAAACACAAGCAGCGGAAATCTTCGTTGATAAGTAGAACCCATGCCATCTGCCTTAACCCTACAGGCATTCTGACTGGGAAATGTCCTAGTTCGCATGTTCGTCACCAAAGAACTCTTCCTCGAACTCCTGCTCTTCCATGCCTGGCCAATTAAATAACCTGTGGCAAGCCAATGAGTACTTTGAATGTACTCGCAAGCAACCCATGTTTCGGATCAAGGTAACAATGCATTGCATATAACTAAGTAACATGCAAATGCGGGTTTGAGTGAAATGACATGATCAAGCCTCTAGTAAAACATGCATCATAAGGATTCAGATTTCTGTGTGAACAGGTTACAGATATCAACATAAATAGAGTTTAGAACAACTCTAGCTTAATCAACACGTCAAGTCTTTACTTGACCCATGCAACTTACACATACCAAGTTTGTAAAAATTCTAGACATATTTTAAGTAGCACCACCCAACTGTCCTTGACTGTGGACACGGCTATTCGAATAGTTTGACACTCTGCAGAGGTTGTACACTTTACCCACAAGATCCGGGAAGCTTCTGTGTCATCCACGACCCGCAGTACCTCAAGTACCCGGGTTAAGTTCCCGGTCACTATCTTTCCCTAGGTGACACTAACATAGAGTCCACTCATTGGTACACGGCCCTCGTGTATAATCATAAAGATCTTGGGACTTGCCCTTTCATTTTCACATCTACACGAAGGACCAACGGTGTGTCCGGTGCCCTGTAAAAACAGTCATGGCCGCCTATCCAAGCACGACCCCGTCCCGAGAGTGAACTCATGTCACCCCCGTCACTACTAATGTGGGCACCATGCTAGTATTAGACTAGGTAATCAATAATGCCCCGTCCCATAAGAGGTAGTGTGGTTGTACGAGTTTAGTTGGGACGGTCAACACACCTTAAATCTAATCCATCTTTTACACATGAAAATGCTTTGGCACACCACTTCTTCATCAAGTGGTGACCTAGTTCAACATCACCCATGGGCATTAGGGGCACCCGTTGGGGTTTTTGAAAGATTGTAACCAAGTGATGATCATGACATAAATGCATCATCAAGTATTTATCGTATCTCTAAGCACAAGGTAGAGTTACGAACATGCAAGTATCAATGGGTAGGCATCAATGCAATGGTCATGACAACTCATCCTCAACATCATCATTATACATACGGAAGGTTACCGATGAACAAGAGAGGGGTATCATGGTCAAAGGGCTTCTTGCCTGGCTCAAACAAGTCTTCGAGGTCTTCAAATCCTTCTGGTCCAACTCCTTCGTTAACTTCGCAATCTAACGTCGCAAAGTATCGGCACACAATAAGGCAATAGCACAAACAGAAAAATAAAAGTGCTCATAAAAATTTCAACTTATTTTTGTTAAATATTAGGATGAAAACTAAGAATGCAAAAATTCTTAGTTTTGGAATTGGAGCTATAGAAACAGAGAAATGGATTTTAAAATATGGATTTAATTGCTCAAATTTGAATTTAAATTTGAACAGTACAGAAAAGTGTGATGGATTTGCATGAAAGTTACACCATTAAATAGGTGGGATTATTACAAGATTTTTGGAGTTGGAATTATTTAATTTGGATAAATAATGTGGGCTGTGGAATTTTTGGAAACCCACTGTAAAAAGAAAAAGGAAAAAGGCTGGGGGCTACTGTGCTTACTAGGCTAGAACAGCCGCAGCGTAGCAGGCCCAGAAGGGAAATGGCCCGGGAGAGCCGTCGCGCGTGCGTGCGCGTTTAAACCCGACAGGCGAGGCCCGGCTGCCAGCAGGAGACAGAGGAGGGGGGAGAGAGGTGAGGATGACAGGTAGGCTCCACCTGTCATCTCCAACCTCGCGGCAGAGAGGCCGGCGAGCTCACCGGCGACGTTTCCGAGCACGGCGGGGCGAGCTGATGGCACGGCTGGACTCCTTGTTGTGTCGCCGTTCGGGTGGTGGTGGTTGCGGTCGCCGGAGTGGCCTGGTTAGCCGGCGAAGACGTCATGCGGCGGAGGAGCTTCGGGCGTCGGTGGTTGTGGTCGTCCCCGGCTGCAAACGAAGGGGGAAACAACGGGGAAAGGATCAGTGGGTTGCAGTGGTTCCAGATCAAGGAAGAGGAGTGGCGGAGGAGGTCTGTACCATGCGAACGCCGGCGAGCCGAAGCGGCGGAGCTCGAGCTCGATCTCGAGCTCGAGGCCCTCTAGAGATGAACGGGAGGCGTAGGAGGACGATTGGGAGTGGGAGAGAGCGAGTGGTGGTGAGGGAGAGGCTCGGGGAGGCTTTAAATAGCTAGCCCGTGGCTCACCGTGGACCAGTACGCCGGCGGGGTTGTTGTCGTAGCTGTAGGTCACGGGGGCGCACGTGGGCGTGTTTGGCTCGTTCATGGAGGTGGTCTATGTCCAGGGGAAGGAAGAGAGAGAGTGGGGAGGGCCAGAGGCATCGCGCGTGTGAGCTCGCCCATTGGAGCTCTTGGGCGACCGGCGCGCGTGCGAAGGGAGGCAGCAGGAGGAGGAAAGAGGAGGGGGACAGGGGTGTGGCGTGCTACGGACATCGAGGTGGTCCTGCTGGTGCACGGGGGAGAGCCGAGGTGGTCGGAGGCGTTGGGAAGAGGGCGGCTACAGTGCGGGAGCGCAATGTAGCACGCTCCAGAGTGCGTGTGTGGCCAGCATGGCCATTTTTTTTGCGCTCTGGGCTTGGCTCCTAGTGTCCAGCAGCTCTAGGGAGAAGTAAAGAAGTAGGAAGGGGCATTGGATGCCCTGGAGAGGCCCTGGTGTGAGAAGGGTGGACAGGGAGAGAGAGAAAGAGGCTGTCCAGAGAGAGAAAGTGAGGATTTCACCCTCCATTTATTGTTCCATGGCCTTGCAAATTTTACCAGAGGTACAGAGTGATCATGGTTAGCTGTGGTAAAAAATTGAGTTCATGGAGAACAGTGGAAGAGGTCAAAGTGATGATTTTGGAAAAATGGCAGAAGGTGTTTGATGCAAGTTTGAGCCACTTTCACTTGTGTCCTTCTTGTGCCACTTGATGGGGATGAAGCACATGACCATTTGGAAATGTGGTAGAAATTTGGGATCATTTTGATAAAGTTCACAATGTAACTTTTGTAAACCCTAGAAATCAACAGAAATGGATTTGCTTAGATCTAGCTAAGCTAATCTCTTCTCCTTGATGCACCACTTGGTGTAGTGACATTATTTGGGTATTTGAGCATGTCCACAAAGTTTGGGATCAAATGGAGAAAGTTGGCAATGCAAAGTTGTTCAAGTTTGGTTCCGGACAGAGAGGGTTTTGGGGCACTTTTGTGAACCAAAATGATTTTGATTGAGATGAAACTTTGCAAGATCATCACATTATGCATATGTGACTTGCTAGAATTTTCCTGGATTTATTTGAAAATATTTCTTATAGAAATATTTCAAATACTTGAAATGAACAAAAATGGTTTTGGAGGGTTTTGTCCAATATTTTGATCATGACCATGTGTTAAAACTCATATATATGGAAAATATATGTCCACTGAGTTTCCCTAAATTTTCTCAAATATTTTTGAAGCTTTAAAATAATTTTAACCTATTAATGACCATTTCTGTCCTTAAGAAAAAGCCTTTAAATAAAATAGCAAAATAACTTTTAAATAATAATTTTGTGGTTTATGGGGGTCCTATATCTAATAGGAATCAAACATATATTTTGGAAGATTTTTACTTGCTTAATTAAGTGCTTGTAGTGCAAGCCTCAATTCAGGGGTTTTTTGAAAACCTAATTTAGAAAATTCTTTTTGGCCAAATTATTTTTGTAAGAAAATTCTATTATGTCCTATACACATGGCATGATCATTGGGCAAAGTTTTGGATCGAGGAGAAGGAGTATAAGAGTTGGAGGATTTATTTGATTTTTAGAGCACTTGCAAACAGCAATAAAAATCCAATCAAGCAAAGTTCAAAACACTCAAAAGTTTTTGTCAAACCACATTTTGTCATGATTTATTAGCTTAAGTGTTGTGGCATGAAAATCAGGGTGTGACATCGGACGACTCCTGCTGGGGTTGATCCCTTGAAAGGTGCCGGTAACTTTGAGCTCTTCTTCTGTTATATGCAGCTTGCTGATGACTTTGGGAGAAATCAGATTCAGCCTGGCCCCGCCGTCAACCAACATCTTTGTGACCTTGAGGTTGCGGATCTTTGGTGAAACCAACAACGGCAAGCACCCTATAGCGGTGGTGCGGTCAGGGTGATCCTCTTCATCAAATATGATGGGCGTGCGGGACCACTTGAGTGGTTTCCGAGAATCTGCCACTGGCTCCACAGCGTGGACCTCACGCGCCCACTGTTTAAGCTGGCGGTGAGAGGAGTGCAAGGATGCACCTCCATCAAAGCACAGGGCGTCAGTGGCCTTGTGGAACTCCTGCTCATTGGTTTCCTCTTCATCACCTTCATTGCTCTCGTCATCGCATTCCTTCTTCCCATGGCCTCTAGCAGGTTTCCCTTGATGCTGAGGGACCTTGCCGGGGCGACTTCCTCTGCGAACTCGGCCCTTCTCGCCAATGCCATGTTGGTCTCTCTCTCTCTTTGTCACGCTTCTCGTACTCAGCCTTTTGCTTCTTGACGAGTTGCTCAACTTGATGACATTCTTGAAGATCATGGCCCTTGGTCCGATCGATCTTGCAGTACAGCCCATCAGCCTTCCCAGCCTTCTCGGCCGCCGTAGCTTCCCGGCAGTCATTGCACGTGGCAACTTCTTTGCCGGGAGCTTCGGCCTTGGCCTTCTTGCCAGTACTAAGAACGCCAGACCCTTCGACAGCCAGAACCGTCTTGTCCTTGCGCTTCTTGTTGCATTTCTTGTTCTTCTTCTTCTGATTGGCAGCATCGTCGTCGTCCTCTGAGTCAACGTCGATGTCGTCTTCTTCTCCAGGGAGTCGCCTCGCCTCCTCTGTTCGGGCACACTTATCCACCAAAGTGTATAGCTCATTCACAGTCTTAGGCAACTAGACGTTCATCTTGGAATGTATCCTGCAGCTGCGTACGTTGGACTGGAACGCAGCTATCACAGCTGCCAGGTGGATGTCCGGAATGTTCTAGTGCACCCAGCTGAATCTCTGCATATACTTCCACAAACTCTCTCCTTCCTTCTGTGGGAGGAGCTATAATTCGCTGGGCCGCCCTGGTTCATGATGGCCGCCTTGAAGGCGCCGACAAACTCATTGCACAGGTCAGCCCAGGTCGAGATGGAGTTCTCCGGTAAGTGCATTAGGCACGCCCTCACATTTGGCTTGAGTGCCAAAGGGAAGTAGTTGGCAAATACCTTCTCATCTCTTCTTCCAGTGGCTTGAATAGCGATGGTGTAGATGCTCAAGAACTCTGTCGGGTTCAGTCTTCCATCTTACTTTTCTAGTATCTCTGGCTTGAACGTGCGGGCAGACGGCCAACGGACTTGCCGCAGCTCACGAGTGAAGGCAGGACACCCAACCTTGAATGGTAAGTATCCCTCTCCATCGGGCGCAGGCTCGTCGATGTCGGGGCCATTGCGCCTGTCGAACTGGCGGTGGGTTTCGCGGTGCCGTTCTATGGTGACACGTGTGTCTTCCCTTCGCCTGTCTTCCAGGACCCATCGCTGATCTCGACGGGCTCAAGGATTAGATGAAGCCATTGATACCTCGTCGGGTTCTTGATTGCGTGGCTGTGGCTCTGGCTACGGCCCCTGTGCTGGCTGTCGTGGAGGGGACTGCACCGTAGGTGTGGCCCCTTCGGTGCGGCCAGTGGCTCGGGCCATTGTTGCTGCCGGTGGAGGCCGCGACGGGCCTACCCACTGTGATCCTCCCCCCTCAGCAAAACCAATCAGGCTCTGAATGGTGGCTCTCCACTCATCCATTTGATCGGCCGCTGGAGGAAATCTCAATAGGAGTTGGTCCCGTGCCATGGCTTCCGAAGCAGTGCTTGGCATAGACGATGACGCAGATCGCGATGTCGCGTGACTTCTGACGGTGCCGGTATTGGCGGTGCCGTGCTCTCGTCGCCGTGAGCCGGTCGCCAGGGTGGCGTGGCGACGAGGTGGATGTGCTTGGGGATTGACAACCCCATTCGGCGCATTGTCTTAGCCAGCTTGCCCTAGGGATGGCGCGTGCCCTGCAGCCGCACCCGCAGTGGGGGCAGAAAGAAGGTTGCGATTTGCACCAGAGCGAGCGCCATCGCTGCGGCTGCGTCCCTCAGGGAGGTGGAGAGGAAGAGATGGAATGTTCTCCCCACCCGCATCTTGTGGAGCATGGCCGCTAGGATGTTATTAATGTTGTCTTCCTCTGGCGGCCCCTGCTCCCGCTTTGGCCGCAGGGGGAACGGTGATGGCGCCGCCTACGCCGGTCACGTCCCTCGCAACGTCCACGTCTCCGTGCGCCCCCATAGCCCCCACGGCATCAGTGGCTACATGCGAGGGGGCCTTCAAGGTGGACGGGTGAGCTGTAGCACCGAACTTTTTCTTGGGCGCCATGGATGATGAAGCCATCAATGAAGAAGGCGATGATGAGGATGACACGCTGCTTACACCCTCGGGTTCACACAAGCGCTCCCCCCTACCTAGCGCGCCAAAGATGTCGTGGTTCAACACGGCCACCTATGGGGCCATCGGCCCCTTGTGGTTCAGCAAGGGGGGAAGGGCGCGTTGCACAAAGAGCGAAGACCATAGAGCAGCACGGCAGTGATGACACGGGCAGTTTTTACCTAGGTTCGGGCCGCCGCGAGGCGTAAAACCCTACTCCTACTTTGGTGGATTGATGAAAGGACCGTGGTGGATACGCAGTGCTCAAGCCCGGCAAGGTCGCCTTGGGACGAGAACAGCTATGCACGTATGAGTGTACAAGGGTCCGAATCCTCTCTAAGGTTGCCATGGCCCTCCTTTTATTGGTCAAGGGGTTACCACAATGGCAAAATAGTCATTATCCAGTGATTAGATAGCCACAGTGTTATCATACCTAACTCTGCAAACAGGATAGAGTGCATTAAATGCACCGATTAGTGTCACATCGCGGGGGGGAGCCCGGCAAACCTTGTCGTGCTATTCATCCACCTACTCGCCTGCCTGCGTGACATGCCTCTGGACGGGTGTCATTTGGTGGTGATCTTCCTTAGAAATGGCTGCCACGTGCCAAATAACAGCCACTTAATCACTTGGAGGCTCGACACCGCACCGATAGGTGAATTGCGTTGCTGTGAGGTGGAACGGTGGCGTCTTTGCGGGGCGATCCGCCATTGGCGTCCCCGGCAAGCTTGTTGGGGGAGTCCTGAGACTTGTCTTCGGGGTGACCTCGACCTTGCCAGGCTCGCCTGCCCGGCAAGGGAGGTTTTTCCTTAGTGATATCTTGCTCCTTTGTCTTGTCTTGTACTTCTTGATCCGGCCTTTGATTTCTCAAAGAGCTATTTCTTCTGCTTGGCCTTGTCTTGGATATTGTAACCTTGTCCTTGAGCCTGTGTATAGTCCGGGCAACATACACCATGGTTTGTTGGACCGACATGTGGCGCAATATAACAATCCCATTGAATGCCTTGATCTTCATCTCATAGAAATTACTTTGAACGAGTAGTGAGGTACCACACCAAAAATTAAATTCGCTAGTTTCTTTGTTCAAAAAGCAAGTGTGCTCAAGGTAATGAGGTTTGCCCTACATATAGCATGCAGAAGTGACTGGTTTGCTAATCAGCACAGGCGTCTACAGTTGAATGGAAAATGCTCTACAGAAGCTGATTTTCAGTTTGTATCTTCACATGACAGATTATTCAAAAGTGATTGTATCAAGCTGCTATATGACTTCTCGGTGGCTAATCCTTTTGCAGAAATAATGCATGACTCAGATTCTGAAGAAGATGATTTTGATTTGTAAGAATAGTTTGAACCTTGTAATCTTTGAATTTGGGCCTTCTAATGCTTAATTTGGTTATGCAATCATGTCCTTATAAGAATATATGTTGTTGTTCTGTAGACAGAGCATATATGTTGTGCATCCTGAGCAAATCACATCGCATACATATTAAACTACAGAACTCGTTGGTGATTATTTCATTAATCGCTGACAATTGTTTACCACCAACTGTTTGCCCACAACACACACAACTTATTTGGAGCAATCGTTTGTGTTATTATCGGTCTTCCCACACATTTCTGATTATTGACCTGTTTGCCGCATACCACACACATCTTGTTAAGACGAACCGTTTTTGTTGTGTTGGCTAATCGTAAACATTTCATCCGAGTGAACTGTATGTCGTATATCGCACACAACTTGATCTGACTAATCATTTCTGTTGTGTTGGCTAATCGCAAATAGTTCATCCGATTGAACTGTATGCGGTATATCAGACACACCTTGATCTGGTTGACCCTTTCTATTGTTATGCTCATCGCAAACAGTTTCATACGGATCAACTTTATGCCATGCATCGCACACGCAACTCTAATCTTAATCGTGCTTGATTTCTCCACCATCGCACACAATTCATCTTATTGATGACGGTTTTATTAGAACACCATTTGTGATACATGCATCACACACAGTTTGTCTTATTGGTGACAGTTTTATTACAACACCATTTGCGATACATGCATCGCACACAGTTTCGTCGAAGGGTCTCTGATTCATGTGTTGCGTTAGCAACATCCTGCAGTAGTGATGCTTAGCAACAACAGACGACGATGGTCATTGCCGATGCCTTTCTCTGGCTGGCCGGTTAACCCAATATCTAAGTCGATAGAAAGGCCAAGCAAACACTCCACAGTATAGGACCCGAACCATCAGAACAAGGTAATCATACTCGAAACAACTGAGGCAACCCGTGATGTCCTATGAGACTAACGAGTCAAAATATCGCGGAACTGGGCCCAACTAGTTACTTTAATGGATTGTAAAACGTAAGTCCCGATGGACGCCTAGTACCTTTGTTATTACTATTTCTTCGTGAAGCCAAACAAGTTATGAATAACATATATTTCTGAATTATTCGGAAAAGAGCAAAAAAATGCAATGAGAATATAATGGAATTATTGCAATGATGATTTTCAGGAATTACCTGCAACCCCACGTGCAGAAAGAAACCAGGCACACAAACCAAACGATCTACGGGCCAAGAAAAAGCGGGATCAAAGATACATGCATCATACACACGTAAAAAGGATGAAACGGTCAAAGGGGGCACACTCACCTTTGTGCAAATTGGCGCAGAGACCAGCTACAACCTAAAAGCTAATCAAACTGTTTGAAACATAAAAAGGAAGCTAAGTGAAGGATGTTTCTTGCGAATGGCCTGCAAATGATTATCTTTGCTTTCAACAAAATGGCAAGTCTAACATTTTCCATGCTCACTTTGCAAATTTAGGAGTTGATATTTAAAAACAAAAGGTTCTTGGTTATGTCCTAAATATTCCTGAAGAGTGATAACATGATAAAATCTGAAAGTTTAACACATTAACAATACATTGGGAGCTAGTCTGTATGTAGCGTACCCCGAAACCAAGCATCCGGTTATTGTTCGGGTAGACCAAATACAGTTCAGCGACTCAGCCATTCGACCTCTTTGCATGCACAACCCACCGTAATGACCAACAAACATAGACCATAGCTCCTCGTACACCTCTATATACATACACATACTCCACAAGAATAGGACGAGAGTCATCCATAGACCTCCACTAGCCGATCTGTTGTAGGGTGGAACCCTATTGGATGATCTTTTCACACTTGGAGGGGAAAGGTAAGAGCAACAAGAGAAATCCCTCAAACAAAAACCAACTAGACATTCGCTAGAATAGCATAGTTGAGATCCACAAGCATACAAGATCAATCAAAGGAAAACCAGCACAAAGATAAGTTCTTCTGAAATCCAAGAGGAGATGAGGTCTTGATGATCTAGATAGATCCTTCCCTAGAGGGGGTCTTGATATCCAATAGGGATCTCCTCCTAGGAGGTCTTAATCTCATTTAGGAGTGGTAGATGAGAAAAGCTCCCTCTAAATAGTCTCATACACTCTGTTAACCCTAAAAAATGTCTTAGGCACGGAATATATAGGTGGATGGAGGTGAGGGATGAGTTGAGGGGCAAAACAGGAACTCCACGACTGAATCTTGTGAGGGCCATGCACATGGGCTAATAGGCCCCGTGTGCATGGTACACACCCGTGCGCACAAGGTAGCTACAGCGGCGAGGCCTGTGGGCACGGAGTATGGAGGCACGTGCGCATGAGGTGTGTGTCTTCACTTCTAGTAGCTCTCTGGGTAGTCCGTGGGAATGTGGTCGAGCAAGCCCATTGTAACACCCAAGGTTTCTATCAAACCCAATGGTGCTACCACACTAACAAAATTCTACAACTTCTAGGAAAACTCAAAATTTCGGCAAAGTTTTCTTTGTTTCTTGGACATCAACAAGATGCAATTTAGATATAGTATAACTAACCAACAATTTAAGTTCAATTATTCAACCATCACTGGTACAACGAGCTGCTAAACAAATGGTTTTTAACCCCTTTCCGCGACGGCATTTTAAACCGTTGCCATGCGAGTGTGTGCGATAGGGGGGGTCCTTCCCATGTGACCCAGAAACCGTTGGGGATAGGGAGTAGCAATGCATACGTTTTGCATAACTGAGCGTATGTGATGCCGGCACCTATCCCAAACGCGAGTCTTCAGACAACTGTTTGTGATATCTCCAATATCCCAAACGCTCCATCCTTTCTAATCGTTTGTGCTCGCATTACCATCACACTCTGTTCTGTTGTGCTACGTTTACGATGCGAGCCCCATCACAAATATTTCATGATTATAGAACATGTATGATAAGCAGACAATCACACATATTCACTTCTGCCGAACCGTATGGGATAGATAATTAAAAATATTAGCTAATCAACATACGAGTATCAGATAGGATTACGAAACATGGAAATGCCGTACCAGTGTCGTATAGGATAACTAGCGCACACGCTATTCTGTGGTGCTATGTCTTATGATGCGCACGTGTCGGTGCAACAAACCCTGGGTCTGTTGCCCAGACTGTGCACAGGCACGGGGACGAGATTGAAGCACCAACCCAAGTCAGAATACAAGGGACTAAGAGGTTCAAAGGACTAACATGAAGATCAGAGGGACCAAGATCAAGCCAAAGAAGCAAGGCACCATTAGGAGAAGGGCCTCCTTTGCTGGGCAGGCGAGCTCGGCAAGGGGCGAGGCCACCCCCGGAAGACGACGTCCAAGACGTCTCGACAGGGCCTGCCGGAGCACATGGAGGCAAAACCACCTCACCAACTACTCCACCATGACCCACGTCGTCAATCAGTGCGGTGTCAAACCGCGGATTGACTAAGTGGTAGCCATTCACCACATGGTAGCCTCTCCCTACAGGAAACACCTGCAGATGACACCCGTCCTGCGATGTGTCAAGCGAGCAGGCGTGGAGCTGGCGAGATAGCCCGGCAAGCCTTGCTGGGCAACCAACGATGTGATGTTGAGCGGTGCATTTAATGCGTCCAGTCAGCCCAAAGAGTTAGGTATGATAGCACTGTTTGCTATCTTATCAATGCATAATGACTGTTTTGCCATTGTGGTGACCCCTTAATCTATAAAAGGAGGCCCATGGCGACAGTAGAGAGGGTTAGAAGCTTGGATAACTCAGACCCCCATACGCGCGTAGCCACTGCCGCCCCGAGGCAACCCTTGCCGGGCAACTGTACTACGCTCCACCAGCACCTTTCCACCATCAATCCACCAAAGCAGGGTAGGGTTTTACACCTCAGGGTGGCCCAAACCTGGGTAAAAATGCCTGTGTGATCTCTGCCGTGCTGCCACACACTCGTCTACTCTTTGTGCAACATGCCGCCCCTCTGCCGAACCAGCAAGGGGCCTCTTGGTCCCATAGGTGGCCGTGGTTTCCCGTGACATCTTTGGCGCGCCAAGTAGGGGGACCCCTTGCGCGAACCTGAAGGCGTGTGTAGCGCGTCACCATCATCACCATCAGCATCATCGACGACGCCATCGACCATGGCGCCCAAGAGGAAACCCGGTTCTTCGGCTCGTCCTTCCACCTCGAAGGCTCCGTTGCCCGCGGCCCCTAACGCTGTGGGGGGTGCGCAGACATGTCAGGACGCGGACGCTGCTGGGGATGTGGTCGGAGCAGGCGGCGCCGTCACCACTTCCCCCGCGGCCGGCGCAGGAGCAGCAGACATCAGAGGAGAGCAGCATCAGCAACATCCCGACGGCAATGCTCCACAAGGTCCGAGTGAAGGGGTTACTCCATCCGCGCCCCTTTCGCCCGCCGACGGGCACAACCACAACAACGGCGCTCGGGCCGGAGCGAATCGCTGCCCTCCGACCGCTCCCACCACGGGTGCGGTCGCAGCGCGTGCACCTCCCCCGGGACGGGTCGACCAAGCCACTACGCTCGACGGAGCCACTAGCCCTCGAGCGCCTTTGCCGCACCACCCTGCCATCCAGGGGGTCGCCCCGCAGCAGCGGGGGCGCAGTGCTGCCGCCACTGGCACCGTCAGGAGCCGAGCAATGATGCGATCGACTCCATCATCACCCATGCCAAGTACAACCTCAGAGGCCATGGCGCGGGCTCAGCTGCTGCTGAGGTTTCCTCCAGCGGCCGAGCAAATGGACGAATGGCGTGCCACCATCCAAAGTCTGATCGGTTTCGCCGAAGCTGGGGGCTCACGGCAAGCTGGCCCGCCACGACCGCCCCAAGCGACAGCAACGGCTCATGCTGCTGACTGTACAGAAGGGGCCATCCCCACGGTGCAGTCCCCGCCACGGTAGCCAGCGCGAGTGCAACAGAATCCAGACCCCGACGACGTCTCGATGGCCTCTTCTGACCCTCGAGCGCGTCCAGGCCAACGACGAGCCCCGGAGGATAGGCGGAGAGGAGACACGCGCGCTGTTGTCGAGCAATGCCGCGACAACCTCCGCCGGACCGATAGGTGCGACGGACCCGGCGTCGACGAGCCCGCGCTCGGTATTGGTGGGTGCCTACCTTTCGAGGTTGGCTGCCCTGCCTTTACCCGTGAGCTGCGGCAAGTCCGTTGGCCGTCCATTCGCACGTTCAAGCCAGAGATACCTGAGAAGTACGATGGGAGGCTGAACCCGACAGAGTTCCTGAGCATCTACACCATCGCTGTTCAGGCTGCCGGGGGAAGAGATGAGAAGGTGTTCGCCAAATACTTTCCTTTGGCCCTCAAGTCCAATGTGAGGTCTTGGCTGATGCACCTGCCGGAGAACTCCATTTTGTCATCGGCAGACCTGTGCCATGAGTTCATCGGTGCCTTCACCGGTGGCCACCAAGAGCCGGGCCGACCCAGCGACTTGCAGCTTCTCCAACAAAAGGATGGAGAGACCCTCCGTAAGTATTTACAGAGATTCGGCAAAGTTCGTAGAAATATCCCAAATATCCATCCGGCAGCCGTGATAGCCGCCTTCCAGTCCAATGTGCGCAACCGCCGGATTTGTTCCGAGATGAATGTATGGTTGCCCAAGACTGTGAAGGAGCTCTACACGTTGGTGGATAAGTGTGCTCGGATGGAGGAGGGAAGAAAGTTGCCCGGAGAGGAAGATTGCACCAATATTGATTCAGAGGATGAGGATGAATCAACCAGTCAGAAGAAGAGCAAGAAGCGCAGTAAGAAGCGAAGGGATAAGGCAGTAATGACTGTTGAAGGATCGGGCACGCCTAGTACCGGCAAGAAGGCCAAAGCTAAGGACCCCGGCAAGAAAGCTGCCATGTGTGCTGACTAGTGGGAAGCCGCTGCTGCCGAGAAAGCCGGGAAAGGTGATGGGCCGTATTGCAAGATTCATCGGACCAAGGGCCACGACCTTCAAGAGTGTTATCATGTTGAGCCGCTTGTCAAAAGACAGAAAGCAGAGTATGAGAAGTGTGACAAGGAAAAGGGTCAGAATGTAGCTAGCGGCAAGGCCGAGGTGGTGAAGTAAATATCCCCGGCAAACCCTTTTGGAACGAAGGAAAACCCGCCAGAGGTCGAGAGAAGGAAGCCTGTGGTGATGAGAGTGATGGAGGGGATGAAGAGGAAACCAGTGAGCAAGAGTTTCAGAAGGCCACCGATGCCCTGTGCATTGACGGGGGTGCATCTCTGCACACCTCTCACCACCAACTCAAGCGATGGGCGCGAGAAGTCAATGCCATGGAGCCAGCGCCCGAGGCCCGGAAGCCGCTCAAGTGGTCCCGTACGCCCATCATCTTTGATGAGGAGGATCATCCTAGCTGTACCACTGCGGTAGGGTGTTTGCCATTGTTGGTCTCCCCAACAATCCGCAACCTCAAGGTCACGAAGATGTTGGTGGATGGCGGGGTCGGGTTGAATCTGATTTCCCCAGCAGTTATCAGCATGTTTCAGATAGCAGAGGAAGAGCTAGAGGTTACCGGCACGTTTCAAGGAGTTAATCCCGGTAGGAGCCGTCCTAAGGGAAAGATCACGTTGCTTGTAACGTTCGGGGGAGAACTGAACTACCGGACTGAGAGGATTGTGATTGATGTGGTTGATCTCCCCCTGCCATACAATGGGATTCTTGGACGCCCAGGCCTGGCTAAGTTCATGGCAGCATCTCACTATGCCTACAACACCTTGAAGATGCCTGGGCCACTGGGAGTCATCACTATCCCATCAGATGAGAAGGATGCAATCATTTGTGTGGACAAGATGTACCGGGATGCGGTCGCAGCAGAGGCAGCGGCAGCAGTAGCTCCCGCTAAGGAAAGCAAAGGAAAGAAGAGGGATTGCAGGGACTCCAGCAAAGATTCCGGGAAGCGTGCCCCCACCGAGTGCACGGCACCCGTTGACGACGTGCCGGAGTGTTCCAATGGCAAGAGATCCAAGGTCGCTGCACCCCAAGTGAAGAAGGTCCCGGCAGGGCTGGCTGACGTTGATGGTACTTTCACTATCATCGTCACCCTCGATGACAAATTGGAAACCGCGCTCGTTGCCTTCCTGCGGGCGAATATCGATGTGTTTGCCTGGCAACCATCTGATATCCCCGGTGTTCCCAGGGAGGTAATCGAGCACCACCTTGCTGTCTGCCCACATGCCCGATCTGTCAAGCAAAAAGTCCGGAAGCAGGCCTTGGAGAGGCAGCAGTTCATTGTAGAAGAGATCAAGAGACTAGAGGCAGCTGGATTGGTCAGAGGAGTACTGCATCCCACGTGGTTGGCAAACCCAGTGGTAGTCCGGAAGGCTAACGGGAAGTGGAGGCTTTGCATAGATTTCACAGATCTCAACAAGGCTTGCTCGAAGGACCCGTTTCCCTTGCCGCGTATCGATCAGATTGTGGATTCCACTTCAGGTTATGATTTGCTCTCCTTTCTGGATACATATTTTGGGTATCATTAGATCTTCATGTCCAAGGAAGATGAAGAGAAGACGTCGTTCATCACTCCATGTGGTACGTACTATTTTGTCTGCATGCCATTCGGATTAAAGAATGCCGGGTCCACTTTTGCAAGGGCAGTCTAGATTGGTTTTGAGCCACAGTTGCACAGAAACATAGAAGCCTATATGGATGATATTGTGGTCAAGACCATGGATAGGGCCACCCTTATTCAAGATTTGGAGGAGACATTTGCTAATCTGCGCAAAATCAATTTGAAGCTCAACCCGGAGAAGTGTGTATTTGGTGTTGCCTCCAGAAAAGTTGCTTGGGTTCTTTGTATCCCATCGCGGGATCGAAGCCATTCCCGACAAGATCAAGGCTATCGAGTAGATCCATGCACCAAGGACAGTTAAGGATGTGAGGCGTCTAACAGGATGCGCTGCCGCGCTAAGCAGATTCATATCCAAGTCTGCCGAGCGCGCCCTGCCGTTCTTCAAAATTTTGAAGAAGGCAGGTCCCATGAAGTGGACCCCGGAAGCAGATGCAGCTTTGTAAGAGTTGAAGGCCTACTTGTCCTTCGTGCCTACCTTGGGCGCTCCCAAACCCTAGGTGCCGTTGCTATTGTACCTAGCGGCAACCAACCAAGTAGTCAGTGCAGCTTTGGTAGCGCAGCGAGAAGTGGATGAGGCAGAGAATGAGCAGAGACCGGCAGAGTCAGAGAAGGATCAGGACAGCAATGAGCACGGCAACTAGAGCAACCCCAAGGACGTGACAAGGAAGAAAGTGGTGTAGCGCCAAATGTACTTCGTCAGCTCCTTATTACAGGGGGCTAGATCGAGGTACTCTGCGTGCAAAAGTTGATTTTTGGTCTCATCATGGCCTCAAGGAAACTACGCCACTACTTCCAAGCCCATGAGATCACGGTTGTCACTCATTTCCCATTGCAACGGATACTCTGAAACCCTGAGGCTACCTATAGAATAGTGGAGTGGGCTTTGGAGTTATCCAGTTTTGGTTTGAAGTTTGAAAGCACATCAACTATTCAGAGCAGGGCATTGGCAGAGTTTATTGCAGAATGGACGCCAACCCCTGATGAGGAAGTGATGGAGAGAGCTATCCCCCGCAAGGAATCGCCCCAAGAATGGACTATATATTTTGATGGTGCATTTTCCCTACAAGGTGCAGGAGCTGGCGTGCTTCTTGTTGCCCCCTCCGGGGAGCACTTGAGGTATGTCGTCCAAATGCATTTTGCCCGGGAAGAAGCAACAAACAACACAACAGAATATGAAGGGCTCCTTGCCGGGCTTAGGATTGCAGCTGAATTGGGAATTAAGAAGTTGATCATTCGAGGAGATTCACAGCTTGTGGTGAGACAAGTTAACAAGGATTACCAAAGTCCATTGATGGAAGCATACGTCGAGGAAGTGAGGAGATTGGAGGAGCACTTTGACGGATTGCAAACAGAGCACGTACCCCGTGCGAAAAACAGCATAGCTGATCATCTGTCAAAGTGTGCTGCACAGAAGCTCCCTGTGGAACCAGGGACTTTTGTTCTCCATCTCATTCAGCCCTCCGTATCCCCAGCTACAATGGCCCGTAAAAGGAGAAAGTTGGACTCCGGTAAGCCTCTCCCGGTAGAGCCATTTGCTCCTGGCAGAGACCCTGCTGGAAACAACTCCTCGTAGTCTACCGGACCACACCCTCCAGCCGGGCCCATGGACCCCACGAACGAGGCATGTGCTCCCGCTGCAGAGGAGGTGCCGCTAGTCCTCGTTGCCGAGCCCCAGGCTCCAACTTGGGCAAGGCACATTGTCCACTTCCTCCAAATCGGAGAGCTTCCCGGCAACCAAGACAAAGCTGAAAAAGTAGCCTGGAGGGCCAGTATGGATCTGTTTGTCGATGACACTCTATGCAGAAGGACGCCCAACGGTGTGAAATTAAAGTGTGTCTGTCGGGAAGAAGGAAAGGAACTGCTGGCTGAGATACACAAAGGCATGTGCGGCTCCCACATTGGATCAAGGGCACTAGTTGGGAAAGCATTCCGGCAAGGATTCTATTGGCCCACAGCCCTCCAAGATGCGGTCAAGCTAGTCACCAAATGTGAAGCCTGCCAGTTCCATTCCAAGAAAACCCACCTGCCTGCCCAACCTCTTCAAACAATCCCTCTATCATGGCAATTTCGGTCTGGGGGCTCAATATCCTCGGCCCCTTCCCCCGAGCAATCGGGGGCTTTGAATTCTTGTTTGTTGCTATCGACAAGTTTACAAAGTGGCTGGAAGTGACTGCTCAGTCAGCTATCAAGTTCTTGAAAGAATTGGTGTGTCGTTTTAGAGTTTCGGCAAGGATCATTACCGACAACGGCACCCAGTTCACGAGCCGCACCTTCATGCAATATGTTCATGCCCTCGGATGCAAGATCTCATTTGCCTCTGTGGCACACCCCCGGAGCAATGGGCAAGCTGAGAGGGCGAATGCTGAAGTGCTATGTGGACTCAAGACGAGAACCTTTGATACGCTGCAGAAGCACGGCAGGTGGTGGATCGAGGAGCAGCCGGTAGTTCTCTGGTCCCTCAGAATGACACCAAACCGAGCTACCGGGCAGACTCCCTTCTCCCTGGTCTACGGGGCAGAAGCAGTTATCCCCACGAAACTCATTTACGGGTTGCCTCGAGTGCTTGCCAACGATGAAGTAGCGCAAGATCAGCACCGGCGTGACTACGCTGTGCTACTTGAGGAGAACCGTCTCCGGGCTGCTACGCGTGCTGCATGCTATCAGCAAGCCCTGCGTCGCTATCATAGCCGCAGGGTTCACGCCCGGTGTTTGGAGGAAGGTGACCTTGTCCTTAGGCGCGTTCAGTCCGCCAAGGGTACAAACAAGTTGTCACCGAAGTGGGAAGGCCCTTACCGGGTAGTACGAGTCACCAGACCTGGCGCTGTCCGTCTGGAGACCAGAGATGGCATTTAGTTGCAAAACTCATGGAATATTGAGCATCTCCACAAGTTCTACCCGTAAGGCGCGGCTGTCGGGCCCTACCCGGCAGCCACCCTTTTGTACAGGCCTTGCCTCAGCTGCATGTAACCCCTTGTACAAAGCCAGGGTTATGACCCTGTGCAAGAGAAAACAAAGAAGCGCTGTGGGGGGGCCCCGACCAAGATTGCATGCATGCATGAGCATTCCAAGATCACTGCATAAGCATTTCATGAGCACTTGCATATGCATATAGATAGGATCGCATCCTGCATTCGTTCTCATCCGCATGAAGCTGCAGGTTCTTGCCGTGAACTTGGCTTTGACAAGGAGTTGAGAAGATTGCCCGGCACTGCGATCCCCGGCAAGCCAAACAGATAAGTTCTACCTCCTGTCCATTAGTGTTCTGTAAGTTATAACTTGTGCATAAGAAAACCCCGCCACTCTTTTGAGACTTAGGTGCTCCCATCCCTGACTCGAACGTTACTTCGCACAGGATGGTCGTAGTGGCCTTTGGTAAAAAGAAGTTGGCGGGGGGCTGGCCCCTTTGCCTGTTACCCGGTAGACACAGCTCTCCAGCAGACAAAAAAGGTGCCGGCAGGATAGCCTGCCGGGGAAAACTCGTTTATTTACACTAAAGAGGCATCTCGCCTCTGCATGGACATACACATGCACGGGTTCTCAGCAAGGTTCATCTTTTTCATTAATTTGCTGATACAAGTACAAGCATTACAGAACACAAACATGGACTCGAGAGTTTACATTATTTGAATTAAAATTTGGCAATTGCCTACAAGTTTAAGATTGAAAAAAGATAGGTGCTCCGTAAACTCCTCTACCTGTCCCTCTTATCCCAGGTAGTGCGGTGGGAAGAGAAGAGGGTGGGTGATGCGCCGGCACAACGCCACCCCCGATCCCCGTCAGGAGCTGTCGGACACAGCCTAACAAGATCGGGAGTGGCGAGCCTGCAAAGGAGGAAGACGTGTGGAGCGCCCTGGTGGCCCTAGGATCACTGCTTCCAGGACCGAGCGGGGGGCTCCAGCATAGGCACCGACAGGGGAGGACGCCGGGGCCCAGCCAGAAGTCCCCCAGGGAAGTGGATGCACCAGAGGGGCTAGCCTATCCCCGGCGGCCCGGGAAAACGGTGATGACGGCGCCGGGGAAAGGGGGGAAGAGCCGGACAGACGAGCAGCAGGCCGCCAGTACGAGACGAACGCGTCGATGCAGTCGTGCTCCTACTGGATGGCCTGCCTCCCGTCTTCTCCTTCTCCCCTGGCTTCGTCTTCATCAACATCGTTCCGAGGGAAGGCCGGGACTCCAGCCCGGTGCCTTCCCTGGGGAGACGGCGAGTAGCCAGGGGACTTGAGGTGCACCGCTCCCCGCCTTGGCGGGCAGGAAGGCGCACCTCTCATCAACATCAGCCCCAAGACCTCCGGGAGGGGCGGTGCTGGGATTACCAATGGTCTCCAGCCCCGCCTCCCAGCCAAGCCTCGAAGGAACCAAGAGGTTCGCCATAGCAAGGACCAGGCTCACTCCCCGAGCACCAGCACCGGCATTTGGCAACACTAGCCCCAACCAAGAGCCCGGGGGCTGGCCCCAGGCTCTCCTCTTCAGCATAACTAGCAGAGGCAGAAAGCGGAGGAGAAGAAGAATGCGAGGGTGGGTAACTTCGCCCTCCTCCACCCCTCCATTTTATAGGCGGATCGGGGAGGGGAGCCACTCCCTCAACAGGCGGCCACCGTCCTCCTTTTCCAACTCAAGACGATCGGGCCCTCGCCTTGATGCTCTCCCACGCAACACGCCTCCGTTACCTACCCCGCGCGACGCATGCAGCATACGTGGGTAAGGATAAGGGTGTGGTGGGAAGAGTGAATTGGCGGTTTCTCCCCCGTGCGTTAAAGTCATTCACGGGCCATCGCTGGAGCGGCCCCACCACCATTGGCCTTACACGATGCGCGGAGAAACCGGAAACTGGCCAAAAATCAATGCTAATGAAGAAGCAAAGAAGACCTCAAGAGAGTAGCCTCTTCAGTGACCCCGCCTGTGCACTTATTAGACCCCACCCCGACGACGCTCGGTAGCGCATTCGGGGCAGGCCCGGGGGCTTCTGTCGGTGCAACAAACCCTCGGTCTGTAGCCCAGACAGTGCACAGGCACGGGGACAAGATTGAAGCACCAACCCAAGTCAGAATACAGGGGACTAAGAGGTTCAAAGGACTAACCTGCAGATCAAGAGGGACCAAGATCAAGCCAAAGAAGCAAGGCACCATCAGGAGAAGGGCCTCCTTTGACGGGCAGGCGAGCTCGGCAAGGGGCAAGGCTACCCCCGGAAGACGACGTCGAAGACGTCCCGGCAGGGCCTGCCGGGGCACACGGAGGCAAAACCACCTCATCAACTACTCCACCACGACCCACGTCATCAATCAGTGCGGTGTCAAACCGCGGAGTGACTAAGTGGCAGCCATTCACCATATGGCAGCCTCTCCGTACAAGAAACACCTGCAGATGACACCCGTCCTACGACGTGTCAAGCGAGCAGGCATGGAGCTGGCGAGATAGCCCGGCAAGCCTTGCCGGGCAACCAATGATGTGACATTGAGCGGCACATTTAATGCGCCCTATCAGCCCGCAGAGTTAGATATGATAGCACTATTTGCTATCTTATCAATACATAATGACTGTTTTGCATTGTGGTGGCCCCTTAATCTATAAAAGGAGGCCCATGGCGACCGTAGAGGGGTTAGAAGGTTGGGTAACTCAGAGCCCCATACGCGCGTAGCCACTTCCGCCCTGAGGCAACCCTTGCCGGACAAGTGTACTACGCTCCACTACCACCTTTCCACCATCAATCCACCAAAGCAGGAGTAGGGTTTTACACCTCACGGCGGCCCGAACCTGGGTAAAAATGCCTGTGTGATCTCTGTCGTGATGCCACACACTCGTCTGCTCTTTGTGCAACGCGACGCCCCCCTGAAGAACCAGCAAGGGGCCTCCTGGTCCCATAGGTGGCCGTGGTTTCCAACGACACTGCTACGGAGAAAGCCGGGAAAGGTGATGGGCCGTATTGCAAGATTCATCAGACCAAGGGCCACGACCTTCAAGAGTGTTATCAGGTTGAGCAGCTTGTCAAAAGACAGAAAGCAGAGTATGAGAAGCGTGACAAGGAAAAGGGTCAGAATGTTGCGGTGGCAAGGGCCGAGGTGGTGAAGTAAATCGCCCCAGCAAACCCTTTCAGAACCAATGAAAACCCGCTAGAGGTCGAGAGAAGGAAGCCTGTGGTGATGAGAGTGATGGAGGGGATGAAGAGGAAACCAGTGAGCAAGAGTTTCAGAAGGCCACCGACGCCCTGTGCATTGACGGGGGTGCATCTCTGCAAAACTCTCACCGCCAACTCAAACAGTGGGCGCGAGAAGTCAATGCCGTGGAGCCAGCGCCCGAGGCTCGGAAGCCGCTCAAGTGGCCCCGTACACAAATCATCTTTGACGAGGAGGATCATCCTAGCCGTACCACTGTGGTAGGGTGTTTGCCATTGTTGGTCTCCCCAATAATCCGCAACCTCAAGGTCACGAAGATGTTGGTGGACGGCGGGGCTGGGTTGAATCTGATTTCCCCAGCAGTTATCGGCAAGCTTCAGATAGCAGAGGAAGAGCTAGAGGTTACCGGCACATTTCAAGGAGCTAATCCCGGCAGGAGCCGTCCTAAGAGGATTGGTGGTAACGTTTGGGGGAGAACTGAACTACCGGACTAAGAGGATTGTGTTTGATGTGGTTGATCTCCCCCTGCCATACAATGGGATTCTTGGACGCCCGACCGTGGCTAAGTTCATGGCAGCATCTCACTATGCCTACAACACCTTGAAGATGCCTGGGCCACAGGGAGTCATCACCATCCCATAAGATGAGAAGGATGCAATCATTTGTGTGGACAAGATTTACCGGGATGCGGTCGCAGCAGAGGCAGCGGCAGTAGCAGCTCCCGCTAAGGAAAGAAAAGGAAAGAAGAGGCATTGCAAGGACTCCGGCAAAGAGTCCGGGAAGCATGCCCCCACCAAGTGCACGGCACCCATTGACGACGTGCCGGAGTGTTCCAATGGCAAGAGATCCAAGGTCGCTGCACCCCAAGTGAAGAAGGTCCCGGCAGGGCTGGCTGGCGTTGATGGTACTTTCACTATCAGCGCCACCCTCAATGACAAATAGGAAAGTGCGCTCGTTGCCTTCCTGCGGGCGAATATCGATGTGTTTGCCTGGCAACCATCAGATATCCCCGGTGTTCCCAGGGAGGTAATCGAGCACCACCTTGCTGTCTGCCTACATGCCCGACCTGTCAAGCAGAAAGTCTAGAAGCAGTCCTTGGAGAGGCAGCAGTTCATTGCAGAAGAGATCAAGAGACTAGAGGCAGCTGGATTGGTCAGAGGAGTACTGCATCCCATGTGGTTGGCAAACCCAGTGGTAGTCTGGAAGGCTAATGGGAAGTGGAGGCTTTGCATAGATTTCACAGATCTCAAGAAGGCGTGCCCGAAGGACCCGTTTCCCTTGCCGCGTATCGATCAGATTGTGGATTCCACTTCAAGTTGTGATTTGCTCTCCTTTCTGGATGCGTATTCTGGGTATCACCAGATCTTCCTGTCCAAGGAAGATGAAGATAAGACGTCGTTCATAACTCCATGTGGTACGTACTGTTTTGTCCGCATGCCATTCGGATTAAAGAGTGCCAGGTCCACTTTTGCAAGGGCAGTCCAGATTGGTTTTGAGCCACAGTTGCACAGAAACATAGAAGCCTATATGGATGATATTGTGGTCAAGACCAAGGATAGGGCCACCCTTATTCAAGATTTGGAGGAGACGTTTGCTAATCTGTGCAAAATCAATTTGAAGCTCAACCCGGAGAAGTGTGTATTTGGTGTTCCCTCCGACAAGTTGCTTGGGTTCTTTGTATCCCATCGCGGGATCGAAGCCATTCCCGACAAGATCAAGGCTATCGAGAAGATCCAAGCACCAAGGACAGTTAAGGATGTGAGGCGTCTGACAGGATGCATTGCCGCGCTAAGCAGATTCATCTCCAAGTCTGCCGAGCGCGCCCTGCCGTTCTTCAAAATTTTGAAGAAGGCAGGACCCATGAAGTGGACCCCGGAAGCAGATGCAGCTTTGCAAGAGTTGAAGGCCTACTTGTCCTCCGTGCCTACCTTGGTCGCTCCCAAACCCCAGGAGTCATTGCTACTGTACCTAGAGGCAACCAACCAAGTAGTCAGTGCAGCTTGGGTAGCGCAGCGAGAAGTGGATGAGGCAGAGAGTGAGCAGAGACCGGCAGAGTCAGAGAAGGATCAGGAAAGCAATGAGCACGGCAACGAGAGCAACCCCAAGGATGCGGCAAGGAAGAAAGTGGTGCAGCGACCAGTGTACTTCGTCAGCTCCTTATTACAGGGTGCTAGATCGAGGTACTCTGGCGTGCAAAAGTTGATTTTTGGTCTCATCATGGCCTCAAGGAAACTGCGCCACTACTTCCAAGCCCATGAGATCACTGTTGTCACTCGTTTCCCATTGCAACGGATACTCCGAAACCCTGAGGCTACCGGCAGAATAGTGGAGTGGGCTTTGGAGTTATCTAGTTTTGGTTTGAAGTTTGAAAGCACATCAACTATTCAGAGCAGGGCATTGGCAGAGTTTATTGCAGAATGGACGCCAACCCCTGATGAGGAAGTGACAAAGACAGCTATCCCCGGCAAGGAATCGCCCCAAGAATGGATTATATAATTTGATGGTGCTTTTTCCCTACAAGGTGCAGGTACTGGCGTGCTTCTTGTTTCCCCCTCCGGGGAGCACTTGAGGTACGTCGTCCAAATGCATTTTGCCCGGGAAGAAGCAACCAACAACACAGCAGAATATGAAGGGCTCCTTGCCGGGCTCAGGATTGCAGCTGAATTGGGAATTAAGAAGCTGATCATTCGAGGAGATTCATAGCTTGTGGTGAGAAAAGTTAACAAGGATTACCAGAGTCCATTGATAGAAGCATACGTCGAGGAAGTGAGGAGATTGGAGGAGCACTTTGACGGATTGCAAACAGAGCACGTCCCCCATGTGGAAAACAGCATAGTTGATCATCTGTCAAAGTGTGCTGCGCAGAAGCTCCCTGTGGAACCAGGGACTTTTGTTCTCCATCTCACTCAGCCCTCCGTATCCCCATCAACAATGGCCCAAAAAAGGAGAAAGTTGGACTCCGGTAAGCCTCTCCCGGTAGAGCCATCCGCTCCTGGCAGAGACCCTGCCGGAAACAACTCCTCATAGTCCGCTAGACCACACCCTCCAGCCGGGCCCATGGACCCCGCAAACGAGGCATGTGCTCCCGCTGTAGAGGAGGTGCCGCTAGTCCTTGTTGCCGAGCCCTAGGCTCCAACTTGGGCAAGGCACATTGTCCACTTCCTCCAAACCGGAGAGCTTCCCGGCAACCAAGACGAAGCTGAAAAAGTAGCCCGGAGGGCCAGTATGTATCAGTTTGTCGATGAAACTCTGTATAGAAGGAGGCCCAATGGTGTGAAATTAAAGTGTGTCTGCCGGGAAGAAGGAAAGGAACTGTTGGTTGCGATACACAAAGGCATGTGCGGCTCCCACATTGGATCAAGGGCACTAGTTGGGAAAGCAATCCGGCAAGGATTCTATTGGCCCACAGCCCTGCAAGATGCGGTCGAGCTAGTCACCAAATGTGAAGCCTGCCAGTTCCATTCAAAGAAAACTCACCTGCCTGCCCAAGCTCTTCAAACAATCCCTCTATCATGGCCATTTTCAGTCTAGGGGATCGATATCCTCGGCCCCTTCACCCGAGCAATCGGGGGCTTTGAATTCTTGTTCGTTGCTATCGACAAGTTTACAAAGTGGCCGGAAGTGACTGCCGTGAGAAAGGTGACTGCTCAGTCAGCTATCAAGTTCTTGAAAGAATTGGTGTGTCGTTTTGAAGTTCTGGCAAGGATCATTACCGACAACGGCACCAAGTTCACGAGTAGCGCCTTCATGCAATATGTTCATGCCCTCGGATACAAGATCTCATTTGCCTCTGTGGCACACCCCCAGAGCAATGGTCAAGCTGAGAGGGCGAACGCTGAAGTGCTGCATGGACTCAAGACGAGAACCTTTGATACGCTACAGAAGCACGGCAGGCGGTGGATCAAGGAGCTACCGGTAGTTCTCTGCTCCCTTAGAATGACACCAAACGAGCTACCGGGCAGACTCCCTTCTCCCTGGTCTACGGGGCAGAAGCAGTTATCCCCACGGAACTCATTTACGGGTCACGTCGAGTGCTTTCCTACGCTGAAGTAGTGCAAGATCAGCACCGGCGTGATGGCGTTGTGCTACTCGAGGAGAACCGTCTCCGGGCTGCTACGCGTGCTGCACGCTATCAGCAAGCCCTGCGTCACTATCATAGCCGCAGGGTTCACGCCCGGTGTTTTGAGGAAGGTGACCTTGTCCTTAGGCGCGTTCAGTCCACCAAGGGTACAAACAAGTTGTCACCGAAGTGGGAAGGCCCTTACCAGGTAGTACGAGTCACCAAACCTAGCGCAGTCCATCTGGAGACTAGAGATGGCATTCAGTTGCAAAACTCATGGAATATTGAGCATCTTCGCAAGTTCTACCCGTAAGGCGCGGCTGTCGGGCCCTACCCGGCAGCCACCCTTTTGTACAGGCCTTGCCTCAGCTGCATGTAACCCCTTGTAAAAAGCTAGGGCGATGAACCTGTGCAAGAGAAAACAAAGAAGCGCTATGGGGGGCCCCCGACCAAGATTGCATGCATGCATGAGCATTCCAAAATCACTGCATAAGCATTTCATGAGCATTTGCATATGCATATAGATAGGATCACATCCGGCATTCATTCTCATCCGCATGAAGCTGCAGGTTCCTGCCGTGAACTTGGCTTTGATGAGGAGTTGAGAAGATTGCCCGGCACTGCGATCCCCGGCAAGCCAAACAGATAAGTTCTACCTCCTGTCCATTAGTGTTCTGTAAGTTATAACTTGTCCATAAGAAAACCCCGCCACTCTTTTGAGACTTAGGTGCTCCCATCCCTGACTCGAATGTTGGTTCGGACAGGATGGTCATAGTGGCCTTTGGTAAAAAGAAGTTGGTGGGGGGCTGGCCCCTTTGCATGTTGCTCGGTAGACGCAACTCTCCGGCAGACAGAAAAGGTGCCGGCAGGATAGCCTACCGGGGAAAACTCGTTTATTTACACTAAAAAGGCATCTCGCCTCTGCATGGAATACAAATGCACGGGTTCCTGGCAAGGTTCAACTTTTTCATTAATATGCTGATACAAGTACAAGCATTACAGAACACAAACATGGACTCGAGAGATTACATTATTTGAATTAAAATTTGGCAATTGCCTACAATTTCAAAGATTGAAAAAAGATAGGTGCTCCGTAACTCCTTTCCCTGTCCCTCTTATCCCAGGTAGTGCGGTGGGAAGAGAAGAGGGTGGGCGACACGCCGGCACAACGCCAGCCCGATCCCCGTCAGGAGCTGTCGGACACAGCCTAACAAGATCGAGAGTGGCGAGGCTGCGAAGGAGGAAGGCGTGCGGAGCGCCCTGGCAACCCAAGGATCACCGCTTCCAGGACCGAGCTGGGGGCTCCAGCACAGGCATCGGTAGGGGAGGATGCCGGGGCCCAGCCAGAAGACCCCCAGGGGAAGCGGAAGCGCCAGAGGGGCAAGCATTTCCCCGGTGGCCCGAGAAAACGGTGATGACTGCGCCGGGGAAAGGGGGGAAGAGCCAGACAGACGGGCAGCAGGTCGCCAGTACGAGACGAACGCGTCGATGCAGTCGTGCTCCTACTGGACGGCCTGCCTCCCATCTTCTGCTTCTCCCCTGGCATCGTCTTCATCAAGACCGTTCCGGGGGAAGGCCGGGACTCCAGCCCGACGCCTTCCCCGGGGAGATGGCGAGCAGCCAGGGGGCTTGATGCGCACTGCTCCCCGCCTTGGCGGGCAGGAATGCGCGCCTCTCATCAACATCAGCCCCAAGATCTCCGGGAGGGGGGGTGCTAGGATTACCAATGGTCTCCAGCCCCGCCTCCCAGCCAAGCCTCGAAGGAACCAAGAGGTTGGCCACAGCAAGGACCAGGCTCACTCCCCGAGAGCCAGCACCGGCATTTGGCAAAACTAGCCCCAACCAAGAGCCCGGGGGCAGGCCCCAGGCTCTCCTCTTCAGCATAACCAGCAGAGGCAGAAAGCAGAGGAGAAGAAGAATGTGAGGGTGGGTGACTTCGCCCTCCTCCACCCCTCCATTATATAGGCTGATCGGGGAGGGGAGCCGCTCCCTCAACAGGCGGCCACCGTCCTCCTCCACCAACTCAAGACGACCGGGCCCTCGCCTTGATGCTCTTCCATGCCACACGCCTCTGTTACCTACCCCGCGCGATGCATGCAGCATACGTGGCGATGGATAAGGGCGTGGTGGGAAGAGTGAATTGGCGGTTTCTCCCCCGTGCGTTAAAGTCATTCACGGGCCATCACTGGAGCGGCCACACCACCATTGGCCTTACACGACGCGCAGAGAAACCGGAAACTGGCCCGGAATCAAGGCTAATGAAGAAGCAAAGAAGACCTCAAGAGACCAGCCTCTTCAGCGACCCCGCCTGTGCACTTATTAGGCCCTACCCCGACGACGCTCGGCAGCGCGTTCGGGGTAGGCCCGGGGGCTTCTGTCGGTGCAACAAACCCTGGGTCTGTTGCCCAGACTGTGCATAGGCACGGGGATGAGATTGAAGCACCAACCCAAGTCAGAATACAAGGGACTAAGTTGTTCAAAGGACTAACATGCAGATCAGAGGAACCAAGATCAAGCCAAAGAAGCAAGGCACCATCAGGAGAAGGGCCTCCTTTGCCGGGCAGGCGAGCTCGGCAAGGGGCGAGGCCACCCCCAAAAGACGACGTCCCGGCAGGGCCTGTCGGGGCACACGGAGGCAAAACCACCTCACCAACTACTCCACCACGACCCACATCATCAATCAGTGCGGTGTCAAACCGTGGAGTGACTAAGTGGTAGCCATTCACCACATGGCAGCCTCTCCCTACAGGAAACACCTGCAGATGACACCCGTCCTGCGACGTGTCAAGCGAGTAGGCGTGGAGCTGGCGAGATAGCCCGGCAAGCCTTGCCGGGCAACCAACGATGTGACGTTGAGCGGTGCATTTAATGCGCCCTATCAGCCCGCAGAGTTAGGTATGATAGCACTGTTTGCTATCTTATCAATGCATAATGACTGTTTTGCCATTGTGGTGACCCCTTAATCTATAAAAGGAGGCCCATGGCGACCGTAGAGAGGGTTAGAAGGTTGGACAACTCAGACCCCCCTGCGCGCGTAGCTACTGCCGCCCCAACGCAATCCTTGTCGGGCAAGTGTACTACACTCCACCACCACCTTTCCACCATCAATCCACCAAAGCAGGAGGTAGGGTTTTACGTCTCACGGCGGCCCGAACCTGGGTAAAAATGCCTCTGTGATCTCTGCCATGATGCCACACGCTCGTCTGCTCTTTGTGCAACACGACGCCCCCTACCGAACCAGCAAGGGGCCTCCTGGTCCCATAGGTGGCCGTGGTTTCCCGCGACAGCATGACCTCAGAAACAGTTCATGATTGTAAACCGCGTATGATAAGGCGACTATCACAAACATTTAGTTTGCTCGCATCCTTTGTGACATTGTCTCACATCACACACGCTTTGCAAAAGCAACCGTGTGCATGGTTACACACGTTTCCTCTCTGTCAACCATGTGGGATTAAGATGTATATCACACACATTGTGCTTTACAGACTATGGGCACTGTAATGACCTGCACAGCGTAATTTCACCCTAATTTAATTGATGCTATTTAAAATTGTACCGAATTTGAATTTGAAAGTAGGCATAGCTTTATTCATATCCATCAGGTTCAAACAACCAATGCATTATTCAATTCACAAGTACATATGTTCAAGAATTACATAAGCACCAAATGAAGAATGATGAACCATAGTTGTATACATGAACTATTAAAGACGGTAAAGAAAGAGGTGAAAGACATTCTGGTTGCTGAACAAGGTGAAGCGGAATGCCCATATTGTGCCCTCCTCCATGGAGAAGGCACGCACAACTCTAGTCCAACCCCTTGTGATGGCCGACCACCCATCCTTCACTATCTTCATGAGGACATCTAGATAGTCATCGTGTTCTGGTAGGAATACTTTAACCTTTGCATGCCCACCAATCATGTAGTTTGAGAGGTAATCTGGCGTAAACTACTTTGGGAACCACTAAAAGATTCAGACATTGTCATCTAACATAACTCATTATGGGCAGTAAAAAGAAAGCTGCAGAGTTCTTACTAACCATCCATGTAGTTCATTGTTGTCTGGGATAAAGTGTAAAAAAATAGTTTAATTGCCATCTTTTGACGCATTTTACTAACAATCTTTATTAGTTTCCTCACTTGATGTTGGTTCATGAATATCTCATTGCCCCATACGCAAAAAGGGTCAAAGCGCGGATCTTTACCAATGACATATGTACCTAAAAGCACCAAGTTAATATTAGAAGCTAAACAACAATCGCACAATGATGTAGTACAACACTCCCTCCGTCCCATTATATATGATCTTATAACATCCAATATACTCACATATTGAATGAATTAACATCTTATATTATGGGGCGGAAGGAGTTTATTACATTTTTACAAATATCGGCCGATTAACTGCAGTTAACTACTGCTGTGTTGTTGTTGCTACTGCTCTTCTATGTATATCTAGACATCATCAGAACATTAAGGTAACACTCTTCCTTGTTGCTATGTAACCTAGGATTGCCTATTTAGACATTCAGTACAATGCATGTTGCTATGTATCCTCAGATATATTAGATATGACCCTAGTTTACCTACCAATAAATGGGTTACATATATATTCAGTTAAATGTTCGATTCACCGATTAATCCCTTATCATCCCCCGGCCTATATGGTACCAGCTACTGATATTCTGAACAGTGAGTATATATAAGCCATGGGATGAAACTAACCTTGATGGAAAACAACAGTCGTTCCCAAAATTGTCATGTGTAAGTACATCGAAAGGCATGTTAAGCAGAACAGGCTAAACATCAAGCAAATATATCCAGAATAGAAAACATAATCTCCAAATGATAGCTTCAGTGTGAAGGTTAAAGCACACTAGTTAAGCAAAACAAGAAGTGGAAAGGTGTGTTAACTGCAACATGCCTAGCATTTAACAACAAGCAAATATAGTCATTCAAACTGGTATTGTGCCTGTCTAAGTACTCTAGTTATTGTTAAATAAAAATGGAAAAGCGTGTTAACTACAACATGCTTAACAACAACCAAATGTAGTCATTCATAGTGGTATTTGAAACTGAACTGCACAGTTCATACTTTCACATATAGAACATCACATTGTGAATAACTGAAATAAACAATGCATACTATGAACAACCGAAGATAGCAATTGAACCTGGACATATGCTAACTACAAACAACCGAACAACCAAAAACTATTGAAAGAGGCATATGCTCGCTACAACAGGCTTAACAACAACCAAATATAGTCATTCATATTGGTATTGTTGAAACTGGTATTGATGAAATTGAACTACACACTTCATACTTGCACATATAGAACATCACTTTGTGAATAACTGAAATAAACAAGGCATACTACAAACAACCAAAGATAGCAATTGAAACTAGACATATGCTAACTATAAACAACCGACCAACCAAAAAACGTTAAAAGATGCATATGCTAGCTATAACAGGCTTAACAACAAGCAAATATATTCATTCCTATTGGTATTGTTGAAACTGGTATTGATGAAATTGTACTGCACAGTAAATACTTGCACATATAGAGCATCATATTGTGAACAAATGAAATAAACAAGGCATACTCCAAACAACCAAATATAGCAGTTAAAACTGGACCTATTCTCACTACATTACAAAAGGGGTCGACAAAACAAATCATGGGTTCCCCCTGTGAAGAGGCACGAAAAAACAAATCATGGGTTTCCTCACTTGTCACAGATGGGCTCATTCCCATGGGAAGAGCACGAACTCTGGGTGTGCTCCATGTTGTCGCAGATGGGCTCTTTCCCCTTGGAAGTGCCGGAGAGGGTGCCCTCCTCGTGGTCGCCGTCGATGAGGTCTGACCTGGCAGCTCTGGACCCCAAGCTAGCGTCGAAGAACGTGTCCTTCAGAAATGACGAAAGGGGCTTGATGGCGATGTAGGATGGAAAATTCTTGACAGCGAGCCAGAGGAGATCAGCGGTGGGGCCATAGATGAGATCGATGATGGTTGAACCTGAGGGGTTGGGGTTGGGCCACATAACCTGTGACATGGCCCGTGTCAGGCCACCGCTGTCGACGAACTCGATGTCATAGCTGGTGTCTGTGACATACCAGCATATTCTAGCCCGCTGATTGAGAGCCTGCGGCTAGTAATGGTCGCCAGCTTCCTCGGCGGCCAACTCGGCGACGTCGGGCGAAGAGGCCGTGATAAACCTCTTTTGGGCCATTCGCTCCTCGAGCTCCACGGGAAGCGTAGCCGGGCTTAGGCTGCGATGCTCTAGAGTAGGGGATCGGGACGGGGATGGGGATCTGTGGGAAAGGGGGCGTTTAGCAGGCATCATCTAAGAAACACATGGCAGCTAGGGTATGGAGATCGGTGGGCAAGCTGCAAGGGAAAACCAGTAGATGTTGACAATGTAGGCCTTGCGGTGGCGGCGACTGAGGGAGTCCTGGATTAAGGGGTCCTCGTCCCGTCGGCCCATTACATATGGGCCAGACTGATGGGCTACTATGGGGCCAAGCTAGAGCGCGGATCCATGGCCGGACAGGAGATCTTCGGAGTCGTGGTGTGCCCTCCAAGTCAAGATTTATCATGATCTTTCCTTCATTGTAAACGATAGCATGTAACCCTAACCCTAATGGTGTGTATATAAACCAAGGGGTTTTAGTCTTTAGGGCTAGAGCAACATCCATCACCCCATCTACCTAGGGTTTAGCTCGCCTGATCTCGTGGTAGATCAACTCTGTAACTATATCATACACATCAAATACAATCAAGCAGGACGTAGGGTTTTACCTCCTAAAGAGGGCCCGAACCTGGTTAAACACCGTGTTCTTCATCCCTTGTTCCCCATTGATCCTAGATCCACAGTTCGGGACCCCCTACCCGAGATCCACCAGTTTTGACACCGACATTGGTGCTTTCATTGAGAGTTCCGCTGTTGGGTCACCGAAGGAACAATGGCTCGCCTGATCATCGGAGATGGCGTTAGCTCCAGGAACCTCTTTGTCCCTGGCCAACTCTTCGCGTTCGGCAGCATTGTGTTGCACGCCTACCCAATTGGTCAACTAGACCAAATCAATAAATTTTCCCCTGACCATCGGATTAGATTTGGCAACTTGGAGTACGTCACGGACGGCCGAGGAGATCTCGTCTTTGTCGGATTCGCAGCCTCTCCCCATACCCCTATGGGCCCCGCTGTGCCTGCTCCGGAGCTTTCTCCCAATCCGATCTACATATCAAGCTCAACCCCTTAGCCGGCCTCAAGCTCGGATAGCTCCACCCTGACCAGAGGTCAGGAATCCCCTTCGACCGCACCAGTGTGCCCGCCGAAGAGCCAGCTTCAGGCCTCAATGTAGAAGAGGTGTTCGGACGCCAAGAGTCACTCTCGGCCAAACCCTCTCCTCATAACATGCCTCTAGCCATGAGCCCCAGCAACGGGTCGATGTTCAGAAGCCAGGAATCATCCCTGGCTGAACCGCCCCCACCAACTTTGCTTCGAGCCCCAATACGGAGACAGCGTCCAAAGATCAGGTCATGTCCACGGTATCTTATGTCTGTCCAGCCACAAGCCCGACCCCGGGCGTCGAGGCCAACTCGGCCCTGGAAGACCAGGATTCGGTTCGGACCTGGATCACCCCTCTCCCCGCCACGATGGAGTCCGATCCCGAGCGGCCACAACACGCCAGCGTGGCAAGCCTCGCTCTGTTAAATGAGGTGCTCGATCGAATCCGGATGATGGCCATTCAAGATAATTCGTCCTCGGCCTGCGTTCAGCAGTCCCTTGAGGCAGATTTCAGGGAATTTTACGTCCCACCCACCACCCACCTAGTAGCCACAGTCGAGGACTTAACCGACATCTTGGACTACACTTTGGAAAACGCCAAATACATGAACAAGGATAGTGGAGCCACGGCTAACACTGATGCCGCTCCCCCCGTCACAGGCCACTGGACGACCACGTCCACTTACGACGTCTACATGGTGGACACTCCGAAAGACAACGACAGCACACCCAGAAAGGATAATGGCAAGCCCAGCGATGAGCTGCCAAAACGCCGCAGATAACGCCGCTGGTCCAAGGCATGTCGAAGCCACGCGAGCAACACCGATACCGGAGAGAACGACACTCCAGACAACGCGGACAACCTCGGCAACCATGGTGCCGACGAACAAGCACAAGACGATCACGAGGACCATGAGGATCTGCTCAACCTTGAATACCTCAGTGACTCCAAAGACAGTAACTACCTCCCCCTTTCTGAAGTGGAGGTTAGTTTGGGTGACGAAGATTTTATCGTCCCCAAAGACCCGTTGGATCAAGAGCTGTTCAAACGGCAGCTAATTGCCACCGCGCGTAGCCTAAAGAAACAGCGGCAAAAAATAAAAGCTAAATTGGATACCCTCAATGATAGATGGACTAAGGTCCTGGCTGCCGAAGAGGGGTATGGCTACGAACGGCAAACCAAGGGCTACCCAATGTGCATACTATTGCCACAATTCAATGTAGAGGCCATAGAGCACACACCTCCAAGGCATACTCGGGCGGAACAGCTGGACCGCCCCCTCGAGGACGGGACAGGATAACTGATAAAGCCGAACCACCTCCCGCTCCACCTCGCCGTCAAGGCAAGGAGCCATTACGGCTAGCCTATAAGTACGACCTACGACGCAACCTTAACGTGCGGGCAGGTCTCACAAAGTACATTTACAGGCTCAAAGATAGTCCTGCCATTAGAAGGGACGTATACCAAGCCTGGTTAGACCGAAATGATATCGTTCGGTATCAACAACGAGTCCGGATGATAGATGATCTCTGGCACGACATAGCCCGAATCAGGGGCGCCGCTCATCCTCTCCGCTTCATAGGTAGAGTGATGCAGCATCAATTCCCGCAGGGTTTCAAACCTATAAATATTGAGCCCTATGACGGGACAACAGATCCGGTAGTATGGATTGAAGATTTTCTGCTACACATTCATATGGCACGAGGAGACGACCTCCATGCCATCAAGTACCTACCGTTAAAGCTCAAGGGTCCGGCCAGACACTGGTTAAATAGCCTTCCCGAAGAGTCCATAGGATGTTGGGAGGAGCTTGAGGATGCCTTTCGAGCTAACTTTCAGGGCACTTATGTCCGGCCCCCGGACACCAATGACCTGAGTCACATAATTCAGCAGCCTGGAGAGTCATCTCGGCAATTTTGGAACCGGTTTTTGACCAAGAAAAATCAGATTGTCGATTGTCCAGACGCTGAAGCTATAGCCGCCTTCAGGCATAGTATTCAGGACGAATGGCTAGCATGACAGCTCAGCCAGGACAAGCCGAAGATGATGGCAGCGCTTACATCCTTGATGACCCGCTTCTGCGCCGGCGAGGAAAGTTGGCTGGATCATAAAAGCACCAATCTAGAAGCCCCCGGCACCTCAAAAGTCCGGGACGGGAACGGGAAGCCTTGACGGAACAATAACAAACGTCGCCACAATGAATGGGAAGCTGATGAGACGGCAGTAAATGCCAGATTCTGAAATCCGAAGCCCGGTTCACGAAAAAAGCTTTCTAAAGGCAATCAGGATGGACCAACTAAGTTGGATGCATTCTTGGACAGGCCCTGCCAGATCCATGGCACCCCCGAGAAGCCCGCCAACCACACCAACCATAACTGTTGGGTGATAAAACAGGCCGACAAGCTCATAACCAAGGACTCTGGTAAAAGCCCTCGAAGTGAGGATGATGAGGAGCCCCGCTGGACAAAAAGTGGAGCCAAAAAAGCCCTTCCCTTCTAAGATCAAGACGGTGAACATGATCTACGCCACCCATATACCAAGGAAGGAGCGGAAGAGCGCACTGCGGGATGTGTACGCTGTCGAGCCCGTAGCGCCGAAATTTAAACCGTGGTCGGCTCACCTGATCACCTTTGACCGTAAGGACTATCCCACCAGTATCCGTCATGGAGGATCGGCGGCCTTGGTACTCGATCCCATTGTCGACGGGTACCACCTCACGAGAGTCCTCATGGATAGAGGCAGTAGCCTCAATCTGTTTTACACAGACACAGTGAGGAAAATGGGGATCGATCCGTCAAGGATCAAACCCAGTAACACCACCTTCAAGGGGGTTATTCTGGGCGTAGAGGCCCGCTACTCATGTACGGTGAGTCTGGAAGTAGTATTCGGCTCACCAGACAACTTCCGGAGTGAAGACTTGATCTTCAATATTGCCCCTTTTCACAGCGGCAACCATGCCCTCCTCGGACGAATGGCCTTTGCTAAGTTTAACGTTGTCTTGAATTATGCATACCTCAAGCTAAAGATGTCTGGCCCTTCGAGCAAATAGCACCATGTGTTCGGCTCAACCAAACTATGGCATTGCCATGTCTTTGGATGACAAGCGGATGACTCCGGACTCACCCATCAGGGTTCCTATTCAAGACCCCATCGACGGCATGCATTTTTCTACACGGACGAGTCACTTACCCAGCAGAAGAAAAGGCGCAGTCGTGCAAGAGGGCACAGTTGAGGCTTCAACCCACGCATCAAGGCCCTGTGTAAACCTTTCGGTGTAAAATTATCCTTTTGTACATACCATAAACACCTCGGCAGTTCGAATTGTACGGATAGACGTCTAGAGCTTATGGAAAATAAAAACATCTTTTTACAGTGTTCGGGCATCCGCATTGTCTAGCCCTCTTCTTTCTCTTTTTCCTGCTCTTCGAACAACTGGGCATGCACACATTGTGTAACAAATACAAATCGGTTCATTAACCACAAGCGTGATCATGCCATCAGCTCTACGTACTAAGTCCGGCACCACTTTCCATTGTGTGTTCGCCATCTCGGATATTGCACTATATGCATTAGTTCCGAACTATGTCTTGGGTCAATAGTTGGGTTGCTCGGCTCCTGTGCTTGCCTTCTTACGTTCCGCATGTTCGGCTAAGAAGGTAAAGGGAGAACCCCTCCGATTGTACTTTTGGCTAGTCCAGCTAAGCACCTCAGGGGAGAAAGCCGAAAACTGACCGTCACAGTAAGCGTGAACTGGTCAGTGATCCGATGACAAGTGTCAAACTCAAAAATCGTTAGCGATTTATCCGTGTCATACGCAGGGTTCATCCTAGCATAAACCACGTGATTACAAAGGCATGCCTCGGCTCCCACGTACATCACAAAGCACCAGGGGCTAGTCCTTGGCTCCTGCAGTCAAGCTCCTATGGCTAAGTGAAAGCAATAAAGCCGCATAGGCCGATTGCCTAGTCTCTCTCACGCACTACCGCCTTCGGGCACCGAGACATAGGCTAAGGGTAACAGTGCGGAGACGAAACACCCCTCGTAATATTTACTTGGGGGTTGAAGCCGACGAATGGTGACTTTCGGAATAATGAACGGCCGCACAGGAGTCAAAATTAAATTATCATAGTTTAAAAACATGCAAAGGGGCTGCATTATAAAGCACAAGGTCCAATTGACAACTTAATACAATCAGTCAATGATTACATTTTTTGAGCACTGGCCCTCTATCGCCCGAGCACCATCCATAACTTGTGCGAAATACAGTTTGGGGCGGCGATGCTCCTTTCCAACCAGTGGGGGACCAGTGGCCATGTCCATTGGCTTGATCTTAGGCCAATGAACCATGGTCTTCGCAAAGGCCAGCCTAGCTCCTTCAAGGCATGCAGAACGCTTCATCGTATCAATCCGGGGAGACGCATCACGCAGCGTCTGCACCAGGCCGAAGTAGCTGTCCGCAAATGGCTCTATGGGCCATAGCCAGATGCAAACATCCTTCAGGGCCGACTCTGCCATCCGATGCAGCTCCTTCAGCTGCTTCATCTGGTTGCTGAGGAGGGGAGGGTGCTCGGGCACCTAGAACTGCGACCAGAAAAGTCGCTATTCGGAGTCCTCCTCCCGCGTGGCCTAGTGCTCCGCCACAGCAGCCGCACTCTTCAGAACCTCGGCGAAAATGCCTGCGGAGTGCCAGATCCGCGTCAGCAAGGCGAACCTGTTGCCGCCAAAAACACTCTGCTGTAAGTATTTCTTACAATCTGCGATTTGCTTCACTTGGCGGAGCTCCTCCCGGACACCCCACACTTCCGTCCTGGCCTCCCGGAGCTCTTTGTCCACCTTGGATAGCTCGGAGGACTGCTCTTTCTGCTTCTGCTCAAGGGCCTCACATTTTGATAGAAGCTTACCTTGCGCCTCATCAAGCCATTTGTTGACGAGGTCAAGCTCCTCTTCGGAGCATCTAAGCTTCTGATCCATCTCCTCCAGGGCAGCGACATTAGCAGCCGTGGCCAAGGATGATGCATGTGATATCAAATCAATTATGACACTTTAAATACTGGCCTAAGGATATTCGACCCTCTGTAAGGTTTTTTGCAATCCTTACAGAGTCTCGGGGGCACTTATGCATAAGGCCTACTCAAACTTTGGCTAAAAAAGCCAGAACTATTTTGAGGGGAAAGAACATTACTTGACTCACCTCAAAGCCTGTCAAAAGGCCCTGGACAGCATCATTCAGTCCGGTATGTACGGACCGAACACCCCGTAGAACCACACCCATAAGGGCGCAGTGCTCATCGATGATAACGGAGTTCTTCACCAACCCCTCCATTGCATCCGGCCAGCCCGCCGCCGCCTGGTTGTTGGTGTTCAGCGCGGGTGCTGGGACCTCAACCCCTCCTCCGTCGGAAGGCAGGATCGGCACCTTTGAGGGCCTTGGGTGCTCAGGTGTGGCTGCCTAGGAGGGTCCGGTTGGTCTGGACTCTCCTACCGTATTCGCCAGGAGGGTTACACCTTCCTGGTCTTCGATGACCGACGCATCAGCCTCAGCCATGGCTGCATTGCCCGCTTGCCCCGTGTTCGGACGGGGAGGGGTCCTTCGGGACAGCACCTTCCCGGCCTCTTCAGGGACCAGGGGAGGTACGGAGCGCGATGCTGATCCACTGTCCACCAATTCGGCGGGCGAAGTGGTCCCCTCCGAGGTCTGCTCGGCAGGGTGGCCGCGCGGTGGACTGTGGTATAACACAGTCGGTTCCCATCAGTAAGAGACTGGTAAAATAAAGTAAGCAAGACATGTCGAAGTTCACACCTCATGGCGGGGGGCTTGACCCTGAGTTCCTTCTCCGGAACCTCTTCAGATGCAACGGACTCCTCATCGGAGTCCGAATTGTCGGGCAGGACCAGCTTGGGTCTGCACTACCTCTTCTGGGCTCGAGGGGGTTGCTCCTCCTCGGCGTCCTCGGACACAGCCCTCTTCTTGGAGTGGGAAGGCGCTTTCCTCCTCGCCCTCTTCTTCCTCACCATCCTGGCCCGACGGGGCTACAGCGTCTTGGTGTACGAACGACCTCTTCGGAGGAGGTGTTCCCTAGCCTTCGGTAAATACTTCTTCTTCTTTCCCTCCTTTTCTCGTGCCTTGTAAGTGCCGGATTCAGGGCTCCGCAGACCCAAGAAGGTTTGAACTCTGGGGCGTGGATGAAGGATCTCGCTTCACAACAACACTCAGCTTGCCATGCCCCAGGCTTGATCTCGCTAAGTGCGCTGGATCATGAGGAAAAGATGAACACATAGAGTTACCCAGGTTCGGGTCACCTTGCGGTGTAAGACCCTACTCCTGCCTTTGGTGGATTGGCCTCATGAGGAGGTAGAGGATGAACTAGTACAGTGGATGAGCAACATCGTGAGGGCTCAGGTGGTGAGGATGGGTCGGTCTTGTTCCCCCCCTCTCTACGGTGGTGGCTAGCCTATATCTATAGTGGCCTTGGTCCTCTTCCCTCATAGCTTAGGCGGGAACGGATTCCACAACGGCCAATTTTGAAAGGGACAAGGAGTACATTTATCCTGATGAAAGGTGGTCTTTGCCTGCAAAGCTTTTGGCCATGACCCAGCGGTGGGCTCGGCGATGACATCCGTCCTGCCGAGCTCGTGGTCTTGGTCTCGTTGCACCGGAATGGAAAGGTTTGGTGCCTTCCTCGGGAATGGGCGCATGTCCTTGCTCCCCTAGCACCGAAGAGGAAACTGTCCCTTCTGCGCCCACTGGCACCGCCTGGCCTTGGTCGTCATGGCTCATGTCATCGTGCGCCTCGCGAGGCGGGAGGCCCACATAGAAATCTTCGCTCCTCGTGAGGCAGCCTGGGGAGGCCGCTCCTCTAGAGGTCTTGGCATCGCTCGCCTCGCCAGGCCACGACCCTCACGAGGGTCTTGTCTTGGGGGTGTTGTAGCTGGGCCGTACCAGGCCGTCATCGAGTCCGCATGCTAGGCCGCAGGCAGGCAAGTCTGGGTAGCCCGATCCTACAACGCCGACAGTTGCCCCCGGGCCCAAGGTGCGCTCGGGCTGGCTTCATAGCGAAGCCAAGGAGCGAAGGACGAAGCATCGCGGGCCCCAACCACCTGCGGGCCAGGCTCGACGCATGGCGCATGACGGGGGGTGGACACCTCCACTTCCCCATGTCGCCTCAGCAACCGCTCTGACTTTCCAAGGGCCTGGCGCACGCTCTAGAGCCATCATTGCTTGGAACGTGAAGGGGCGCCAGTTGGCCTCCAATCGCCTATAAGAGGGCGAGGGGGGCGAACCCCCAGCTCATCCTCATCTTCTTGCTTCCCCATTCCAAACTGCCGCCTTGACAGCCATGGCGCCGGTGAAGAGGTTCTTTGCCATCGAAAAGGGGAAAGACCCCCAGGAGGGACCAGGCTCGCCGCCGCCCAAGAGGGTGCGCAGCCATCCCCGCAAGTCCACCGCAACGCCAGCGGCGGTTCCCCAGGGGCACGAGCGCACCCCCACGGCGGTCTGCATTGCCTCCGGCAGCCGTGGGAAGGGTCCCTCCCACGAAAGTGGCTACAAAAGCCGTGGCGGCCGTGGTCGAGGTGGAAGGCTCACGGTGGCCGCCCGGCCACCGCGCGCGCGATCCCACTAGGCTGACGTGGCCCGAGAGTTTGTGGTGTGGGTGGAGAGGCCAGCAGGCACCTGGATCCAGCTCCCGATCTTCCTCCCGGAGGAGTTGCCGGTCGAAGGGCCCACTGGCCTGTGGCTGCAGGCCGACGGCTACTACAACAAGGCCTTGTGGGTGGAGGTCGAGGTTACCCCCGCAGGCAACGTGTTCCTGAACCACGGGTGGCAGATATTCGCCAGCACCCATGGCCTGCAGGGGAGGTGTACCCTCCACTTCATGTATGACGGGGCAGTGACGCTCTTCGTCAAGGTCTTCGGGGAAGACGGCAGGTGCTTGGGGTGCTGCCCAGAGGGCGATGGAAGCGACAGCGACCACCTCTCTAACGACGATGGCCATCGTGGCAGTGGCATCCTCCGCGGTGAACTTGCCCTTGGCGACGGCCGCAATATCTCCAGCAGCAGCGGCGCCTCCCGTGGTGGGAGCTCATGCGACGATGACTACGATGAGCCACAACATTGTCGCGCATAGACCAAGGAGGAGGCTGAGCCGCCGTGCCGTCGTGCCCCCCTCAAGGAGGAGGAGGACATGGACTAAGCGTGGACGGTGCCGGAGCCAGGCTTCAGGAATAGCGGCCCTCGAGAGGCTGCTCCTTTTGTTTGTTTTTTGTTTCCTGCATCAACGGTCATGAAGAGCCCCACGGGGCGTGTAATGAACTGTGGTGCTTGCGCCTTTATATCAGTGTTTCCCACTCATATTCTAGCATTTACATTATTACTAATTGAAAGGTTCCTGCCTGGCACGGTTAGGATGACTTAGCTTGGTGCGCTTGTGACCCTTGGCAGGTTGCTGCGCCGTGGGGGCACGATCCTTCGGAGCCTTGATCCTAAGTACACCCCTGGGGTCCCGAGGAAGCTCCCACCTTAAGGACCAGATCACTCCGGGGGCTCAAGAGGCTTGTGGCTCGTGAGGTCCCTAGGGGACTCGCGAGATTTGGGAGCCTCCGGAGACGCCTTCGCCAGGCGTCGGACCTCGCGATGTAAAAAGCACTTGACATAGGACTCCTTAATAATGAGCCAGACCATAGCTGCTTTTTCTCCAGCCACCCTTCCTTGGCGCCTGTCTTGCGTCCAGAGCCCCATAGCGAGGGGCGATTGTTGCTAGTATGCCGGATCGCGATGCCCGGCAAGGCCAGGAGATAAACGCTCTTGAGGCTAGGGGCTGAAAGCAATACTTGCTTATAGGCTCGCTCGAGAGTGTCGCACGAGGATTCGGACGCCAAGGCCTTGGCGAGTTGTGCGTGCGGGCAGATCAGCGGCCGTGTGGCCTGGGACTCCAACGTCGCCAATGCTAGCCTGAGCGTAACACTGTGCCCAGCCACCGCTCGCGGGACGCACGGGAGGGAGCAATGGGCAACCACCACTTCCTCTAAAAATAAGATTCAAGGACGAAAAACACTGCAAGAAGAAAAAATTCCCACCCCTTTTGAATAAAGACGCGAGAACTTCAAACTTCATTCCAGAAAGTGGCAAATTGGTTACAAGAGCAAGCAAAAGAAAAAGTCGTGTCTGGCATCTATGCTAGTCTTCCCACCAGCGCGGAGCATGGGGCCTCCACTTGGCGTGGGCATCATCGCTGTTCGACCATGTCGTCCACCAGCGCGTAGCATGGGGCTTCCTCTTGGGAGTGGGCGGGAGCTCCCGCGGGGTCGTGGGGTGGCGCACCGAGAGACTCTGGGGCGTGTACAACCCCACTCATTATTACGTGAGAGTGTCACGGGTAGAACTTGCGGAGATGCTGGATGTTCCAAGCATTCTGGATGGTGACCCCGTCGTGCGTCTCCAGGCATGCGGCGCCGGGCCTGAACATGAGGGACCCTGAACGGGCCCTCCCACATGGGCGAGACCTTGTGGAGGCCCTCCCTGGAGAGGACCCGCCTCAGGACGAGGTCTCCGACTTCGAGACTCCGGGGGTGGATGCTGCGGCAATGGTAGCGCTGCAGCGCCTGCTAATACCTCGTGCCCCGGAGTGAGGCTTGGCAATGGGCCTCCTCCCTAAGCACGAGATCTGTTCCCCGCGAGGCATCCTGATGCGCCTCATCGAAAGCCAAGACTCGCGGGGAGCGATGCTTGACCTCGTGCGGGAGGACCGCCTTAGCCCCATAGATGAGGAAGAACGGGGTCTCGCCGGTGGGCTTAGTTGCAGTGGTGCGGATAGACCACAACACAGACTGAAGCTCACCGCGCCAACCCCTGCCACAGGCCTCAAGCTTCTTCTTGAAGCTCCTTGTCTTGAGGCCCCTCAGGACCTCTGCGTTGGCGCGCTCAGCCTGGTCGTTGCTCCGCGGGTACGCCACCGAAGCATAGCATATCTGCGTTCCAAGATTAGCACAATATGTCCTGAAGAGGTTGCTTGTGAATTGGGAACCATTGTCGGTAATGATATAGTTGGGGACACCGAAATGGCTCACGAGGCCCTTGATGAATTTGATGGCCGAGCCAGCGGGGATGGTGCGCATGGGCTCCACCTCTGCCCACTTGGTGAACTTGTCGATGGCGACGTAGAGGTAGCGGTAACCGCCGGTTGCTCAAGGAAACGGGCCTAGGATATCCAGCCCCTAGACCGCGAAGATCCTTGAGAGCGGGATGGTCTAGAGAACTTGCGCGGGCTGATGTATCTGCGTGGCATGAAACTGGTAGGACTTGCAGGATCGCACCAGCTCGGTGGCATCGTGGAGCGACATAGGCTAGTAGAACCCGCTGTGGAACACCTTGCCCACGAGGGTGCGCGATGAGGATTGGTGTCCGCAATCTCCACCATGGATATCAGCCAGCAGCTCGCGCCCCTGCTCCTCGGATATGCCCCACAGCGAGACGTCTTTGGGGCGCCTCCGGTACAGCTCGCCGTCCTGCAAGCAATAAGTAGTGGCCTAGCGAGCCACGCGTTCTGCATTCTCCTCCTTCTCTGGTAAGGCACCGCGGAGTAAGTACACCTTGAGCTCCTCGATCCAGCAGCCTGCCCGAGGTTCCAACCCCAGGACTAGGCGGGCTCCCGAGGTCGGACCACATGCTCGGGCGCCCGAGGACGGGGCCGGTGGCAGCTCTTCCCGGAGCAGCGTCGGGCCTGTGGCCGAGGGTGCCGTCGATGGCTTGAAGTGCCTCTCCTCGAAGATGCCAGGCCTCTGTGGCTCGCGGCGAGATGCCCTCTTGGCGATGTTGTCTGCTTCCTTGTTCGCACCGTGTGGGACGTGCTGCAATTCCAAGCCCATGAAGCGCTTTTCAATTTTACGTACCTCTTCCAGGTATTCCTCCATGTGCTCGTCCTTTGGCTTGTACTCCTTGTTGGAAAAGTTGACGAGGAGCTGGGAGTCGCCCTTGATGGTGAGGCGCTTGACCCCCAGGGCGGCCGCGGCCCTGAGGACAGTAATCAGGCCCTCGTATTCCGTGATGTTGTTGGAGTCCTTCTTGGCATGCTAGAAGCAGAGCTGCACGGCATAGTAGAGCTTGTCCTTGGTCGGTGAGATGAGTACGACTCCAGCCCCTGCGCCTCGCCGCGCAAAGGCACTGTCGAAGTGCATGACCCAGCCATCGGACGCCTTGTCGCCAGGCCCAAGGGACTGACCCTCGTCCAGCCCCCGATCGGGAGCGTCTGTCCACTCCGCCATGAAATCAGCAAGGGCTGCACCCTTGATGACCTTGGTTGTGCTGAACTCCAACTGGAAGGCCTGCAGCTCGATGTTCCACTCTGCAACCCTCCTAGGAGCGTTGGGGCTACACAGCACTATCTCCAGGGGTATGCAGAGATGACCTTGATGGGGTGGACCTGGAAATAATGGTGCAGCTTCCTTGAGGCTACGAGGAGTGCGAGCAGGAGCTTTTGCTGCATAGGGTATCACGCGCGCATCCCGCAGCACGGTGCTGATGAAGTACACCAGATGCTTGACGAGGGGTGAGCTGTCGATGGTGCCCTACTCCACATGGGGCGCGAGGGACTCGGGGGCCCCGTTTGCTGGCGAAGTGATGAAGGCCTCAGGGGCGCTGCCCTGAGGTGGAGAACATTGCGCGACCCCTCGCGGGTCGCCTTGCTCCATGACTGCGCCGACGCGCTCCTCCCGGACCACCAGGAGCGCTGCGCTAGCCGAGTAGTGCTTGCCCGATGGAAAAACTGCTTGACATGGCGGCCGGAAGCAGGCGCCTGTGACCCACCGATGATGCATGCGACTGCGTGGGGCGCCGGTGCCACGAAGCGCATGACTAACTGGTCGCGGATCTCCCCCCAAGAGGATATCGAGGTGTCCGGGAGGCTGCGGAGCCAAGATCGAGGGGCCTTCATGAGGGCCAGGGGGAGCCTGTTTGCCATGGCCTTGTCGTCACCATCCCACCGCTTGGATGGCCTGCGCGTATAGCTAGAGGAACTCCTCGGGGTCCACAGCGCCGTCGTACCGCGGGGGCAGCGCTGGCCTGAACTTCATGGGCCACCGCACCTGGAGCAGGCTGGGGGTGAAGGCCGGGCAGCCCGCAGTGCTCCCATAGGCTTCGAGTGGTCAAGCCTGCGAGACAACGTCTGCCATGGGAATAGCAAAGCGAGGGTGGAGCATGGTTGGTGAAGAGGCCCAAGAAGGTTCGAACTCTGGGGCATGGACGAAGGATCTCGCTTCACGACAACGCTAAGTGCGCTGGATCGTGAGGAAAAGATGAACACAGATATTTACCCAGGTTCGGGCCACCTTGCGGTGTAAAACCCTACTCCTGCCTTTGGTGGATTGGGCTCACGAGGAGGTAGAGGATGAACTAGTACAGTGGATGAGTAGCCTCGTGAGGGCTCAGGTGGTGAGGATGGGTTGGTCTCGTTCCCCCCTCTCTACGGTTGTGGCTATCCTATATTTATAGTGGCCTTCGTCCTCTTCCCTCATAGCTTAGACGGGAAGGGATTCCACAACGGCCAATTTTGAAAGTGGACAAGGAGTACATCTTATCCTGATGAAAGGTGGTCTTCACCTGCAAAGCTTCTGGCCATGACGCAGCGGTAGGCTCGGTGATGACATCCGTCCTGCCAAGCTCGTGGTCTCGGTCTCGTTGCACCGGAATGGAAAGCTTTGGTGCCTTCCTCGGGAACCGGCATCTATCCTTGTTCCCTTAGCACCGAAGAGGAAACTGTCCCTTCTGCGCCCGCTGGTGCCCGCCTGGCCTTGTTCGTTATGGCTCACGTCATCGTGCGCCTCGCAAGGCGGGAGGCCTGCATAGAAATCTCCTCTCCTTGGGAGGCAGCCTGGGGAGGCTGCTCCTTTGGAGGTCTTTGCGTCGCTTGCCTCACAAGGCCATGACCCTCGCAAAGGTCTTGTCCAGGGGGTGTTGTAGCTGGGCCGTACCAGGCCATCATCAAGTCCGTGTGCTGGGATGCAGGAAGGCAAGTCTGGGTACCCCCGATCCCAGAACGCCAGCAGTAAGGCACCACGACCAGCAGCTCCTCCAGTTGAGCCATTCGGGGATCTTCGGGGAGTGGAGCTAGACTGCTTATCTGCGTGGCCTTCTCGAGCCAACCCTGTAAAGGCCACAAAAAGAAGCTTAGACTGAATTTTGTGCAGTATGACCGCCCGAATATATACCAGGCAAGAGATCAACATCCTTCTTCAGGGGATTTGTGGCGTCGAGACTAATGTCTTCGTTCTCGGCCGACCAGTCCTCCTGAGACTTGAACAGCAGACTCCATACCTTATCGTGGGTCATGCCAAAGAGGTACAGCATGGTGGCCGGGTCGTCGGGCTTATAAGAACACATCGTACCAGCCCTTTGTTGGCAAGGAAGGAGGCGGCGTCTGAGCATTATCTGGACCACATTGGTCAGCTTGGTGCCGGTCTCCATTACGTTGGAAATGCGTTTTTGCAATAACTTCACCTCACTGATGGACACCCAGTTAAGACCCTTTTTGGTCCACGAGGTCAGTCTCGCTGGGGGACCGGATCTGAATTCGGGAGCCGCCGTCCAGGCTGCATCCCTTGGTTCTGTAATATAGAACCACTCCGTCTACCACACCTTGACGGTATCAATGAACCTTCCCTCCGGCCATTGGACTCGGATCAGCTTGCTGATCATCGCTCCGCCGCAGTCCGCCTGGGCGCCACTGACTACCTTTATCTTAATGTTGAACACTTTTAGCCACAGGCCGAAGTGCGCCTGGACTCGCAGAAGGGCCTCACAAACAACGATGAAGGATGAAATGTGGAGGAGGGAGTTGGGGGCTAGATCATGGATATCTAGCCCATAAAAGAACATTAACCCCCTCACAAAGGGGTGCAGAGGAAATCCCAGTCCCCGGATAAAGTGGGGAAGGAATACTACCCTCTCACCTGGCTTGGGCGTGGGGATGACCTGACCCTCCTCGGGGGCCCGGTGGGAGATATCGGCCGATAAGTAGCCGGCTCGCTTCAGCTCCTCGATGTCGTTGTTGGTGATGATGGAGGCGTCCCACTTGCCATTGGCGCCAGATCCGGCCATGGCCGAAGCTAGGGAAGAGCTGGGAAGGGACTCGCCATGGAGGAACAGGGCAGGGCGCTGAGCTCCGGAGATTGGAAAGGCAACAACAGGAGGTGGAAGAAGGCTTAAGATGATAACTTTAGCTGTTTCCCTTTTTATAGACAGCAGATGAGCCAAGAGTTCCCCTTTCGATGCCGTGGGCCACTCCACTTCCCGATACATTCGCGATGTCATGCACGAGTGGGGGAATCGAAATCATTGATCATATCCCCTAAAAAATGGGGAACGATCTCTGCCTTGATGAGACGTGCCAATGCAGGGGCGGCCTTGAGCCGCGTACCGAGAACTTTCACCCGTTCGGTGTTATGACCGGACGCGACCCTTAGCTAAAAGTTGTCAGATATGGGAATTGTTCACACTTGAGCGCTCTGGCCTTCAAGGCTAAGTAAACTGAATGCTCCGGACTCCGGACACCACTTAACTCCGAGCATGCACAGGACAGGATGAGAACTCACCTCGCAAGCTGAAGACCGTCGGATGTGCGGATGCCGGACACTAACCCTGGCATTGGAGGCTAGTTTGGGGGCTACTGAGGGAGTCCTGGATTAAGGGGTCCTCGGGCCGTCGGCCCATTACATGTGGGCCGGACTGATGCGCTACTATGGGGCCAAGCTAGAGCGCGGATCCATGGCCGGACAGGAGATCTTCAGAGTTGTGGTGTGCCCTCCAAGTCAAGATTTAGCATGATCTTTCCTTCATTGTAACCGATCGCATGTAACCCTAACCCTACTGGTGTCTATATAAACCAAGGGGTTTTAGTCTTTAGGTCTAGAACAACATCCATCACCCCATCTACCTAGGGTTTAGCTCGCCTGATCTCGTGGTAGATCGACTCTGTTACCGTATCATACACATAAAATACAATCAAGCAGGACGTAGGGTTTTACCTCTTAGAGAGGGCCCGAACATGGGTAAACACCGTGTTCTTCGTCCCTTGTTCCCCATTGACCCTAGATCCACAGTTCGGGACCCCCTATCCGAGATCTGCCAGTTTTGACACCGACAGCGACCTTGCTAGGGTTTCGAGCAATAGAGCGGTTGTGGTGGTGTGTGTGTGAGATAGAGACAGTGTGCGCGCTCACGCACGTGGAGATTTTGGGGTGTGCGTGTGGGGGGGCAAGCTGGTGATTGAGGAAATGACGCGGTTACTGAAAAATTTACTACACGGGAGTAAAATGCCGGGGCTATTGAAAATTTGGATGAAGGGATTGAGCAACAATGTATCACACACGGTCCCAAAATAACAACCGTGTCCTATCAAACAGAAAAAACCCTCCAGCCGGGTAGATATTTTCGAGGGATGCAGGAGCGAGCGGGAACAACAAACATCTCACACGGTCGAAAGATAATAACCGTGTGTTATCAAACAGAAAAACCCTCCAGGCGGGTAGATATTTTTGAGATTGCGAGGGAAGCCTCGTGCAGCCCAATGTACTGTGCTGATGTGGGTGACAGGGGCACGGAAGTGGCACACGGGTAGTCTGAGTGAACCGTGTCTATTGCGTCATCTGACTTGTCTAATGTTTATAAATTTGGCAAAAATAACACGGGAGAGGGTCAAAACACGAACACACTTGCAGGTGGACCAAAAATATGTATGAAAAGGGTGGTTTGATGTTCAAATACCCCATGCAAAACTTTGATGTGGCACCTGTCTATATTGCTAGCCCCCCCCCCCCACTTTGCGTTAGCGGGAGGGGAATCCTAGCTATGAACGCATGCCCCCAAATAGCTATGTCTAACATATGACCCTACCGTAAGTCCGTAACACTAAACCTATAGGATTCCATCATGGTCAAACCCCGGCCCCCTTTCGCTTCCAGTCAAAGGTGCATGGACTATCCGTGGGCCCACATATGTGTGCTTCTGGCGATAGATGGGTGAGACCACGTATGAACCACCTGCGGGTAGCCCAACTGTATGTATGAAAAGGGTGGTTTGATATTTAAATACCCAATTCACAACTTTTATGTGGCACATGTGCCTTGCAAATTAACAGGACATCCCCGACCCCACTGAGGTTCGGCACACTTTGAGTTGACGGGAGAGGGCATCTCACCAAGATGTACCGTAAAACGGACCAAGAAGAATCCACCTTGGTCGTACAACCTCTCTCTTGTTGTTGGTCAAAGTGATGGACGTCCACGCGACCCCACAGATGGTCTAGCTCGCCGATAATCACGCAAGTAGTGTCCTCGAAGACAACCACTGCATGCATGTGGCCCAAACATATGTACGGAGTGTTGTGTGATGTTTCAATACCCAATGCACAACTTTGATGTGGCACCGTGCTTTGGAACCAGAAATCCCCGCACGGGGCGAGGGTTGACGGCGTGTTGTATATTTGTATGTCACACCCCACTTCGAGTCGGTGTCGGGGATACATGCGTATGTACGTATGCGCTCAAACTTATGACTAGAATCTCACCATGACCTACTACGATAAAATGAACCAAAGAAGAAGAATCCACCATGGTAACCTCTCTCGTTGTCAGTCAAAGTGATCATGGATGTCCACGCGGGCCCACGAATATATAGGCTTGCCGCCAATAACCACGTGAGGGAGAGTACTATCCGAAGACGACCACTGCATGCATGTGTCCCAAACATATTTACATATATGTATGGAGGTGATGCGTGCATGTTTGAATATCATGCACAACATTTATGTGGCGCTTGCATCGAAAATCGTACAGTTCCCACAAAGAGTGAGATCGGTTCATGACGCGTCGTGTGCCCCCCCCCCCCCCCCCCCCGCCCACTTCGACCCGGTGGGAGGGATTCATGCATACACATGCATGCGCTCAAACTATATTATGTAATCCCGGAGCAATATGACCTATATACCGTAATACAAACCAAAAAATAATTCCCTCCGAAGTCAAATTAACCTCTCTCAATGTTGATCAAAGTGATGGACCAACCGGTCCCACAGATGGAAAGCATCGTTATCGCCGACAACCGCGTGAGTGTGTGCCAGAGGACAACCGCCATCGCTTTGCATGTGGGCCAAACATATGTATGGAGGTGTGTGTGTGGTTGTGATGTTTGAATACCCAAAATGCACAACTTCGATGTGGCACATGCCTCAAAAACCGTAAAGTCCCCACACGGAGCGAGGTTCGTGAAGCGTAGTATATGCTGGTCCCCTTCCCCCTTCTTTAACGCGTACTATATGCTCCTACCATAATACAAACAAAAAAGAATCAATCTTGATGGTCAAATTAATTAACCTCTCCTGATGTAGGTCAAAGTGATGCATGCATGGACAACGACCTCGCGGGCCCACAGATGGAAGCGTCACACACGTGAGTGTCCTAGGATAACCACCGCCTGCATACATGTGGCCCAAGGTGCTATCTGATGTTTGAATAGCCAATGCACAACTTTGATGTGGCACCTGCCATGGAAACTGGAAAGTCCCTACACGGAGTGAGGTGTGTTCATGGACGTGTATGTAGTATATATGCCGGTCCCCTCCCACCTCTTCGACACGTACTATATAGTCCTACCACAATACAAACCAAAAAAAGTCAACCTTGCTGGTCAAATTAATCGCTCTGGCTGTAGGACAAAGTGACGGACGACGACCTCGCGGGCCCACAGAAAGCATCACACGTGAGTGAGTGTCCTAGGACAACCACCGACTGCATGTGGCCCAAACATGTATGTATGAAAGGGTTGTGTAATGTTTTAAATAACGAATTCATGACTTTGATGTGGCACTTGCCTCACAAAATGGTCAATCCCACATGGTGGCTCATGACTTATAGTGTACTGGCAGACCGCCCCCCCACACAAACACACACACACACACCGCACATCCACCGCAATTACGAGGCTTGTTAAAATTTTCCACGGTGAACATACATGACCAAAGGAGGGACGTGTTAAATTTTGAAAAAAAAAAGATCATTAAGATGTTATAGTACATTGATTGATTTTCTAGGGGTATAATGTGCAAAAATCAAATTGGAGCTACATGCACACGTGACAGTGCACCAAAATGGATTGGAAAAACATATCTGTGTCACTGGGTGCATGCTTAGTCTCCATGCAAGAAATTTCAAACATTGAGAATCTTGATTTTTAAAATCTAGTCAATCCAAAACTTAGTTGAAATTCATGAACTTATCATGTTGTCATATGGACACCAATAGACTTTGGTATTGTACTTTTTTGTCAAATTTGAGACAAGTTTTGATGTAATATTTATCTTCTTACAAACGGGAGACTATTAATAATTTGGAACCAATATCACAAATGGAATATTTATTCGAACCATGGGCGTTAGAGCAACAATGGATACGTGCTATGCTTCGGTTAAGCAATAATGCGGCAACATTAGTCATCAAAACAGAAAAACAATATACGTGCCGCCACGCGTCCCGTGCGCCATGCAAGTAGGCGTGAGTTGACGGGACGCATGCGAGTAGTCCGTCGTGCAGGAAGACCGGGAGGTGCGCGTGCAGGTGTGTGAATTGACGGGAGGCGTGCTCGCTGCACAGGGTCACCGGGAGGCGTGCGAGTAGCTGTGTGAAATGATGGTAGGCATGCCAGCAGTCCGCTGCATAGGGTCACCGGGTGGCGAG